>CM028132.1:336817500-337417500 GCA_016271365.2 Neoceratodus forsteri
GCAAGAATGCCACAGGGATGCCAAGTGGGAAGAGAGAGAGAAAGACAGACAGTGACAGGCCAGGGCAGGCAAGGGAAGCAGTGTGGGCCATAGGCTGCAGAGGCCAGCAGAGAGGTGCCAGTGCAGTGGAAATAGCAGTCAGGACAGCGGGGGTAACAGAGCAACATCAGCCAGAGGCACAAGCCAGGAGATGGACAGTGGCAGCTTCCACATGGAAGCTGTAATGAGGGGGGTGAGAATGCAAGGTGCAGGGGGACGTGCTGTGGATGGGCCTGTCGGCGGTACGCCCCCAACAGGCAGTACCGTGCCCGCATCAGCTTTGAGTTGTACACAGATGTAGAGATTGTGGGCCGGTACCGCCTGAACAGGGCAATACTGAGGCGGCTCTGTGAGCTGTGCAGTGATGTGATGCAGGCACCCTCACGACGGAGTCATGCTCTGTCAGTGGAGACCAAAGTGACAGCCTGCATGTGCCTGCTCACCACGGGCACCTTCCAGAGGCCAACAGGGGACACCACAGGCATCACACAGTCGGCCACGTCATGCATCCTCACCCAATTCATCAGCGCACTGCTGCCACATGCTGCGGAGCACATCCATTTCCCCAGCACCGCGGCAGAGCGTACAGCAAACATGCAGGCATTCCACAGGGTAGCACGTATGCCTGGCATGCTAGGGGCCATAGACTGCACCCATGTGGCCATTCGCACGCCACCTGGCCCCGATGGGGCAGCATGCAGGAATAGAAAGGGCTTCCCCAGTGTCAACTGCCAGGTGGTGTGTGATGCCACTGGGCGTATAATCAATGTCTGTGCTACACATCCTGGCGGAGCACATGATGCCTTTATATGGCATCAGTCCGCACTGTGCCATCGATTCAAGAGTGGGGACATCCCCACAGGCCATCTAGTGGGTGAGTACACATGTAGGAAATGCAAACTCGGGGCAAGGGTGGGAATGCCACAGGTGCCATGGTAGTGGCACACAGGGATATAGGGCAATATGGACCTGAACATGAGACTGATCTCACTATCTCCACACAGGTGACAGCGGATACCCACTCCGTCCCTGGCTGCTCACACCATACCCGGCCCATGACCCCATCGCAGCAATGCTATAATGAGGCACATGCACGCCACCCACAACATCATTGAGTGGTGTTTGGGATGCTCAAGGCACGCTTCCGATGCCTAGACACCTCTGGCGGTGCCCTACAGTACAGCCCCTCAAAGGCTTGTGGGATATTCCTGGCCTGTTGTATCCTGCACAACATGGCCAATGACTGTGGGATAGCTGTACAGGTTGAAGAGGGGGACAGCGATGGGGACGCCAGCGGCGCCAGTATTGATGGTGATGAGCAGCCCCCACTTGGACGGCGGGACCCCCGACTTGATCCGGCAGGCCCAGCTGCACCGGGACACCATCACGGAGGAGCATTATGCACAACACAGGTAAGTCAAGGGGCCATGTGCAAACAACACTGTCCTGGCGCAACCCACAGGCACACAGAGTAACACACCGGGTTGCATGACGGCAAGGGGGGTGGAAGGGACCAGGCACACAAACACACCATTAGGGAGGGGCGAACAGTCATATGGACACACACACACACACACAAACACACCAGGCACAAAGCGTACATGGGCAGGTGCACAGCACAGCAGGAACAGACATGGCAAACACACAGATCCACAGACCACACCCACCACCTGTACTGTCCAAGCACATGTGTCAGATGCTGGGCACCCTTGCACCTTGGTGTACAGTACAATGCAGGCATCATCATGCACACACACCTGTGGACAGCAGTCGGGATGGTGTGCAGGTGGTCCGTATGTCAGCGTGATGGGCAGGGCACCCACCAGTGCACTGCCCACCATGACGCGCAGTGCACACAGGGCAGCAGCAGACAGGGCCCGCACTGGGAGACAGGTCAGTCATGTTGCACCATTCCATGGCCAACGCGCGGATGCATGGGTGGCCCCGCCATGACTCAACAGCACTGGCAGGCTGAGCAGGGGCCACATGGGGTGGCACCGATGGACCACCAGGGGTCCCACTGCGCGATCGCGACCTTGTCTGCAGTGGGGTCTGTAGGATGCCAAACATACCTGCACCAGGGGTGCTTGGGATGCCCACAGCAGAACCCGGCGTCAACAGGCCTGGTGTCGCACGATGCCGGGAACGAGGAGTGGAGAGGGTACTATGTGGGGTGCGCGGTACAGGAGCACCTGCATGTGTGCCCAATGCAGCCACGACAGCGACCAATGCCTGGGTCTGCCTGTCAATGGCGGCGGTCACATCCATCCGCATATGAACCATCTCTGCACGGTCCAGAGCACACTCCCTGCTGTGCTGCTCCACAGCCGCACACAGTGCCTCCACAGACGTTGCAACCCGCCTTTGCTGCTGTGCTGATTCCGCAGCACGCGGGTGTGCTCGTCCAATGGGTACTCTGCCACAACGGCATCCTGTCCCCCAGGGTGTGGAAGGTCCTGATGCACAACACCCCTTGAGGGTGGGCGCTGTTACCCAGGACCAAGAATGGGCGTATCAAAGGGCGGTGGGCATGTGCCACCACTGGACACTGTACCCCAAGACCTGGTGGGTGACTGCTGCTGCTGCTCCTCCAACCGCTGTGCCCCAGGGACCACTCATTCTACTGCTGTGGCCGCAACAGTGCCAGACACCTGCACAGCCACCGGTGCTGCCCAACCGGTGCTGACAGGCACAGTCTGGGACTGTGCCAACATGCTGGCACACAAGTTGGAACCAGCAAGGCCCAGGGGCACGTGCTGGCCTGCTGTGTGTCCGTCATGGGACACACACAGGTCACTGCCCATTGCAGTCCTTGCATCATCAATGGTGCAGGTACGTGCTACAGCCACAGTCACAGCGTGCTGGCATGCTTGCATGCCAGACTGCTGAGACACAGGCTGTGCACCCCCCACACCCAACTCACCGACACCAGAGTTGGCAGCCCAGCGTGCATGCTGGTGCAGTGCATGCTGGCTGGTGACAGAGGTGGATGGACCCTCCTCCATGTCCAGCAGGTCATCCCCACTGCCTGAACCCACCACCACCATCCCCCTGAAGATGAACAGGATCTGTAACAGAAAGAGAGGACATGTGAGTGCATGTGAACAACCTTCGCCCCCCCCAACACCACCACCATGTCATACCGTGCAGTGATGGGCTTCCACCTGTCTGGAATCCACCTCCTGGTACGTCCTCAATAGCACTGCGCTGCATTGATGCAGCCAGTCGGTCCTCAGCCGGGGTCAGCTCCACCACCGCTGGCTGGCCCCCGCCAGTGCCAGCACGTGCCGCCCCGAGGGCTGCCACCTTTTCCTTCACCCTCCTGTGGTCTGTCCCAATCTTCTTTTTGCATTCCTGCACGGAGCACTGGTGGCTTCCGTGCAGGTTCACTGCCCGGGCTACCCCCTCCCATGCAGCCGCATGGGCCTGAGGGGTGCCCCGCCATCCACTCAGTAGTGACTCCTCCTCCAGGTAGGCCTGGAAGAGGGCCTCAGTTTCTGCCGTGGTGAAGTTGGGCCTCCTCTTCCTTCGCCCACCATCCTCACCCTCACCTTGGCTCTGCTCGGTCATGGCGATCTGTATGGGTGGAAGTGGACACCTGTCACTGTGCAGTCTACAGCGTTATCCCATGCCCATTGTCCAGAACATCCCACAGCATGCAACCCACCTCTCACCTGCAGTAACCGAATCTGGCCAGCGCAGCCCAATGTCGCACTTTTATAGTGCAATGCATGCAAATTAGGAGTGGAGCAACTGTAATGAGATGCAAATCGCGCCACTGCACCTTTGAATGGCTGATCGGATGATTTGCATGTGTCGGCTGAATATCACGCCATTGAGCTTTTCACAATACGGTTGAGCCGGCAGAGCCAATAGCGCAGATCTGTGACTGTGCAGTACACTGCATTGCGCATGCCCAGGTAGCTTACGCAGGCGTCTGCCGCGCTGATGACATGCTGTGCGCGATCGGCAATTCAGGCCATGGCCACCATTGTGCCAGTGGCGCTAAAGCACTGGGCACTATATGGCGCTGTGGCACTACTGCGCAATAGTCCACTGTGGCACTGGCACGCAGGTGGTCGGTCGCGCAGGATGCGTAGACATCAGATGGTGCTGTGCGTGGCCTTGCGTCATAGACCCCTGACCTGGTGTCCAACCTTTGCCCCCTGGCGCTGTTCGGCTGCCATGTGTACAGCCCTATTGCGCTGTCTGGTGACAGTGCTATGCGAACCGACAGCGCTGTACGAACAACGCGATTGGAACCTATGGTGGTCTATTGCGGAACATTTCCACGTGGGGTTGCCGTGCTGCGGGGCGCCATATTGCCTACTGTAAAGTTAGAACAATGGCACACAGGAGGGCACTCCAATGGAGCCCGGTGGAGGTGGCCAACCTGGTGGCCCTGGTAGAGCCCCACTATGGGGCACTGTATAGGGAGGAGCCCCTCACCATGGCTCGAACCCAGGTCTGGCTGCAAGTGGCCAATGACCTGGTGGGGGTCACAGGGCAGCGCCGGTCTGCCGAGCAGTGCCAGCACAGGTACAGTGACCTCCGGAGGAGGGAGCCGGAGTTGCATGACAGGCTATGGTCACGTGCCAGGAGGGGCGTTGTGCCTAGGCCAGGTGGGTGTACCATCTATGCACCTGTATTCTCCGTAGGGGTGTGAGTGTGTTTTGGTGGCTATGCATGGGTGATGGCTCTGACATGGTTGGCTGTGTCAGTGTGTGCAGGTGTGAGATGCATGAGTCTGGCTGTGTGGGCAGGCACTCTCACTGGGGCAGGGGGCAGTCTGCTTTGGAGTCACACTGATGTTTTTCTCAACATTTGTCTCCCACAGGCCGGGCAGAGAGGATGCAGGCACGGAGTGAGGAGGGCCGTGGCAGGGCCCCGGTGGCAGTCGGTGGTGCTGCGAGGGGTGGGCCACAGCAGCAGCAGCAGCAGCTGCTTGCGGAGTGTGAGTATCATTACATCATGGATGCTATTGCATGCTGGAGGGGGTGGGCATGACCACCAGCCATGCACAACACAACCATGCACGACACAGGCAACATTCATCACTGTCCAGTGTCACTGCACGTCTGTGTGTGTGTCACTGGTGGTGCATGCGTGCACTGGGCACATGGCTGTGGAACTGGCATCACACCACATTTCCACGTCACTTGACAGCCTTGTTTGTGCTGTGATGAACATGGGCAGTGTGTGTGTGCAGTGGTGCACATAGCTGGTGCCGCCTGGTTGGGCTTGCCATGTGCATGGTCACTGTGGGTGGGTGTATACCATCACAGGTGCGGGACATTGGGCTATATGGCTTGCAGGTTGGGTGGTGTTCAGGGTTGTGGTCAGTCACAGCCATTGACTGTGTTCCCTTTCCCTAGGCCTCATTGTGCTCCGCAGAATTGAGCGGGCACTGCAACAGCTGACCCGGGTGTCCATGGAAAACCGGACCATCCTCCAGGATATACAGCGCCATGGGCTACGGAGGAGGCACAGCCAAGCAAGTCATCACCAGGCAGCGGACGACCAGCCTGCTAGGCCTTAGGCCGGCTTCCCTTTCCCACTTCACCCATCCCTCCCACCCTGCCTTCCCTCTCCAAGTTGTTCATCCCTACCCTTGCCCACTTCTACCTTGTACCCCTACCCCCTTGTAAATAGTTTTGTTGTTGTTCATTTTGTACTTTACATTTTTCTAATATATATATATTTTGATATGAATACTGAGTTGGTCTCTGATTTGCAGCTGGCTATGGTTGCTCAGTTGCAGTGGTGTGCATGCCATCTGGGGTGGTATGGTCCTGGTATGTGTGTGTGTGTGTGTGTGTGTGTGTGTGTGTGTGTGCATGGGGAGGTGTCTCCAGTGTGGCAGTGACTTTCTGTTGGTCTTGCCATCTGCTGCCACCCACTGCTGGGTGCACAGGGTGGGTCTGGCTTGTATGGTTCTCTGCTACACGAGGTTGACGTGTGCCGGGGGGGATGAATGGTGTTTCCTGCAGTGCCAGTCACTGCACATGGGTGGTGTCTTGGGGTCACGGTGCAGGGTGTGCTGTGCATACAGGGGGCTGATGTGCACTGTGGTTGTCAACCCCCTGTGTGTGGCAGTCTCAGCCTGCCAGTGGTTGTGCTGGGGCGTCATGGCCCTGCTGTGCTTTGTTGGCTTGTCCCCATGGGCCAGTAGATCATCCGTCCCACCCCCAGTGATGCTGTGCTTGGGGTGTGCAGGTGTCTTGTTGGTTCTGCAGTGTGTTCCTGTGCCCATGTGTGGCATGGCTGGCGGTGGGCCCCAGCCTGCCTCCCTGGTTGTGCAGTTCCATTGCTCTGCTGGGGGGCTCTGCTTGCGCTTATGGCACCTCTGGACTGCTCAGCTGGGCTGGCCTTGTTGCGCTATAGCGAACCTTTCTGCTCAGCTTCCTTCCTGGTTGCGCTATGGGCGCGAGTTTGTGCGATATTCAGACGCTGGCTGCTTGCGCGCAATTTGTTTTGCTCCATGTTTGAATATCAGCGTCTGTTGCGCATGCTCCAGCTCAGATTAATGCTTGCTCCTGCTGTTGCGCACATTTTGGGAGCAGTTTGAATATCTGGGCCTATATATAAAATAGTGGATGGGCGGCCATCCACAACAAGGCTGTGTTTCCCTCAAGGGAGTTGATGACATCATTGAGACCTCGAGAGCGAAGCTCGAGAGGTCTCACTGATGTCATCCACTTCCGAGAGGAAAACACAGCCTTAGTTGTGGATGGTCACCCATCCATTGTTTTATATAGTATATGGTTAGGGCTTATTCCTTTTTTTACATTGCTGGTTACCTCATGTATTCTTTTTATTTGGTGTTCCTGCTCCCGCTCTATGTCTTGCCGTTGCCTGCCACAGATTTCTGCTTCAATGCGCTCCCGCTGGCTGGGGCTTCTCTCCACTCCCGCTCACTCTTTCTGACAGTGGCACCATTTAATTTTAAAAAATAAACGAAAAAATCAGTTTCATGACACAAAGCCATCTAAGGCTATTTGTGTCAGAAGCAGGAGGATCCACGGTTCTGCCGCTCTGCGCCCACTTAATTGCGCCACCATGTTTTTACTTTTTTTTCCCTCTGAAGCAGCCAGTCAAGTCAGCCAGTCAGGAGGTAGGACAAGGCTGAAAAGTTGTTGTACTATCGATGTGACATCAGAACGATAGTACAACTTTTCTGACCTTTGAACTGTCCTACAACAAGATTTGAAAAGCCACTGATTTCAATGTGCAATAAGCCCTAACCTAACCATATACTATATGGTTATTGTTATGTCATAAGCATTGTAAAAGCTGATCCCTGGTTTGTTCAGAATTCCAGTGTGATATATCCTGCTCAGTTTCACAAGATATGATTTGTGACATATCCCAAAATAAAAGATATCATGATATCTAGTAAAGTGGGTCTACAAATATCAGTTTTATTCTGTGGCATTTCTCTCTACACTTTGTGTTGTATGAATCAATTAAGTATATTGATACATTGTGATAGAGTATAAGATGAATACATTGATATATAGTGACAATAAGGGTCCACTATACACTATATATCATTATTCTTCTGTCACTACTGCAGCAGAACAACTTGGAATGCTGCCATGTAGTTGCGTTCTTCTATCCAATTAATCTGGAAGTTGTTTTTTTAAATTTGAACTTGCAGAAACATCTGCAGCACACTGTCAGTTAAAAAAAAGAAAATGTTAACGTTTCTATTCTGCCTTTTCTTCACTAGCTGGTTTTGTATGATTTTCTATGCAGTGACTGCCCATACATTATAAAAGATTATGTATGAGCAGTCATACACAAACAAGGATATTCCTACCTCAGTCGGCATCTGGCCGAGGTGGTGAGAGGAGGGCTGAGCCGGTCGCTGGCTCTGTTCTGGGAATCTACTTGGATGGGCGGGTTGTCACTGCGGGGGGACACTAGACTACAAGGGAAAGGGAGTTAGGTTTATTTCAAATGGAGGTTGGGAGCCGTGCTTGGGGGGGGGGACCACTAGACTACCAGGGAAAATGAGATATTTTAATTTTAAACCGGGATCGGGAGCTGTGCTTGGGGAAGGGGACCACTAAACTACCAGGGAAAATGAGACATTTTAGTTTTAAACCGGGGTCAGGAGTCATGCTTGGGGGAACCACTAGACTACCAGGGAAATGAGATGTTTATTGTTAAACCGGGTTGGGAGCCATGCTTGGGGAAGGGGGGACCACTAGACTACCAGGGAAAGTGACATATTTTATTATTAAACCGGGGTCGGGAGCTGTGCTTGGGGGTGGGGGGACCACTAGATTACCATGGAAACTGAGTTATTATTATGCCAAATGGGTCTCAGGATACATGCTTGTGGATGGGGGGACCACTACACTACCAGGGAAATGGAGTTATTATTATATCAAATGGGGTCCGGGATAGTGCTGAGGGTGGGGGGACCACTACACTACCAGGGATACTGACGTGAAATACATGTACGGGGGGTCAGGATGCATGCTGTGGGGGTGGGGACCACTGGACTACCAGGGAGTGGAACCAACACAGGTGGGATCAGGGACCATGACAGCTGACAAGGGTTGCCTGGCCCAGCCTGTCTGCCCAGGTCCCTATATGTTGGATGGCTATGCTGCACAGCCCAGTGACCCTACAGCTGACACCCCCCCCATCCCCAGCAGGTTTGCCTTGTGCCTGCCCCATACATACTTGTGTTCCACCCACACCTGCTGTGGGCTGCCTCTGTTGCTGTGGGGTGGGGGCTTCATCCAGGGCATGTGTGGTCACTGGTAGAGTGTGTGTGTGTGTGTGTGTGTGTGTGTGTGTGTGTGTAGCTATCTATCTATATATATATATATAGATATATAGATATATAGATATATATATGTGCATGTGTCTCTGCATCGATCTATAGTTATAGATCTCTATGGATCTATGGATCTCATTATGTACTGCTTGCAGTGCTACATAGCTATGTTACATGCGCTGCTTGTACCTGCCAGCGCACAGTTCCTGCTACTTCCAGCTTGTACTTCCATTCCGACCAACAGGGGATGTTGTGAACATGCCTTGGCCTGCAGCATCTAGCCTGTACTTCTATTCCGACCAAAAGGGGGAGCTTTTTGCTCCATGTAGTAGCACTAGCCAAACTGCATGGTAATGTATGCTAAACAGCACTTAATGAGATGCAAATGTACTTGATTGCCTACGGATCACCTAAGTAGGCTCATTTGCATGGGAGCTTTGAATATAGCTCCCGTTTGCCCTGGTTTAACCAGTTTGCACTGGGCTAATGTGTTTGCACTGTGCAGTTAGGTTAACCCCGGCCAAACCTCACTTCAGCATAGCTCACTAAGCCCAGTTCTGCAGTGTGTGGCTTACACTGTTGTTTGCAGTTGTACCTCTCAACTGTCCCTGATTTTCAGGGACATCCCTGTATTTACCTCAGACCTTTACTCTGTCCCTCCTACAAATTGTGTTTCTATAACCAAACAGTGGGGGTTGTAACATAATGTCAGACATTAATGTTACAGATGTGTTCTTCCTTAAACAATGTATTTTACACTACACCACTTATTCTACCAGCTTCCTGAGTGGATATCACCAAATTTTCTGGTGTGTCCCTGATTTTAAACATTTGTCCCTGATTTATGAGTCAGGGGGTTGAGAGGTGTGTTTGCAGTAGCTGTGAGACATCTCTGTGCAATCACACACAATGTTCTCCACCTGCAACACTGCCTTGCTACAGAGTCTAATGAGCTGCAGTTGCAGTTGCAGTTTGCACTTCCCTGTTGCTATTTTCAGTGCTGCCTTATTCCAGGGCTATTTTTGCCCTGCACTCCCAGACCAGTTTGCCCAGCTTCCTTAGACTGCTATATTCAGCAGGATTAGCACCGGGCTAGTTCCTTTTGAATATAGCTTGCTTTGTGCTCTGGGCTAAGTTTGCCCGCCAGGCAGTGCTAATTTAGTCCCTGGGCAAAGTTTTAAATATCTGGTCCCTAGTATCTAAAACGGTGTGTGTGTGTGTGTGTGTGTGTGTGTGATCCCGGGGTGAGGTCACTCCTAGAGCATCAGATTTTCAGCACAGTCAGTAATATATTTTATATAAAAAAAAAATGATACAGCACTCAGAAATGGCTGTTCACATCACACACAACAATCATAGAAACATAAGCACTTTTATTACAAAGTTAAACATAATGGCCTGGATATTCAAAAGAGTTGAGCCAAGCGCAATAGGGTTGCGCTTTCGCAAGTCCGAAATTGTGCCATTCTGCAATATTCAGCAGGAGGCAGTTGCGCCCCCAAACCATGCTGAGCAACAGCGCAATGTTAATGAAGGCATGCGCAACTGAAGGGGGAGGAACCATTCATTCACATATCTGGACTGCCTTGTACGGTATGGGCTGCACACCCATTGGCTCATGCTCTGAACCAATGGGCATGCAGCCCTACCAAGCTGTCAGTCGGCGGGTGGCGGGTGGCAGGTGGTGTGGTGCTGCCGCCCACCAGCTGATGAGGGGGGGCGGGTGGTGGAGCTCCGGGGTGGGAGGCCATTAGATCACCAGGGATATTGGACTTGGGGGTGGGTTTGAACTTATGCCTGCGATCGGCTTCGTGGTCCACGGGACCACCAGGGATATTGGTCTTTGGGGTTGCCGTGATGCCCGCCGATTGGGCTAGTGGGGGGTTTCATATGTTATGCCCGCGATCGGGCTAGTCGGGGTTTATTACGTTATGCCCGTGATTGGGCTAGTGGGGTGGTTGAAGTTATGCCCGTGATTGGGCTAGTTGGGGTGGGGGGGTTGACTTACTTTATGCCCGCGATCGGGCTGCAGGGAGCGTCAGTCCCCAATGGCTGCTGCCTGGCAGGGCGCCAGGCACAAGTCGTCAGGGATTAGCGCACCTGCATGCTAATGGCATGCAAATGGGGCTGTAATGAGATGCAAATGAACCCCTGTGCACCTTGCATAAATTATGGCCCCATTTGCATGTCATCTTTTGAATATCGCCATGCACAGTGGCTGTGGCCAGGGGGCAATATTCAGAGGAGTTGCTCAATAGCACAACTCCATTGAATATCGCCCTGGCCACACCCCAGTGCAACTTTTTTGAGCAGCGCAAGGGCTTGCGCCACAGAATGGCACAGTTTGAATATCCAGGCCAATGTAAATTTTGTTGGTGCTTTACACGTGTGTTACCATGGCTTGGGCTTGCCACAATGTTAACCTGGTGTTACAGTACCCAATCACAACACCACAGCCACCCAGTTCAAAATGTGCTCTAGTAGGATTACAGTTTAGCACAGCCTCTTGAAGCCATGCTGTGCAGAGTAGGCATGATAAGACGAAAAATATAGTATTACCGGAAAAAATTAGGATGACATTGTGAATATAGAGTGAGACAGAGTGTTGCCACTGTCTAACATAGCCCATAATTCCAGAAATGTTTCCCAAAAAATATTAAACTAAATCAAGACTGAAATCAGGTCTCAGCCATGATGTTTAAGGGTGCCCCCCCCCCCACCTAGACATTAAATAGCTGTTTTAGGACCTGTTTGCCCAACATTTCTGCCTGAAATTCACTGCTGCTGGTGCCAAACAGGGACTACAAGTCCAGAAATGTTTCCCAAAAAATTGCACAGTACATTTAGATAGAAATCAGGTTTCAGACATGCAGTTACATGGCTCACGCCCACCATGAGGACCCAAATGTGCTGATTTCTGCAGTGTTTAAATGCTTTTAGGGCCTAAGTGTGGTGCTGCTGGTTCCAAACATGGCCCAGACATCCAGAAATGTTTCCAGAAAATTGCACAATGCACTGAGACTGAAATCAGGTCCCAGCCATGATATTTTATGCTATACAAACCACCACCCGAACCAAACGATGGTCTCTGGTCCACTGTTTACAATTTTTTTTCGGTCACATCTTGGTTCTGCCAGTGCAGCACAGGCAGTAAATGTCCAGAAAAGTTGCAGAAAAAATAGTATATTAAATTGAGAGTGGAATCTGGTCTCAGCCATGATGTTTTAGGGTGCCCCCACCACCACCCAGACATTAAATAGCCTTTTAAGGGATTGTTTGCCCAACATTTCTGCCTGAAACTCACTGATGCTGGTGCCAAACGGGGCCTACAAGTCTAGAAACGTTTACCAAAACATGTTACATAAAAAACTGACACTGAAATCAGGTCCCAGCCATGATGCTTTATGGCGCCCAGACCACCACTCGGACCAAACGATGGTCTTTGGTCAACTGTTCCCAATTGTTTTTCAGTCACATCTTGTTTCTGCCAGTGCAGCACAGGCAGTAAATGTCCACAAAATGTTTCCCAAAAAATTGCACAGTACATTCAGACAGAAATCAGGTGTCAGGCATGCAGTTACATGGCTCACACCCACCATGAGGACCCAAATGTGCTGTTTTCTGCACCTTTAAAATGCTTTTTGGGCCTAAGTGTGGTGCTGCTGCTGCCCAAAATGCAACATAAGCCACTTTACCACGATGAGAAAAATAAATCCTCCTGCAAAATGGTCCTGCTGTGACTTAAATGTGTACTTAATTTCTCCTGCTGCTGCTTTCTCAGTTGATTGCAAACTGTGGAATTATCATTTCGCAATGAAGATCCCCTGGTTAGTTCTGTTGTCTCTGTGGTTTTAAGTCAGTGTGGATTGAATGACATTTTTAGTGCTGCTGCTGTTGCCTACCTGTAGCTGCTGCCTGCTGCTCTGACTAGTTGCCACGAGAAATAATGCTTTGTCTGCTTCATAGGGATCTTCTTTACATAGTTGATCAATGCTGCTGCTGCACTCGTAAGTATCTGTATTGATTTTTCCGGGTGCAAGAGAGGGTGGATGGTGGGTTGGTATTGGGGCATCATGAGTTCTTATATGTTTGTACTTATTTTATATTTACCTAGTGTGCTGAGGAGTACATCATCATGGCAACATGCATGCCAGCCTAGGATTTGGATAAGGGATGCTGGAATGCACCACATTTAGCATTGCTCAAGGACAAGGTAAGTGCTGAATTTTTCATTACGGGGATGGATAGGTGACTGCAGCTTGGATATCTGAGTCAGATTGTAATTGTATTATTTTTTCTTTTCCAAACATATGCAGGAATTCAAGAGCTGTTAACTCTAGGTGCACTACTGCTGCTGCTGCTGCTGCTGCTGCTGTTCAATACGTATGCAATTCATTAACTGGTAGTAAGTATTTCTTAATTTGTTATGGTCTTTGGTGGGTGGGTGAGGTCGGGTTGATGGATATAGAAACATAGAAACATAGACTTTGATGGCAGATAAGGACCACTTGGCCCACCCAGTCTGCCCATTTCCCTACCTACTGCATAAGCTGCAGATTCTAGTTAACCAACAGCCTACTTCCTGCCACCACCCACTACAATTGCCTTGTGTCTGTCCCATACATGTTTGAATTCCCCCACTGTTTTAGCCCCAACAACCTCCCCAGGAAGGCAGTTCCATGCATCCACCACTCTCTCCGTGAAAAAAGATTTCCTCACATTACCCCTAAGCCATCCCCCCTCTATCTTTAAATCGTGTCTTACACATCTCTTTTTCTGAAAGATGCTACCCTCCTGGACTTTGTTGATTCCCTTAAGGTACTTGAATGTTTCTATCATATCCCCTCTGTCCCTCCTTTCATCAAGGGTATACATATTAAGCTCTCTCAGTCTCTCTTCATATGATTTCTGATGCAGACCCTGCACCATTTTAGTCGCCCTCTTCTGGACTGCTTCCATCCTGTCTATGTCCTTGCATAGATGAGGTCTCCAAAACTGCACACAGCACTCCAGATGAGGTCTCACCAACTGTCTGTACAGAGGGATAACCACTTCCCTTTTCTACTTCTGATGCCCTTCCTATGCATCCCAGTATCCCCTGGCTCTCCTCACTGACTTCTCACATTGCTTACCACCTTTAGATCATCCGATATGACTACCCCCAAGTCCCGTTCCATTTTGTTGTTGTTAGTACCTCCCCTGCTATTTTTGTACTCTTCTCCTGGGTTTTGTTTCCAGGAGCATTACTTACACTTCTTTGCATTGAATCTAAGTTTCCATATGTCTGACCATTCCTCCAACCTTGCCAAGTCCCTCTCATCCTTTCTACCCCCTGTGTATCAACTCTGTTACAGATCTTTGTATCATCTGCAAAGAGGCATACCTTTCCTCAGACCCTCTGCAATGTCACCTATAAAGATGTTAAAGAGGACTGGACCCAGTACTGAGCCCTGAGGTACTCCGCTAGTGACCCCCTTTCTTGAATGTGTGCCACTCACTATTACCTTCTGTGTCCTGTTGTGCAGCCAGTTTGCAACCCAGGCTACCACCTGGGACCCACCCCAAGCTGGCTAACTTGATTATTAATCTTTGTGCAGGACTGTGTCAAATGCCTTGCTAAAGTCTAGGTAGGCTATATCCACAGCCCTCTCTGGTCTATTACTTTGGTCACCCAGTCAAAGAAATCTATTAGATCTGTCTGACATGACCTTCTGCTGTAAATCCATGCTGCTTTGGGTCCTGTGCCCCGCTGGCCTCTAGGTACTCAACAATTCTTTCTTTCAGAAGTGATTCCATCATTTTCCCTACCACTGAGGTCAAACTTACAGGTCTGTAGTTTCCTGCTTCTGCCTTGCTCCCACTTTTGTGAAGGGGAATCACATCTGCTCTCCTCCAGTCCTCAGGTACCACCCCATCATCCCATGATTTGTTAAAAAGTATGGTCAGTGGTGTCACTAGGTCCTCCCTTAGTTCTTTTAGGATTCTGGGGTGAATCCCATCAGGCCCCATTGCTTTGTCCACCTTGAGTTTTAGGAGTTCTTTCAGGACTCTTTCTTCTGTAAATGGACTGGTGTCAACCCCCTACCCAGAGTGCTTCTATTGTCTGGTTTAGGTAACTCCTCCTCATCTTCTTTCGTGAATACTGAGCAAAAGTATTCATTCAGTATCTCTGCCTTTTCACTGTCTCCCTCTGCCCACCTCCCCTCTCCCTTATTAATCTTCACTATTCCTCCCTTAACTTTTCTATGCTCCCTAATGTACCTATAAAAGGTTTTATCCCCCTTCTTAACTGACTTGGCTATTTTTTCTTCAGTTTGGGCTTTTGCTATTCTGACTGCCTTCCCCACTTCTTTCTGCTTTAATTGATACAGTGCCTTATCGTGCTCCTTCTGTGATGCCTTATACTTTTTGAATGCAGCCTTTTTCTCCTTAACCTTCCCTGCCACCTCTTTTGAGAACCATAGTGGTTTTTTACTCCGCTTTGTTTTCTTTATTTGTTTCACACAAAGGCTTGTTGCCTCTATGATGGCAGTTTTGATTTTTCGCCATTGTTCTTCCACCCCTCCTTTTTGCCCATTTGCCAGTGTATTCCTCAGGTATTCACCCATTTTGCCAAAGTCAGCCCTTCTAAAGTCCAGTATGCTTGTTTTTGTATGACTTGTCTCCATGGTTGTGCTTATTGTGAAGTACACTGTGCAGTGGTCGCTTGTTCCCAGATGTCTACCGACTTCTAAATTTGTGATCATCTCTCCATTTGAGAGTACCAGGTCTAGTATTGCTTCCTCCCGAGTGGGTTCCAACACTAGCTGTCTAAGGCCTGCCCCCTGCAGGGCATCGAGAATGACCCTGCTCTTGGATGTGGCCGCAGTACATGTCATCCAGTTAACATCTGGCATATTCAGGTTCCCCATTAACAGTATCTCCCCTTTTTCAGCCATTTTGAGAATGTCCTCTATCATTTTCTTGTCCATTTCCTCCCCTTGAGATGGGGGTCTGTATACAACCCCTGCTCGCATTGTGATGCCATTCCCTGTCTCCAAGGTGTCTCCAATATGGTTAAGTGACATAGTAACATAATAAAAGTCAGCAAACTAGGACTCATGGTCTATCATGTCTGCTCGGTAGCCAGCCCCCTACTGGGAGCTCGCACCCCCCCAAACCCAGAGGGCTTTAGTATCCCCCTGTACCTGTACCTGTCCCAACCCTTCTGGAAACCTTCTACTGTGCTCTCTTCCACCAGCCTCCTGGGCAGTGCATTCCATTGTTCCACCACACTCTCAGTGAAGTAGTGTCTCCTGCGTTCCTCCCTGTACTTCACCCCCTCCAGCTTCCACGTGGGCCCCCTTGTAGTTCCTCCCCTCTTAAGCATGAACGCCTCCTTGGCTCCACCCTTATTTATTCCCTTTACATACCTGAAGACCTGTATCATGTTCCCCATCCCTCCTCTCTTCCAATGCACACAAGTTGAGTTTTTTCAGTCTCCCCTCATAGGGTCTACCCTCCATGCCCTGACTCATCCTTGTCAGCCTCCTCTGGACCCTCTCCAGCAGTACTATGTCCTTCTTAAGGTGAGGTCTCCAGGACTGCACACAGTACTCAAGATGTGGCCTGACCAGGGTATTATACAGAGGGAGGATCACCTCCCTTCTCCTGGAGGTGATCACCCTGGTTATGCAGCCAAGTATCTTGTTTGCTTTTGCTCCGGCTCTTTGACAGTTCTCAGTGTTATTCATTTTGATGTCCACCACTACCCCTAGGTCCCTCTCACCTGTTGTGGCTTGTAGTGTGACTCCCCCAGAGTGTATGCATGTCCTGAGTTTCTGACCCCCAGATGCAGCACCTTACATTTCCCTGCATTGAACTTCAATCCCCACTTCCTTGACCACCCCCCCTCCCTGGGTATCCAGTTCCCCCTGGAGGGCCACTCTCTTCTACTCCCTTTCTGCCAGAGCTCCCAGTTTTGAGTCGTCCGCAAAGAGACTCAGCCTACTGTTAACACCCCTCCCTATGTCCAAGACATAGGCATTGAACAGGAGTGGCCCCAGGACCGAACCCTGGGGGACTCCACTGAAGACCCTTCTGGGAGAGGAGACTATCCCACCAACCACCACTCTCTGAATTCACCCTGTAAGCCAATTTTCCACCCACCTGAGCAACTGCCCCCCCACTCGCATCCCCCCAGCTTTGTTAGCAGGCCATTATGGGGTACCGAATCGAATGCCCTACTGAAATCCAGATAGAGGATGTCCACTGGCCTCTGTCAGTCCAGGGCACCCATCACCCAGTCATAAAACTCCTCCAGGTTGGTCTTACCCAACCTCCCCGGAACAAAACCATACTGCCTGTCATCTGGGTGCCCCAACCTTTCCAGCTGCCCCCCAAGCCTCTCCTTAATAATGCCCTCCATAACCTTAAGAATTAAGTTTGTGGTTACTGCAGGACAAAGATGTCAGATTTTGACAGTAACTATCTTATATATGGCTATCAATATTCAGGATTTCCACTGCTGCATAGTATGCTAACTCTCTCCAAATCTGGCTGATGAGTGCTGGCTGTGCTCATCAGACATAGTCTGTTCATGTCAAGTGTTCCAGTTTAACAGTCATTCCCTAATGCAAGTATAGCTTCCTGTAATGATGGTGGGGGGGGGGGATCACCCAGTTATTGTAACGATGCTAAAAATGTTTTCTTCTTTTTTTCTTATTGCCAGACAGGTACAAAGTACCTGAAGTGGAATGGTGGCTTGGTTTTCTGGTGGACATTTGCCAAAGCATCCCATCTCTGTGTGGCATTGGTGACTAAATAGAAGTCTTCCATCCTGGTGTGTGGATGCTGGATTGAGGTGCTGCACCTGTGAGGTGTGGGCCACTGCTGACAACTAAAAACATATGGTTCATTTTGGTGGAAGACTGCTGTTGGAGGAGGGGGAGGAGGAGGAGTAATTTAGCTGGACTCAGAGGCAGCATTAATGTATACTGGGTAATGTGGTACTGGCTGTGCACTGTCCAACTAAGTTGTCATTGTCGTATATACAGTGGTGGCACCTCACTAGACATTCATTCATGGTGTCATGGAGGAGGTATACTGTATGTGGAAATGGGGTTGGGGTGGTGATGCTGGCTGTGGGGGTGAGGCACAACACCTTTAGCCTTCTTCCAGTGACACATCATCCATGAAGCAGCCCTCACAATCTTTGAGACTGGAGTCATCACCAGGTGGAAATTCAGTCAGCATTGCTGCTTCATCTACCTCCCTGCTAGTAGAGGCCTTACCACTGTGGACATCTTTGTTGTCATCATCGTCCCCGAGACACAGTTCTTGGGGAAACACCATCAAAATAATTGTGTTGTGTGGAATGTGAGCCTCATTCATTTTTATAAATGTTAGGCTGGAAACATTCTTCGGTGATAGATTTGTCCTACGGTCACGCACAATGGCCCCAGCAGAACTGAACACCCATTCCACACTGACACTGCATGGTGGGCAGCTGAGGTATTTAAAAGCAACAGATGCCAGTGCAGGCCACTCACTCACTTTGCTGCTCCAGTACACCAATGGCTCATCAGTGATGCCAAGATGCTTGGTGTCTCCCATGTAGGCATCCACCATACATTGTGCTGCCCTGAGTCCTGCTGCCTCATCATGCTCCTCCTCCTTCTCTTCAATTTCTTCAAAGCCCACCTGGTTCAGAGCATCCCAAATGGGATTACCTGCCATGCTGTGCTGTGACTTTGACATTTTGTCTGATTTGGTGGCCTCTGATGATTAACTGGTGGTGGTGGTGGTAACAACACCTGGTATTTCTTTATGTGCCTTTTGTGTCTCTGCATTTTTCATCTGTGCCCCATGTACCCATCTGACATAATAGGTCAATTTCTCCACTTGCACATGACCCGATTCAATCATGGCAGGCAAGCCATGTTTGTACTGTGGATCCAGCATGGTAGCAGCAGCAAACTCATTAGACTGCATAATGCCACAGATATGTATATTGCTGACCAGTATACAGAGCACGTGACCCATTGCATGAACAGAACTCTGATCATCACTTTCTTTCATCTGGTGCCAGACATTTACCAATCTGCCTCAGCACACATATCAGGGGTATTGACTGATTATGCAGGCAGTGTCCCCACTCACAGCCTGTGTTGCATGCTCAAATGGACACTGAATGCATATTATGCCATCCACATAGCAGTGTCAGTGGCTCAGCAGGTAGCACACTTGGCTCTGAGGCCAGGAGATCAGAAGGTTGTGGATTCTTGCCCCACACCAGGCACTTGGGTTAATATCCCAGTACTGACACTGTAGTGCAGCATGAGGGGGGTGCTGCACTCCTAAGGTGCCATCTTTCAGATGAGATGTTAAACCGAGGTACTATCTACCTCTTCTGGTGGTAGTTCAGGTGGATGTTAAAGATCCCATGGCACATCTCGAAAAGAGTAGGGGGGGAGTTTTTATTGAAATAAGAAACATAGGGTACAACACATAAAAATATGATACAACTCCCAAAAAAAGAAATATAACAAAAATCCAATAATAATACAAAAAACAAACTTAAAGAATCCAATTCAGATCATACACAGTCAAATCATTTATACTTGATAAAGAGAGAAAAGCCTTTCCACCATTTCTTAACTTTTTCTGAGGTAAATAACTGTTCTTCTTTTAAACAAATTTTCATCAATTCAAGGGACACTAATTGGCTATAACCATCATATGACATTCTATTTTAATAAATGACCCAATGGCATCTCTCCTGCCATAAATAAAATGTAATACAGCAAAGAAAAATGGTTAATGTGCTCTGATGAAGATGAGCTAAACTGGGGGGGGGGGTATATACCTAGTACAATGATGTCATAAGTAAGAGTATTCAACCATTTAAATTTCCATTTTGACACTAAGAAAAGCCATGATGATCTAGCATAGGAACAATTCAAAAAGAAAGGTTCCATAGATTCCTCCACATCAACACAATCTTGATATGGACAGTTCCTCTCTTCTTCTTTTGCCTTATATTTTGCATTGCCCCTAACATTCAATCTACCATACATAATCAACCATTGTGTCTCCCACATATAAGAGGGAAGCCTGGAATAATTGAGTTGTGCTAAGATAAATTAATTCTGTGCTGTAGGACAATTCTTAATGCTAGGTTCATCTGGGTAAATACTACACATTATGAGTCTATATAAGACATGCACATTATTTTTTGTATCTTTTCCTTAGTGATCTGCCATTTATATAGCTTCTGTACTACTGGTCAAAAATATAAGGGGATATGAATATGAGAATTCAATTTAGGAGCCATATTATGCCAAACCGTAAAACACCGTCCCAAGACCAACCTAACCCAATCCTGTCCCCCTCCGTCATTGTCCAGTAGACCACTTTTAATTGTTTGGGAGGAAAAAAGGGCATGGAAAAACACTACCGGGTAGTTCATTCCAAGACCTCCTCTCTTTTTATTTAAATAGGTGTAATACCTTTTAACTGGGTTCAGCCTATTTCCCCATAGCATCTGAAAAAAAAACACTATATAGTCCAGTCTCAAGATGAAGTGGTAATGGATATATCATGGCAATATACTGTAAGCAAGTCATGATAAACTGTTTTAAAATATGTATACTTTTTTGTTTTGAAAGCTTCCACTGCTTCCATCTAGTTGCCTTCCCTTCTACTTTAGTAATCACTATTTCCCAATTCTCAGTAGGAAGATTCTATGGGCCAAAAAGGACTCCTAAAATTTTAAAAGGTTCCATTGATATGCGAATACCATTGTGACATCTTTCCATTGGACTCCCAGCCCCTATAAACAATCCTAAAGTTTTCCCAATATTTAATTTGGCATTCGAGACGACTGAAAAATTCTCAAATTCAGTAAGAAACCCATTTAATTGCTCATAATCAGAAATAAAAAGACAAACATCATCCACATACGCTTGCAAGCGTGCATAACTGTTGCTGTGGCTCAAAACCTAGTATACCAATTTATCTGGGTGTTTTAGTAAAAGAACGTAGAAGGGGGTCTAAAGAAAAAATGTATAAAAGGGGACTCAGAGGATACCCTTGATGGACACCTGTCTGCAGAGAAAAGCTTCTTGTTGTTTCCCCTTTTAAAAAAGGGTGAACTAATGTAGATTTATATAATAGCTGAATAAGGTGTAGCATCTGAATGGGAATCTCAAAGCTTTCCAATACTTTAAATAAATAAGGGAGATAAACCCTATCAAAAGCTTTTTCTAAATTGGCAGCAATGATACATTCTTACCCCCTAGTGGTAAATGTTCTATTACATCCCTTATAGTCATGATTGCTGTTTAAGATCATCAATCTGGAAGACCACAAAATTGATGGGGTGAGATGACCTGTACAGCATATTTTTTGAGGCGATTATTTAACAACATAGCAAATATTTTATAATCTGTGCTTAGGAGCGTAATTGGCCTCCAATTTTTTATGTTATGTCTATCTCCAGTTTTAAATAAATGAATCATTAATCCTTCTGTAAAGAAATGGGGCATGGATTCTTCATCCAGAAAGAATTGAATACCATCTGTAAACAAACAGATAATTCTTTTACAAAATATTTGTAAAACCTATTTGGAAGCCCATCTAAGCCTGGTGAAGTATCATTTTTTAAATGTTGAATTACAGATTCTATTTTAGCTAGCGAAATTGGAACTTGCATTTTAATGGCCTCGTGCGGTAAGGATGGGAATTTAAATATTTTTCAATTTTCGACTGTGAGATAGGTGAGTTTGGTACCAGTGATTGAAAATGAATTTCAATTAAATGTCTTATGTCAACTGCTGAATCCACTCTATTAGCTTCCATGTTGACTAAAAAATCAATATTCATAGATTTTTTAATTATTTTGCAGGCCTCAAAGGCGTCACCTATCAGAGATTTCTGAGTACTGTTAAATAACATAGCCTGAACAGACTGAGCTCTAACATATTATAATTTTTTCAGTTTGGTTTTAATGTAGTAAATTTGTTCCGTATAATCCAACCGAGAGGTTTAGGAGAAAGTAAAAAGCTGCTGTAACTGATTTCTCAGTGACAAGTATTTGAGAAATTTGAAATTCCTCTATGTCCTCCCATATTTTTTAAACCAAATGCATAGATCAGATTTAATGTCTATCCACCATTCACCTAAATCCGAATATAGGAATGCCACAGAGAGACGAGCCCTAAGGATATCCGTGATTGTTATTTTAACTTGAGGATTAGTGAGAATGGAAGTATTAAGTTTCCATCTTTTCTGTTTCAGGGAATTTGAAGTTAATGGCTGAAGAAAACAAATCAAAAAGAAATAATTTGAGAATTCAACTGGTCTTACATGCAGGGAACAAATAGGTACCGTAGGTGAAACCAACAAATAATCAAAGGTAGTCCTAAATTTACCACACATATAAGTGAAACTAGGCCCTTGTGTAAGATATTTAAAACAGTTAGTGAGCCCAGCTATTTTAATTATAGTATCCAATGCATTAGAATCACAGTAATTTTTTTGTTATTGGATTGAGTTTTCTTTAATAAACTGCAGCTAAAATAGCCGCCCCAAAAAATCATCAAAGTTGTAACTAAATATGGCTGCACTGCTTTCATACATACTACTCTGTCAGCCTTTGTTTGAGGATTATAAATATTAATAAATGTACAATCCATATTGTTCCATTTCCCATCTAAGATCAGTTACTGCCTGGTAAAAGATCTATTAATTTATAAAGAGTAAAGTCATAGGAATTAAATAGGATTCCCACCCCATCTGCGCTATCAGTACCAAAAGACCAAAACGAAGGTCCCCAGGGCCAGTCCCTTTTGAATGTTAGTACTTGTTCCAAAGAATACACCCATGACTCCTGTAAAAAACAAACAGAAATCTTTTCCTCATGAACATATTGAAAAAGAGCCTGTCTTTTGGCAGTATTTAATAAGTTGTGCATATTTCCTAGCTGCCAGAAGCATGTTTTAGGAGAAAAGAAAAACAAACTTTTATTTTTTCCTCTTTTCCTTTTTCTTTTCTTTATAGTCCTCTGCAGGCAATGCAGAAGGATCCTGAGAGGATTTTTGAGAATCTGAATCTCCGAGTTCCATTTCAGAATCTCCCCATGCAGTAAATAAGGTAGCATAAGAATTGCTCGATTCAAAAGAAATTGAGGAAGGGGGAGATTTGGGCTTTAAGTTTCTTGAGGATCTTCAATGGGTCAATGGGGAAGTAGGTGTAGGGGCAGAGAAATCATTATCTGTAGCAATAGGGTCTACATAACATACTGGATTCAAGGTGAGGGGATCAGAGGAGTCTAACTGAATTGATTCTTCCTTCAGAGGGAGTGGTACTGCAATCACTACTTCCTCATTTGAAGGGGCAAGGGGAAGGGGGGTTGATAGGAGAAGAAATCTGAGGGAGAGTCACCTCAGGCTCTGGGGGGGTTGAACTGCATCCTGTGCTTGTTGTATCAATAGATCTGGGCTTATGCATGAAGCCTTATTCTTAGCTGCCCAAGAACACTCACTAAACCCATGGACAAACTCTTCACATAGATTGCATTTCATATGATTAGCACGTTGCATGGTTACATGTCCTATTTTCCCCGCAGTTGTCACAACGAGGCTTATCACAAACACTGGAGAGGTGAGTCCTTGAGCCACATTTATAACAGGCCCTAGGTTGGCCGACATAAAAACAGACCACTCGATCTTTACCCAACATAAAGGAATTTGGAACATGCTCAATTCCTGTGTCAGTTTGTTTTAGCTTGACTTTATATTTCCAGCCACCCATCCAAAACTGTTCTGAGTCAAGTATTGGCTCTGGTGCGCTTAAAACATCACATTTCTGTGACAAACAATAGGTAATGTCCTCTACATGGACCCCCTCATTTCTAAAGATGATAGTAACGTATTTAATCAAAGGTTTGGTAAGGGGAATAACCAAAAAAGGGGATCCATGTAGGGGAAAACTTTGCCTGCCCATATCTTTCCCAAAAAAGGTCAAAAGCATAAGCTGTTCTAAAGCTTACATCAAAATTATCTTCCCCTGATATGTTTATAAATGCAAAAACTTCTCTGGTTGAAAAATGTAAGGAATCTTTCAATAAACATTTGCAACATAATGTCTGTCTGGTCTTTCCTCCAGGCCTCCCTTATATCTGATGCTGATGGCATTTCTTCTAGGAGCTGCCTCTCTTTTGACTTTAGAGAATAGTTCAGACATAAGAGGCCTCTGTTTCTGTGATGTTGTGTGTTCTGGATCTTGAGGGGAAGTGGCAGCCTGTGACTTTGGAATAGATATAGGTTTAGAAAAGTCATCAGAGGGTATAATAACCCCATCTAGGGGTAACGCCGATTTATTTAAGGCAGTCACTGGCAACTCTTTATGTAAATTATTAACATCATCTGGCCTTATCTCATTCTCAGTTTTTATTTCAGTCCCCAGTTTCTAATTTGGAGAAGACTGAGAAAAATTCAGAGCAGAATCCCAGATGGGATCAGATATCCAAATGCTTGTTGGTAACTGTTGCCATCCTGCCCCTAACAATGCCTGCTGTGGTGACCAAAGCCCTAAGGGTAAAGCAGGAATAAGAACTGGAAGATTGACAGTCCCTAGGGGTGCATGTCCAATTATTTTGGCAGGAGGGTTTGTAGTAAGAAAAGCAGGAACTGATTTTATATTCTCTTTCACAGATTTGTCTGGATCAGATTTTTCAAATGTGAAATTAGTGAGGCCTTTCTGTGATACAGTGCTAGTCTGATAAATTATTGTAGGTGAAGAGACTTCAGGAGTGAAAGATTCAGCTGTTTTTTTTTAAATATAAAACCTGCTGATTTAGTCACCAGTGTAATCGTTTCCGAGGGGAAGCCAGAAGCTGCAAATGTTTTAGCCACCTCACGTCCTTCTTGCAGGATTGCAGTTCACGGCCTTTCTGGAAAATCTTCGGCCCCTTTAAGGATAACTACAGGCTTAAGGCACTCGTTGTTACCAACGATTTCCCTGCCAGCCTTACAAAGTACATTATCCTAGTGTAAAGGGGAAGCAATATTGAAAGTGACAGAATCTAACTCACCTAGTGTCTGCCTTTGATGTTGCTGCATCATCCGGTAAGCTGACAGGCCGGTTGAAGCATTTGACAGGGAATGCAGCAGCGTTTCGTTTAGCCAGCGAGGATAAATTCCGTTATCTCCTTTCTTTTTCAATATTTTTGTCTGGTTAGATGGCTCTCCTAAATTCTTTAGATAGATTTCCATCGCAACTGTGTTGGTGAATATTTTCGAGCTCCAGACACTCAGTAAGCTTACTTAAATCTTCCGTGGATATAAATATCTCATGTAATTCTTCCTCAGACTCGACCTCTAGACAAGGATCCTGATTCGCCTCAGGCATTGATGTGGTGGGAAAGGAGGCCAGCTCTCCCACCAAAAGGACATCCTCCTTCACTGGAATCTCACTCTGAGTGGCCATCTTGCAATCAGATGGCCTGCCCCCCTACTGTCAGATTAGGGGAATTTCCCCGGTGCACTGGCCTACTTTCCCCCATTCACTAAAATACCACCAAGAGCTTAATCTGGTTCAAAGTCAGTTTGCATTCATCGGTATACCCTTCCCCCAGGTCATGCCAGAAAATAGGCAGAATTTGCCTAGTGCACTTATCCGTTCAACAAAAGCTAACTAAATAAATAAATGTTTCGCCACTGCTCCATTGTTAGGGCAATGGACACTCCAGCACTGTCCCTGGTGGTGTGTAGCAGTAGATAATCTGAAACCACCTTATACTGCTCATAAAGCTGGTCCAGCATGTACAGCATGGAGTTCCAAATGATAACATCAAGCTTCATACAGTGCTGAGGCAGATGGTTAGTGCGCTGCAGCTCATACAGATGGTCATGGGCCTTTGCAGAATGGGCAAAGTGAACATAGATGTGTCTGGCAACAGATACAGTTTCTTTTATTTCATCCTGGTTCAAAAATTGCTGCACAACTAGATTAAGGCAGTGCGTCAGGCAGAGAACTCTGAAAAAAACACCATTATTAATGTACTTCACAACACTGGAGCCAATGTCACTGGCAATAAACCCCGCTGTGAGTGACTGTGCATTGATCCACTCATCAATGTTATTTAGCAGCACATTCAGCATTTTCTCAGCAGTGTGAGACCCTGTAACTCTTTGCATAGTTATGGTTGCATTCTGTTAAATACCAGGTGCATTACTACCACCACAATTTTGCTTTACGTAGCTTTTGCCATGGCCCAAATCAATAACCACCCCAGGTACCTGTGCCCAGTGTGCTGTTATGCATAGATATGAGCCTCCTGCTGTCTGCCCACTTGTCCACATACCCATGCTAAGGTGGATATATTTTGAGGAAGAATGCTTCATGGCATGTAGGATGGACTGTGAAATTCAGCTGTAGAGTTCAGGCATGGCACGTTTGAAGAAATACATTCGCAAGGCACTTGCCATTTGGGACAGGCACGGGACATCAAACAGCGGAATCCTATATTCTCCACAAAGAAAAAGGGCAACTGGTCAGTGGTGAGCATTTCAGCTGTGGCTGTGTTCAGCTCACATGCAGCAGCATGGTTGGGGGTACTTTGAGTATAATATGCCAAAGTTGGAGTTGCCCCTGCAGTTCCCCAGTAGTCCCCAGTTTCCCCCAGGTACCCAGTAAAGTGCCCGGTGCACTAAAGGCTTGTAAAAAAATATAGATTTTATATGCAGATAAGCAACAATGGCCTGGATGGAATGTTGGGCTGAGCTGCTCATGCACAGCATTCCACTCCAGCCGCTCTAGAAGGAGAAGGTTTTAGTTTTAAAAAATTAGTTCAGTTAGGAGATCGTGGTGGCTGTGGAGGGGAGAGGATGCAGCAAGTCTAGGGGGACTAGAAAAAGGCTTACCTGGTGGATTGAAGCCATCCCTTTAGGCTTGCTTGTGTGTCTGCACCTTCTCCAGCTGCTGAAGACTGACCCAGAAGCTGTACAGCATGGTCGGTGGTGCCATCGGGGCACCACAAGAAGAAAAGTCGACCAGTTCCTGTTGCCAGGGCTGAAAGCCTGCTCGTTTATTTATTTTATTATTTTTAAAAGTTTCTCCAGTTCCCCATCAGCGGCAGTAGCACAGCCGCATCTTCAGTGCACTGAGAGAGAGAGAGCGCAAGAGCTGGGACAACCCGAGAGGCCCCCTGATGGCTGCCGCACTGCCTGTGTTGTTCTCTCTCTCTGCAGCTGTACCTCCCACCTCCCAATCCGTCCCAGAGCCAGAGAGGAGTGGTGAGTCGGCGGCAGCACATCCTAATGTGCTGACCACCACATTTTGAACCAGGACTGAATTTGCTTATTTAAATGCACAGTAGGCACATAGAGTAACGGATGAGAGCCACAAGGAGATTGGGTCAGAAGGACCCTAATTAATTATTCAAAAAGGGCAGGACATAGCAATGCCCACAGGAAGAGCTATCCAGCAAGGCCAGGGTAAAGACCTAATAAATATTCATAAGAGGGCAGAGAATAGGGTGGAGACAAGGGCAATGTGACAGCAGGCTCAGTGAGCCATAGAGATTAAAAGGGGCCCAGCCAAAGTCGAGTTCACCAGAGATTTAAAGGGGCTCAACTAGAGTCAAGCCTCACCAGTCCAGTAAAGTGAAGGGCACCAGGCCCTTAAAGAAAAGGGCACCAGACCCTGTAGTAATTAGGGCACAAGGCCCAGTAAAGCGAAGGGCACCAGGCCCTGTAGTAATTAGGGCACAAGGCCCAGTAAAGTGAAGGGCACCAGGCCCTGTAGTAATTAGGGCACATGGCCCAGTAAAGCAAAGGGCACCAGGCCCCATGTTAATTAGGGCACAAGGCCCAGTAAAGTGAAGGGCACCAGGCCCCATAGTAATTAGGGCACAAGGCCTAGTAAAGTGAAGGGCATCAGGTCCTGTAGTAATTAGGGCACATGGCCCAGTAAAGCGAAGGGCACCAGGCCCTGTAGTAATTAGGGCACAAGGCCCAGTAAAGTGAAGAGCACCAGGCCCTGTAGTAATTAGGGCACAAGGACCAGTAAAGCAAAAGGCACCAGACCCAGGAGTAATAAGGGCACCAGGCCCAGCGGTAATAAGGGCACCAGGCCCAGTGGTAATAAAGGCACCAGGCCCAGTGGTAGAAGTGACCCCCAGGTATAATAGGAGCCTAGCTAGTCACATAGTCCCACTAGTATTAAAGGGGCCTGGTCACACATCTATTGCATAGCCTTCCAGAAAGCCTATTCCCCACTGTAGTGTTTTGACAGTAACAGAAGAACCCGATTTAGCTAAGGGAACCCGTTATAGTTAGGTCCACCAGAGCTAGGGTTGTGTATTTGCTGTGGTCTGGACACTGAGATTGTATATTTATTGACCACTACAGTAGGAATTGAGACTTTGTTTGCATTTGCCTGCATTATTATTCTTCCTACAAACATTATTGAGTGTCAGAACTGTCTTGCATTGCTTTGTCCAGTATTTTGCTGCTGGACAACCATCTGAATCAGTTTTCTACTGTCTTCAGAGTCACTTAACCCAGGTGCAACCCTGTCAGCCTTCATCTATTCTTCAGGAATCATCTTCCCATGTATCCTGAAGCAGCCAACAACAATCCACAAAGAGTCGTACTGCAGTCGTCTTGAAGTTGCATTGTCCTGTTTGTTATTTTCCTCTTACAGTGTCCCAGTATGGCTTGGCCCAGTGCAGAAGTCTGACGTCCATTTCTTGTTTTCATGTCTGCAGTGGAGTACCGTTCGACTTGTCAGTGTCAGTTCTCCAAGTGACGTTCGTTTTGTTGTTTTAGTGTGTCCTGGCTTGTCCGGCCGTGGACTCCAAGTTTGGTCACAGTTCGACGTTCAATTTATTGTTTTAGCAAGTGCCCCTGGCTCGTTCGGCCTTGGAACTCAAAAGACCGACGCACTTCGACCCCCAGAGAAAGTGATTGCCTGGAGTCCAAGAGTGTTCCAGGGTGTCACAACCTCATTCAGCAGGTCAGGCCCTCTGCTCTCCCACAGTGCCAACCTCCGAGCACAGTCTTGTGAACAGTTAAAAGAACAGGGTAACCCTCCTGTCTGTTTTGTGGGTTTGAATCAAACTTTGATCTCAAGTTCTGGAGGGATTCAAACTGTGAACCTCTTGCTAACATACCCAATGTACATGCTCAGATAATTCTGCTCTTCTGGGGGGCCAGATATCTTTCGCATACGGGCACCTAACCAGGTGTACAAAATGAACCCTTAAAACTCTATTAAAGACCTCAGAATAAACTCTTACCTTTTCCCAGTTTGGTAAAACCAGTAAGCTTTGTACAGTGTCAACTTTAAACATGTATGCTTTACATGTCAAGAAAAATAATTTCAAAGGCACACCAAGTAGTCTCTAAAGTAGAGGTTTATTTAAAGATAGATAAAAAAAATGAAAATGTAAATACAGAACCATATATCACAAAAACATACACTCATTTGAAAGAACAAGGGTTAAAAAGAGTGCAAAATTCCTACCACCAGACAATTCGACTTGTATATCTAATGTATCTCTTCTAATAGTGCTGATAGACAGATGTTGTTGTCAAGAGAGTCCAAACGTGTGTGTGTTTACAGGTCACTCACAGCATAATTAAAACACTGTCATGAGCCTGCCTTCTCCATGATGTCACCCAGCTCCTCCTCTGTTTATTAAAAATTATACAATCAGGATGTCTATCCAGCACAAGATAAATTAATAAAGGTGACCTCAGCAAAACTCATACCCCCACATGACTTACATTAAATAACATCACCTCTTTGATCTCAAGTAGCACTTTTTCCCAGGACACATCAAATAATATTTTATTGCTTCGCACTAAAGCGTCATAACCTGCACTCTTCATCTAAACATTATAAAAGTTTATGATATCCCATCCTAGCAGCTGGCAAGCTACAAATAAGCTAGATAAACAGGAGATGCTTAATTTAGTCTCTTCTGGCCTGTAATTATCTCTTGGCCTTTCAGGTAACATCATGTAGCCAAAACCTGGGGGGGGGGGTCATCCCACAGGCTCTCAGCATCTCTCATGAGAGACATTCAATAACACATTTTTATATTACAAAAATCATAGTGTAATCAGAACCAGCTGTCCAAGCATCACAAGCCTCCCTATCTAGACTGAATTTGGGGGCTCTATTCCCTGCATGGGATGAGCTTCCCAAATCAGTTCACTCCTCATAGATGCGAGACAAGCCATCTGAGTTCTGATTTTTGGTTCCAGCCCTATGTAATATTGCTATATTATACCCTTGCAAAGCAAGACTCCATCTTAGCAATATACCATTTGTCTTTCCCATTTGCGTCAGAAAACCAGGGGGGTTGTGGTCAGTCTGTACCACAAAATGCTGCCCATACAAATATGGCTCTAATTTCTTTAGGGCCCACACTATGGCAAGACACTCTTTTTCCACAGTGGAGTATGCCTGCTCTCTGGGAAGTAACTTTTTACTCAGGTGTGCTATTGGATGATCTCTCCCTTGGCTGGATGTCTGACTCAGTACTGCCCCAATACCCACATCTGAGGCATCAGTCTGAACTATAAAGGGTTTGCTATAGTCAGGACTTGACACAACCGGAGAATTGCAAAGTGCCTCCTTCAGTCTAGTAAAGGCTTGATCCCCAGGTAATTTTCTTTGGCATCCTTTTCTTTATCAGGTCAGATAGGGGAGCAGCCAGGGCACTGTAATTGGGTACAAATTTCCTATAGTACCCTGCTGTTCCAAGAAAACTCCTGACCTGCCTCTGCATTTCTGGTCTGGGCCACACCTGGATTACCTCTATCTTTATTTGGTTAGGACGGAGCTGTCCTCGGCCTACCATGTGCCCGTAGTATGCCACTTCTCCCATGTCCACCTGGCACTTCCCGGCTTTGACAGTGAGCCCGGCACTCTGTATCCTGCCAGGCACTTCCCTAAGGTGGGACAGGTGTTCCTCCCAAATAGCACTAAAGATGGCAATGTCGTTCAGATACGCCACGGCGTACTCCTTAGAACCATTTAACACCTGGTTCACCAACCTTTTGAAAGTGGCTGGGGCGTTCTTCATTCTGAAAGGCATTACTTTAAATTCAAATAAGCCTATCGGAGTGATGAAGGCCGACCTCTCCCTAGCTCTGCCTGTCAACTCTACCTGTCAATACCCCTTGGTCAGGTCAATAGTCATAAGGTAGGTTGCCCCGACCAACTTGTGCAGGAGTTCATTCGTCCAGGGCATCGGGTGGGTGTCTGACTTTGTGACTGCATTCAGTCCATGATAGTCCACACAGAAATGAATAGAGCCATCTGGCTTGGGCACAAGGACTACGGGTGAGGCCCAGGGGCTGTGGGATCTCTGGATTACCCCTAAATCCAGCATCTCCTCCACTTCCCTCCTAATGTCCTTTTGGACTGCCTCTGACACCCAATATGCTCTCCACCATATGGGTGTCTGTGTCCCTGTCTCCACATCGTGGGTCGCTAAGGGGGTTAGTCCAGGCTTGGTGCTAAACAATGGGGCAAAGTCAGCTAAAACCTCCCTTACTTCCTGGATCTTGTCCGGGGTCAGCTGGGGAGAAAATTTAACTGCCTCCACAGAGGACTCCCACTTACTTTCTTCCAGCAAGTCCAGAAGGTGGTCTCCTTCATCCGTCCCCTCCCCAGGACTACACATTGCAAACACCATGTCAGCCCTATTTGTATATGGCTTCATCATGTTGACTTGGTACATCCTTTCTGTCTGTCTTCTGTCAGGTAACTCAACAATGTAGTTCACGTCATTTACCTTCCTATCCACTTTGTACGGTCCATGCCTACTCAGCCTGCAGCTTGTCTTTCTGGACCAGAATAAGGACCATGACTTCCTGACCCACCATGTACGAGCAAGCTCTGGCTCTGCGGTCATACCACACTTTTTTTTCTGTTGGGCAGCTGCCAGGTTGCTCTGGGCTGTCCCCATAAGCTCCTTCAACCTTTCCCTAAACTTAAGGACATAATCCATTATGGGAGTTCCCTGGGTGGTGTGCTTGCCTTCACAGTCCTCCTGGATCAAGTCTAGGGGCCTATGTACCCGGCATCCATATAAGAGTTCAAAGGGGGAAAATCCCACTGAATCTTGGGGCACCTCCCTGTATGCAAACAGGTGGGGAAGGTATTTCTCCCAGTCCCTCCCATGCTGTTCAGCAAACACCCAGAGCATATACTTCAGGGTACCATTGAATCTTTCCACAAGCCCACTGGCTTGTTGGAGATACGGTGTCGTGCATCTCTGCACCACCCCACACTTCTCCCATAAACATTTCATCAGATCCGACATGAAGGAACCCCCTCGATCAGTGATAACCTCCTGTGGAAACCCAATATGGGAGAAAATCCCAAGTAAGGCATCTGCCACTTTGTCTGTCCTCAATGAGAATAGGGTGACTGCCTCTGGGTACTGGGTAGCATAATCCACCACAGTCAGGATGAATCTCTTCCATGAGGAGCTGGGGGTATTTAAAGGCCCCACAATATCCATTCCCACCTTCTGGAATGGCTCCTCCACTATGGGCAATGGAATCAGGGTGGCTTGGGTTTTCTTGCCCGCCTCTCCCATTTCTTGGCACTGGTGACAAGACCTGCAATACTCCTTCACCTGCTGGGTGAAGTTAGGCCAATAGAAATTCTAAACCACTCGCTGCATAGTGCACATGATTCCCAGATGACCAGACAAGGGAATATCATGGGCAGTCTTGAGCAACTGCTCACGATACCCCTGGGGAATGACAAGCTGCCTGCCTAGCACCCCTCTTTCTGTCTGCACCACCTAAGTATACATAAGTCCATTTTCCCAATAAACCTTATGTCTGCTGTCACCTCCCTGTGCCCCGTCAGAGTCTGCCCAAGCCCTCAGCTTCTCTAGACTAGGGTCACTTCTCTGAGCAGCTGCAAACCCCTCACACATTCCCAAGGCATGGGACAGGTCCCCTTCAGTCACTAAACTAGGGTCCCTAGCACTAGCATCAGGGCGCTCAGGATCACTGTCAATCCCAACCCTCTGACAATGAGTCACCCCTCCCTCTTCAGAGTAACCCTCCATAGCTGTGTGATTAACTGCTACTGGGGAAAGTTCTATCCCCTTTTCATTCATCTCCCCATCTGGAGACACAGACTGGGGAACCAGCCTCTCTGTGGTTTCCACAATGGCTTCTGTGGGGTTCAGGGAACTACAATTTTCCCTTGCCGCTTGGCTACGGGTAACTGCACACACCATCTCCTGTTTGACATTGTTGCCCAGGATCATATCCACTGCTAAAGTTTGGGCTACAGCCACTTGTTGCACAGGTCCCCCTGTTTCACCCCAGTCTAGGAGAACACTAGTGAGGGGCAATGTTTTCTCTTCACCAGTAAAGTCCTGTACAGTGACACATTTATTGGGTATAAGCTGACCCGGCTCTACTAGATCCCGTTTTACCAATGTCAGGGATGCCCCTGTGTCCCTTAACCCTTGCATCTGTACACCATTCACCATGACTGGGTGCATGTGTTCCCTCATGTTCACAGGCATGCTTCCAGGGACACACAAACAACCCACTTCCTTCCTAGCCCCCTGTTGTGTATTGCTCGCCTTTTTGGGACACTGTCTGGCAATATGCTATGCTCAGTTTCTTTACACAACCGACATTCATTTCTTTTCTCAGAGAAATCTTTTCTCTGAAACCTGGGGCTAACTGGCTTTGGTGGAGGCAGTGAGGGTTTTAGCTGCCCTGAAGGTGCACTTTTCCCTTTCTGCACTGCCACGCCCATTTCATTTGCTCTCAGAGCAGGTCTGATCTTGGCATAGCAGTCCAAGTGTTCAGCAGCCTCTTGCACTGTTCTGGGATCTCGATCCTCCAGCCAAGTTTTCAGCTCTGCTGGGCATGCCCAGAAAAACTGTTCTAACAAAATCACATTTTCAATTTTATCAACAGAGTTTGCTTCAATTTCTTCCCACCAACATTTTAAAAACTGACATTGTTTCATGGCTAGCTCCTCATATCTCATGTCAGGGCTTCTCCTGAGCTTACAGAATTGAGCTCTGTATGATTCAGCAGTTAATTCAAATTTCTTTAACAGTGCAGCTTTAAGTTTGCTGTAATCATCACTGTCCTCATTGTCCATTTGACCCAATGCATCCCAAGCTTTCCAAGTAAGTAGCAGGGTTAGCTGGAAGCTCCAGGACTCCCTTGAAATTTTAGCCTGAATTCAAACTTTTTAAAAAGGCATCCATATCCTCCCCCTCTTTAAATCTGGCTATCAATTTGGAATTCAATTTGTAACCCAGTCCTGTAGTCCCGGTTAAACCCAAGCCACTTACCTGCTCTGGTGCCGCTGGTTGGAGTCATAGCTTCTCCAGTTCATGTTGCCTCTAGCACTCATGCTCCTCACATTCTGCATCTCAGCATTCTCACTCCCTCTTCTCCTCTGCAGCTCACTGGTGCTCACGCTCCTCACAGTCTGGGTCTTTCTGTTCTTGCTCTGCCTCTCGGTGTTCTCACTCTACCTCACTGTCCACCTCCCACTGTTCATGGTCACTCTCCCTCTGGAACTCCAGCTCCATTCTGTACAACTCAATTTGCAGCCTGAGTACTTTTGGATCCAGGATACTGGTGACCTTCCCCTGCTGCTGTGGCCCTTTGCTGGCAGCAGCTCTGTTGCCCTCCTCATCTGATCTGGACACTGCACTGGCCACTAGCCCTGCCACACTCAAGGTTTGGTCCTTTTCAGTCACTGTCTGTGACTCAATGCTCTGGGTATCTGCTACCATCAGGGCATCCATGAGGTTCTGTTTGCTGGCTTTCATCTCGAACGGGACTCCTCTGTCCCCGCACAACTGCTTTAAGTAGTCTACAGTGTGCCTGCTGTAGTTGGAAGCCATCTTCTAACCTAACTATGGCTACTCTGACTTGCACTTTAGAAAAAAAAATAAAATGGGAAGGAACTTGACTGTACGCCAAGTGATATAGTTCTGTCTCCTTTTTAAAAATAAATCACTGCCTTTTTCTTTCTTTGCAAGTGAGCTGATGGTCTCAATCTGACACACTGAACAATAAAAGCTTGTAATACTAAAATTATGCACACTGCTGCCAACCAATCTGTCATGACCCCAATCAACAGGTCAGGCCCTCTGCTTCTACAGTGCCAACCTCTGAGCGACTTGTCAGTGTCAGTTCTCCGAGTGACATTTGTTTTGTTGTTTTAGTGTGTCTTGGCTCATCCGGCCGTGGACTCCAAGTTTAGTCACAGTTTGATGTTCAATTTATTGTTTTGGCAAGTGCCCCTGGCTCGTTCGGCCTTGGAACTCAGAAGACCAATGCACTTCGATGCCCAGAGAAAGTGGTTGCCTGGAGTCCAAGAGTGGTCCAGAGTGTCACAACCCCACTCAGCAGGTCAGGCCCTCTGCTCCCACAGTGCCAACCTCTGAGCACAGTCTTGTGAACAGTTAAAAAAACAGAGTAACCCTCCTGTCTGTTTTGTGGGTTCAAATCAAACTTTGGTCTCAAGTTCTGGAGGGATTCAAACTGTGAACCTCTTGCTAGTGTACCCAATGTACAGGCTCAGATAATTCTGCTCTTCAGGGGGGCCAGATATCTTTCACCTACTTGCACCTAACCAGGTGTACAAAATGAACCCTTAAAACTCTATTAAAGACCTCAGAATAAACTCTTACCTTTTCCCAGTTTGGTAAAACCAGTAAGCTTTGTTCAGTATCAACTTTAACCATGTATGCTTCACTTGTCAAGAAAAAGAATTTCAAAGGCACACCAGGTAGTCTTTAAAGTAGAGGTTTACTTAAAGATAGATAAAAAAATGTAAAATGAAAATGTAAATACAGAACCATATATCACAAAAACATACAATCATTTAAAAGAACAAGGGTTAAAAAAAAGTGCAAAATTCCTACCACCAGACAAATAGACTTATATATCTAATGTATCTCTTCTAGTAGTGTTGATAGACAGATGTTGTTGTCAAGATAGCCTGCCTTCTCCATGATGTCACCCAGCTACTCCTCTGTTTATTAAAAATTATACAATCAGGATGTCTATCCAGTAGGAGGTAAATTAATAAAGGTGACCTCAGCAAAACTCATGTCCCCACATGACTTACTTTAAATAACATCCCCTCTTTGATCTCAAGTAGCTCTTCTTCCCAGGACACATTAAAGAATCTTTTATGACTTCGCACTAAAGCGTCATAACCTGCTCTCTTCCTCTAAAAGTTATAAAAGTTTATGATTTAACATCCTAGCAGCTGGCAAGCTACAAATAAGCTAGATAAACAGGAGATGCTTAATTTAGTCACTTCTAGCCTGTAATTATCTCCTGGCCTTCCAGGTAACACCCTGTAGCCAAAACCTGGGGGGGGGGGTCATCCCACAGGCTCTCAGCATCTCTCATGAGATACATTCAATAACACATTTTTATTTTACAAAAATCATAGTGTAATTAGAACTAGCTGTCCAAGCACCACACAGATGTCCCAGTCTAGTGTGGTCATCAGCCCAGTGTGTGTCTTCAGTCCAGAGGGAGAGCTCTCCTGGAGTCCAAGAGTGGTCCAGAGGTTCTGATTCTTCTGATCCAGTGTGTTCATCAGTCCAGAGTGCATCTTCAGTCAAGAAGTGGACTGTTGATTCTTCTTCTTCTTCACCTCTTCACTTGGCAATCCAGATGCGGATTGTGGCCAGGTGGTTTGCATTGCTTCTTCTTTCTGGGCAGTCCAGAAGCAGACTGCAGCCAGATCTTATGTTCCTTTACAGCAGCCCTCAGTGGGTTCTTAGCCAAAGAAATCTTCCATGTATGTTCCAGCAACCCTAGAGAGGTGGGGTGTGGCCAAGAACTCATGGTCTGTTAAACCCTCTCTGTATGCTTTAGTTTCGACAACGGTTTCCAGAATTTCACTGGCAAGGCAGTGGAGTGGTTTCACATTTCTTTTCAACAGGAAAGAAAACTTACGTGCACCAACTGCCAACCATCTACTGCATAGACTTTTCCTGTAGCATTACGGTGGCTGCATTTTAAAATCTTAGTTTAGGAAGAGGTGCACCTCGGGGTTGAAGTAGATATTAGAGTATAGGGAAGACGGTCTTACAGTGTAGCTGTTACAGCCGATTAATCCAGTCTGACATCTTGTAATACAGAGTTTCCCTCTTATAGGGAGTTATAGAGTTTCCCCTCTTATAGGGAAGTATAGGTAGAATGCTGTTACAGAGTAGCTGTTACAGCTGATTATTTTACTGTTTCTCTTGTATATAGTGAAGTATAATCCTCCATGCACAAGATAAAAGTAGTAATTTGTGTATGTGATGGTTATCCCTCTTTCCTGTCACTACCCTTTGGTCAGTTGTTAATAAACCATTTCCTTCTTTTAATCATGCCTCCTGCCTCTTCATTTTGGTGAAGAATTACATCATATAGCCAAATAGGAAAATAACTGCCTTACCACCTGGAGTGTATGGACATGAAGAGCCTGATATTCTTCTTCGGCACACTTCACTTGGTCTAAACAATTACAATTACAATAGTCACCCCATCCATCTCTCTCTAGAACTATTCTAATACTCTTCTTCCTCTTAAGCCTCAGCTCGCTTCATGAGTGCCGCTCAAACACACTCCTCAATGTGGGCTGCATCTTGGCAGTGGGTCGACAAAAATGCTTTACTTGTGCCACCAAAGTTGTTCTTGCTGGGATAAAAGGTGACTCTTGGGGCCTTGGATGTGCAGCATGTATGAAACTGGTTATTTTGCTGGATTTGAGGCCTGATGGTGTACGTTTGTGACTCATCGGAGTGGCAGCTGCACTGCTACTATGTCCACTGCTCAGGAGACAAAATGATTCCTCACACTCCTCCTCCTCCACCGACCCACTCAGCCCTCCCTCCTCCTGCTGTATTGCACTGCTGTCACTAACATTAAGCTTGACAAGGGAAGTCCTGCCAACAGCTATAGTATCTTTCTGGTGTTGGTGCCAGCACAATGGGTGCTTGTTTTTCAAGTGGGCGTGCTGCCCACTGGTGCCTAGGTGGCTGCCCTTTTTTCCACAACTTGCACATGCTTGACGCAGCTGACAGATTGCCACAGTGTCATCAGCTGCATCAATCATGAAAAAATCCCAAACTAGGGACTTTGCAACTCTAGATTTGACATGATGGGACTCAGACAGTGTTAGCCAAATGTGTGGAAGTTTTTGCTTTTTGTGCCACTTGCATGATATCCAACATGCTACGTTTGGGAGGTGGGGTGACTGGACTGCTTGTTGTAGGCTTGCTGATATCCTCACCCTCAGTCTAGTCATCTAAATGGGCTACATCATCATCACCCTTCATCTTTTTCACTTCTGGGCTGGCTCCCACAAGGGATCCAACACCTCATCATCATCTGTACCAAAACATATTATATCCTCCTCCTCATTCCTATCACTGCCTACTGCCAGACAAACTTTTCCCTTCTCTGGCATCTCCTCACTGGGGTGGGGGGCTGACATTTCTTATCTCCTTCTTCCGCAGAAACACACTGAAGCTGGAAACTATTGCCCTCACCACCATCAGCTCCTCCTTGAGCAGGAACAATAGTCATTCTGACAACTTTTTCAACCTCCACCTGGACCTCTGTGCCTCCACTGGTGTGAGTGTCTCTCTTATTCCCAGTATCATCCCCAACAAGCATACTAGCTACAGACTGGGCAGTAAAAAAATGAGTCACAGACTTCAAGCCACTTCTAACTTCAATGTTGCTGCTACTGTCTGCCACAACAGCAGTCGCAGAGGCCACAGAGGGCACAGATTCACAAACTGGTTTGCTTTTTCCATCAGACTTCATTGAGCCACCTCCCACCTTAGCACTTTTACCTGAACGTCTCTTGGCAGGCATATTCATTTTTTATATAGTAGTCGGCTAGGTCAGGTAGTAAACAACAGTGGTGTAACAGAGAGGAAAGGGTTAATATGGTAAGCAAATTCAATCAAAAAATGGGAATGCTGCAATGCAGAGGCTAGATCACATTTTTTATTTCTGTGAGCAAATCAACAATGCAGTGTACCTGGATATGGACAAGTCAAGTGGTCAGGTCACTGTACACAAATACTTTCAATAAAGAAAATAAATCACAAAAGTGATTCAGAAAAGGGAAACAGCAACAGAACTACTCAGTCAGAAGAATGTAGTAACTTCAAATAAAGTCACCCAAAAAAACAGTCAATCTGTAAGAAAAATATAACAAATAAGTAGCACACAAACTACAAATCTTCAGACTTAAAAGAAATTACAGAAACTCACTCACAACTTGTGAAAAATGTGTAAAATCTTGGGAACTAGCCTGCTCCACTTTCATTTCACACACACACACACACACCGTCAACCCTCCCCCACTCGATCCCTCACACACACACACACAGAAAACTGAAACACTAACTAAGTTTAACTATTTTCCAAAGATACAAAAACAAAAAAATGTTCACTAGCAGCACTAGGATCTGAACTTGTGATTTTGTGAGCAATTAACTCTCAAAAATCACAAAAAAAGAGGTTTTTGAAGGGTTTATTGGCTGTGATGCACCACACTGAACTGTTTTCCAATTCAACAGACAATATACTGTGCAGGAAACACCCTGAATGCAAGATTTCCACTATCTACCCACAGTGCACTGCAATTTCATTGGTGTAATTGTAAAACATCTGCAAAATTGAGGAAGATGGCGAAATTTCGCCTCCCCAGGACCGAAATTGGCATAATTTGGGCATAATTTCACTCTTTGCATGAAAGCTGAACAGGGGCGAAATTACATTACACCTAGACGAATATTTCACATAATGTGGAAATTATGCGAAATATTACGCTAGGCATAATTTTTCGATTTCGCACATCTCTAGCTACAAAACACCATATTCCCAACAGAAGATGTACGGTAAAAGGGAAGTGGAGTCATTAGATGATAGGAATTGTTACTATCAAGGGATCAAGTGAGGGAGGGGTGCCGCCAGATGTCAGAGAAATGCTGACATTGGTTTTGGGGGGGTTCCAAAGCTATCATACCCTGCAAGGACAAGAATGAGCACTGACAGCTCAGACTGCAACACTGACAGCAGCTGCACAGATCAAACTATGGATTTGATAAGGATATATGCAATGTATGACATGATAAGTACTGTAGCTGCTAATGCCCTGCATGTTGAGTGGAGTTAGTAGCATTTTATGTACCAATATTGCAGTTTACGGCTTCAGCATTATTGTGTTTGAGCCATTAAAACTGCATTGTGCATGGTGTTTTTTTCCAGCTGCTGCAACCACCGTTTTGCACTTAGAACTGGGTTAAGGTTTAGCTGTGTTGTGCACTGCAAATAGGTTTGTTGTAAACCTCTGTGCACACCCCAGACCATTTGCAGAAGGTTTTCAGTTTACCTCATATTGTGCTTCACGCATATTAGGGCAAGCAGACAGAACTTTGTACACTAGTCAGTGCATGTTTTGAATATGTTGCCTATACTCATAAAGAGGATGATGTTATTATTATCTTATAATAATTCATAAGAAAACTGATTGATTGATTGACTGACTGATTGATTTTTACCAACTTTGTTTGATATACATGACATCGGTCTGCTGGGTCCCCACAAGGATTTTGCACTTCATGCTGCTCATTGTCCAAGGGGACTTTCCTGTGTGTGGTTCCCCTGTGGCCCGCTCCTTGAATGAGACGTGCATGCAGTGACCTCAGCATATAGCCAGGTGCTCTCCTGACCCTGATGTGCAGATGTCGGCTGCCTTTGCAAATCTAGTCTCAGTACTGGTCTCAGGCTCAACTACCCCTAACCATTGCTAGGGATCGGTAGCTGAAGAGCACCAGATCCACTCCTTCCCTGGAAAAGGTGAGTAGTCCAATGGACACTCAGCCTCCCACCCCAAGGCAGACTCTCTGCCAACTGTGGATCCACTCCTTATTCCAGGTCATCAGCGTCACAAAGAGTAGCGCTACCGCTGCACCAGTGGCCTGGCTGAAGAAAAGTGATTTAGAATACTAAAGTATTGTTCTGTGATGCTGGCTGGCTGGTAAAGAGTTAAAGAATTTCCAGCAACTCCTGTCAATTTCTGGTTTTGATTTTGCCAAGCTGCTGTTGAGAAACTGAATGAAAGCTCTAATTTTGTAATTCAAACTTACAGTCAATAGTGTTTTTGAGTGATTTATGGATCTCATGTTTTACAGCAACTTTTTCTTTAAAATGTCTACAAAACAAATCAATACATGAAATTGTAGATTTCAGCTTGTCCAGGACCTAGCAGGCTTAACAGAACACTGCTAAGGTGAATCGTTGGATGTGCCTGTGTTCTCACATACACATTAATGGATGCTTACTTGCCTGGGAGGCTAACTCAGATGGGAGGTTCAGGGAGAACATTTGCATCCCTTCTTCTGTTACATCTGGCGCAGCATCAAGTGGAGTCTGTGGTAACATGCTATGGACTAGCGGCAGTATGCATACCATTGATCCCTCCTGCTCTCTTGGACCATAGCCTCTGCAATAAAAAGCAATGCAGGGGAATACCACTTTTCTGAAGGATAATGAAGCACATTTCTGAATAATGCTGTAATAGTCTGAGCGCATAGGGCCTTCATCTCCCTCCCCCCTACTTATCATTGGGGGTAACCCCCCACCCCCATCGGTCCACTGTCAAGAAACTCCAAGTTCCAGTAGTAGTTACATATGCTGAAAAACACACAGAATATGTTTTATCTAGTTTGAAGAATAGCTAAAAAGCTGCTTTTCCAAAAATAAGTTTTGGGTAGGGAAATGTGTTGCAATGCGCGTCCATCACTTTAAATTGATAGAATGTGTTTCTTTTATTGTTTTGTTCTTTTGCTGTTAAGAATTCATTGTCCTCACTTGCAGTCAGCAGAAACAAAACGTGTCTTGCATTATTTCAGTATTGCTAGTTCTCTCACCTACACACTGCAGTTTCTACTTTATCATGCGTATTCTCTGAAGAATTACTTACCATTTTGGCATCATGTTATGTTATCTATAAAAGATTTATGAGAAAGAAGTCCTATAAACAAAAAGATCTTCATTTTTCTCAAATACATTCAAGCATTGTAGACTGCAGGTCCTTTTTCATTTTCCTAGCTTTGGATCCTCTGTATTCATGAAAACCTTTTAAGTATCAATCATTAAGAATATGACATATTTCCTGTTTTGTTTCCAAGATATTCAGTTTTATGTTGTTCCATTCCTTAAAGTGGAACAGTCAGCACTAAAGGTCTAAATTTGGTACAAGCTTACAGAGATTTTTTGCCAGAAAATAGAGAAGTAATAATCCTAGGGGATATGAATAATAATTGGCTAGGTAAAAATGCGGTAAAACAGGGAATTGATAGTTAGCCTTAGACTTTCCCAAATTATCAGTTGTCCCACAAGAATTAATTATAAAACTGGTTATTCATCTTTATTGGACTGGATTCGGGTCACGGACACATCAAGAATAATTCAGTCTGGAGTTCTGGTCTATGTGGTCAGTGACCACAGTCCAGTCTTTTGCAGCTGGAGTTCTAAGATAAAGAAAGTCCCACCTTTATGCATATCAACCAGAAATTTAAAAAAATTGGATCTTGCTAAATTTCAAACTGCCTTGTTAAACATTGACTGGAGTTTTCTTGAGCAGATTTCAGATGCGGACAAAGCTTTTGAAACCTTTTGCACAGTCTTTTTGAATCTTTGTAATAGCTTTGTTCCCTTGAAAAGAATGAGAATCCGTGGTAACAAGCATCAGTGGGTAAATATAGAATTACTTAACCAGTTAAAAGATTGTGACACTAAATGTAAAAGGTTTAGGGTTACAAGGGATAGTCAAGATGAAATAGCTTACAAGTCAGCAAGGAACCGATGTAAAAGTCTGACTAGGAAAGTTAAGAGGGACTGTTATCTCACAAAGCAAAAGCAATTTGAAGGGCAAAATACTTCAGCTACATGGGACATTCTCAATGAATTAATGGGGAAAAAATGTTCATCTAAGAGTCAGTGTTTAAAAACTAGTGACGGGGCATTAATTAAGAACCAGGACATTGCTCAAAAATTCAACACCCATTTTACAGATTTATCTGGTTATGTGCAACGTGTCATGGTAAAAAAATTACTTCCAGACACCTGTTTAGAAATTCCACTACTTCTCAGTGCAGTTTAACCCCTGCAAGGTATATAGCTTTTTAAACCAAGGATGGAAATGAGAAAGGAAAATGTGGGCGCACCGGGATTTGAACTCCGGACCTCTGGTATGCCATTCCAGTGCTCTAACCATTAAGCTACAGGCCCACTGGTTACAGTGTCCGAAGAACTTCCTATTTCACAGTCACACATTCCTTTCTCTCTAGTGTTGCTTAATCTGCAACCAGAAACCAATTTAGAAATTCCACTACTTCTCAGTGCAGTTTAACCCCTGCAAGGTATATAGTTTTTAAACCAAGGATGGAAATAGAAAGGAAAATGTGGGCGCACCGGATTTGAACTCCATTACCTCTGGTATGCCGTTCCAGCGCTCTAACCATTAAGCTACAGGCCCACTGGTTACAGCGTCCGAAGAACTTCCTATTTCACAGTCACACATTCCTTTCTCTCTAGTGTTGCTTAATCTGCAACCAGAAACCAATTTAGAAATTCCACTACTTCTCAGTGCAGTTTAACCCCTGCAAGGTATATAGTTTTTTAAACCAAGGATGGAAATGAGAAAGGAAAATAGACACCTGGTAATGACTCGGGGTTTAATCACCCTAGGTTTTACTTTAGATGTCTGACACCAGAAGAAGTTTGTAATTACCGTAATAAACTAAATCCACACCCTCTTGTGGGGATGGATGAGGTTGATTTTTGGCTTGTGAGGATCACCGCAGATATTCTGTGTTATCCCCTATCCATTTGTAACCTTTTTTATGTTCTGGTAAGTTTCCCAAAAATTGGAAAGAGGTTACTATTGTACCCATCTTAAAAACAGGTGACCCATCAAATACACAAAATTATAGGCCAATTTCACTTTTGGCTCCATTATCTAAGGTGTTGGAGAGAATAGTTTTTGAACAGATGATGGAGTACATTACCAGATACAACATCCTGACACAGGCCCAGCATGGTTTTCATCCAGGGCATAGCAGATCGATGGCCTTGGTGGGGTTCACTGGTGTGGTGCATTCAGCACTTGATAAAGGCCATTTTACTGCTGCTTTTTATGTGGACCTGACCAACGCCTTCAACTTAATGAATCACGATCTGCTTAAAGTGGAGCTTACCCAACTGGGCATGTCTCATGAAGTTGTAGGCTTGTGTTGTAATTACTTATCAGAATAGACACAGTGTACTAGGGTCAATGGTAGCCTCTATCCCCCAGCTTTGATCACTATGGGTGTTCCCCAGGGTTCAGTTTTGGGTCCTATTTTTTTCAGTATATTTTTGAATTCACTCCCTTTAGTCTGTTCTCACTCAAACATTTTTTTACATGCTGATGATGTGATGATCCTCACGAGTGGTCCTAAAGTTGAACAGTTACAGCATGACATTGCTGCTGATCTCTTGTCCTTGCAGGCGTGGCTTAGTGACCATGGGTTAGTTTCAAATGGCAAGAAAACAAAGTCTATGGTATTTTATAGCTATTGGAAGAGACTTGATCATAAACTTGAATTGTCTTTACTTACCATGAATGGAGAGGGATTAGAACAGGTAGATCACTTTAAATATTTAGGGCTGACAGTGGCCTCTAAAATGAGTTATGAAATATGCATTCATAATTTGGTAAAAGTAATACACCAGAGGTTGGGAGCTTTATACCGGGTGAATGCACTGCTAACTCCCACTACTAGGGCATTATTAGCTCAAAGTTTTCTACTGTCAACCATGGACTATGGCTTGATTTTTTTTATTATTCTGTGTAGGATAGTTTACTAGGAAACATTAGAGTTTTACTCAGTCAAGTTGCAAGGTTCATCACCCAGTTACCATTAAAAACCCACTACTGTTTACTACTTATAACAGTAGAGTTATTAACTCTGAAACAAAGATACGAGCTTACTGTGAGTATATTAGCAAAAAAAGTTACAATGAGGAAAGCACCTAAAATATTTCACCAAATTTTTAAAAAATGTTAACCTACTTGTTACTAGAAAGTCAGGTATCTCATATTTTCAAATACTAAAGATGAAAACAGTTCTGGGGCAGAGGGTCAATACTTTACAACTTAACAAAACTCTTCAATTCTGTTATAGGTCAATTTGATTGTTTGGGAGTATCTATTCTTGGGTTCAGAAATAGTCTTAGGAGACTATTAAAACAGAATGAAGTATGCGAATGTTATAGGTAGTTTCTGTATTATCTTTTTATGTATCCTCCTGTGACATTTTTATGTGTAATGTATTATTGTCTTTGTATTTATGCACTTTATGACTGTAATTCAATATTGTGATGTAATTTGTATTTTTGTATGTACTCTGGTCGACCATGTAAATGGGTCGTATGGCCCATGGACTAACCAGAATAAATAAACAAATCAAATCAAATCAAGAACCCGACACCCACATGTGGGGCTGGTCCAATATGCACTTTGAGTGCAAAAGAAAATGGTTTTACTTACTGTTTAGCTCAGATGGTATGTTTGCTTGTCCCACTGTTCTCCTGGGCTAAGAACGATCTTCTGTGACTATATTTAGTCCCAGGAGGACAGAAGGACCAGCAAACAAAAGATCATAGCTCAGAAAAACTTTAAAATGCACTGCAGCCTATTGAATCTCCCATTGCAGCAATTCATTTCTGACATCAACTACAGGGGATTCTGGGATTTCTAGTTACAGCAAATGTCAGCTTTGTAGTCAGTAGGATCAACCAGATACAATCTAATATACTACAGTAAAAAGCAAGAAGAAAAAAATGTTTTTCCATAAAGAGGGCAAATTGGGACCAGCACCACACTTGGGTGTGGGGATTTTAGTGCTGACTGTTCCCTTTAATGAAGCAGCTTCTCATCTCTTATTGGGCAGAAGAGGCTTGTCTGTTTTGGATGCCTTCATTCTCAGGGAGATTAGGTGGTCCCAACCATTAAAGAACTGCTCCCTAATGGCACCTGAAGAAGGAGTTGTGTGCGTAGGAATTCATGACTCCTGATGGCGGGGGGCCTAAAATCCTGCTACAGGTATGATATGTGACACTGACATAGCACATGGTTGCATCATATACCCAGATGATAGCAGCAAGTGTCAGTGAAAATATGGTGGGTAGGTTTCATGTGAAAATCGCGAGCACTTTATAGCACTGTTAGAAACAGTGAGTATTTCATAGCGATTGGCAATATCGCTATTGCACATTCTAGAGAAGTACATTACCGCTTCTATGTATTATTCGGAATTGTAACTCAATATATTTGTATTGCATACCTTACATGTCCTGATCCCCCATGTTCCTTCCAATACTTCCACTATTTCCTGTTTACCTAAATGACTACCAGCATGCCTTGCACAAGCTACTCCCACACCCACACTTTAAAATGGAGCATTACTCTCTCGGTGCATGTTCTTCGTTAACTGGAGGAGTACTGGAGTTGAGTGAACTGATGGAGTTTGAGCAGATTCTTAGTCAAAAAGGCAGGCTTCTAGCTTTGTTTAAGGGTGTCAAGGAGATGCCAGAAAAAATATATTGGCATTGTGTGGATACGCATAAGTTTAACTGCTTGGTCTGAATTCATACAGTGGGAAATAAAGTGTCATCCTTGCTCAAGGAGCACACACATATCCCTGATGCTGGTAATGTGGGGTCTCGTAAAGTAATGGCTCAAATTTGGGAGCGTGCAAGAAGCAGTGTGGAGACAACAACCCAAGTTGTTGTGCAGCACACCAGAAGTGCACTGGATTCTTTGGCTGGCCATTTACCAGCAGTGCCATTAATTAAACAGACCATACAATGCATCCAACAGGTGGAAAGAGGTTGCCCAACAATGCCTGCCACTATTCAGGAAATGGTTATTCCACCAGAGTTCACTATAACAAAATCAGGTGAGCCATTCCTGCTTTTTGATAGAGGCAGTGAGCCAGATTGTTTTTTGATTTTCACCACAGTTGCTAACCTTAAGCTACTACAGGATAGCGATGACTGGATGTTGGATGGTACTTTCAAGTCATGCCCTGCTTTGTTTGAGCAGCTGTATACCATTCACTGCTTGTAAGCAGGTACCGTGTGCACAGCAGTATATGTGCTAATGTCATCACGAAAAAGCGTTCATATTTCAGAGTGTTCACAAAATTACAGGAATTGGGCTACACACCTGCTACTACGATAATGGACTTTGAGAAGTCAGCTTGGAAGGCTTTTAGCTCTGCCTTCCCTAACACAGAGGTCAGAGGCTGCTTTTTCCATTTTGCGCAGGTGGTCTGCGCAGAATACAGAAATATCCAGACATACTGGAAAAATATTGTGCCAACCCAGATTTTGCCTTACACCTCAGAATGCTACTCTCCTTAGCATTTGTACCTGCATTTGATGTGGTGGGGTCCTTTTTTTTTTTTTTTTTGCATTTTTTCCACCTCCTCCTAGCTGCCGGCCACCCAATGTTCAGCCGGTCACGGGCAGCTTCCACCCCACATCGGCCTCGTGTCCTCCGATACCCGTGGCTTGCCCCCAATCGGGTGCGGTGATGGGGAGAGTGAGGCATCCCAGAGAGACCGTAATTGGTCGGAGGACTGGCCTGGGGGGGCTAATCAAAGCCGCGGCGGGCTTCATGGAGGTTGGCCGGCAGCCGTCCATTTTCCTCTTTTTCCGGGGAGGCGGGGTCGTGCAATGGCGTCCAGCATCCGCCCGCCTCCCTACAATCTTTGGTAGCGGCAGCGTAGATTGCTCCTAGCCTCCGCTAAAGTCCCCATCGCCGGATGCTACCCCATCCCTCCCCCCGGAGAAGGAGAGCAGTCCAACGGATGCTCAATCCTTCTCCCCCCGGCCGGCCCTCCGATGACTCGGGTCCGTTCCCGAACCCGGGTCACCGGCATCGCAAGCGGAAATCCAACCGCTGCGCCGATGAGCCGGCATGGTGGGGTCCTTTGACGAGATGAGAGAGTGGGAATTTTTTGCTGCAAATGAAGAGTTATTAACGTCACTGCTTGATTACTATGAATCAACATGGGTGGGAAGACCTAGAGGACAGGCTAGTCATAGAACAACTGCATTTCCACCAGGACAGTGGAATTGCTATGATACCACCATCAGAGGGATTACCAGCACAAACAATGTGGTTGAAGGATGGCATCACGGGTTCAACTCACATCTCTGTGCAACCCACCCAAGAATTTGGAAGTTGATTGAATGTTTGAAAGATGAGCAGAGGCTCACAGAGCTAAAGGTGGAGCAAATGGTGTCTGGGGCAGGTGGATGTCCTCCAAAAAGAAAATACACAGACATGAATGGTCGAATTGAAGCAATAGTGGGTCAGTACTCAGCCAGGAACAAGTATGTCTACCTGCGAGGATTAGCTTACAATATTCAGTTTAAAGTGTGAGCAGAATTGTAAGCTGAAGCTGAAGAGGAAGAATTTTTGTTTCCTATTATGTGTGTCTGTCAATAAAAGGGACTTTCAATGGAGAAATATCTCACAATCCTTGAGATTGTGTTTTTTTTTCAAAAGAAAAACGTCACTATTTTGACACCCTGTACTGTGCATATTCATATCCTGTACCGCACCATACACCATTTGCTCCAGCTGCATTTGAGCCAGCACCCACACATCATCACACCACGCTAATGTGTGCAATCACTATCATTGTTTGCTTTTCTTCATTTAAATTTGCCATTTTTGCTGAGTAGCTATTCTTCATTGGTAGCTTTTATAACATCCACGATTGTACACTAGCTATTTTGTAGTCGCGATTATTTCCATGCTAATGTCATGGGATACCTGGTGGATATATTGGTCCTAGCTTGCTTCTGACTAGCCAGAAAGGCCTGCCACCTTTGTTGAACCCCAGTGGGGGTTGGGACAAGACATAGCAGGATGAAAAATAGGTAAAAACAATGGATGTTCTTACCTAAATGATGTGCTACACTCTCTCCAACCAGCTGCAGTGCCAAGACCTCTAGAAACCTGCCCTCGCCCACCCAGTTAGAAATGTTCAATATAGTGAGTCCAGAGCAGTATACAAGGGACTGGCAGTGGCTATCTTGGGAAAAGTGGTGGAAGGCATGGGATCCAGGGCTTCTGAAGAATGTGTTAAAGGACAGCCTGGCCCACTGGGTAAGGAAGAGAAAAGGTAGTGTAATAAAGATCAGTGTCATAGTGCCATTTAGTGGGACCTTAGAACAACTCACTCCTGACTATTAAACAGTAACATCTTACTCATGTAAATGCCCCAATCTTGGAATCACTGTCATATTTCCGACTGAAGTTTACCTTCATTGACATGGTAGGGAAGATAGTGTACCCAAGTGATTAGAGAACAGAACTGTGAACCCAGAGATCCCAAGCTGTAATTCCAGTACAGCCACTGCATGGACTCATAATACATTAAAAAGCAAGTCACATGACCTATAGTACTGCACTCCAGGATTGATCACTATTACTGCACAATTCTGTGATATGTCAGGATATCCAGCAGAACAAAATCTGTCAGATGCCATTTGCTTTTTAACATAACAGGGGATTTGTGATACAGTCTTTTGATAACTACCACAAAACACTTTAACTGTAACCAAAAAAGCAGAGGGTTCGCAAAATTGTTCCTAGAGAATGCAGCACATACTGTACAGTATTATAAGGCTATGGCTGGAATTTACAGGCAAGAGGGCATTTGTACACAAGATGTTCTTCAATGATGACACTCATTCATTTGGCTGACTTACTGTGCAGTATTTTCAAAGTGGATTTGTCACAGGCCCGTCGGCCCTAATTTTAAAACTGACTTTACAGTATGTCTGTGTTGTTAGGCCATCTTTTAGATGGTCTACCAGTGATTGCCCATATGACACTATTGTCTGCAGAATTGACAGCTGGTAAGAAATATGTTGCATGCGTATCTTTTTAATTCAAGCAGCTGCAAATCATGGCAACTTTTGTAAAACATCTGCTGTCTTTGAAATATATCTAAAGAGATTCTCTCTGGTGAGCCACAGTGGTACTGCAGATAGGCAGGAATTTCTCTACAGATATCACAGAAATTTCAGGAAATATCTGGCAATGTCTTTGGCTGCAACTGTAGCTATGAGTAGCTAGATTGCAAACTGTCCAACACAGACTAAGGTGAATTTTGCTTCTACATTGGACCCATTGATAATCCTGCCCACTGCATTTATAAATAAGTAGTAGTAGTAGTAGTGGTAGTAGTAGCTTTATTTATATGATACCCTTCCACTGAGGCTCAGGGTGCCTTGCAGATTAAACAAATATATACAAAGGTTCAAAGCAAGAGAACAAATAATAGCCAAATAAAATCCACATAAAACAGCTACTGTACATAACACATAAAAGGCATCAGTACTAGTATCACCCAACTTCCCAGTAGGGTCCTCAAATGTTATCAAAGGAGCTTTTGAAGAGGAAAGTTCTGAGTCCTCTTTTGAAAGCCTCCACTGAGTGTGCGTCTCTCAGGACTTTTTGGGAACTAGTCCCACAGTAGTGGACTGGCCACTTCAAAGGCTCAGTCACCAGAATATTTTAATCTAGCTCTGGGTACCACCAAGACACACCTCAGTGGAGTGGAGAGGGTGGGGTGGATGGTAAGGAGACAGGTGCTTAATCAGGTAGCCCAGGTGTAAGCTATGTAGGGCTTTATTGGTTAGCAAACTAACCTTAAAAGTTACATGCCACTTCACCAGCAGCTAGTGCAGCTCATGCAAGATCAGGGCGACAAGTCATGACCTCAGAAGGCCTATCAGTAAACCTTTTGTGGTAGCCTGCACTAACTACAGGTGCCACAGAGTACCACCATTGACCCTGAGGTAAAGGGTATTACAGTAGTCAAGCCTGGGAATCACAAATGCATGTACTAGCATCACCAGGTCCACTGGAAGGATAAAGGATTGTATCCAGCTGATGTTCCCCAGAAGGAAGAAGCCACTCCAAACTATGGCTGACATCTGAGCCTCATGTTTCAGCCCCTCAACCAGAATAATCCTCAGATTTTTCACTTTAGCAGAGCATCCAGCCTAGAGGGACAGAGCCGAAGTCCTGTCACCTCTTTGGAAGCTCCAGCACCCTCCTATGGCCTGGGTAGGGCATCAATACCTCAGTCTTGTCTGGGTTGAGTCACAGCCAGCTAGATGCCTTCCATCCCTGGATCTCAGCCTGACACAAATTATGTACCTTCAATGCATTAAGCACTCGGGGACAAAAGACAGGTACAGCTGGGTATCATCTGCATAGCAGTGAAAGCAAACACTGCATTTTAAAAGATCCTACTCAGAGGCAGCATATGCACTGCAAACAACATGGGTGATAGGACCAAACCCTGGGGTATGCCAGAGGGCAGGGGTACAGGATGTGAAGAGAAATTCCACATCACCACCCTCTGTGTCCTGTTCCTGAGATAGGACTCAAACCAGCAGATGATTCTGCCAGTGAGTCCAAAATAGTCCTTTAGCCAATCAAACAGCAACCCATGGTCTACAATGTCAAAAGCTGAGGACAGATTGTGGAGAATGAGAATAGATCATTCTCCTCTGTCCCCCACCATGAGAATGTCATTTTGCACCCTGACCAACATGGTCTCAGTCCTGTAGCTTGAACCAAAACCAGATTGGAGGGGCTGTTAGATAACAATGTCTGACAGGTACACCTCAAGCTGCAGCACCACAATCTTCTTAATGACCTTACCCAGAAAGGACAGGTTAGAGACAGGTCGATAATTTGTGAGGTTACAGTATCTGGGTCCAAAGATGTTTTTTTTAGATGAGTCCTAACTAACGCATCTTTCAGTGTAGAAGGAAAGATGCCCCTCTGACAAACACCAAAAGACAATCCCTGAAAATACCGGACCCAAATGTTCCACACAACTCCTCAGTAGTTGTGTCAGGCCAAGGTATAGCTCACAGAAAATGGGCACAGCTCTGAGATCACTCCACAAACCTCTTCCACCATAACTGGCCTAAACTCTTCCCAAAACAGATGAGTGTGTCTTTGATGAACAGGGTCAACCCCACCTTATTGCAATAGCCTGCTTGGGAAGATCTCAGCCCATATGGAGGATATCCTGTCTGAGAAGAATCGAATGACATCTTTGAACTTGATGGATGAACACACCCTAGCTGCAGACAGGCTGGATAGATTAGCCTGTCCACAGTCTGAAGAGGTGATCCAGATAATTCCTCCCAGTGATGATTTCTCTAGAAAAAAGCTGTCTTTTTTGGGTGATCACCCTTTGGACCTCACCATAGTGAACTCTCAAAACCAGCCTGTCCTCTTGGGCCCTAGATCTCTTCCAATAATGCTCCAACTACAACCCTTTGGTCTTCAACCCCCTAAGCATCCCATCAAACCACAGAGAGCCTCAGAGTGAGACCAAGGGAAGTAGATGAATGGGTGCAGTGGTTTTGAAAGCCCCAGTGATGGCCCTGTCATAGGCCTCCACTGCTTCTTCCTACCCTATCACACATGCTGCCATCATTCCCAAAATGTTTAACACCACCAGGAGTCCTTCAGGCCATAGCCCCTTACGGGGTATCAATTTATTTTTCCACAGCTGGTGGACTACAGGGGGACCCTGAAAGAGAACTTCACCAAACAGTAATCCGACCAATTGACCAAATCATTCTTGAGATTATCAATTTCAAGCCCCAGTGAGAAAACCAAGTCCAAGGCATCGCCATGCTGGTGGGTCACAGAAGTAAGTATTTACATGAGGCCCAGTGATTCCATCACCTGGAGAAAAGTTTGACTAAAGTGCTAGACTTTATCATCAATCCAGGCATTAAAGTTACCTAGAATCAATCATCTAGGTGACTCCAGCACTCTGTCAGTGATGAAGTATGCAATTTCCTAAAGAAATGTCCCCCATGCCCCAGAGGCTCATACATGAGAAGGATTTTACATCCTGCACTTGAACCACTACACACTGCCATGTATTCAGACAATGAGGCTTCTTCTGTGTGTGCATGGTAAAGATCAGCTTAGATCTAACACAGACGACAACCACCACCAGCCACTATCACCTCCACCTCGATCCCACCTCAGGCAATCTATCATGGAGAATCCAACTGAGGCAGCCACTTCCAAAACTGGCCTGTCATCATCACTCAGCCAGATCTCTGTGATGCAAGTCAGACCAACAGTGGAACCTGAAAAAAATCCACCATAATGGCAGTCTTATTCCTCATCAATTTTACATTGCAAATGGCTGCCCAAAGGGGACAAGAAGAGGTGACTGGACAAGCAGGGTGGCGCAGGGATCGGTGCTAGGGGCAGTGCTGTTTGGAATATTCATAAAGGACATCTTGTATGGTGTCAATAAGATCAGTCTATTCGCTGTCGATTCCAAATTGGGGGTGGTGGTGGATGATATAGCAGGTTGACAGGGGTTGCAGGACAACCTGACCAAACTGGTGGAGTGGACGGAAGCGTGGCAGTTGGAGTTCAATGTGAAAAAGTGCAAAGTCCTGCACTTTGGAGCAAAGAACCCATGGAGGGGTTACCAGTTGGGAGGGGTGCAACTAGGTTCCACTGAAGAGGTGAAGGATTTAGGGGTGGTTGTAATGGGGAAGATGAGCAGTACAGAGTAGCATAGGAGGGCAGCAGTGAAAGCCAACAGGATGCAGGGTTTTATCAAGAGAGGGATCTCCTCCAGGACCAGGGAGGTGATCCTGCCTCTCTACAAGGCACTGGTCAGGCCGCACCTGGAGTACTTTGTGCAATTCTGGCACCCATATCTGAAGAAGGATGTGAAATTACTGGAAGTGGTACAATGCAGGGCAACAAGGATGATCTAGGGATTGGAGGACAGACCACATGAGGAAAGGCTGAGAGAGCTGAACATGTACTCCTTGGAGGAGAGAAGGGTCCAGGGGGATATGATTGAGACCTTTAAGTATGTAAAGGGGATAAACAAGGCAGGCACTGAAGGGATACTCTGGCTGAGGAAGGGGAGGGACATGAGAGGGCACAACCTTAGATTGGAGGGGGGAAGATTTAGGACGGAAATGAGAACACTTTTTCATTGAGAGGGTTGTGGCAGAATGGAATGCTCTACCAGAGGAGGTGGTAGCCTGTAAGACAGTGGGTAGTTTCAAAAGGGGATGGGACAAGGTGAGGGGGAGTAATTGGGAAGGGGAAGGGTAGCTGCAAGGTGAGGGTGCTAGCTACACACGCGATCAGACTTGATAGATCAGGTGGCCTATTTCTTCTGGTAAATTCATATGTTCGTATTAGCTACTTGCATACTCAGTCCAGTGGGCACCCTTAGTGTGGGAACTAACCCCTTGTGGCCTCCCTCTCAGTCCTATTTTGCCTTATGACAATGTCCTCCTACAATAACCCCTGGATTGCTGACAGTCTTACTAAATTACTGAACACTACAGTATGAACAACTTACAATGCCCCTTTCGGGGAACGTGGTGGCGCGGTGTTGTTTCCCTCAGTTTTGGATTTAGATTTATAGAACTGTTATTTAATACAACAGAAGATTAGGTACAGTTCATATGGACACATGTTGGTACATGGACATATTAGGATAACAGTATCTCAATTACGAGGGAGTCTGTTTTAGGTTTGGGTTTTGAATGTGCACATACACTAGTCACCTGTTACAGAATTGCAGATATATTATGTTTTAGACAGTATAAGTTTGAATATTGATGAATAATACTGACTTATTGTACACAGAGTTTAAGACAAATGTATCTGAACAGTTCTTACACTGTATAAATGTGTGAAATAGCTGGTGAATGCTTAATTTACACTAGGGCAGGTTGTCATCTAACCTATTTTTTACTTAACACAAAGATATTTTCATATCACATCAGAAGAGCCCCCTCTGCCAAAAGAAACAGCTCCAAGAGATGGCTCCAGCTCGCACCCCCCCCCCCACAGGAGGTCAGGTCACTCTGGGGCACATCAGAAGAGCCCCCTCTGCCAAAAGAAACAGCTCTGAGAGATTCCAGCTCACACCTCCCCCACGCAGGAGGTCAGGTCACTCTGGGGCACATCAGAAGAGCCCCCTCTGCCAAAAGAAACAGGTACAGAAAATGGATGCTCCGTGGGTGCTTCTCCAGCGCGACTAAGCGGTGATTTGAATTGAATTGCTGCACCGGAGGATTTTATTTGCTACTTAAAGTCTTCTTTTTATCTTAATAGTCACCATACATGTGGAGATAGTCTTATTTTCCGTAAATGCCAAGCTAAAGTCTTTCAGTTTTTAAAGTCATTGTGCTATAAGCTGTTGAAATCTCTTTCTGCCTAGACCTCAGATTTGGAGCCATTTTACTTTTTAAATATCTTAAATCCAGAGCCTACTCAGTTGGCTCATACCTGGCGTGCAAATAGACTAGTCTGCTGAATGAATATCGTGATCTGCCTGTGATTTAATGATCTGCCTCTGATTTAAATAAGTTGGAGCTCAGGAGCTGTGCCTTAATGTATTCTCCTACTGCTGGAGACTTAAAACAATTTGGAGCTTAGGATTTAAAATAATTTGGAGCTTGCCTTAATTTATTCTACCTAACCCGCCCTCCTCTCCTCTCTCTCCTCTCCTCTCACCACCTCCCCTAAGCTTGTACCTTATTTAATTGCAGCCTGTGTCTCTCTCTCTCTCTCCTCATCCGGCCAAGCTAAGTGCCCCACGGGAGGTCAAGTCTCTCTGGGTACATCAGAAAAGCCCCTCTGCCAAAAGAAACAGGTACAAAAACGGATGCTCCACCGGTGTTTCTCCAGCGTGAGTAAGCGGTGATTTGAATTGAATTGCTGCACCGGAGGATCCCCGCTGATGCTCTGCGTCAGCTGCCCCACTGCCCCCACCACCACCCTTGGCGGGCTCTGCCTTTTATAGGCAGTGTGAGCAAAATCACCCTACTTTTCCACCTGCAGCTTATCAGAAGTCGCCACTAAAAGTCATTTTGCTACTGCTTGCCCAGTCACGGCCACTGTGCTCCTCTTAAGCAGTCCTAGCAAAGAACTAAGTAGACGTTAAAGAAAAATGAATATCCCCTTCCTTTTTCTCACTTTCACTACCAGGAGACACATCTCAGCTCTAAACAAAAAAAAAACAACTCACCAATGCTCATTTTTCCACTGCTGCCAATAAAACAAATGATTTTTTTCTTTTCCTTCATGGACCCATTCCTCGTCCCACCCTTCCTTGTCTGTCTGACCTTCTCTCCTGCCCTCATTTGCCTCCCATAGTCAAAAATGCCATCTCCTGGTCCTGAAGACCCCCACACTCACCCTGCACTCCCACATACTCACACAAATGGAAGCACCACCCCAGGCTATCTCTCAGAACCCCCATCCTGGTATCACTATACATCCTGTCTCTAGCATGAGTCGACAGGCTTATGTGCCTTTCCAGTGCTGGGTTCCTGGATCCCAGTCAACACTTTCACTCCCCCCATCATACCGGACTATCCAACTGAGCATACTGTGCCACCACTCTTCATGTCATATATGCTTACTAAAGAAGGTGCCTGCTACCTGGTCCTCCATTCCCATGCAAAATACCGTAGAGGGGATTTGCTCCCCCTACCCCCAAAAACTCTATTTCTTCTTTCACTTCTGCTCCTCCTAGCAGGAGACATTGAACTTAACCCTGGACCTCTGATCGACAACATCATTCTTGGCTCCCCGCACGACTCGCACTGGGCGTCTTCCAAGGGCTTAAAAATCACCCATATGAATGTCTGTAGCTTCCGATCAAAAATTCAGGAGGTTCAGGGTTGGCTGTCTCTTTACAACCCAGATGTACTGGCTGTGTCCGAAACTTGGCTAAAGTCCCACATGCTATCTCACAAGGTGGCAATGCCCGGCTACTCTTCCTTCCGCAAGGACCGTGAAGGCAAAAGAAGGGGTGGGGTAATCATATATGCCAGGGACTCCCTTGACGTAGCCCATGCCCACCTACCTGGCACTGAACACTCTGGTGGTGGATCAGTCTTCATTAGAATTACCCTTGGCAATGCAAAACACCTCACAGTCGTCTGCCTCTACCACCCTCCGAAGGTGACCCTCCAAGCCCTGGAAAACATTACCAAGGCCCTTGCTGATGCAGTCTCCTCGGAACTCCTGATCCTCTGATCCTGGGGGACTTCAGTCTCAACTGGGCACAGGACTCTGAGCAGAAACTCAGGGCCTTACTACTAGATACCAACCTGGAACAAACCATCTCTGAAAAGACCAGGGCCAACTACAAAATAGGGGACCACACAACCCTCGACTGGGCTCTGGTGTCTCACCCTTCCAACATTCTGTCTGCTGGTATAATGGTGGATGCTCTTAGCGACCATTCACCCATCTTCTGCATCTGGAAAAATCGTTCTCACAGGGTCCCTCCTCGAATACTCTCTACCCGAGACTACTCCAAATTCTCGGAGGATGCCTTCAATGAGTACCTCAGCAACCTTGCCTGGACCCCGATATGGCTCCTCCCAACACTAGACGAAGCCTTGGAGTTCTTCCAAAACTCCTTCTGCTCTGCAGCTAACCTGTTCGCCCCATTTAGGAAACTCCAAAACAAAGGAAGCTGCCATAGATGGATCACCACAGAGCTCAAATCTCTGATGGTAAACCGGGACAAGGCATGGAAGCGCTACAAATAGTCCAGGTTGCCTGCAGACATTGTGTCCTATAAAAAACTATGGAATGAGTGCAAGCACGCCTCTAAGACAGCAAAAAGAGAGTATGTCAAGCTTCTTCAGCAAACTACTCTGACCAACCCACGGTCATTCTGGTCCCATATCAATGGCCTGATAAAGGGCAACAAGAACCCCTCCTCTGGCCCTATTGAAGTCAATGGCCATATATCTAATGACTATCATGAAATTGCTGCTGCCTTCAACAGTTACTTCACCAACCTTGATGACCACAAGTCCAGCTTTACACCTACCCCTTTGGAGCCATCCTGCTCTGAGACACCTTGCCTTACACGGACGCTTTTTCACCTTCAATTAGTAAAGGTCAAGGAGGTACTCCCCCTCTTAAAGATCCTCAAAGACAAAGGTTCTGGGGGACCAGATGGTGTCTCCCCTAAATTACTAAAGGCGGCTGCACCTGCCATCGCTCTACCCTTCACATGGCTAATCAACTGATCCCTGCTTGAAGGCACAGTACCCTATACCTGGAAACAAGCTGTTGTGATTCCTATCCCCAAAGGAGATCCTACGGAATCCATCGGTAACTACAGGCCAATCTCACTGCTTTGTGCCCTGGTCAAGGTCCAGGAAAGACTAGTATACTGCCAACTCCATGACTACCTTGAGGCTAACAGGTTACTAGCCCCTACGCAACACGGCTTTAGGCAGAACCATGGCACTGATACAGCCCTCATAAAATTCTCAACTGATGTCCTAGGGGTCATGGACAAAGGACTCCCCACAGGAGCTGTTTTTATCAATCTATCCAAAGCCTTCGACCTAGTGGACCACAAACTCCTGCTATCCAAACTGTCCTCCTTTGGCTTGGATCAACATTCCCTTATCTGGTTCATCTACTACCTATCTGATCACTCCCAGCAGGTCAGGTGGAAGACTACGACCTCAGATCCACTCCCCCAAGTGAGGGGGTGCCTCAGGGTTCCATACTTGGCCCCCTCCTCTTCTCACTATTCATCAACGATCTTAAATCCCACCATGGTGGCAACTCGGTCGTTTAATATGCAGACAATGCTGTTATCTACTGGTCCCCGAGCAACCAATCTGACCTGGGACCCCACCTCCAAGCTGACTTTGTCAAGTTAGAGTCCTGGCTTACTGAGAATAAACTAGTTCTAAACACCACAAAAACCAAGGCAATGCTATTTGGTCAGAGAAACCTAGGCACAGTCCGTAGTACCTTGCTCCCTCTGACTTCATCCTCAGGTTGCCGCATCGAGGTTGTGAGTTCCCTCAAGTACCTGGGGCTAACCCTGGATCAAGGGTTTACCCTCAAATCTCACCTAGACTAGGTAGCCAAAGCTATACACCACAAACTGGGCCTGCTGTACTGCCTGAATGACCAGCTCATCCCTGAGTCTAGAATCTCCATTGCCAACAGCCTACTCCTGCCTACACTGACCTTTGCTGCCCCAATTCTTCAGGGGTTGGCTAAACAAGAGATGAATAGGCTACAAGTTCTTTACAAAAAAAGTAACTCAGTTTGCGTCACAGTCCCACAAAAGACAGCATCACTGTGAAACCCTTGCTGCCCTACAATGGCCCTCCCTAGATGGTCACCTCCAGTACCCTCTGCTGCGCAATGCATACAAGCTCTTACACTGTAATCCCTCTGACAGCCTGGCCAGTCTCCTGGTTCCCAAGCACTCTGCACATACCCTACGAACCACTGGGTGTAACCTTCTAGTTATACCCAGAGTCCGGACCACAGTCGGCAGTAAATCCTTTTCCGCCACCGCACCTGCCCTATGGAATAAGCTTCCTCCCCTCCTCCAGGACGCTCCCTCCCTTGAAAAATTCCGTAAGTGACTTTGGGCTCACCTTCTAGAAGCTAGCATCTGCTCCTGTCAACGAGGGGGCCCAACCTTAGGCTGGTTCCTCTCTAGCCTAGACATGCACGGCTGTATAACGTATTACCTTCCCTCCTGATTGCTACACTCCTACCCAAGCATATTCCTGTAATTGTCATCCCCTGTAACTAATTTTGGCACACTGTCAGCACTGTTTATCCAAGTATCTACTCTCCTTGAATTGCTCTGCACTTGTTTCTTTGTTGTACCTGTATTCCTCTGTAACTAAATCCTGTACCATTATACCTCTGTAACCAAATACTGAATCTGTATATCTCTGTAACTAAATTCGTGTCACCCCTGAAAAAGGGACCTTCGGGGCTCAGTGGGCCTACCCGGTTACCAAAATTGAATAAATAAATAAATACATATTTAGAAGACTTAAACATTATTATTTTTTTTTATTTTTTTTTACTTACTTTCTTTTTCCTCCTTCCTTACCTCCGGAGCCCCCTCCTTCCATCCGCTCATGTCTCCCTTGCCCACCTTGAGGATCTACCCCTAGAGTGCCCATCCTCCTCTCCTTGCACAGTGGGGTCTGTCCTGTAGGTGGTCTGGGTGGACTTAGGGCAGCCTTCATCTAGGGTTGCCAGAGGATTTTCCGTTTTCTCCCCTTCGCCCCTACCCTCTGGGACGCCTGAATGCTTGGGACGTACGTTCCGGTGCTGCATGCTGATGCATGCCAGAGCACTCATGCGGCCGGTGACGCCCCTCCCCGACCCGCTAGATGGAGCCGCCTCCATCCCCTCTATTGTCGGTGCTTCCACCAGCTACGAGGGTGATGTAGAACGCAGAAGCGTTCTTAGGTTCCCACCCCTGAGGGAGGAGAGCATCCGTTGGGACGCTCGATCCTCCCTCCCCCTGCCGACCCCCGGCCACCCGAGTCTGTTCCCAAAGAATTAAACATTATTTAATATGTATTGCTTAAGCTTATTTTTCCTTGTGGTTTTTAATCATTGTCATTTACTAATGCAAACACAGACACACACAGACAAGGTTTTAAAATGAAGCTTCATTTGGTTTATGGCATTTCTCAGGGAGTGAGCTTTCAATTCATTTGACCATGGAATACCTTTCTTTTGATGGAACTTTTGCTGTCTTTATATGGTTATGTTGTTTTTTGAATGCAGTTTTAGCCGATGGGATCCTTAACAACTGTTCATCTGTTTTTTTATGTATGATCTGAGTTTTAAGGAAGTATTTACAACTGTTATTGTTTCCTGATGAAGGATTCTGTGTAATCTGAAAGCTAAAAGCACCTCTGTTCTTTTGTAACAACTCTGTTGGTCCAATAAAAGGTATCAAATCATCTATTTGTGTGGATCTTGTATTACAAGGACCAATACAACAAGAAGTGTTTCTGTGGCATCTCTGTTACCTGTCATGTACAGCCTCATCAACACAGGGCATACATTCTTCCTGTCAGTATTCCATTCACTAGCACTGTTGAATGACTGGAATGATGCATTCTGATTCAGTTCAGTTCAGTTTATTGTGTAGGGAATAGCTTCCATTGAGCACACTCATTCACAAGGAGGTCCCTGATGCAAAGTAGTAAACATCACAGACAGTCAGTACAAGGATACATCATAGTAACACAGCAGGTGGATCATGTTACATAGAGTAGACTGGTTGTAACAAAAATGTAGAGGCAAAAGCATCACATGACAGTAAGTTTACCACCACCTAATAAAAATCATCACAGACAATCAATACAAGCAGTACATCATAGAAAGACAGCAGGGATATCATGGTATGTAGAGTAGGTTGGTTATAGCAATACATAGAGATAAATTAGAAGCATCACGTAATAGTAAGTTTACCACACCTAATAAATATGGGAAATAACAATTTAGATAAAATGGACAAGAAGGAAGGAAGGAAGGAAGGAAGGAAGGAAGGAAGGAAGGAAGGAAGGAAGGAAGGAAGGAAGGAAGGAAGGAAGGAAGGAGGGAGGGAAGCTGCATTGCCTTATGACAATGTCTTCCTTCAGTAACCATTGAATGGCTGACAATCTTATTAAATTACTGTACACTACAATAAGAACAACTTACAATGCCCCTTTCAGGGAACATGGTGCATGATCGTGAACCCTCATTCTTGAACAGCTGGTGGATGAAGTATTTATTAAAAAATCTCCCTCTCAATAAGGAAAATTTAAATGGTACAGTTCTACCACTTTTATTTTTTCAGTTTGTCTATAATACCAATAAAGCACTCCCAGGAGTTAGATTAATTGTCAGGTAATCAACTTTTAGGGGCAATATGGCACTCAGCCATGCGTTACACCACACTACATCCCAAGGGGTAATTAACAGACTGTTAGAGAACACACGGTCGATATATTTTTATCACTGGCACTCTGGACCATCAAGATCTGATTTTGGGAAGTGTATACAGGCCTGTGGAAGGTGACCCAGGTTTTGTTATGGAATTGGTGGATAAACTGTTACTTTTTCTTAACCTTCCCATCATATTGGGTTGAGACTGGAATATCCCCCTACTCAAGACCTCGACCGCTCCTCTGCTCCCCTTAGGCCTCTCTCTCCAGCTCAAGTTGCTCTGACAGAATTTATGGATTTACTAGGATTGTGTGACTCATGGAGAATTCTCAATCCTTTATCTTGTAGTTACTCATATTACTCCATGGTCCATCATACATCCTCAAGAACTGATTATGTGCTTACTAACCTCTCCTTGCTTCCTGGCCTTTGCAATGCCAGCTTAGAACCCATTGTAATTTCTGATCACGCGGTGGCCTGGATGCTTCTTACCAGATGCCCCAATCAGCAGCGAGACACCTTATGGAAACGTAAAACTCCAACTTCTCAAAGAGAAGCACGTTGCTTTCAGGGTCTCAAATCTTATTCAATCCTTTATTTCTACCAACCAGAACATGGTTAAAAGACAGGTTCATGAGTGGTGTGCTCTGAAATGTTTTTTAAGAGGTGAATTTATCAGGCTAGCTTCCACATGGAAGCGTCATCGGGAAGCGGAAGCTTTAACAACCATTGCCCAAATTTGCTCACTAGAACACTCCCTTTCTTCCACAGACTCCCCAGAATTCTTAAGGAAGTTATTATCCCTTAGGGATAAAGGTGCCACTCTTCTTCAAGAGAAAGCCGAATATTCTAGTCTCAAAACTAAATCTAAGTATGTTGAGCAAGGTGAAAAAGCGGGTCACTTACTTGCCCTCTGCCTTAGACAACTGGAGACCTCCAGAATTACTCCTTCAATCTCTGCCCCAGATGGCTGCCAGACAACTCTTTCCAGGGAAGTGGTGGCAGTTTTTGAAAACTTTTATTCCAGTTTATACGACAAATGCACCCACCCACTGACTATCTCGGAGATGTCATCTTATCTAGATTCCACCCCATCGCTCCATCTCATGGAACATCATTGTGCTCTTCTCTCTGCTTCTAACTCTATAACAGAGGTGGAAGCTGCTATAAATAGCCTTGTTTTAGATAAAGCTCCTGGGCCAGATGGGTCCCCTTCCAACTTCTATAAAATCTTTATTAAAGATTTATCCCCCATCTTACTTTGACTTTACCAGTGTCTGTTCTCTGCTAAAGAACTGGACCCTTCCCTTCTTGAAGTTACTATAGTCCTTTTTCTGAAACCTGACAAACCTCCCCTAAGCCCCTCAAGCTACTGTCCTATTTCCCTTTTAAACTGTGATATTAAGATTTTATCTAAAATTCTAGCATTATGTCTCAGGAATGTATGGTCTGGATTATTAAGTCCAGAACAGGGGAGGGTTGTCCCTGGAAGATCCTCGGCTGACCACCTCAGCAAGCTTAGTCATCTATTTCAAGCAGCCCAAACTTCCCCCCTTTCTATGGCCCTAATCTCTCTCAACATGGAGAAGGCCTTTGATAGGGTGAACTGATCCTTCCTATGGCTTACTCTTCAAAAAATAGGATTTCCTGCTTCTTTTCTTCAATGGCTTGGAATGATTTACTCCTCCCCGTCAACCAAGATTTATTGCAATGGTGTCTTTTCCTCCGCCTTCCCTCTATATTCTGGCACACACCAGGGCTGTCCCTTATCCCCCTTTTTCTGCAACTTATATCTTGAACCGCTGATTAAGTGACTTAAATCTTCTCCTAACATTAAAGGCATTCCCATCCTGGATTTAACTCCTTCTATTTTGGTATGCACAGATGACATTTTACTTTGTCTCTCTGATCCAGTTCCATCTCTTGCAGAGGCCTTAGATATGATAGAAAAGTTTAGCCATTATTCTGACTACAAACTTAACCTTAGTAAAACTGAAATTTATCCCCTTAATCACCTTACCAATAGTATAGACTTTGCCCCATTTGGTATCAGGTGGTCCCCCGCTCTCTTGAATATTTGGGTATTTCTCTCACTTCTGACTCTTCCCTGTTAGTGAAACTGAACCTTGAAGGCCTCTTGTTGGTGGTACGTCAAGACCTATCTAGATGGAAGGACCTTCCTATCTCTCTTTGGGGTAGGATTATTGTTGTCAAAATGAATATTCTCCCCAGGCTCTTCTATCCATTAAGCATGCTTAATATCACTTTCCCTCTCTGTTTCTTCAAACGTATCCATTCCTTGATTACCGTCTTCATCTGTCATGATAAATCTCCCAGACGCTCTTATTCTAAACTGAGTCTACCCAAGGACTATGGTGGATTTGTCTTCCCAACTTTCTATATTATCATTGGGCTAATCATCTTCATAAGAGTGGGAAATGGTTCTCTGATCTCCATTCTGCTCATGGCTCTGACTATCTGCTGGTCTGGTTACAGACTGAATCACGTCTCCATACACTCCATAATCTCCTGCCCTCTAGCTTACTTTTCATCCTGAGGAATGCTCTCCCAGACCAAATTTCTGCCTCCCCAATTAGTGCCTCTCTCAAGGTACTATCCCAAATATGTTCCCACCTGAAAATTTCCTTAGCTAAAGACCACACACAGCCCATTTTCTCTAACCTCAATATTAAGATTGGTGGCCATCCTCTAAATACGAGCTGGCTGCCCCTGCTGCATGATGTCAGCATTGTTGACTTCTACTCACAGTTCTCCCTCCTGACATTTCAGGAATTAATGGGGAAATTCCACTTAGACTCTGTATGTATCTTTAAGGTCAACCAGCTTCATCACTTAATTTTACAACAGTTTGGATCCACCCCAAAACCCTTTGGTCTCAAGGACCTTCTCATGCAAACAATAGATTGGGCCTGTAAACCTCATGGCACATCCAAATTATATTTGTGGTTGCTCACTGCTCAACCCTCCCTTTCCCCAAATGGCTCTAAGATATGGAATTCCTTGCTTCCAGAGGCCAACATCAACTGGCCAAATCTTTGGAAAGGCCTCCACACTCATATTTGCCAAGACTGGTTAAGACTTACACAGTACCATATACTAAATAGCATGCATTATACTCCAGTTAGACTAGCCAAATTGGGTCACCTTCCCAGTCCTACCTGCACTAGATGTGGTAAAGAGGACAGCACTCTTTTACACATCTTTTGGTCCTGTAAGAAATTCTGTTCCTTGTGGGAGCAAATAGAAAGGCAATGTTACCCCCTCTTAGGACTATATGGCCTCTTCTCTCCCAAAATCTGTGTTATTGGTGACTTTTCCTGGATCCTGGTAAAGGAGAGATGGTATCATATGGCCCTTATCTCTATGATGGTTAAGAAGACTATTCTTAGACATTGGCTGGACCAATCCTATATTTCATATTCCTAATGGTTGCAGGATCTCTCCTTCTCTCTTCAGACTGAACATATGATTGCCAGTCTCTGCTACCGTCTACCCCTGTTCAATAAGAAATGGGGTAAATTTTATGCCTTTTATCTACCCCAAATTCTTGAGCATTCTCTGAGTGCCTCACCCAGAACCTAATAATTTTTTTTGTTTAAATGTATACATCAAGACCTGTCTCTCTTTTATTCTTTTATTGGCTTACCTAGCACACTCCGGGGGGGGGGGGGCTTGGTTTTCTGGAATTTTTTTTTCCAGATCTGTATATTGATCAATGTATTATTTCCAACTGTACTTGTGTGCCATGTTTTAAAAGTTAATAAAGTTGATTAAATTTTAAAAGAACCCATGTATCTCAGTTCAGGAATGATAAAGAAAAAGAAAATATCCATAACGATATTTTTTCCAGAAATACATTATCACTAAAGTAAACAACTGTACATAATGCACTTTTTGCCAACAAACAAATACTGTTTCTTTAAATAGTGTGAATCACATTCTGAGTGGTACCACCACCACAAACTAAGCTGTGTGGCATGCAGTGCAGTTGTAGCTGCTGTACCTTTTACTTCAAGTTTGCCTTTTAGCTAGAGATGGTACTTCCTGACATGTGCTTTCTTCTACACTGCTAATCTTAATTAAATTGCACCATTACAATTGCACTCCTTTACTGTGGCCAAAGGATATTGTAGTACACACTGAGCTTTGGGATTGCAAGAGGTGTAGGAAGGCACTAGAGTAACATGCTTTGGTCAGAGCCAAAATGGCAGCTAATGCATTAATATAAAAAGAGATATAGAAATAATATAGCCATAAAAATTAATCATTTCAAATGAAACTAGTAAAAAGGGGGGATAAAACATTTTTAGATACATTAGTGAAAAGAGGAAGTCAAAGGGAGTGAAAGCAAGATTGAAAGGGGAAGGAGGGGAGTTCCGGTAGAACAGAACTACCAAAAAGTGGACATATTGAACAAATACATCTGTTCAGTATTCACGGGGGAATGGGCATTTGTTACAAGACAAGGGCATAAAGACTCAGGAGGAGGATGCTAGCCATTTCACAGTGGAAAGAGTTCTAAGGGAGTTGTCAAAGTAAGTAAAATGTAGACAAGGCAATGGGTCCAGATGTGGTGCACCCCAGATTGCTGAGGGAGCTTGGGGAGGAGCTGGCTGCATCTCTGACAGCCCTGTCCAAATGGTCTCTAGAAACAGGGGAGGTACCGGGAGACTGGAGGAGGGCAGATGTAGCCCCACTCCACAAAAGTAGAAACAAGGAAGAGGCAAGAAATTACAGGCCAGTCTGCCTGACATTGGTAGTGGGCAAAGTAATGGAATCACTACTGAAGGCAAGGACTGGAGAATACCTTGTTACTAGCAGTCTACAGGACCCAAGGCAACATGGATTCACTGGGGAGATGTCATGACAGACAAACCTGATTGAGTTATTTGACTGAGTAACTAAGGAAGTGGACCAGGGAGGGGCAGTTGACATGGTCTATCTGGATTTCAGCAAGGCCTTTGACACCATTCCACATAGAAGGCTGATAAACTGAGAAGCCTTGGAGTAAGTCCTAAAATAGTAAAACGGGTGTAGATTTGGCATAGTGGTAGGAGCCAAAGAGTGGTGGTAAATGGGGTACACTGTGGGGTAAGCAAAGTGACTGGCAGACTGGATGGGCCTTGCGGTCCTTATCTGCCATCAACTTCTATGTTTCTATGTATACTAGTGGGGTGCCAAAGGGATCAGTATTAGCCCCGGTCCTCAATGTCTTTATTAGCGACATTGCAGAAGGACTGGAGGGGAAGATGTGACTATTCACAGATGGCACAAAAATCTGCAACAGAGTAGACACACCGGGGGTCTGGGGTGTAAAAGAATGAGGGAGGACCTAAAGAAGTTAGAGGAATGGTTGCGAGTTTGGCAGCTAAGATTCAACACAACAAAGTGCAAAATCGTGCACTAAGGGCACAAAAACCCAGGGGACAATGTACCAACTTGGGGGGGAGTATTAACAGACACAAAACAGGGAAGAGACCTGGGGGTTATCATTTCTGAAGACCTGAGGTACCCAAACAGTGTGACAAGGCAGTGGGAAAGGCTAGCAGAATGCTCAGATGCATAGGGATGGGTATCACCAGCAGAAAGAGGGAGGTAATAATACCCCTGTATTGATGGCTGGTGAGACCCCACCTCAAGTAATGTGCACAGTTCTGGAAGCCCCATCTCTGAATGGACATAGACAACGTGTAGGCAGTGCAAAGGAGGATGACCAAATTGTGGCAGGGTCTGCATCAGAAGCCCTACAAAGAAAGGCTTAAGGATTTAAATATGTACTCCCTAGAAGACAAGAGGGAATGGGGCATATGATAGAGAAATTCAAATACCTCACAGGAATAAACAAGGTACAGGAAGGGAGCATTTTCCAAAGGAAATATGCTCAAGGACAAGGGGTCACAATATGAAGCTGGGGGGGAGGCTGAGAGGAAACATGAGGAAGTACTTCATGGAGAGGGTAGTGGACACTTGCAACAGCCTCCCAGTAGAAGTGGTGGGGGCTATAATGGTCACAGGATTTCAGAATGCTTGGGATGGACACAAGGGAATCTTAGAAGCAAGAGGGGGGTATAAGCTGGAATTCAAGTAGGGTCTTTGGTGGCTTTATAGGTAGGGAATTTAGGGCAGACTAGGTGGGCCAAGTGGTCCTTATCTGTCGACAACTATGATTCTGTGTTTCTATGAAACTGGTGTCAGAGTAATACACTGCCAGCCATTTTTGCTCTAACCAAAGTTTGTTGTTATAGCAGATTATGGACACTAGATTTCATATTTAAAAGTGACTCAGCTAACTCAGTACCCTTTTTTTAATTTCATAGTTTGAAAAGTTGTGGACCCTCAAGAGACACGCAATGCCATTTACAAACTGCAGACTGGAAGTGACACTAGGGGAGGAAAGCCATGCCTGTGCTTAGGTGTAGTGGTGGTCACTGTCCTCGCTAGTGTTATTTTCTTTTTTGCAAGGGAGGCAGTAAATCGTCTTCTGCTGATACAGTATATTGTACTGTGCTGAATAAGAAAGTCACAATTCAAACAATCAGCGTCTGCTTGTGTGTTTGTTTTTCACTGTATTTTATTGCATCAGTAGCCATTTTTGCTCTGACCAGACTTTGTTTAGTGTAGCATGACTGTCTGTAACATTTGAGCTTTCTCGGTTTTGAGCACAGAGCTATAACATTTTAGATGGGGAGAGGGGGTAAATCCCACAGCCACCATTTTCCTCACCGACTTTCTACAGACATAAAGGCTCAGTCTCAGGATACTGCAGTGCTAGTGCAGAAAAGAAGCAGACAAAATGTTATCATTTTTTTAAAAGCTAGCCTTGATTTATTTGTGAAGTATTTTTCCTTTTAACTGATGATTTTTATTGCAAGCACCTCATAAATGCATGCTGACTGTGGGATAATTTACAAACTGTAATGTCAACTCAAGTGAACCAGTTGATTAAAATTTTAATATATAAAAATGGTAAATGTTGTTATTAATGCCACAGATATCATTGATGTCATACCAGCAAACCACATAAAAACAAGCAGCACAACAGGCTGATGTATGAGCTAATACATACGCTCAGTAAATTAACTTAGTGGTATGCTGAATAAGTAAATAACTAAATAAATAAATAAAACTGTATGATTTAACATATTTAATGTCCTACTGGAAATGTAGACATTTTATTTTACCCAATGCAGATTTCTGGTCATGCAGTCACCATTTCTCCTAATATAGTGGCAGAGAAAATGGGCAGCCAGTTAGAAATTAGCAGGTGGTCCTTATGAACCTTCTTAAACAAAAGTCCATGTTCCTGAAGTCCTTCAATGTTGTTCCTCAACATAGGCAGCAACTAGCGAGAGTTTTGATAGGTCATCAGCAGCTGCATACTGAACACTAAGAATATGAGGTAGCGATCCTTAATGATTTGTATTTACTGATTTCTGATCAATATACTTATATTACCTAGAATTTAAAACTAATGTAATTTGTGTAACACACTTCAGTTATCTTAACTCAAGATTTGCAATGATAATGACTACGGAAAGTAAACTAACAGAGTTGGGCCATTTAAAATGTTTACAATCATAAGAGTGTGGTGTGCACATTTATGGAACACGTACAAACAGAAGAGAGAAAGAACTAAGTGCCTCAGCTGGAACTTGAACCCCAGCTGCCAAGAATATCATTCTGGTTGCCCTACCAGCTGTGCCATGAAGGCAACTGGAACCTGGGCTGTCCTGGAGCACATTATTTTTTCTCCAATGCACCACCTGGTGCTGCACATTTCCAATCACAAGAGTGCAGTGTGCATAGTTATGGAACACTTCTTTCTCTCTTCTGTTTGGATGTGTTCCATAACTATGCACACCACACTTGTGATTGTAAATGTAATTATCTGTGCACCAGGTGGTGCATTGTAGAAAGAGTAATGAGCTCCAGGACAGCCCAGGTTCCGGTTGCCTTGGTGACACAGCTGGTAACACAACCAGAATGGTATTCTGGGTTGCCTGGGCTCACATCCGAGCTGAGGCACTTTCTTCTTTTGCACTTCTGTTTTTATGCGTACCATCTGAAATGTTAGTTACTGGTATGCGATTTCATGCTTTTCTGTCACTGCTTTACATTTTTTATGTGTGTCCATCATAGGAAAGTAATATACTGGTGTAAGTAAACTATCCATACACTGCAGTGCACTGTTTAATAGGATCTACAAATGGCAACCAGGACCCAGTTATGCATGTTGCACCATAGCAGATCTTGCAGCCCAACTACAGGATGCTTGGACTATAATATATGACCTCCAATACAGGGAACTCTATAGCACACCTCCTCAACCCCCCCACCACCACCAGTACCAGCATGTCAACCAGGGGATAGGACTCAAGGCAGGGCCCAGGGACTGGCAGGTGGTAAGAAAAAGAGGCATCATAGGAGGCTCAGGAAGGAAGTCAAAAACCAGGAGCAGTTCCCAGCCATCCAAACAAAAAACAGGTTCGCTCCACTGCTACCACCCACAGACAAAGTAATACAAGGTACAGAAATCAAACCACCAAAAAAGGCTAACACGCCAATTAAAACCAATACAAACTATGATAAGAACAAAAATACTAATTCTCAAAAAATAACCAGCAACAATACCAAAACCAAATGCAATAACAACAAAAGTGCTAAAACTCAAAATAAAAATGACACAAATATAAACTAAAGCAAAATTCTCATAATTGAGGATTTCATGATCCTAGGAGTGGAACACCACCTAACGCAAAATGTTAAAAGCTACATTGTGGCAAAATGTCTACAAGGAGCCTCTGCAAACAGGGACACTAACAGCATAAAGACAATTATACAGGAATCAGGGGGATGTTACATATATAACAATACACCTTGGTACCAATGCCTTGGCAAATCACACAGTTCAGGAGGCCAAGAAACACTTCGAGGACCTATCTGACAAACATTCTTCCCTTCCATCCAGATTAGCCTTCTCAGATGTGCTGCCAGTCTTGGAAAAAGGAAAAGCACTAAGCGAGTCAGACAGATTGAAGTAGGCAAATTCAACTCATGGTTGCATGATTGGTGCCAAGACAAGGGATACCACTACATAGGGAACTGGCACAACTTTTGGGAAAAAGCTTTTTTTAAATACGATGGATTGTACCTAAACAGAGAAGGTGTGTGAGCACTCGAACAATAATTCGATGTCTATACAGGTAGTTTAAATTAAATAAAGGGGAGTAAGATGCAGCTCAAACCCCTGCTGTCAGTGGGCTGGTCATCACTCCCCAAAATGCCAAATGCATGCATACATCCTCAGAAAAAAAATCAGAGCCAACATCCGCCTGAACTAGCAATCTCCATAATCTCTTGGCTGGAAACAGCAAACTGGAGCAGTCCAGAAAGAGAGTACAAAATCGTACCAAAGAGGATTACATTCCTGGAAGGCAATGGTTGTGAATACTAGGAGCCTAAACAACAAACTTCCCAAACTAACAGCCATCTTGGAAACAGAAAGGTTGGACTGGGTGACTGAGACAGAAACGTGGTTCACGGAAAACCACGGATGGAATACGGCCATTCCTGGTTATAATCTGTTCAGGAAAGATTGGCAGGCAAAAAAAAGAGGGGAGTGTAACCCTTTACATTCAGGAGGAAATAAAAGTCACAGAAGTAAAAGGGCAACCTTGGGACTTTGAGTCACTGTGCTTCATAGTAGACATGGGCAAGGGAAAACCTTTCAGAATCGGTGTTGTGTACAGGTCTCCACTCAAGGAGATAAAGGAGACAAAGACCTAATCAGACATTTTGTGGATTTCCTCTATTAGGTCTTTGTCTCCTTTATCTCCTTGAGTGTGGGCCTGTACACAACACTGATGGACTGGAAGGGAAGGTGTGTCTGTTCGCAGATGACACCAAGATATGTAGCAGGGTGGACACCCCAGAAGGAGTGAGCAAGATGGAAGCTGACCTAAAGAAACTAGAAGAATGGTCTGGAGTGTGGCAGCTGAGATTGAATGCCAAAAAGTGCAAGGTCATGCACATAGGAAAGAAAAATCCAAGAACGGAGTATTACCTACGAGGCAAAAGACTGGCAGCCTCAAACCTGGAATGAGATCTGGGAATCATAATCTCAGATGACTTGAAGGTTAGTAAGCAGTGTGAGAAGGCAACAATGAAGGCCAATAGAATACTGGTCTGCATTGGGAGGGGAATCATGAACAGGAAAAGAGAGGGTGGTACTATCACTGTATAGATCACTGGTCAGCTCTCACCTGAAATAAGGAGTCCAATTCTGTAGGCCTCACCTCAGGAAGGACATTGACCGGGTGGAAAAAGTGCAAAGAAAGGCAACAAAAAGGATTCAGGGTCTGCAGTACATGTCCTACAAGGAAAGACTTAGGGAACTGCATATGTACTCCCTGGAGCAGAGAAGAGAGAGAGGGTACATGACTGAAACATTCAAGTACATGAAAGGCATTAACAAGGTAAAGGCACAGGAACTTTTTTCACTTCAAGAAGAGCTCCAGGACCAGGAGACATGACCTCAGGCTGCAAGGAGGGAGGTTCTCTACCAACACCAGGAAGTTTTTCTTCACAGAAAGAGTGGTGGATGCTTGGAACAGCCTGCCCCAAGAAGTTGTGGGGGTCAACACTGTGGGGGGATTCAAGAATGCATGGGTTAGACAGAAGGGATCCTTGACTACAAAGGGCAACTGGAGTGTCAAAATAGGTCTAAAACAAATGGGCAGACTAGATGGACCTAGCGGTCTCCTTCTGCTGTCAACGTCTATGTTTCTGTTTCTATGTTTTGGTCTCATTTCTCAGATGGTATTGTGCTTTTCACACTCAATGGTTTTGTGTTATGTACTGTTGTTGTATTGTTTATTTGTTTACTTTTATAATAACAATTATTAACTACAAACAAAAATTACAAGACTTGCCAAGAAAATCAAAACAGAGGAGGCTTGTTTCAATATTATGCTGGTGTATACTGAAATATGAATGAATGATCAAATATAAATGCAAAAGGTACAAGACAAACTCATTAATGATAACAGTGTAAAATATCGCTAGCTATTACCTTGCATAGGATTTAGTTCCTGTTTTTTTTTGCAATAGTACTGCATTTACTGAAAATGAAAAGCGGCAAGTATTTTTCAAGGATGACATGATTTACATGGAAAGACAACCAATACTGTCTACTTAGTTTTGTTGGGTTCATCATTAATCACTGCAAAATACAGTATTTATTAAAAGGTAATGCTGCTATTCACTGTTTACAACAAAGCAATCATTAGGTGATTTGAAACACCACAACTGCCGCACCTCAAGTAATAGTCCTTAGGATATGGCATCAACAGCAACATTAAGTCAGTTTATAATTGTATAGTCTCTGCCACAACATGGTGCAATGCAGTAATAAAAGGAGTTCTCACGTTAACTGCTAAAGTTATCAGTGTTGTATATAGGAGTTTTAATGCAATACATTTGGGGAGTACGAAGATAATATTACTTTGTCCATCCACATCTCAGGGATACTAATTTAACATTGATTATACATAATTTAAAAATGCACTGTGTTAATAGAAATTGTACTGCATATCTTTATAACAGGCAATGTTTACATGTTAACCCTTAGGCTGCCAATAGAATTAGAACGTATAGGAATTCTGAACTGATATATCAGTCCACGGCACAGCAAGGGTTAAGTCGTGCAAACTTCTGCTATAGCTAAATCAAAGGCTACTTTACAAATACTGCAAATAGAAACATGCACAATAAATGTTTTTCCTGCAGCTTGTGATGCACTAGAATTTTCATTTTTTTTGCAAAGCTTTATGTGCTATGGTCCAAAGTAGTACATGTTATATTTTTACTAAACTCTTCAGTTTGGAGGGTGCATAACTAGAGATAAGACAATTTTAGTGGAACCTCACAAAACATTTAGACGTAGGAATGCTAGAAAAAGTTATAGTCCCACAAATGTGTTACAAATAGTATAGTTCACTGAAAATGGGCAGACCTGTCTATAACCCTTTACCAAAATCTGCAACAGGCGTTTGTTGTGGGTGCAACTGTAGGTTATATGAGGGAACTGAACCATCCAAGCCATAATTAAAGATAATTGCACTGAAAAGTAAATTGCATAGTATGAAATTACTGTGTTTTAAATGAAGACATGAAATCAATAATTTATAGGCAGTACTCTAAGAGAGACTGTGAGAACACATTATTGAAATCCCCATAGGTTAAAGAAATTTTGAAAAACAAAACAGAAGCAAGCTGTGACACACTACTAAATAAACACACAATTAAAACTCCACAACCTAAAAGGCCGACATAGCACTATTAGGGTAACCACTGCAGAACCGAAACTACAGCAAACTATCAGAAAATCTGAAAGTATACAGATAGAATAATACCAACAGGTAGATCGGGCCAGCTCCTTTTCTTTTGCAAGGGAGAGGATTTCCGGTTGACTGCAGACGTCACTGCTGCTGACCAAGAGCTGAGGAGGACCTCGGAGGAGCAGGTGTAGCAGGGGTTTCTAAATGTGCTGAAATAATTTACAAAAGGTATATCATTACCTTAATTGTTAGAAGCCTGAAAAATAAGCATGAAGTGTGAGACTGCATAGCCCCCAGTCCTCTCTCTTCTTCCTTTTTTCCAGGCAGCTACTAATAAAATGAAAAGTACAAGAAGCCTGGATTTTTATCCCTTCAACCCGGTGCAGAACCAGTGTGGGTGCCGATGACCGGACGCAGGGCCTGGAGCATAATACCCAGGAAGAGGCAAGAGACATCAAGGATATGCCAAAAGACGCCAAGAGACACTGAGTGACAACGCCGACAACGCCGAGAAATAATACCACCAACACCGCTAAATGCATCTAAGCCAGAGCAAGCAGGAGGGGAGTTGGAGTCTGGCAGCATATAGTTTGGTGAGCAGTGTGAACAAAATAACAAAAGAAAGAAGTGGAGCTTATAATGAGGAGCACACATGAGGCCTGGTACTTGACTGAGAGCATTGATCTGGTAAAAAACTAGTCATTTCTCCCAAGAAGGTATTAAGAAAGCACATTAAGACTCTTAAATCTCCAAATCATCGACTTTACTAAGGCATTTGACACTGTTCACCATGGCCTGCTTACTAAACAGCTGCTGAATGCTGGGCTGTCCCAGAACTCCACTGCATGGTTTAATAACTACCTGGACCGGCACTCACAAACAGTAAAAATCTCAGGAGTACTCTCTGACTCCAAGCCTGTTCGCTCAGACGTCTCTCAGGGATCCATATTGGGCCCACTACTTTTCATCCTTTTCCTGAACTCCCTTCCACTATCCTGCCCAGAACAAATTATCCTCTATGCTGATGATGCTGTGCTTCTCACCCCCCATAAGTGCCCACAACCCTTACTCCCTTACTTCACAGCCTACAGCTTGCTTTCTCCGCTGTTGAAAACTGGTTCACAAAACATAAACTGGTTCTAAACCACAAAAAGACTAAATCTATGCTTTTCTGCAGCTCACAAAACAAACACAGGTGATACCCCCTTGATATCAATACAAGCGCTGGTAACACCATCGAACAAGTGTCATCTTTTAAATGCCTTGGAATCTCACTTGACCCTTGCCTATCTTATGCGACTCACATTGATAGTGTTGCCAGAGTGGTAAGCTCACGCCTTGTAATTCTCTACCAAAATAGACAGCATCTTATCCAGGCAGCACTGAAGATTGCTATCCAGAGCTCTGTGGTCTCTGTCATAGACTACAGCCTCATAATCTATGGCTCTGCCTCTACTACCACCCTCAGGTGCATAATGACCTCCCTAAAAAGGCCTGTTGACTGCTTACTGGATCCCACCGACTCACACATACATGTGAGCTTTATGCTCAAATGGGATGGCTTCAGCTCACTAACCGCACAAAGTACCTTATCTGCTTGATGGCAAAAAAAACTACTTTGGGCCTTACACCACCTAGTGTCCAAGCCCTCCTGTGCCCAAACACTAATCCTCGTAACACTTGAGGGTCTGAACGTCAGCTTCTACAGGTCCTCCGATGCCGCACCACTCTGGGCCAAAGATCCTTTGCACACCGTGCACCCAGCTGGATGAATGCCCTCAACACTCACATCACCTCCACCTCCTCACTGGGCATCTTCAAATCAAGCCCCCATCATCATCTCACAGCCTCCAGCTCATGTGACTGCCACCCCTAACTTCCCCCTTCCCCATTGAGATCAACCACCCTCTCTGATGTTCTTTGACAATACTGTGAGCTGCTCTAGTCTCTTTTTCGGCTGCCACCCCACTATCCTCTCACCCTTCCTCCCTGATTTCTTCTAGGTTTCTGAAATGATTCCTTGTATGTGTTATTCATGTATCCTATTTACCATGATGCCGTACCTGAACTGATGAATATGGTTGTATGCTCTCTTTAATGTTGTATGCCCTTGTTTAACATGTTTAACATGTATGTACTCTCCTGACGTGGAACCTTTGTAAAAGAGCCTTGGCTCAAAGGTAATTGTAATACTAGATCTAAACAAACAAATAAACAAAAAATAGCTGGATATTTTTAATCCTGTTTTTGGAATCCGAACTTGTAACATACTTGAAGGGGCATTGTGCCTTTGCTTCTTGCTTATCTGCACTTAACTCTGCTTCAATCTGTGTTTTTGTATATTGTGAATGACAGGCAAGCAGGCCCTAGGCCACTGTCAATCCATAGACCTAAGTAATAGGTTTAGGTGGTACCCGGTTAGATTAGTGCTACAAGAATAGCACCAATCAAGAGAGCCCTAGTCCATATAATGCTACCACAGACAGCGATAGGGGATGTGGAGTGCTATGCTGTAAACACTCCCCTGGTTGCTGTCCATGGTACCAGCAGAGGAGAAGGATGGAAGGGTTTGTGTCACTGGCCAAGCTGCTCACGTGGCGAGGAGGGCTGAGGTATGGAGCAGCTTGGCAGGTGGTAGTGGAGACCAGGGTTCTAATCTTGGTCTCCTTCCATTTTGCCATTCGGGACTTACATTATTTTTACATGGGGTCATGGAAACAGTATTCCATGGCCCCACAGTTTTCTTCATGCCCCATGATCCGCTCCCCCTGAAGTTAGTATCTATTAGTCCGGGCAGTGCAGGAGGCAGAGCACCCCCCCACGTCAGGGGTGCGGGCGGCAGAGCCCCCAGCAAAACAAAACTGGGTGGCATTTTTGCAGCGTGGTTCATGACCACACTGTTTTGGTCAGCTATGTTCTGACCCAGTGCAGGTTTAGGCCTTAGGCATGTCAAGCCCATGGCCCAGGCTATCAGCCTAAGCCTTAGGCTCTCCTGTATACTTGCTTCAATAAAGAACTCTAGTTGGCCCTAAGTGGGTTTGTAAAACACATGGATGCAGTAATATTTGATCTAACCTCTCCATATTTCATCATTTTAAACACAAACTTTTTATTTTCTGTTCTTATTTTACCAGTTTGACTTTCAGGGCTAACTAGTGATATTTAGCAATCATTAGGGATGCTATTTAATTTCCCGTGATATTGCACATAGATGATTTAGTTTCATTCACTAGAGGTACAGAGTTTGGTATTTTATTAAATTTATTCCTTATATTAATTTTGTTCTCCCAGTAGGGGATAGTATTATGCTTCTTTTTGTATTTAATCACTGATGTACATTTGTAGTAGCTCTAGTGCACATTACACTTTGTTCCTTACACCCTTCATCCCTTAGCTCTGTGCAACTGAGTATTTTTTATACTTAATCGTATTCTACCTACACACTAAGTTCTGAATAAACATGATGAGTGTGCAATTTAATTAATCTGATCTCAAGTTTCAGAATATATTGCATGTAAGCACCATAGCACTTTAAAGTACCCATGCATACTGTGAACTCATTTGCATATCAATTGCATACTTGGGGTGGGATATTCAGACTGCGCCAGGTTGTGGTGCAAGCCTGGGCGCAGCACAACTGGGATGTGCCAGGGTGCTGACAGGGTGATATTCAACGGTGCTGTGCCATGGCTCAGCACCGTTGAACATCCCTCTGTGGCCACCCACATTGTGCATGGCACAGTGGCACTGCACCAGCACAAGTGGCCAGAGAGGGGCAGGGGGATGCGCTAGTGCAAGTGCCATTGCGCTAGGCGCATCAACCGTGATATTCAAAGTTGCACATGCAAATGGGGTCATGATGCTTGCAAGGCACAAATGGGGCCATTTGCATGCCATTATGACCCCATTTGCATGCAGGTGCACCCATCCCTGGCGACTTGCGCCTGGAGCCCTGCCAGGCTGCACAAGCGGCAAAGTGCCCCACAGCCCGATCGCGGACATAAGTATAACTATAATGAACTCCTATATCCCTGGCAGTCCAGTGGACCACTCGCAGCCCGATCACGGGCAGAAGTCTAAAAAAAGATTAGATCCCTTCCCTGGTGGTCCAACGGTACCCCGCTCCCCACCCTGCGGCGCAAGTGGGGGGGGCGTTCCCATGCATACCCCTGCACATCCCGATAATCAGCCTGGGATGTGTGAAACCCATGCAGGTGCAACCCCTACATTTGCCGCATACAGTTGTTCCAAAAAATTAAGGAGCAACAGCCGGCCACCCACAGGTGAGCTGCCATATTGCAGGGCACATCACGGCAGCTGCCAGCTATGGGTGGCCACCCGAGCTCTGATGGCACCCTCCGTTGGGTAGTGCCCCCCCATACCCGATTGCGGGCAGAAGTAGGAAAGTAAACAGTCCCATATCCCTGGTGGTTCAGTGGACCGCTCACAGCCCCAATCGTGGGCATAAGTATAAATATAATAAACTCCTATATCCCTGGTGGTCCAGTGGACTGCTCGCAGCCCAATCATCAGGAGAAGTCTAAAAAAAGATTAGATCCCATCCCTGGTGGTCCAGCGGTACCCCCTCCCCACCCTCCCACTGAGCCCCGCCACCCGCCCCAGTCAGTGGCGGGCGGCAGCTCCCACCTGCAAGCTGCCCGGCCACCTGCTGACTGACTGCACATAGTACAGCTGTACGCCCATTGGCTTGTAGCGTACACGGGATATGTAGATCTGTACTGTATTACATAGTCCAGACATGAATGAATCCATTCACATATCTAGACTGTGTAGTACAGCATTGTCTGCATGCCCATTGGCCCACGCATGGATCAATGGGTACAGCTGTACTGTACCCAGTCAGTCGGCGAGTGGCCGAGCGGCTTATGGTGGGGAGCTGCTGCCCGCCACTGACTGGGAGGGAGCGGGGTGGCAGGGCTCAGTGGGAGGGTGGGAAGGGGGGTACCGCTGGACCACCAGGGATGGGGTCTAATCTTTTTTTAGACTTCTGCCCATGATCGGGCTGCGAGTGGTCCACTGGACCACCAGGGATATAGGACTGTTTACTTTCCTACTTCTGCCTGCGATCGGGCATGGGGGGTGCTACCCAATGGAGGGTGCTGCTGGAGCTCGGGTGGCCACCCACAGCTAGCAGCTGCCGTGTTGTGCCCTGCAATATGGCAGCTCACCTGTTGGTGGCCAGCTGTTGCTCCTTTATTTTTTGGAACAACTGTATGCGTCACATGTAGGGGTTGTGCCTGCATGGGCTTCTCACATCCCAGGCTGAATATCAGGATGTGCAGGGATATGCATGGGCACATCCCCCCTACTTGCACTGCATACATTACTGATGCGCCCTGGCACATCGGGATTTGTGCCACGCACTTTCCCCTTTTGAATATCACGCCGGGCGCAACCCTTCTGAATATCCCAACCTTGCTGTATAATCTATTTGAATGGCCACCTTGTTAATTAAGGGCTCCCGTCCCTTGATACTGAAAATACACACTCACCATAAACTGTTATTAATTAGCTCTTCTGCTGAATCCTATTGAATTCTGGTTTTCTGGAGTTTTATTATTCCAATTTTTAATCAGAAGTAATTTGGGGCAATTATACATAAGAATCTCTTGGAATATATAATAAGTTCACCTTTGCCTTCTTACAATCTTTTATCATTTTTATAAGTGCCTTAACCCAATTACAGGTGTCTAAACCTGATTGCTCAAATTATGTACACCAGAAGTGGCAAGGAGCTTGATAAAGAAATAGCTGTTCTGACCAAGCCAATAAGGCTACCAAAAAAAGAAAGAAAGCAAAGAATGGGAGCGTGTTCTCTCAAGAGTTAACTATTGCTTCATCTACACACAAAAACTTTGGAAATACAGTTCAGCTATTACAATATGTGAAAGAGGATGTTTCTATAGACAAGAAGGAGGGCTCTCTTCTGACCAATACCATATTTGCTCCCTTTTCTATGTCTGATTCCCATTTACCAGCTGGGAATGAGGGGACACCTATTCTAATTAATCATTCCTATTTAGATCCCCAGGTAGCAGAAAGCACAAAAACATGTGATCAAGAGCAGACAATAGGCAAAATAACATCAGCACCTATATCAGTGTCTACCAGACCTGACCAGGACAAGCAAGGCAAAATAACAGATTATTTTGTTTACCTACAAAAATCAGACACCTCCATCCCAAGTGATGCTAAATAAAGAGATTAACAAAAACCCTCACCCTAAGGGAGGGGGCTACTGTAGCCACATCCAATGTACCCTTAAGTACCCGTTATAGAAACACGTGAACCCCATTCCCTGGATGCTGGAATCTCATGTTATCCCTCAAGGTTAGACTTGTTTAGTCCCTTGGATCTAATTAAGGACATGGACAGCACCCATTCCCAGATGAAGGACTCAGATATCTTGGCTGGGTCTCCTAATACAGTGTTTCAAAGGCTTGACAAGGAAGGTGATGAAATTAAACTTGAACCTGAATTTTTAGCCCAGTGCCCTGATACTATATCTAAGTACACCATTAAAGTTCTTGCACATCCTAGTTACGTCAAATATTGTCTTATTAGAAGCATACAATGACATTAAACATTGACTAGAGGATCTGGCTTCTCTAGTTCTAGAAAAATTCACAGGGCTAGCACAGAGAATAGAAAACTTAGAAATTGATTTGCAAAATAAAGTTAATAAACCTGAGAACCTTTCTTTTTCTACTATAATTATTCCTGATTCTCCCGTATCTAAAGAGAAGAAAAAGAAGGTCTCCCTCAAAAAAAATAATAACGCAGAAACAAAAGAAGAAAAGGAACAGAAAATGCAAAGGTACAAATAATAACCCCACTCCCAATCCATCTATGGGAACTAACATAATGATGGAGTCTTCTAATCTTCCCCCTTCTAACCCTGTAGACACGGATTATTCAAATATTGAAACTAGAGAAGATAAAGGAGAAATCATTCCTATCCTTAACAAGGATAAAGAAACAGATGCCAATGTTTTAAACATAGCAGAGCCAATGAGTACCAGTAAGCTAGGAACTGCTAAAACACTCCTGTCATTACTCTAGTACTTCCAGCTTCTGTTAATTCCCCAAAGGGCTTGTTGGTTATGGACCCTCAGATGCCCCTTTTATTTTCACATGTTAGCCAAGTTATAATTACAAGCAAAGAAGTAGTTTTTAAAATAGAGAAAATGTTTACTAAATCATATGAGACACAAGAGACTCTAATGGAATTAATAATCCACCTTTTAAGAGCTGAACTAGAACTTTCTTTGGCCACTAGTAACATTATTTTTGTTCACATAAACAGGTTAAAACCTGTACATCCTGTATATGTATTAATCTGCACTGTAGTATAGACATTGCCAAAAAACATTTGGGCCAAACAAGAATTAAATTCCTTGGGTCTCAATACCCCCCCCCCCCAGTCACATGGCCTACAATCTGGAAATATACATACAGAGGGATAAAGCTTGTAAATTGCTTTCTTTTGATACCTTTTCCTCTACTTTAGCTTGCCTGAATTGACATATTTATCCCCAGCAACAGTGTAATATATTGTCTATTTTTGAATGTCCTGAAGGTGAAAATGCAGGAATGTTGGCATCATATGTAAGGGTGTTACTGGCCACCACCCTCACTTTGGAAATCTCACATCTGAATTGGGAACTGTAGAGAGAGAGAGTTCATACAGGGGCTTATGGAACTCAAATAGATTGTCACATTCAATCCCTGGAACTATTTCACACTCTACTCAAAAACAGCTATAAGCTTGATATTGCCAATATACACTTGGTTTCACTCCCAGATTTGGAGCATCTAAATGGGCAATTAAAGGAGAGTGGTAAAAAAATGTGGCTATCACATTTCTTAACCCTGTCAGATAGCCGGGTATCTGATTCCACCACCTCCCCCCTTCCAATTAATGGATTCCAGTATGCTTGTTTGGAACATTGCAGGATTGGGAAATAAACAAGCAGATCCACACTGGTTCAGTTTTACCCTAAAACATGAGGCCCTCATGTTTCAGGAAATGGGCCACTGAACAGTCTTATATAAATGGCTATGAATCCTATGTTATTCCTGCTATTAAAGTCATACACTATGGTAGACCTAAGAAGGGCTTCACTACTTTGGTTAAAATTAGAAATGGTCTGAGGGTACCTGACCACCTGGTACCACCACAGGAACTTCTCCTTACTGTAATAAGCTGGGACTCTTTCATATACTGTAGAACAGGTTATATTTGATGTAAAATAATTTTAGCTATATTCGCTTAAGTGATGATTACGCTAAAATAAAATGGTGCTAATTGGCTAAAATTGCATATTTTCAGTGGTCATAAATTAGGAGCTAATTGCAGGGTGCAAAATTAAATTTGCACAATTGTGACTAAGTAGTGCCATGCGCTAAATATGATTTGCGCAAGAATAAACAGTTCTACAGTATTTGATTGCCAATGTTCACATTACCCCAAAAATTCATATCAATTTACAGTATGCTATTTGGTCCACAATGGTGTCAGAAATGGATATAATGTCACTCCAGTTTCACATTGATACTATATTTGTGGCTGGGGACTTTAATTCAAGGATAGCAAAGTTTGATAATTTACTTATGCTACAGGACCATATGTAACTAGGGAATTTAGGCTTAAGGAACTCTACTGATAATATATTGAATGATGCAAGACCAGGAGGGAGCATGTACTTTTTTTTCAGCCAATGGACAAAGCATCATTGATTATCTTCTATGCTCTCCTCAAAGATATGATCAATTCAAAAGGCTAACAGTTCTTATGAGGCCTGAAAGTGACCTTTCAGCAATATCTCTCTTGGTTGATTTAACAGGCAACATCTCACCGCCCACCGATTCTCTCAAAACCTTTGTCACAGTGGCATCATCAGATAAATCTAAATTAATTTTTAATAATAATTCAAGACAGCAGGTTACTGAGTTAATCTATTCCCCTCTTTTTTTCTACTTTATATTCCTTAGCATTTGCAAATGCTAATGTACAATATACTTTAAATCACGTAGATGTATGCTTTCAGCAAATTAGGTCAGAAATATATTCTACAATCACCAGCAATACTAAGCATAATAATTGGTTCAATGCACAATACATAAAGGAAAAGTGCAGATTAGGAAAAATTATTAGAGATACTAAAAAAACCCTCTAAAGATAATTTTCTCTACTTAAATAAATCAAGGAAAAACCTATAAAAAATTCCTTGCTTCTAAAAAAATCTGCATTTACCATGAAACAGTGTGATCTCATGCATCAGGTTATCAGCTCTAAAGAAACCAAGTCATTTTGGTTGATGGTAGGGTGTGAAGTTATACCTCCCTTCACTGTCTATATACGTCCCTAAAGAAACATGGGTCATTCATTTCAAAACCCTATTAAACAGAGAAAACTCATTACCTGATACTTATACTCTTCCTTTTTGGACTTCTGCCTGAAGTGTCTACCCTCTGGTAATTTCTTTTGGTGATGTGGAGCAGGCCATACTTCGGCTTGTGAACAATAAGGCTCCTGGTCTGGACTCCATACCAGGTGAAATATATAAGGATAATCTGAATTGTTGGGTTCCCTTTTTTACTTATTTCTTTAATATTTGCCTTAAGGAAAGATTTGTCCCTCCATCATGGACCAATAACATAATTGTTCCTGTACATAAAAGGAGTCCATATAATTCCCCTAGTAACTACCACCCTATCAGTTTAATGGACATTAGTTGCAAAATATTCTCTCGGATAACACTAGTAAAACTTCAACTTTGGACTGAATCTGTTTCCCCTCTATCAAAATTACAGGCAGAATTCTGCCACAGCTTTTCCACCACTAATAACATATTTATTTTAGCCCATCTGGTGGAAAGGAGCAGACTATATAGAAAAATAAAGTTACAGTATATGCTTTCTTGTAGACTTTTCTGCTGCATTCGATTCTGTTGTTAGAGAACAACGATGGGACATTTTATTTAAAAAAGGACTTCCACTTAATTTACTAATCCCATTTTATCTCTTACATATAAACGCCACCACTGCTATAATATATGACAATAACAGAAATTTGTCAGAGTATTTTAAAACTTCAAAAGGAGTAAAACAGGGATGTCTTCTAGCCCCTTTACTCTTCAGTATTTATATTGATTCCATACTCGAATTTGATACAACTTCAATATTGGATTCCCCAAAAATTTTCAATAATCATACGTATATGATTTGTTTCTTCTTTTACTCTCACCTGTAAGCCTCCAACAAAAAATGTTCAACAAGGAAGGGGATAAGAATAATGGTAACATACTGAACCACTTGTTCAGTTTTCACAATAAAAGATGATGGCTCACTGACTGTGCAATTGAACTGAAGGATGGCAGGTAGGGGAAGGGGTACAGTAGGATTCCCATTAGCAAAGTTAGGGGCAACATTAGAAAGTACTTTTTCATGGAAAGGGTGGTGAAGGCATGAAACAGCCTCCCAGCAGAGGCAGTGGGAGCAAAGTTGGTGAGGTAATTCAAAACTGCATGGGATAGACATGGGGGACCCTAGCGATTCAATAGAGAAGGCAAAATCATAGATAAAGTAGGATCTCCAGCATTTTTAGTAGACAGGGAAAAATGGTAGACTGGATTGGTCTAGTGGTCTAGTGGACTAGGTGGGCCAAGCGGTCCTTATCTGCCATCAAAGTCTATGTTTCTATGTATCTGCCATCAAATTCTGTGTTTCTATGTTTCTAACTGAAGATCAATTGCGATCTACTAAAACTAAAAATTAACCTTAATAAAACTAAAATTATGGTTTTGGGGGCACAGGTCCTATTACCTAAGCTGTACCAGGATAAGGATCTTATTGAAGTAGTAACTTCAAATACAGTCTACTCCACTTATACCACCCGCGGTTAAATAGGGCAATCGGTTTCAATGGGCAATTCAGTAAAACCATTTGCCATTTCTAATTGAGTGCCATCATATAAATGCCGTTTATAATGATCCTGACCCACCTGCTATTACTGGCAGATTATCCCTGAATCTGCCAGGTGCTAACAGTGTTCACATCTAATTAGTGGTTAGCAAGCACAATTACACCAAGCAATTAATCGCTTAGCAGTTCACAGTAGAATGATAAAAGACACCTCCTGTGCCAGTCTTCAACAAAGCTGTTAAAAAAATCACACTGTTAGTGTGCTAGTGTGCGATGCTTGAAAAAGGCTGGATTTGCAGTGGCAGTCCCTGATTAACTGTTAGTCCCTGACACTGTACCTGTTCCGTGTGGTCTTTTCATGTAGGAGTTCCAGCTGCTCATGCCAATGTTTGTTCAGCCTCTTAACTTTCTGTAGGGCCACGGATCAAAGTGCTAACCAGCTTCTGAATTGGGAAATGCTGCCGAATGTCAAAGAAACCTTACCCGGATCACTGAATACTTCACAGAACACAAGTAGGAGTAGTGCTACTATAGTGCAGCTCTACTACAGTACTGTGACTTTACTTAAAACACTGAATTTCTTTATTTTAAATTCTGTCTCAATACAGTACAGTACTTAGAACGTGCGAGTCACTTAAAAAGTGTGGTCATCAATTTCCATAGCAGATGGCAGCTATGCTAGTTCATAAAAATGGTTACACCGTCGATCTTCTATATCAGGCAAATAACGTTATGACAAAGTAGCCCGTTATAAGCGGTGGGGGACTGTACATATTTAGGAGTCAAATTTACATGTAGTGGTCTCTGGACCCACCATTGTAATGAACAAATAACTAAGGCAAAACAAACTGCTAAAGCATTATTGTGCTTTAATTATATATATGGTGGGCAGTCAGTTGTCCATGTGCTAATTGCTGGTGAATCCAAAATTAATACAATTTTGCTATATGGGGCAGAGGTCTGCGGAACTAAATATGCCCCTAACTTAGAACTTCCCTTGTCTCTTTACCACAAATCTCTATTACAGGTCCCTTTTTGTATTTCTAATTCTGTTGTAAGGGCTGAGCTTGGCAGAATTCCAATAGCCATGCGTGTTGATTGCCAATTGGCCACTTACTGACTTAAAATAATTAATAACTTACTTAACACGATCCCTAAAAATTGTCTAATGGAAAAACAAAATTGGCTCAAGGAAGGCTTTCAACCAACATGAAGTCTTGCTATATTATGACATGTGCAGTGAGTCCCAACCTTCGAACTGCTCCGGAGGTGAAAGAGTTAACTTTCCATGCCAGGCATGGAACGCTGAGCTCGAGCTCGGTTGAAACTCTGTCTGTTGTTCTTCAAACTCAAACTGTTAGATTCTTTACTCCACCTCACTGAACAGTCGCACCGGAGATTTCTCCTTCTGCTCGGTTCATTTTGTCGGTTAAAATATTGTTTTTCTCGGTTTTCAACCGAATTTAAACCGCAACCGGTCGGTTCAAGCTCTGTCTGTGGTATTTGTGAGTACTAGATAGGTTTACATTAATTCTCTTCTGTATGGAACTTGTAAACTGTTTATCGGTTCGGTTTGAACCAATCAGGTTGTTTAAAATATCTTAATCTGTGATTTAGAGTGTGGTTACCGGTTCTTATCGATTCTAAAAAAAACAGATTTTATTACGTTTTTTTCCACGACCCGTGACACGGTTGGGAACCGATAAGAGGGTCTTGCCTGACGGATTGCCATAAATGGGTAAGTTTGGTTAGGACTAGCACTATGTCTGAGAAACCCAAAGGAAAAACCGGGCCCACTAGGTTTCAACACTGAAGTGTGTGTGGGGAAGTCTCTGCCAAGGCTGACACCCACACCACCTGTGTTTACTGTCTGGGGTTTGACCACCTCAATGCAGACTGCCAGATTTGTAAAAATTTTCCTGCAGCTACCCTGGAAAAGAGAGTTGGTAGGCTCAGGGAAAGGGAGGCCAAAAAGTCCGCTGACCTGGATGGCCAGCCCGGTTCAGTTCCAACCGAACCAGAGGGCGTGCCCTCTGACCAATGCGAGACTTCCTGGGGCAAAAGGAGAGCCGACTCTGAGGGGTCAGTTCCAGCAAAAAGGACTAGGAAATCAGCTGGTGTGAAGCCAAAACTTTCCTCTCCAACCGCTGAAGATATAGCCAAAGCGATTCAAATTGTTCAGTCGCTTTCCCCGGTTCTGACCGAACCGGCACCATCAGGTAAGCACCCGGTTCAGCCGGTTCCACCGGTTCAAGATTATGATTTAGAGAAATATTACGAACCAGAGGAGGGGGAAGAGGAGTATGAGGAGAGTGAATGTGGATTTGAAAGTCTGGATGTGCCCATTGACCCGGACATCTCCCCAGACAGACCTTCAGGAGTGTCTCCTCCTAGGCTTTCTGAGTCCACTTCTCATTTTATGTTTTATAAATAAGTGGCTGAAACCCTCCAGCTCCCTATGGAGGAAGCTGTGGATGATCAAGAGGAGCCTGACTATGTTGAAATGATGGATATCCCAGAGTCTAGGAGACTGTCTATTCCCTTGCATAAATCTTTTAGGAAACAGCCTTTTAAAATTTTTAAAACTCCTCACACTATACCTCCTGTGGATAAGAGAATGGAAAAGAGGTACACATTGTCAGGCACTGATACGGAGTTCCTTTCACAACAATGCAGCCATGTTGGGGTGATACTGTTATGGCTCTAGCAAAGCAGGTCCCTGGCCAGCTTGCCAAGGAGCTGGAGCAGGTGGCTGCTGATGGTATTGAGGCAGCCAAGGTGCAATTCCATGCTGCAGTGGACTCAAATGATGTGTCATCAAGAGTCATGGCTACATCTGTGGCACTTTGCAGAATGGCTTGGCTCAGATGTACTAGTCTGTCACAGGATACCCAGACTAAGGCCATGGATTTTCCTGCTGTGGGTAATTCCCTGTTTGGGGAGCAGACAGAGAATTACATGAAGAAAATGGATGAGTATAGGACCACCTATAGGAGTGCACAGGCCAAGGAAAGGCAGGCCACTCCTCAAAGGCAGCTTCCCAGGAGCAGGGGCAGGCCTTTTCATAGGCCTTTTTACCATGCCTAGGCCTCCTCTTCTGCTTATGCCCAGAGGTGGTTCTTTAGAGGGAGAGGCAGAAGGGGTGCCAGCAGGCCTGTTTCCACCCCTCAGCCCAAAGCCCCTGTCAAGCAGGCATCCTGATGGGGTTGCCAGGGCCAATTCTCAACTACCTGTAGGGGGCAGGCTGGCTTACTTTGTCCAGGACTGGGAGTCTCTGACATCAGACAAGTGGGTCCTGGAAGTAGTAAGCCAGGGACTGGTTCTCAGCTTCAAAAAGTTTCCAAAGATGAGAACCAGATCCTTTCCACCTGCAAATCCACCAGAGGCACTTGCCCTAGAGGCAGAGGTCTCTTCCTCCTGGCTCTCAGAGCTGTGTAAGGGTTCCACCCCACACCAGGGCAAAGGGTTGTACTCCAGGTACTTTCTTACCCCAAAAGACAGGAGAATGGCTGCCCATCCTGGATCTCAGATACTTAAACAAGCACCTTTTAAAACCAAAATTCAAAATGGTGACTCTGGGAATTATTCTACCTCTCTAAGGCCAGGGGACTGGCTAGCGTCCCTGGACCTCAAGGATGCCTACTTCCATATTCTCATCAGAAGCTCCCATCGAAAGTACCTCAGGTTCGAGCTGCCCTCAGGCCATTACCAGTTCAGAGCAATGCCTTTGGCCTCATCTCTGCTCCAAGGGTATTCACAAAATGCCTGGCAGTAGCAGTTGCTTCTCTAAGAAGGCAAAGAATTGCCATCTTCCCTTACCTGGATGACTGGCTCATAGTGGGCCAGTCCCCAGACCAAGTCAAGTTACACCTACAGATGACTCAGCAACTGCTCACTTCTCTAGGTTTCCTTCTGAATCTTTCAAAGTCAGTTCTAGAGCCTGTCCAGCTCCTCACCTTCATAGGCGCAGAGCTGAACACAGAGAAAGCCAGAGCCTTCCTTCCTTGGACAGGGCAAGGACCCTGGTCTCTCTGGCCTCCTCATTCACCCTGCAGGTGTCTCGACCAGCAAGGCATTTTCTACAGCTCCTGGGGCACATGGCTGCTTCTACAGCAGTAGTGCAGGGAGCAAGATTTCAGATGAGGGACATTCAGTTCGATTTGAGAGCCTTTTGGTCTCAAAGGAAAGACCCTCTAACCAAATTGATCCCAGTGACTCGAACCCAGATCCAGACCCTACAGTAGTGGCAGGATCAGAGCAATCTGAGACAAGGGGTTCCTTTTGTCATTCAGTCTCACTCCTTAATCCTTACTACAGATGCATCCCTCTTGGGGTGGGGAGCTCACATGGGCAACCTCATTACCCAGGGGTTGTGGTCCCCTCAGGAATCTCTGCTCCACATCAATCTGTTGGAACTCAGAGCAGTTTTTCTAGCACTTCAAGCTTTTTCCAAATCTGTTCAGAACAAAGTTGTATAGGTCAGAACAGACAACACCACCACAATGTGGTACATCAACAAGCAAGGGGGCACTCGGTCTACGGCCTTGTGCACTGAAGCAATGAAGTTATGATCTCTGGCTTATTCCCTGAACACCTCCCTTACAGCAGTACACCTCCCAGGCAAGGACAATGTCCTGGAAGATGCTCTCAGCAGGATTTCCCAGGGCCATCACGAATGGTCACTGGATCCCCTGGTCCTGGAGGTGGTATTTGCCAGATGGGGCACCCCGCAGATAGATCTTTTTGCAGCCCCAGACAATCACCAACTTCCCCTTTTTTGCTGCAGGCCCCCAGTGTTGGGCTCAGTCCCTCTGGATGCCTTAGTTCTCAATTGGGAAGGGAAGTTTTTTTCCCCCTTTCCTCTTCTGTTCAAAGTGCTAGTCAAAATCAGATCTCAACCCTGCAAGATGATCCTGATTGCTCCAGATTGGCGCAGACAACCCTGGTATCCACTTCTACTGTCCTTAGCAGTCCATCTTCCCCTGTGTCTTCCCAGGAATCACAACCTGTTAACCTGTGCTCAGGGGCGGGTTTGGTACCCTAACCTCAAAACTCTCAATCTCAAGGCCTGGCTCTTGAAGAGTTAGAGTTTGCTGGTTTACACCTCTCCCAAGGTGTAATGGATATCCTGAAGGCTTCTAGAAAACCTTCCACCAGAGCTACTTATAATTCCAAATGGAAGAGATTTTCCATATGGTGCTCAAGAAAGCATATTTCCCCAGAATCTGCTGATTTACCCACAGTCCTGGATTATATGGTCCACTTAAATACCTTGAGGTTGAGACCAGCTACCCTAAAGGTGCATCTGGCAGCTGTGTCTGCTTTTATTTCAGCAGGTAAGCCCTCTTCTCTTTCAGCTCACCCTGTATTCTCCAAGTTTTCAAAGGATTGCTTCACACCAACCCTCCATTCAGGGCCCCTGCCCCTGCATGGGACCTTAATGTTTGCATTGCTCAGCTTATGCAACCTCCCTTTGAGCCTTTGTCTTCAGCAGAGCTTAAGTACTTGACTTGGAAGACTGTGTTTCTGGTAGCAATCACTTCTGCCAGACGCATAAGTGAATTACAAGCTTTGTCAGTGGAGCCTGATTTTATCTCCTTTCATAGAGATAAGGTGGTCCTCAGGACTAACAGGAAGTTCTTGCTAAGGTGGTTTCAGATTTCCACCTTAATCAATCTATATCTCTTCCAGTGTACTTCACTGACCATTCCTCCTCTGGCGAGAGGAGGCTGCACAGCTTAGATGTGAAGAGAGCCCTTAGTTACTACATAGAGCGTACCAAGGGTCACAGGTTTGACTCCTTCCAACTGTTCCTCACTTATGGTGAGGTTGGTAAAGGGAAACCTGCCACTAAAAGATCCATTGCCAGGTGGATTGTCTCTTGTATCCAATTTTGCTATGAAAAACTGGATGAGGTTCCTCCCTCAGGCCTGAGGGCTCACTCTACCAGAGGCACAGCTGCTTCCCTGGCTGCTGCCATGGACATCCCTATTCTAGAGATATGTCAAGCAGCTACCTGGAAAACAGTTCATACTTTTAACAAGCATTACTCCCTGAATGTCCAGGCTAGGAGTGATGCTCGGTTTGGCACAGCTGTGCTTCAGAGCCTATTTCCTAAGTAGGTTCTGTCCCTCCTCCATGGAGGTACTGCTTTGTAGTCTGCATATGTCATAATATAGCAAGACTTCATGTTGTTTGAAGAAAACATTACTCACCTTAGTAATGTTGTTTCTTCTATTGGAGTCTTGCTATATTATGACCTCCCTGCCTGCCCCTCTCAGAACCTCTGTTTTTGGGATGTGGGTGGGCAGTGCAGTGTTGGCACTTAGTAGGTGCCCACCTTGTTGTTTTTCACCCCTCCTTTTTGGGGTGACTTGGTGTTGTGTTTTTCATTTTTTGGGTCTCCTGACTTGAGTCTTTGTTTTGGGACCAAAAAATGTGTTCTTATGTTTAGTAGCCAGTTGGCTAGTGTAGGTTTACAGCTTCCACACAGGACCTCAGTGAGTTTAGCTCGTAAAGATCTGACGGTTTGAGTTTGAAGAACAACAGACAGAGTTTCAACCGAGCTCGAGCTCAGCGTTCCATGCCTGGCATGGAAAGTTAACTCTTTCACCTCCGGAGCAGTTCAAAGGTTGGGACTCACTGCATATGTCATAATATAGCAAGACTCCAATAGAAGAAACAACATTACTAAGGTGAGTAATTTTTTCTTTCATCCCCTTGGTTAAAAGCTCTCATGTCTGTTCTTTCAAAAACTAGAATAATCCATCTATGGGAAGATTAAGGAGGGGGGCATGATTTCCACCTTATTTAAACACTTACTTAAACAAAAGTTATTCTCTGCAGCACAGTTCAAACAAATAGAGGAAGTAAGAGTTCAGAAACAGGCCCCTTGGTATAGTATTAACAAAATTGACTCTACTAAGAAAGATTATTTAAAATTACCTTTGTCTACTAATGTTAGGAAAGCCATTACTTGGGCTAGATTTGGTATCTTGTCCTCCAAGTATAACTATTTTAATAAACTTCACAATGAGGGGCACAACCAGGAATTTTTAGTTGCAATAAGGGCTTTCAGGAGACCCTCTATCATATTATAATACAGTGTCCCCTCTATAGCCATTCTCGGAATCAAATCCTAAAAAAAATTCTTATTAAGTATGCCACCCTAGATTATGATCCCCTATTCATTCTTCTGCAACCAATGTCTAAAACAGATGCTGAAATGATCCCCAGATTTTTTACTTCTGTGATAAGCTATAAAAGAAAATGTTGTCTCACCCAAAATAAGTTACATTGATACACCCCACCTTATTTGTGCAATAATATACGGAAATGCACTTTTATAGTTTTTTTATATACCTCAATATGTGCAATAGAAGTTACATGAAATGTATCTCTTTTTATCCTTGCCCATATCTCTATCTTTGTTTTTTTTATACCATCGTAATGTACAACACTTTATTGTATTGGAAGAACAATAAACTTGAAACTGTAAGCTGTAATAATTTATACTAATTCATCATGCAGAATTAGTGTCCTCTCTGGGTTTTGTGCAGACATAAGTTAACTAATGTTGTTTTGTAGGAGAAAGGGTGCCTCGGAGGAGGTTTCACATACCAATGGCAATTTATTATTGAAAGAGCAGGTGACACAAGTTGTGTTGTTGGTTGTAATTACCTTATTTGAATATTTTACTGGATACCCAAAATATGATTAATTTATGATGTAAAACTCAATGTCCTTTAAACTCTGTGTGCTTTGTAGGTAACTTTGGGGAAAACTGATTATATCTGCCGATGTAAAGGCGATGCTGATTGGTGGTGCTAGACAGCAACATTTATATATTTTCTTTTGGCAGTGTGGCAATTTAGCAATGTCATCTAGATCATTTAGTACTGAATCAAAAAACATTTCAGGGGCTGTTTGTTGACAGACCAGCGATGACACTAGAGGTGGATGTGTGTTTCCAGATGTGTTCAAAAGGTAGTTCCTGTCCTATGTGCAAAATGCACTGCACCTGACAAGGGAGGAAAGCATAACATAGTCTGCAACTATATTACTCTTTTTTGCTTGGTAGGGACATCAGTCACCATTTACCTGATAAAATTTATGTGGAAGTTCATAGTATAATAGCATGAATAATAATAGGGAAAGTATGCGTTCAGAAGAATGAGTGACTACGTTCAACATATTATTTTAGCAAGTTGATATGTCATACATCGACTTGCAATTTTTTTTTATTGGTTACATAATGTAAGTAAAAGAAATAAAACCCTTGTGAAATGCAAAACTGATACACACTAAAGCACATGCCTAATTTACGTCTAGGCTTTGCTAATTATCCAAAAGAAAACAATAAGTTCCAGCGGGTTCTAGGACCCCTGGGTTACCATACAAAATCTAGTTACCAATGATGCACTTTTCTGGAGTTGGGGAAAACAACAAAACATTTAAACCACTTCACAAATTTCCCAGCAACAAACAAATAGAAGTGATCAGAGTATTAAGCACCATAAGCAATCTCTGATTCTGAGTGATTAACCCCCAGCAGTTTCTACTGGTTACTATTACAGTACATCCTCGTCAACTGGATCCAGGATATGGTGCAACAGTTTGTAGGTAAAAAAAATCACTTTAGCCTAGGATTATGCTGGAAATTAGGATTAAGTTTGCTTGTATGAAAAGCAGAGACTTGCTTGGAGCCTGGTTGTAGTACTGTTTTATTTTTTTTAATTCAATATACTTTATTCAAGTTTTATGAAAGGTGCAGAAATGGATTACAGAAAATCAGTCTGGGTTACAGAGACATAAACTATATACGAGTTATGAGACTGTACTTTAAACATTACATAGGAAATTATAATCAAATTAAAATAAAGAATCCCTATATAAAAAATCTTAACTTATTCCCTCCCTGTTTGGTACCAAGTGAAAGAATCCAATGGTGTTGACCCATTAAACACTGAAAATGAGCATGTGACATGAGAATCTAGGGTTTCCATGCTACTAACAAAGCATCAAGAGCACCACATTTATCCAGATAAGACTGCAGCCGATTATACATCATGGCTATATGTTTTTCAAGCTGAAGAGCCAAGAGCAGTTCCTTAAGCCATTCTAACACAGTAGGTAAGAAGTCATCCACCCAATGTCTCGTTATTACAAGTTTAGCTACACCGGTTTATTAAAGCCATATAGGCTTTTCTCTAGTTAATTAGTCCTGGGGGAAGCAATTAAACAACCATATTTCTGGCACAAATAATGGTTCTAGTCCCAGTAGAGGATCTAATTATTGTTTAATAGACTGCCAAAATACTTGGACTTTTGGGCAGGTCCATATCATATGATATAGATCCCCATATGCACCGAGACATCGGTGACACTGTGAAGAGTTAAGTTTTCCAATCCTGTGGAGTTTTATTGGAGTAAAGTATAGGTTATACATGATATTATATTGGACTAGGCGTAGTTGATCTTGTTTGACATATGTATATAAACTAATCCACATTTGTTGCCAGAGTTCAGTTTCCTCTTTGAGAGAAAGTCTATGCACTCAATAATAACAGATACCTTTGGGTAACTGGGTATCTAAGGATTGTAGTTCTTTATAAACTTTGGAGACCAAATGTGGTTGGTCGGCTATATGTAGGAGGAAGGATAATTCAACCCTGGGGGGGGCGGGTAATGATATATTATTTAGAAAAGAGACCACTGTATGTCTTACCTACCAGTATTTAAAGGAGTTTCCAGCAGCATGGTGAAAGTTTAATTGAAATTGGACATAGGGGAGGATTTTGCCATTGGGAGCAATATCTACAAGCCGGAGCCCTATCAGGGGAGTCCAATATGCTGAGGAGATGGGCCTATTCTGGATTTGAAAATGGGGGTTATTTAGTAGAGGCTGTTCCAAGGAAGTATACCAATCTAGATTCAAGTGTGGCTGCACTTGATGTAGCGCTCTTAATGACCATCCTATTGGAGTTTTCCAGAGTGCTCGAGGGATATGTTTCAGAGAGGAATAAATCAAGGCTGAGAGCAGTAGTACTGTTTTATAACATAGCAGGGCAGTAACTGCTCATTGCTGTTTTTATTGCTTCTTTTGCTGCTTATTGCTTATTTCACTTGGAAGCAAGTTGCTTTTTGGCTTCTTTTGGAAAGCTACCTGCTTGAGGATTTTTACTGGTGTCAGTCGATTGTTTCTGAGGATTTTTGCTGGTGTAGCCAATTGTTTCTGGTGGTCTGGCACTAGTAATCAGATTCATTTAAGTGCAGCACCTGCTCATTGCTGATTTTATTTCTTCTTTTACTTATTGCTGACTTCACCTAGGCTACTGTTCCGCTTATCTCATTGTTGTGTTTTCTACCCCATTAACATTATAGTGCAGGAATTGTTTTTTGTCTAGCTCTGTAGTTTGGGGCAGGGGTGATAATTGTCTGGCCAGTGGCTTCGGCTACTTGATAACTGGAGGCGGGGCTGAGTTAGATTGGTGGTAGCAGGCTACTTTTTGGCTTTTCATAAAAGGCTAGAAGGAGAAATAATCAGTTTAATTTCTGGGAAGTAACTGCTCATTGGTGATTTTATGCCTTCCTTTGCTGCTTATTGCTGATTTCACTTCATAGCATGTTGATTTTTGGCTTCTTTTGGAAAGGTACCTGCTTGGATTTTTGCTGGTGCAGCTGATTGTTTCTTGGGGTTTTTGCTGGTGTAGCTGATTGTTTCTAGTGGTCCAGAGGGGCCCAACCCACCCACCTCAGTGCATCCCTTCCTTTATACCCATAGCCTGTGATATCATATAGTTAGAGATGCAGCGAAGTTAAATTCCACCCATGAAGTAGATGTGAAGTAGCCCACTTTGCATTATTCTCAGGCTACGTGAAGTGCCCAATGAAAACCACCACTTCACCACTTCGCCTTGTAATAATGGTGATAACGACTTTGCATTGCTCACTCCACCTTACTTCACTTTAAAGGCGGAGTGAGAATTTACAGGCAGTCCACACACATCACATGGCTTACACAGTCTAGGTGACATGCTTCAGGTGGGCAGGCAGGAAGTGAATCATTCTTAAAAGAGAGTTTCACTTTCACCTTGTAGGTGGAGAAAGAGCTCATTGAAAAGAGAGTTAGAGCAGAAAATCTTGAAGATAGTCTAAAACTACCATAAATCTTTTAATTTGTTTGCTAATTAGCTGATTATTTTTGCCTATTTGTTGTCTGGTTTTGTGTTTGTGCAGTATTTCAGTTTAGTATTTGTTAATTGTTAATTGTTTTTGTGTGTCTGTGTGTGAGAGTGAGAGAGAGAGAGAGAGACCAGAATGGAGGGGGAGAGAGGTGGTTCTCACAGACGTAGCGGAGGTGTAGGCACATGTGGTGGCAGGCTGCATTTGAACCAGAGCACCATCTTGGTGTCCCCCCCGAAGCAGGAGGTAGTGGACTTGGTGCCATGGAAGCACCACCTCCTGTGGCACATACCAGTGCCCCCCACTGCCACCACCTGCTATGGCCCCTACGCCAGTAGCTCAGCAGCAGAAAGTCAGGGAGGAGAAGACACAGCAGTCGCAGCAGCAGGTTTCTGCACCCCCAGCCCAAATTGTGCAGCAGCAGCAGCCCCTGGCTCCAGCAACACCTGGGCCCCCCCCATGCCTGGTCCTCCCCGTACCTCCTTAGTGTAGGAGTTATTTATTACGCTGCCTGGGGATAACAGTGTAGTGAAATGCAATATGTATGGTGTGGAGGTGCACTGTAGCCCCAAAGGAACTCACCTTGGCATAGGCAGTTAGCGCACCAACCTATACAACCACCACCGTGTACTGTGACAGGCCAAGGTTGTAGAACAGGGCAGTAATGCACCTGCTGGTCCTGCTGGGGAAGAGGGGGCTGCACGGCGTCCCTCTGTGCATGGTGGTGTGAATCGGGGGAGGGCCATGGATCAACCGGCTGCTCCACCACCACAACCTGCAGCAGGTGATGGTGGCAACCCTGTCCAACTAGCTGCCACACAAATGCCGATTTGGGCCTGATGTGGAATGAGTTGGAGGCTGCTAACCACCATCTTGATAGCATTGAGCAGTAGTTGGAGTAAATTGAGGGGACACCAGCTACAAATGATGGGAATGTTTCAACTGCTGCTGTCCCATCACAATTTTGATCATTAGTTTTAGTCTGTCCTTGCACCCACCACCCTCTGTGTGAAAAAATAGTATGTGATGTTGCCCCTGATCTTCCCCCCCCTCTGTCTTCAAATTTTGGGCCCTTCTTCATGCACATCTCTTTTTCTGGATGATGTTACCCTCTTCTATGTTGTTGATTCCCTTTCGATGCTTGATAGTTTCTATCATCCCCCCCCCACCTTTCCTTGCATTTATATGTAATGTCCTTTAGTGTCTCTTCGTCTGGCTTTATTCTGGTGCATACCCTTCAACATTTTAGTTCCCCTCCTTTGTACAGCCTCCATCCTGTGTATATCCTTGCAGAGATATGCTCTCATCACTGCACGCTGTACCTAAGATGAGATCTTACCAAATATACGTACATAGGGATAAGAACTTCCATTTTTGGACTTCATTTTAATGTGATGGCTCCCCCAATGCATCCCAGTATACCCCATCCCCCAGCCATCCTTACTGCCTTTTCACATTTCTTGCATACCTTTATTCATCTGACACAGGTCACTGTCCATTTTTGTTGTTGTTAGTCTCTCCCCCCCGTTGTTCACTGTTATGTGTATAATGTTAAGTGTGTGTTCCATCTTTCTTTCACATTACCTTATTTACCTCCCAAAAATTGTAAGAACCATGCCCAAACACAGCTGAAATAAAATAAAGTACAAAAGTGGTGTCCTTGTCCTCTTTATATTCCTACTTAACAAAATCAGAAAGCCAGCATTCCAGACAAATAAATAACAAGAAAAAAAGTTTCACTACTAGTGCAAAGTTATTGATGGCTAAATAAGCCACACAAATGACCCCTGCACTTCAATGGTTAGGGCTTCATTAGGAGGGCCCCCTACTGAAGGCCTAACTGCCAAAGCACAGGGGCCATTTGTGTGGCTTGTTTTGCCATCAATAAATTTGCACTAGCAGTGCAATTTTTTCTTGGCATTTATCTGTCTGGAGTGCTGGCTTTCTGGTTTTGTCTTGCACTTTTGGAGATAGCTGCTCTCTACCAGCACCCATCCCCAGTGTTAGTGCAGCGTGCTTTTGGATCTGTTATAGTCCTACTTAATAATGTCAGTTTACCATGAAATATTTTTTTGGGCCTCAGTAATGTTTCCTTTCTGTCATGGTTTGTTTGTTGAAAAGCAGAAGTGAGCAGTGCAATATTCTGCTAAACAGCATGTGTGCACTGTCAGGTTGCCACTGCCCACTGAGCCCCCTGAAAACATATTATATGACTTGGTCTGCTGTTGATGATGGTACAAATAAAATGTATGTTATATATTCTTTATACCATCAAAAACGGAACAAGTCAGCTATCATATATGTTTTCAGGTGGCTGGGCAGTGTGCACCTAACAGTGCACACATGTTGTTTAGCAGATTATTGCACTGCTCATTCCTTCTTTTCTACACACACACACACACACACACACACACACACACACCAAGACAGAAAAAAAACATTAGTGAGACCACTAAAATAGTTTCTTTTTGGAAACAGAGATTATTAAGTCAGAATATAACAAGGAAGGGAAGGACACCATTTTTTTAGCCTATTTTCTGTAGAAAGTTTTTGGCCAGTGTTCGTACAAATCTTGGGATGCTGTTTTATGTTCTGAAAATTCTCAACTCCAGATGAATAGAAATGAGAACTTAAAATGGAATGAAAAGTATCCATCGATTCATACCGCACTCACTCATGCATGTACCCAGTCCCCATAATTGTGCATCCCCAAAATGGTGCTGTCTTATGTCCAGAAAATTCCCAACTCCAGATGAATAGAAATGAGAACATAAAATGAAATGAAAAGTCTCCATTAATTCATGCCACACTCATTCATGCATGCACCCAGTCCCTATAATTGTGCAGCCCCAAGAAAATTCCAGACTACACATACTGAGAAATAATGACAGCATAATGTGCTGAAAAGTCTGCAGTCTTTCTTGATGCACTAAATTATGCATGCACACAGTCCCCATAATTGTGGACCAGAGAAATGGTGCTATATAAATGTGACGAAAATGCCAGACTCCACTTATTGAAAAAAATTATAAGACCATTAAATGTAATGAAAAGTCTCCATGAATTTGTGCCACACTCATTCATGCGTGCGCACACTCCAACAAGAACCATGTCACCTGCTGCTGCTCTTGGAGTTTCATGGAATGCTTCTTGCCCTGAATGGGCTGATGCACAGTGTCTTGCCAAATGATGTGATAGCAAAAGATAGCCATTGAGTTAACCATGATGATGTGATGATGTTGTTGGTTCAATCAATCAATCAATTAATCAAAATCTTTATTTATCCAGGTGAACATCATTGAGCAGAGCTGTTTTACAAGATGGACCTGGTTAGAACAGGGTCGGGTAACATCCATCATAAAAACAAATAAATACATGTAAATAAGTATATAAATACAAACACAATGGTGCAGTAACAGAGGAGTCAAATGATAAAAGGAAATCAAGGCAAGCCATAACAGAGGAGGATTCAAATACAAGGGGGCAGGTCCACCATTGAACCATGCAACTGTATATAAACCATGTTCTCTGTATAGAAGTACCAGCTAGTTCATTTACCAGGGGCAGTCAGCGTAATCTATCAAGGATAGAAAGGTTGATTGTACCAGCTGTAGTTTGGCATCTCTAGTTAAGAAGAGGGCTATCCTAAAGAACAGGTTAAGTCTCTGTCGTAATTTTTTGAGTAATTCTTCAACATGCTCTATAAAGGAGAGCCTATGATCCAGCCATACTCCCAGGTATTTGAATTTAGGGACAAATTCCAACTTCTCACAAAGAATTGTAGTAATCTGTGACACAGGATCTGATAGGGCTGAACTTACCATTTGGGCAGAGGGAGAAAAGAGCATTGCTTTTGTTTTCTTGGCGTTAAGTAATAGTTTTTTGTTTAGGAGTTGGTGTTGCAGCAGGTTGAACTCAGATTGAAGGTCATTACATGCAGATTGTAATGATGGGCGACTTACATAAAGAACTGTGTCATCTGCAAACAGATGAATGTTGGCCTTAGTTAAGCTTTCATCAATATTGTTGATGTATATTGCAAATAAGATCAGTCCTAAGATAGAACCCTGGGGAACACCTCTTAGGAGAGGTTTGAGAGTTGAGAGATCTCCTTCCGCTTTCACCTGCTGGAAACAATCAGAGAGGTAGTTGTTGAACCACTGTAAAGATAATGGGTCAGCACCTAGTGAGGTCAGGGAAGAGAGTAGTAGAGAATGGTTGACAGTGTCGAAGGCGTTGCTCAGGTCCAAGAATATGGCGCAGGTGTAATTCCTGTTGTCTAGCTCTCTTTGCCAGTCATTAGTCACTTTGGCAAGTGCTGTGATGGTGCAGACCCAAAGTCTGCTGCGCTGACCCAAACAGGAAAGATGCCCTATGAGTGTGTACACTCATACTACCCTTGGTAAGTTAATGTACCTGGCACCATCAGGGTTTTCCACAGAACCTGACCTTAAATGTTTATATATAAACATTATATACATATTTACATATGTACATGTTATCATTGCTTTTTTTTGTATTACAGGTCATCATATAGTTGAACTTGGAGTGAGCATTTTTGCTTGATGAGGAATTCTGGTGTTGGAATACTGCCAAGTCAGTCAAGGTAAGTATTGTTTTGGGGGTGGGTAGGGTAAACATTTGGAAGCAAGTTTCATTAATGGTTTCTTTTTTTGTGAATTCTTCACAGGTTTTCTATGTATCCTCCAGTCCAGTCCTGATGGTCGGGATTCATATCAGTTGTGGGTGTGATGTTGAACTGATTTGGAGAAAGCACCAATGGCAGCACACAGCACTGAAATGTTTCCTGCAAAAACAGATGAACAAGAAATTATTAGTACTTCATTGCAGTAACATATTCTGTTCAAAGTGTGGCTGTTACTGTCTGTTTTATATCCAGATTAATAGATACCAAGCTCTTAGTAAGCCACACCAAAACCAAATCACAAATTTAGTATGTGTAACCCATGCACTGTCCCAACGTCTTGACTTAAGTTACATTTTAAAAGATGTCTTGTCACAACCTGGATAAAACTTTGTTCAACACCGCCATGGCCTTCTGCAGCAATACAGTGTCTGATGTGCATGAAAAATATATTATGTGATGCACATGTCACCTACTTTCTATGATTTACACTCTCTGGAAAAAATGAACTACAAAAAGGAACTGATTAAATAAAATTGATATACTTCCCTGAAACATATATCCTATAGGTGGTTGTAGACAGGACTGCAGTACTACAGTCCTCCAGTCCAGGAAAGTGCTTGAAACTATTAACCTGTAAAAAAAGAAAATAAGTTGACCGTATGTGTTTCTTAAGTGCATCTCAGAAATGCAACAGGAAGCATAACACAGCTCAAGGAACTTCCATAATATGGAAAATAAGTACACATACTCACTGTAAAGTAGTGATAGTAAGAAGCCTTGTGGCTGTGGCTGCAGGATGCAGTCTCCATCTGCCATGGCATGGGCAGGGCACAGGATGGAAAATAATCACATTCCCTCTCACTGAGATAGTATCTGGCGTATTAGGCTGACTGCGGTTTACTGGTGGTGGTCATGGGCACATGATGACATTCCCTCTCACTATCTGGTAGCTTTGGCTGACAGTGGTTTACTGGTGGTGGTCATGGGCACATGGAGACATTCCCTCTCACTATCTGGTGGTTTTGGCTGACTGTGGTGTACTGGTGGTGGTCATGGGAACAGCTGCAACACATTCCCTCTCACTGTCAGACACACACAGGTGGGTGGCTGGATATGGTGTATATTGTGTTACAGTATTTCACTCTCTGTCAGGAGGCAGATATCTTTAATCAGCAGGTTTTAAGTGGCTAACACCTAGTACTACAGATGGACAGTTGTGTTTAAGAGGCTGACTGTGTTTGCTAATGACAGCAGCACACATTCTTTTAAGCCTAATCAGAAATAATACTAAGACAGAGACGGTAAAATAGAAGGATTATGAATTTAATTGTGCCAATTTGCCAAAATGAAATTATGGAATGAGACTCATTCTGGGTGGGACACTGATTTTATGTTATGGGAAACAAAACATTTACTATTGAAAAAAATGTGACAGTCTTTAAACCAGATAATTTAAAACCCACCAACATCAACCCCATCATCATCATCATACAGGAAGGTGCCCTCGCAGTCGTCAATGTCTAAATTGTGCCCACTAGGGAATTCTTTCTCCATGATTTCATCATCTACCTCAATGTTGGGCCGTTTCATGTTGCCACCCTGATGGTCTGCTTCTCCCACATCACCACAATCATGACCATGAAGGGGTACAAATACAGAGGTTGCAGTTCGAGCTGATATGTGCCCCTGATTCATTTTTGTGAATGTCAGCTTGCTGACATTTGAAGGAGAGAAGTTTGTATGATGGTCCTGAACTATTGCCCCTGCAGAACTGAATACCCTCTCGACACTTACACTGGAGGGTGGGTAGCTCAGGTACTTCAGTGCCACTGAGGTCAGCTCTGGCCATTCACTGACCTTTCCCCTCCTGTATAAAAGAGGATCATCAATTACTGGCAGATGCCTGTTTTCAGCCAAATATGAGTCAACCATTCGCTGTGCTGCTTGAAGTCCAGTGGTTGACTCATTATCCTGTTCTCCAGCTTCATTGATGTCAGAAATCCCAACTTGGCACAAAGCACCCCAAAGTGGGTTAATAGCAACCAGTTTTGATGACAGACCACCTGGAACCACAGCCACCTTACAGGATGTGCTTGGTACTACTCCAAACTGACCTTCAGCCTTGTTATGCTGTTGATGTTTGCTGACCTTGGCACGTGACTTCTGTGCCCCATGAACCAAGAGCACCAGTTGCCTACTGACATTTTTTACCTGTTCAGGCCCTCCCTCCAGTAGTGACGTAATTCCACGTTTGTATCATGGGTCCAGCATTGTTGCTATTGCGAATTCGTCACTTTGCTGAATGCTTAAGATGTGCCGATTGCGGTCAAATACAGTCAGCATGTGTTTCAGTAACACACTGCTGGCACAGTCTCTGGAACCATCAAGGCTATGCTGTAGATTCAGCAATGTCTGCCTCAGCACCTGCAGCAGTGGAATTGATTGGCTGATGGAGGCAGACTCGCCATTCACTGCCTGTGTGGCATGTTCAAAAGGCCTCAAAATTGTTATAACAGAGTCCATGAGGTGCCACTGTTCAGTCATGAGAGACATAGAGGCCCCAGAAGTGTCACGGCTAGTGTACATAATGAGATATTCAGAGATTGCTTTATATTATTCATAGAACCTCTCTGCCATATATAAAGTTGAGTTCCACCACGTGACAACTTCCAGCTTGAGGCGGTGCTGTGGGAGGCTGTTTTGGATCTGCAGCTGCCGAAGTTGGTCACTAGCCTTTGCAGAGTGAGAAAAGTGCAAACAGATACAGAGTGCAAAGCCACCATTCATGATGCATTTAACCACATTTGACCCATTGTCACTTGCTATAAATCCAGATCTCAGAGACAGGGGGTTCAGCCAGTCATCAGTTTCGATCAGTAGCAAGTCTAGCATGTTTTCACCAGTATGGGAACAGGCCACACTGTGCATTGCAAGCATTGCATGGTGTCAAATTCCCAGCAGGTTGCTACCAAGACAGTCTGCCTTACTACACTGATTATTCCCACTACCTCAGCACAAACAACCCCCAGCACCTGCGCCCAATGTGCAGTAATACACAAATATGAAATCCCTGCCATTTTGCCACTTGTCCACATATCCATACTTAAATGGATGAATTGTGAGGAGAAATGTTGAAGGGCTTGTCTTACAGAGTCGGCCACAGTCCGGTATAACTCAGGGACAGCATGGGTGAAAAAGTATGTCCTCTTTGGGACATTCCATTTCAGACAGGCTCATGTCATAAACTGCCAGAATCCTGAATTCTCCACAAAGGAGAAGGGCAAAAGATCAATTGCCAGCATTTCAGCTATAGAAGCATTAAGTTCATGCGGCACTGCATAATTGGGTGGGTACTTCAGGTTACAGGCAAAAACACTCTGCAACGTGGGCTGACTTGTTGTTACACGGCTTGCACAGGGTATGCCAAATGGCTCTGCTCTGCAAATGGACGGGGGTGGAGTGCTTTGGACATGTGATGAAGAGGGGTGCACAAGTGACAAGTCTACAAATGAAGTTATTTTCCCCATTATAAGCACAGGGGTTGATGTACCACTTGCACTAGACATGCTGCATAGACCACCACTACTGCTGCTACTCTGACCACCACTTGACAAGATTTATAAATCATAATCTTCCTCCCCATCATGCATGTAGTAATCCTCCGGTGTTATTCAATGCTACTACAGACATTGCTACTTGGTATTATACACATGGAAGGTGACAACATGCTCAATAAGGTTGATGATGAGGGTGAATGCCCCACTATGGCTTTAGTTGCCCTCTGGTGCCGAGCCCGCAGTGCCATGTACCTGTTCCTAAGATGTGTATACTGGCTCCCCATGCCCTGATGACTCCCCCATTTACCTCAGCTTACAAGTGTATGGCAAACCTGGCAGATTTCAACTGACTCATCATTTGCATCTTGAACAAAAATATCTCAAACAAGGGATTTTGATCCCCTACTTTTAACATGTCCCTAATGCTGCATATTGGACTCCAGTTTTTTAACCACTGAAATGGGAAGGGGGGTGCTACATGATTTTTCTTGCTGGACACACTTGGACTCTGACTGACCACCATGACTACCTATGATTATTACTGGGTCATCATCATCAACAGGAACCGCTACATCCACAACTTTTTAGAGGACGGGGGATTTAACACCAACAGACCCAGACACAGCCACCTTGACTTTCTTTTTCTCTGGTTCCCAACAGGGGTCACTGACATGTGACATCATCACCATATTCATCATCCACAGCCACAATTTCAGCTTGGATGCTGTCCTGTGGAGAACATGTTCCAACCGCAGCATCATTATCATTACCCGATATTTTTGCACCACACTTTGAATCATTGGATGGCAAGGGCATGACCTCAACAGCGCTGGAAATGTGACATTGTGAGTTATCATCGTCAGGATCAGAATCATGATCATTTACCATGGGGATGTTGGGGAGTATGACATCATCTACACTGTCACTCACAGCTTTAGACTCAACTATATTTTCCAAAATGATTAACTGGTCAGAAATGGAACTTGGGGCAGCAATACTCATGCCAGCAGCAACTGCACTAACACCACCAGCAGGGAAAACATCATCTCCTCCAACTATCAGTAAAGCAACATATTGCACTGTAAAAAAACATTGATGAAGAAATTACTTTACTGACATCAGCTATGCACTTCTGCATGCTACCATGACCATGGCCAATCTTGCCACTGGCAGCAGTGCCATGGCCAGAAACAGCTTTGCTTGCACATCTCTTTTAGATTTTGAACTTTCAGTTTGGGGTGGATGGGAAGCCAAAAAACAACAACTGTGGCTTGCAAATGGAGATTGGGCACTAAACAGATGCAAACACACAGACAGATTGAGAATGTGCTGCACACTCAAGAGATGCAGACACAAAGGCACAACAAAACCTTAATCAGTGCTCAGGAATCCAAAACTGGAAAGAATATCTTTTGCCGGTTGGGGGGAACAGTGCACTGCAGTAACAGTCCACTACCAAGATACCACAAAGCAGTACAAAATAACACAGACAGAGAACAGGTTCATAGTGCTGTAATTACTGTGTGGCACAATAAAATGTGTCTGACTTGCTGGCATGTGTCACACACACACTCACACACACACTACAGGTAATGTGCAGCAAATTAAATACTTCAGTAATATAACCAAATATTTTAAAGAAACTGAAATTATGCACTGCACCACAACAATCAGCAAAAAAATTTCAAAAATTACTGAAAATATTACTGTGTGTACATGAACAGAGCTATACAACAAAAATATAACCAAACAGTTAGAAAGACTGCCTTTCTCCCAGTTAATCTATTTCCACCACAGATATGCCCCTACCCCAAGCACACTTCTACAGTGTTTGTCAGTACACAGACTGAATGTTCTAAATGAACATTCAAAATCCACACAAAAATAATAAACACTTGATGATATGAGCACAGAAGGGTTTCCTACAACCAATGTACTAAATTTTAAGCAAAAGAAATGGCTCAAAAAGGCTTTTTGAATTGTTTGTAGAGGGTTTGAATCTCAGAACTCTGAGAGCAAACTGTCTCTAGCTACCACTACACACACACTACACATAACTGAGGCTGTGCAGAACAATCTAGAGCCCATGTGATCTGCAATCCCATGAATCACTGCACAATTCACCTTAGAGCTCACCAACAAGGCAAACTAATGCAAAGTACAAATCAATGTACTTCACATTAAAATTGGTGTAGAAGTGGTTGAGGAAAGGCAGAGTAATGTGAAGTCAGTACTTCCAATGGACTTCATGATCATAATTAGAAGGTGAAGTACTCCACATTGTGTTGTGGATTACTCCATGGATTCCGCCTTAATACGCAAATTGCTCTAGGTAGTGAATTTTGCCCACTTCACCCATCTCTACATATGGCACCAGCTGACTGTATACACATACTGTTCATCATTACATTCCAGTACACAGCACAGCCACACACCACACCCTGATGTAAATCTACATACCTTGACACATTATACCACTAATGACTATTAATAGTACAATGCTGCAAAGTAAACAGAGAATATGAAGAAAGGGAAAAAAGGGGCAGGCAAGTAAGGGAAAGGATAGGCTAAGGAAAATGATGGGTGTCATGCAATGCGGTGGTTGTGGGGCAGCGGTGTTCAGGAGGACCTTCTGGGCACTGTGATGCTGCCCTATCTGCAGGCGCTTCTCTGTGTTGAGGACGGAGGTTGCAGGACTCTGAGCAGCATTAGCTAGGATCTGGGTAACCTTCCCCCCTACTCAGAGACCACCTCGTCTGCCACCATTCCCTCATAGGATGCCAGTAAGGAGGGATGGATAGACAATGGTGGGCTCAGGGAGGGTGAGGGAGGTGGGATGGCATATCCTCCAGCCACTGCCACTTCAAAACTCATACAACATCTTGGCAGAGCAGGATGATTGCACTGCATCTCCAGAAATGGACACTAAGGGGGATGAGTGGGTCATCCATGACAGAGCCCTGAGGGCAAAGGGGAGGAAAATGCACAGGATGAGGAAGCAAATCCTGTTCAGAGAATCCATCATTAGAGGGACAGAAATGGAAGTGGGCAGCAATGGGGGGAGGGAGGTGGTGTGCCTGCCTGGTAGCACAGTTCAGAGAGAGAGAGAGAGAGAGGGCAGGTGGATTCTAGGGATTACTAGGGCAGTAGCAAGGAATGGGGAGCTGGACATCATTGTCCACATGTGGACAAATGACCTGCCAGGTGAGGGGACAGACATAGGAAAAAGCAAGGAGGAATTTACAGAAGAGGGGCAGCGTCTTGGGCAAGTAGTACACTCTATTAGTTTCTCGGAGGTTCTACCTGTCAATTGCAAGGGATTCAAGATAGCTTCACCATGGACATCAACATATGGCTGAAGAAATGGTGTGGAGAAGAAGAGTATGGCTTCATTGGGGACTGGGATCTCACATGGAGACATGAAGGACTATATTCACCAGACAGCCTACATTTATCCAGGGGAGGCAAAGGTATTTTCACTGAAAAATTCAAATGCTTCCTCCATGAGCATTTAAACTAGCCAAAGGGGGAGGTAAAAGCAGTCAGGGGATTAAAGGTAGCCCCTTCCCCTTCATAACATATCTAAAATAAGGGAGAATCCAATAAGTACAAGGGCACTATCAAACCCGATAAATAAATTAGATACAATTATGGAGAAGAAAGAAGATGCAACTCAAACACATCACAGGGCTGAAAAAGGGGAAAGGAAGGTGGATGTATAAGCTGGAAAGTAATGTGCACAAATGCCTGCAGTTTGGGGAACAAAATCCCAGACCTAATGGCATTAATGGATGATGCAAACCTGGACATAGTAGCCATTACAGAAACATGGTACACAGTGAACCATGACTGGGATGTAGCCATACCAGGATACACACTTTTTAGGAAGGATATGGAAGGGAGAAGTGGAAGTGGTAGCTATGTATGTGAAGGAGGGGATTAAAGCAACAGAGGCACAAGGGTACAAGAAGGAGCAGAGGCTTTTTGGGTCACCCTGGAGGTGGGAAAACAGACAGCCATTCACACTGAAGTGATTTGCTGGCCTCTGGTACAGGGGGAGGAATCAGAGGAAGCTCTTGTGCAAACCATCCACAAAATGGCAGCCAAAAGGGAACTCCTACTAACAGGTGACTTCAACCTGCCTGAGATAGATTGGAGCACTCAGACTATGAGTACAATGAGAGGCAGGGACTTCATGACTGCCCTGAATGGGGCAAACCTAAGACAATTTGTAGCAGTACCAACCCATGAGGAGGCTATATTGGATTTGATCCTGACCAATGGGGACAGGATCACAGATGGGGAGGTGGGCAGTCCCCTTGGTACCAGTGACTGCAGGACAGTATGGTTTAAGATAACCACAGTGGAGGAGGCAAGCCATACAAGGATAAAGATCCTAGACTTCAGGAAGGCTAACTTTAAGGAGATGGGTAGAAATCTCAAAAGAGCTCCAGCAGTGGAAGGTACGGGGGAGATGTGGAAAAACAGTGGTCTAGACTCAAGAGATTGATAACAGAAGTAACAGGTCACTACGTCAAAATGCATAGCAAGAGTAAAAGAAAGAAAAGGCCATTATGGTTCTCGAAGGTAGTGGCCAAGAAAGTAATGGAAAAGAAAAGAACATTCAGAAGATGCTAGGAAACACAAAAGGATGAGGACAGAGAACAATATCTAGAGAAGTAGAGGGAATCTGGGAAAATAATTAGAAGGGCTAAAGAACATACAGAGGAAGGTATAACCCAGGCTATTAAGAAAGACAGCAAGACCTTCTTCTAGTACATTAGCAAGAGGAAAAAGACCAGAAATGGGATCATTAGGCTGAAGAAGAAAGAAGAAGAAAGGGTGGAGAATGACCTAGAAAAGGATGAGATACTAAACAAGTACGTTTGCTCAGTATTCACCAGAGAAGGGGAGGATGAGGGACTGAGACTCATTAAGAGGGGTAATCAAGGGAAGGAGGTAGACACCATACCATTCATGGTGGAAGAGTCCTAGAAGAACTCAGGGGTAAATAAAAGCAGATAAGGTAATGGGACTAGATGGGATCCACCCCAGAGTACTAAAGGAACTCAAGGAAGTGCTGACAGAGCCACTGCCTACCCTTTTCAACACATCACTAGAGATGGGGAGATACCTGAGGGCTGGAGGAGGGCAGATATGGTCCCTCTCCACAAGAGTGGAAGCAGAGAGAAGGCTGGCAATTATAAGCCTGTAAGGCTGACCTCAGTAGTTGGGAAATTAATGGAGTCCTTACTTAAGGAGAGAATTGTGAAGTTTCTGGAGGATAGCAGGGCACAGGATCAAAGGTAGCATGGATTCTCAGCGAGATGATCCTGTCAGATGAATCTTACAGATTTCTTTGACTGTATAACCAGGGTGGTAGATCAGGGATGGGCAGTGGATGTGGCCTACCTGGATTTCAGCAAGGCTTGTGACACCATCCCACACAGGAGATTGCTAAATAAATTGGGAAGCCTGGGAGAGGGTCCTATGATGGTAAAGTGGGTTGGGAACTGGCTAAGGGACATGACTCAAAGGGTTGTGGTGAATGGCATGAAATCTGAGGAGACAGAGAGAAAGAGGTGACCAGTGGGGTACCACAGAAATCGGTGCTGGGGCCAGTCCTATTCAATGTCTTTATTAGCAACATTGCAGATCATCTGAAGGGAAAGGTGTGCCTCTTTGCAGATGACACCAATATCTGCAAAAGAGTGGACATACCAGAGGGGGTGGAAAAAATGAGAAAGGACCTAAGCCTATTAGAAGAGTTGTCAGGTGTCTGGCAGTTGAGTTTCAATGCTAAAAAGTGCAAGACCATGCACCTGGGTCACAGGAATCCAAAGAAGGAGTACAGGATGGGTGGAGAAATTCTGGCCACCACAAGTCAGGAGACAGACCTGCAGATTATCATATCTGATGACCTGAAGGTGACCAAACAGTGCGATAAGCAGTAGGGGGAGCAAACAGAATGTTGAGGTGCACAGGGAGGGGTATAACAAGCAGGAGGAAAGAGGTGGTGGTGCCACTGTACAGATCACTGGTGAGGTCTCAGCTGGGGTACTGGGTCCAGTTCTGGAGACCACATCTCTAGAAGGACATTGGCAAAACAGAAGCAGTCCAGAGAGGAGTAATAAAGATGGTACATGGACTGCACCAGAAGCCCTATGAGGAAAAACTTAAGGACCTTAATATCTATTCACTGGAGAGAAAATGGAGAGGGTAGATATGATAGAGACTTTCAAGTACCTCAGGGGAATAAACAGGGTACAGGTGGAAAGCACATTTCAGAGAAAACTTTGTACAAGAACAGGGGGGCATGAAATGAGACTGAAGGGTAGAAGGCTCAAGGGTAATGTTAAGAAGTACTTTTTCACTGAAAGGGTGGTGGAGCCATGGAACAGTCTTCCAACAGAAGTGGTGGGGGCAAAAACAATATGGGGGTTCAAGTGTGCATGGGATAGATATAAGGATACCCTGGAGATGTGCAGAGCAGGACAGCTGCAGATCAAATAGGATCTGGGTCTGCAGCAGTGAGTAGGGAAATGGGCAGATTAGGTGAGTCATATGGTCCTTATCTGCCAATAGATTCTATGTGTCTATGTAGCAGAGCATGGCTGCATTGAGGGAGAGCGTGTTACTTACTTTATATTCAGTAGCTTAAGATATTCCCATCATATTACTTGTATACCTTTGCAAGCTACAGAAGAAAATCATTGTTATAACATAATCCTAAATATGAGAATCAATCCTAAATGAATGTTTTCTAAACTCAGGATTGTTTTTATTTCTTCTGACTATCCCGCTGTACAGTAGAACGAGACTCCCAATAAGTGAAACCATCTAGGAGAGCGTGTTCTGCTCTGTACCCAAAGTTACAAACCAGATTAGGAAAATCAGCCCGGCTCTCAAAAGTACAAATTAATATACATGCTTGGGGGATTGGGGGAGAGTTAGGTCTTGAGCAATTTACCAACATGCATTATCGTATATAGCCTAGTGTCAGATAGATCATACAGATTGGACAGATCTTTGGCATCAGTTGAATGGATTTGTAGCCGTGTGGCCAACTGCACCTTACAGGCTATCAGAAACATAGTAAGTGGCAGCAGAAAAATACTTGAGTTCCATTAAGTCTGCCCAGAATATATATCTGCCTGTATACTTATACTAACTACTGTATACTACAGTAGCCCTATACTCATATATAATGTATATTTATACTGAAAATCATATAAACAAAACATGGAGGAAGGACTTTCAAAAGTTCTGTAGCTGTATACCATGCCAAACAGTGAATTTATGAGATATAAATATGTAATAATTAGAGAATGAGGCTTTCCACCAATTAGTTATTCAACTATTTTAAATGCTGATGATCAAACAATTCCCCTATTACACAAGACATTTCATTTCTTACTTCATTTTGTGTCCAAGCGAAGCTGCGGAAACACTGTATTATGCAAACATTCCCCCCCCCCCATGGCACCATTCTTATGATTCTAACTACCCAGTGCATTTCAAAACTTTTTATTTATTTATTTATTTATTTAACGTTGTGGATTACAACCTTTGAGCGAAACAAGGCTCTTTTTCAAAGGCTCCAAGACAAAGTGAGACATGACAAAATACAGAAAATACAATGGATTACACAGTGAACATTGATCAAAAGCTCAAACACAACAGTTGGTACAAAAAACTGTCAAAAAACAATTATTTTGCAGGTTACAATTAAAAGTGCTAAAAGTATAAAGGCAGTACTAAAGTAGTGGGGGTACATTGCATAAGCAGGAAAGAAAAGTGCATAAGGTTACAGAGAGGTAATGATATTAACTTGGGGTGGGGCTGAGGGCGATGCACAGCCAGAAGAGGCATTATCAAGCATCAGCAGCCAAAGGAGGCATTGACAAGTAATCAGAAGGGGTTCACGGCAGTGGTGGGAAGAGTAGGGAAGGGAGGGGTCATTAGAGGGGTTGGGGGAGTAGTTCCTGTGAGTGGGGAGACAGGTCTAGCAAGGGTGAGTTTAGCCTAGGACATAAAGTTCAATCAGAGCAGACACAGTTATTTTCAAGGGCAAGGCAGGAGAGGCGGGCCTTTTTATATGGGCCCAGCTTGTTAATTTCATTAAGGTCATTAAGCCACATGGGACCAAGATACATCAATGATCATTGGGCAAATGTGGTACACTTAAGAGCCATCTGTAGTCGTACCCTAGACGTCCTCTAGTGTTCTTTGTGGATGTCGCCAGTTTAAAAAGGTTGACAGTGGAGTCGGGTGTTAGTCCAAGAACTTTCAGTCAAATATCTGGGTTGAAAAAAATGTACTACTAAAAACAACATAAACCTTGTTGCTTTGTGAATTCATTGACCACAACAATTGGCTCGGCCTTGTGATTTAGCCCTAAGGAAAACATTTTGTCTGATCTGAATTTGTTTACAATTTGCAGGGCACTAGTGTTAGGTACCACCCTGGGGTGAATCCAGTTCCACTTTCCTAGGTCACTGGATGGCAAGAGCTGATTGGCATCACAACCAGATTGCTGGTAAATATCATTTTAAAAATTTACTTGTACTTGCTTTAATAACTGTTCAGCAAAGAGAGCCCTCCACATGGGACTAAAGTTATTTTGTTTCCCATATAGTAAACGTTTAAAAGAAAGAAAAATAAGTCTGTGTCATTTGGCAGAAATATCACTTGTAAACTGGCTTGTTCCCTAGCTAGTCTGCACATTAAAGAGCAACCAACTGTTTTTCATAACAGGCTAAATCTTGAAAAATATATATAAATTGCAAAATAAGAGTATTAAACTTTTGCAAAGAAAAAAACAGGCATCAACATTTTATTATGCGTGTACATGGATTTGTGGTATGTATGTGTATTTCTATCGGTGTGTATTGTGTGTCTATGTTTGCATATGTCTGTGTCTGATATAAAATGCGTGTGTGTGTGTGTGTGCGTGTGTATGTGTGTGTTCATCTATCGCTTTGGGTATTATGATGGTATATTTCTGTATGTTGTACTTCTTCCTACTGTATGTCTATAACCAACAGTATTTGTGTTTATCTCTGTATGTATTTCTGTTGTTTCCATTTATCTGTCTGTGTGTCTTTGCATGTCTATATGGTGTGTGTGCATGCACGCATGTGCATGCGTGCATGTATGTGTGACAGAGAGAGAGATAGAAAGTGACAGAGAGCAAGAGCGAGGGGGAGGGAGACAGAGGCAAAATGCCTTTAAAGTCAGTACTGCTTGATACTACAGGTGACTTACTCCAGGACTTAAACACAAATGACAAACTGCAGGCTGTACTGTATGTACAGTGTAGTAAAATTATCTGTTCAGTTACATGTCTGCCAGAGGCCATCCAGCATTTTGTCTTATGTCGCTTTGGATTATAAGTCATCAATACTGCAACAACTGTAACTGTTTGAAACACTGCCATAAATTACCTTTTCTCACACAAACACAATTCTGCCTCTCATTCTTTTTTTTTTTGTGGACACTTTTTATCCTCTCGGACACCAGGGGCATCTCTCAAATGAGGACCCACTCTCTCTTTCTCACCTCTGCCACCCACCTGAACTCTGGACCTAACCAAGGAATTGGGTGCAAGGTCTCCAACCCCTCCTACAGGAGGAGCTGGGACGAGGAAGAGTCAAGTCGGGCCAGGGCTGGCATTGGATGTGCAGGCATGAGCACTCAAGTCCCATCATTGCCTCCCACATGGCTGGGAATTTTCCTCCTTATCTTGACCTCTGGAGTGCTGACATGCAATGACATCTGTGCATGTAGTGCTGACATCTGCCGCCGCTCCACCCTTAACTGTGCCGCTCCTTGAAGTGCCCCTGATCTCCTCTGGGGGGCCACTATGGAGTGAAGCAAATCCCGTAACCAGGGCCAGATTTACACTGCCATGGGCCCTATGCACATCACTGTTTTAGGGCCCCACCCGGGCCATGCGGTAGCGGCGCACTTTGGGTTGGTGCCACACCATGCGATGATGACCGCACTGCAAGTGAACATGCCTCACCACACTGAGCTCCAATTGCCTGAACTAACCCTGAACTCAAACAGCCCAGATAAACATTTAAGATTCGCGTCGGCTTAATGAAATTGATGATGTTCTTGACTTCATGGATCAATGGTGTTTGTGACATTTTCAATCTAAATATATTATTCAACAAAACCACACTAGTCTGAATGTTACATTTGAAAATAATAAGGTCAGTTATGCCTGGGTTTACCATACCTGTATATTTTTTATTTCTGTTTGTTGCAGGTGAAAGAGGAGTCCACAGTAGTACAGATTAGAGTATGGTAGTCTGGCAGCAGATGTTTCATCATGGTTTCTTTGTGAGTTCTCAAGGAATGTTTATGGTATCAAGGCAGAAAATCATTAGTTTGCAGATGGATGGACTCAATAGCAAAGAGACATCATTGACTCAGTAGGACAAAATGATAATTACACATCATGCACTTTGAGATAGAAGTGACAATGAAGCCAAGATACTGTCAGATATGTTATTTTAATGATATCATGTATAGTGCTACAGTGTCTGGGGGTTAATATTTTTTCTTTATCAATAAACATCAGAGAAACAGTGATGATCATTTACCTGTTGTGACAGTGATGTGACAAATTGAACTCAATTAGTTTTCTCTGCCATGTATGATGATGTATCACATTTGTAGTATGATCAAGGCCAATGTACATACATCACCACAGTTTTTAAGTTACAGAAACATATGTTGTTTTGGTTACATTTATTTTGTTGTCATTCAGTACTAGGTATTGTTACAATCATAATAGACTAGAACGATCATGAGTGTGAAAGTGCTGTCTAGACTCTGAATGGTCCTGAAGTTAAGGACATGCATTGTGTCATGTCATTAACTTCCTCCTATCCCAGATGTTTATCTAGCTAAGGAATACATGATGGGCTGCAGTATTTAATAACACCTTTATCTTTCATCCTAATGCATAGTAGTGGACATGGTATAACCCATAATAACTGAAAGATTCCATAAACCTTAAGACAGGAGTCTTTGCAGAACAGTAGGATCCAGGAATTGGATCACCATACAAGACAGAAGAGTGAAGGGAATATGCACATCCAAGGGACATTACAAAAACAGTTACAACTTACGACACAAGCCATTGGTAAAGTGACATGTTAATTGGCAAATGACTGACTACATAAAACTTAAGACAGGAGTGTTTGCAGTCAGAATATTCTTTGTGATGGAGCTCCATAAACTTAAGCAAGGAGAATTAAGGAAATGCGCATAACCAAGGGACATCATAAACTGAAGACAGAAGCCCTTGGTAAAGTGAAATATAAATTGACAAATGACAGTGTACTCCATAAAACTTAAGACAGGAGTATTTGTAGTCAGAATATTCTTTGTAATAGAGCTCCATAAACTTAAGCAAGGAGAATTAAGGAAATGTGCATAACCAAGGGACATCATAAACTTAAAACAGAAGCCCTTGGTAAAGTGCAATGTCAACTTGACAACTGACTCCATAAATCTTAAGACATGAACATTTGCAGAACAGTCTTGGAAAGGATGATGGAGCTCCATAAACTTAACACAGGAGACTTTAGCAAATGTGCACAGTAAAGGGACATCATACACTTAAGATCAATGTTCAAAGGACTACACTACTCCTAGTGTGCCTAAATGTTATTCCATACTGCAGCCCATCATGTATTCCATATTCAGTTTTGCATGCCTAAGTCTAATGGTGTTGTATAAATGCAGTTATACATCACCTTACAGGAGATGGATTTTTTCATGTGTTAATGGAAAAGCACACTGTTTGCTGACCAATGCAAAATAATAATACTGTTGGTAATGTTTGAGGACTAGAGCAATTTCTATTATCTACATCTCAATAAAGTTGATGAACAGAATGGCTGTTGTGTAATTCCTCAAATGTAGACCAAAATTAAATACCAGTTTCTGTGCAATGTCCAATTCTTTCTCACCACAAAAAAGGTTCTCATATCATAACTACATTGACAGCCAGCCAGCATATGTTATCACATAAAACAGCCTGCCCTTTACAATGAAGTGCGTACAACTTGTCTCACTTACTATTTACACTGAGTTAAATTGTCTGCATTTACTTACATACCCATACAAATACAATGAAGTACAATTTCGCTTTTGCTATGCTACATTACAACAAAAAAGTATACTAAAGTTTACTTTTGTACATGGATGTGGTTCTAAATAGTATTATGAACACAGAACACTACTAGTCATTCATAGAAACATAGAAACATAGAATTTGACTGCAGATAATGACCATTTGGCCCACCCAGTCTGCCCATTTCCCTACCAAATGGATAAGATGCAGATCCTAGTTAACCAGCAGCCTACTTCTTTCTACCCTCACCCCCGATTATTGCCTTATGACTGTCCCATGCATGCTTGAATTCAACCACTGTTTTTGACTCCACAACCTCCTCCGGAAGGCCATTCCATGCATCCACAACCCCCTCTGTGAAAAAATACTTCCTTACATTACCTCTGAGCCGCCCCCCCATCTTCAAATTGTGCCCCCTTGTTCTTACACAACTCTTTTTTTGAAAGATGCTACCCTCTTGGACTTTGCTGATTCCCTTGAGGTACTTGAAAGTTTCTATCATGTCCCCCCCTCCCTCCTTTCCTTGAGGCTGTACATATTAAGCTCCTTTAGTCTCTCTTCATATGTCTTCTGGTGCAGACCTTGCACCATTTTATTTGCCCTCCTCATTACTTTGAAGAATCAATATTCCTTTAATGCAGTAATCCACAGTGGTGGTGAGTGGTGACTGAACTGTTTTGTTTTCCAAAAGTTTGTTGAATGCTTTAACAGTATAAATCAGCCCAACAACATGCTATTGATGTATTGGTCCACAACTATGATATCATCTAGTTATTGAATACATGTTTCAGTGCTATGCATTATTCCGCACAATCACTGTTGAAGTGATTAAATACACCCACTAAGATCTGCACCCACTGTTCTGATATGGGTGTCTTACCACTATACTACAGTGCAGCCAATATTGTGAGGATGTCAAATAATTAAGCTGTATCTGTTGTAAAATGCAGAGAACTGGATTCATTCCTAATACATTGTGGGTTCTCCAAAAATAGATAGAAACATTTGGGACCCATTTTTCTGCATTTTATGACAGATACAGCTCCACACCAAAAAGCAACCAAATCAGTCACAAGAAGAGAGTTAGGCTTTAAGCTCCATTCTAGAGGCTCTTACAAGTGTATTTTCCTTTCTTTTTTCCTGGCAAAGTGTCAATGACATCATCAAGATTCAGCTTTCTTAGAATGTCTGATTCAATGCTTAACAGTGTTAGTGAACTCATTCTGTCTTCCAAAACATAGTTTGGTCACAGACAGTTCTTCACAAGTTTTAGTTTAGAAAATGATCTCTCACCTTCACAGTTTGTAATGAGCAAATTGAGGTAGATTTGGATGGCAATTTCTGAATTCAGAAATACTCTGATTTCATGAACCTGTTGTAATATTGCAACAGGATCAGATGTGTTAATGCTTTTCAGGAATTCAATGTAATGAGCAACTTCATTTTCTATGTTGTCATCAAAATCTTATGGACATGCTTCTCTCAGTCCAAGCAATTGTTCTGACAGTTTGTCAAGTTGTTCCCAAAAATCCAGCTGAATCTAGCAGAAACAGTTTTGTATGCAAGTAATCTCTCGTTAACTGTGTGATTGAAGTATCAATCATAACACTGAACACATTAATCCAGAATTTGTCTCTTGCTTGCAACTCCTCATTCTCTTCAGCTGTACTGCTGCTGGGACCACTTTGCTCATCAAAAAACACTTTGTGTTTAATTCTCCTCTTTTGCTCTGTATGATAATAAGCTGTTGAGGGGATAGATGTTGCTTTTTTGGCACTGTCATAATATGCATCAAATTCAGACTCCAGGAGAAAGGACTGCTGTGTGACTGAACTTCTCTGCTGGGACTAAAGTAGAAGAACTTTTGTATTTAGACCTTTAATTTAGGGTAAAAAAACTAACATACAAAACAAAACAAAAAAAAGTGTGTGTTTGGGTTAACTGAACTGAATGGGTAACTGAAAAGTCATCTAGGTGTAAATCTCAGGTGACTGAAAGGACTTAACTGTTGTGAGGTTTAAATTACTTGTAGAAAGATCTGGTAAGTAGGGGGAGTGGCTTAGCTAGAAGGAAGCTACATTTAAAGATTGCCTTAGAAAGATTCTGCTAATAGCTTGGCAGAAGACACCAGGAGAAAGGACTGCTGTGTGACTGAACTTCTCTACTGGAACTATATTGCCCTCCTTCCCCCCACCCAAAGCTAGTTCTATTTTTATAGGCACAGGATTTGACTGACAACAGGAACTTCCTGATTAGGGGCAGGAAGTGAGTGATCACAGAACCACCAAGGACCCACCATCCTAGAAGGGCAAGAGTAGCTCTCCGGCCCCCTCTAGCTGCTGGAGGTCTGACTCTGAACAAGTAAGTGGTCTACTGAGAAATATAGGATATTCTTGTCTCAGAACAGGACAATCAGGAGCTTAAAGGGCACACAGGCAGAAAGTAAGGAGAGAGAAAAAAAACAGAGGAAAGAGTAAGGATTGCAAACAGTTAAGGGGCCAGAAATAAGACATGATTGGAGTGGTGTAGTGCAGTGGCTGTGGAGCAGCAGTCTTCCAGGAGATGTTCTGGAGGATGCGGTGTTGTCCCATCTGCAGGCACCTCTCTGGGCTGAGGGAGGAGGTTGCTCATCTCCAGGCTGAGTTGGCCAGGATTTGTGGGACCTCCTCTTCCATCCAGGGACCACCAGTGCCACTGCCATTGCCTCAGAGGTTGCCAAGAAAGAGGCGGTTGGGACCACAGTGGGCTCAGGGAGGGTGAGGGTGGTGGAACAGAGGCACATCCCTCCAGTTGTACCTCTCCAAATTCCCTATACCATTCTGGCAAAGTGTGGTTCCTCTATGGAGGCACCTACAGTGGAGACCAAGGAGGATGCTGAGAACCTCCACAAAGGAGACCCACAGGAGGGTGGCAGGGGACCCTGCAGGAGAAGGAAACAACTCCTGGTGGGAGACTCCATTGTTAGGAAGGTAGAACTGGGCAAGGAAGGGGAGAGGGAGGTAAGGTGCCTGCCTGGCGCCATGGCTTGGAGGGACAGGGAGCGAATCCTCAGGATTGCTGGAGCAGCTGCACAGGGGAGGGAGCTGGATGTCATTGTCCACTTAGGGACAAATGACCTGGCTAAGAAAGGGATTAGAGAAGTGCAGGAAGAGTTTGTGGAATTGGGGAGGGGCCTTAGTCAAGTAGCACGCACGGTAACCTTCTCGGAGGTGCTACCATCTATGGCATGGGAGAGGCTAGGGTATTCCGTCATCATGGGATTCAATCAGTGGTTGAAAAACTGTGTGGAGCTCAGGGATTTGGCTTCATTGGGGACTGGGGTCCACCTGGAGTGATGCAAGCTCATACTGGCATGATGGGCTGCATCTGTCCGGGAGGAACCAGGATCCTAGGTGATAGGTTTAAATGCTTCATTGGCAAGCTTTTAAACTAGCCAAGGAGGCACTGGAAGGAGCAGGAAAATCCTAGCCCCCAAACAATCATGGTAGTAAGTGTGGCAAACACCAACATGGAGGTGTCGATAGGGAGAAGGGAAGGAAGGGGTAAATGGAGAAAGTGACAAAGGCAAGAAAGACAGGGATGGGGCAAAAGGGGTAAGGCCATCAGGAAATGGAGGTAATGAGTACCAATGCCAGTAGTCTGGGCAACAAGCTCCTGAGCTGGTGGCCTTAATGGAAGAGGGATGCCTGGATATCATAGCAGTCACAGAAACATGGTACACAGAGAACCATGACTGGGATGTTAACATACCAGGGTACATAACCTACAGGAGAGAAAGGCAGGAGAGAAGAGGGGGAGGAGTAGCTCTCTATGTAAAGGAAGGGATAAAAGCAACTGAACAAAAGAGTAAACAGGGAGGAGAGGAGGCACTGTGGGTCACCTTGAAGACTGGAAAGGGCACCACAATCCGCACAGGGGTGTGTACAGACCCCCATGTCAGGGGGAAGGAATGGACAAGGATATGATGGAAGGCATTCTTAGAATGGCAGAGAAAGGGGAGATACTGTCGATGGGAGACCTGAATATGCCAGTTGTTAACTGGAGCACATTTGCTGCAGCGACATCCAAGAGCAGGGCCATTCTTGATGCCCTACAGGTGGCAGGCATTAGACAGCTAGTTTCAGAACCCTGTGAGGGCAATCTTAGACCTCATGCTCTCAAACGGGGGCAGGTGAGAGGATCTCAGATCTGAAGTGGGTTGCCATCTGGGGACAAGTGACTATCAAACAGTGTGGTTCACGTTAAACTCAGCTACAGAGTCAAGCCATACAAAGTGAGGGTACTGGACTTTAGGAGGGCTGACTTTGGCAAGATGGGAGAGTGCCTCAGAAAAGCACTAGCAAACAGGCTAGAAGGAGGTGTGGAGCAACAATGGGGAATTATCAAAACTGCCATCACAGAGGCAACAAGCCTTGTGTGAAGCAAATAAACAAATCAAAACAAAAGAAAAAGCCACTATGGTTCTCAAGAGGGTGGCTGTGAAAGTCAGGAAGAAAAGATAGCATTCCAGAAGTATAAGGAAACACAGAAGGAGCAGGACAGAGAGCTGTACCAGTTAAGGCAGAAAGAAGCAGGGAGGGAAGTCAGAATAGCAAAGGCCCAAACTGAGAAAAGATAGCCAACTCAGTTAAGAAGGGGGATAAAACCTTTTATAGGTACATCAGCGAGCGTAGAAAGACAAAGGGAGGGATAGTGAGGCTGAATAGAATGAACGGTGGGTGGGCAGAGGGGGACAGTGAAAAAGCAGGAATACTGAATGAATATTTCTGCTCAGTATTCACAAAAGAGGAGGGGGAAGTGCCTAATCCAATTAACAGAAGTACTCTTGATAGGGGGGTCGATCCCAGTCCTTTCACAGAAGAAAGGGTTCTGCAAGAACTCCTAAAACTGAAGGTGGACAAAGCAATGGGTCCTGATGGAATTCACCCCAGAATTCTAAAAGAATTAAGGAAGGAACTAGTGAAACCACTGGCTACTCTTTTTAATAAATCATGGGAGGATGGTGTGGTACCTGAGGACTGGAGGAAGGCGGATGTGATTCCCCTTCACAAAAGTGGGACCAAGACAGAGGCAGGAAACTACAGACCTGTCAGTCTGACCTCTGTGGTAGGGAAAGTGAAGGAGTCACTTCTGAAGGAAAGAATAGTTAAGTACCTAGAGGTCAGTGGAGCACAGGATGCAAGGCAGCATGGGTTCACAGCGGAAGGTCATGTCAGACAAATCTAATAGATTTCTTTGACTGGGTGACCAAGTAGTAGACCAGGGAGGGGCTGTGGACATGGCCTACCTAGACTTTAGCAAGGCATTTGACACAGTCCACACAAAGATTATTAGTCAAATTAACCAGCCTGGGAGTGGGTCCCAGGGTGGTAGCCTGGTAAAACATTGGCTGGACAACAGGACACAGAAGGTAATTGTAAATGGAGTCCACTCTGAAGAAAGGGCAGTTACTAGTGGGTACCGTGAGGGTTCAGTATTGGGTCCAGTCCTTTTTAATGTCTTCATCAGTGGCATTGCAGAGGGACTGGAAGGAAAAGTATGCCTTTTTGCAGATGACACAAAGATCTGCAACAGGGTTGATACACAAGGAGGCGTGGAAAGGATGAAAAGGGACTTGGCAAGGTTGGAGGAATGGTCTGACGTATGGCAGCTAGGATTCAATGCAAAAAAGTGCAAAATAATGCACCTGGGAAACAAGAACCCAGGGGAAGAATACACAATGGGTGGGGAGGTAGTAACAACAACAAAACAGGAAAGGGACCTGGGGGTAATCATATCAGATGACCTTAAGGTTAGCAAGCAATGTGAGAAGGCAGTAGGGAGGGCTGGGGGTATACTGGGATGTATAGGGAGAGGCATCAGCAGCAGAAACAGGAAGTTGTTATCCCTCTGTACAGACAGTTGGTGAGACCCCATCTGGAATACTATGTCCAGTTCTGGAGACCCCATCTCCGCAAGGACATAGACAGGATAGAGGCAGTCCAGAGGAGGGCAACTAAAATGGTGCAGGGTCTGCAAGAGAAGCCATATGAGGAGAGACTAAAGGAGCTTAATATGTATACCCTTGAGGAAAGAAGGGAGAGGGGGGACATGATAGAAACTTTCAAGTACCTCAAAGGAATCAACAAAATCCAAGAGGGTAGCATCTTTCAGAAAAAGAGACTTGCAAGAACAAGGGGACACAATTTAAAGATAGAAGGAGGGCGGTTCAGGGGCAATGTGAGGAAGTATTATTTCTCAGAGAGGGTAGTGGATGCATGGAACAGCCTTCCTGAGGAAGTTGTGGAGTCTAAAACTGTGGGAGAATTCAAGAATGCATGGGACAGACATAAGGCAATTCTTGTGGGGGGCAGGAAGATATAGGCTGTTGGTTAAATAGGATCTGCGGCCTATCCTGTAGGTAGGGAAAGGGGCAGACTAGATGGGCCTAGCGGTCCTTATCTGCTGTTAAAGTCTATGTTTCTATGTTTCTAAATTGATCTAGTTTCCTCAAAACCTAATCCTTTAAACTTTCCATAAGCTGAATACCTTTTAAGACATCCAGACCAGCCTTTTGTAATGCTATTCTTGTTGCATTGAAACGATCTAGTAAATCATGCCACAGTTGACATAGAAGAACAGTTTCTGTTCTTCCCTTGGGGGGGGAAATGCTACAAGTCTCGATGGCTGAGAGGGACCTGGGGGTGGTGGTGGATGTCAAGATGAACAACTCTGAGACTTGTAGGAGGGCAGCAGCCAAGGCCAACAGGATGCTGGGATGCATCGCTAGGGGGATCACCTCCAGAAGGAGGAAGTGATACTCCCTCTGTATAACTGCTTGGTGAGGCCGCACCTTGAGTACTGCGTGCAGTTTTGGAGGCCACACTTAAAGAGGACATTAACCTCCTGGAGAGGGTCCAGAGGAGGCAACCAAATGATTTGGGGCTTGGGGACAGGACCTATGGAGGAGAGGCTCGAAGAGCTAAATATGTACACATTGGAAGAGAGAAGGGACCGGGGGGACATGATAGAGGTCTTCAGGTACATGAAGAGGGTAAATAGGGGAGGAACAGTCAGGGTGCTTCGAAGGAAGGAGGAAGGGGCCACTAGAGGGCATGGGTGGAAGCTGGAGGGGGGAAGATTCAGGGGAGAAAGGAGGAGGTGCTACTTCACTGAGAGGGTGGTGGAGCCATGGAATGCACTGCCTAGGGGGCTGGTGGAGGCAGAGACAGTGGAGGGGTTCAAGAGGGGCTGGGACAGGTACAGGGGAAGGGTTCTGGAAGCAAAATCCAATGCAGCAAGAATATCCGGAACTGGGAAGGGAGAAGCCAGAGAAGGCGAGGGGGACAGCAAGGTCAGCACCCAGGGTGGGGGCTGACCAAACCAGCAGACACGAAAGACCGTTAGGCCTATTCTTCTGGCATTTTAGTATGTTAGTATGTTAGTTTCTAACCGAGCCATTTGTGTAGCATATGCCTTTGCCTCATTACGTGTGTCTGGATTTTGAGATGCATCACTTGCAATCTCATTCAAACAGTTATAGATATTCTCATACCTTATCTTTAAAGCTTTTACTGCATCTGCCATAGCGGACCAACATGTGGTGGACATTGCCTTCAAGACTAGACAGTTATGAAGTGCTTCCACTAGTTCTGACCACCTCAATGTGGAAGCTGAGAAAAATGTGTAAATGTGTTGTACTAAGCCAAAGAAGGCTACAATTTGTTGAGAGGAGGACACAGCATGCACACCTACTAAATTAATGGAGTGTGCAGTACATGGTATATAGTCAGCTGAGGAACACACTTCTTTAACCCTAGCTTGCAATCCATAATATTTACCAGACATATTCGAGGCATTATCATATGTCTGCCCTCTACAGTTCATTTGATCTATATCATTCTCCTTTAAAAATTGGAGAACTATTTCAGCAATGTGTTGGCCTGTGTGTGATTTTATAGGGATAAAGGTAATAAATCTCTCCTGTGGAGTTCCATTATATACATATCTGAGGATCACTGTAAGCTAGTCGATGTGGGACAAATCAGGTGTTAAGTTAACAATTATTGAGTAATATTTTGAATTCTGGACCATTTCCACAATTCTTTGCTGTATCTCTACTCCCATCATAATAATAAGTTCTTCATAAATTATTTTGGATAAGTATGAAGAACTCCCCTGACCCTTACATGCATACCTGGCCATGTGGTCTGACAGAAATGGATCGAACTGTGTAAGTAATTCCATAATCCCTAGAAAATTACCATTTGAATGTGAACCTATTGTTTTGTTGGTTCCACGGAATACCAGTCCCCTTTCACAAAGGAAGATTATGACAGCTGTCACACACTTCACAACATTATGCCAGTAATTCTGTTTACTTTCCATATCCTGAATTAGTGTTTTGTCAATTCTCGCTGCCAATTTTTTTCTACCAATGTAGGCTACTGCATGTTCTATATGAAGAGAACTTTGCACATGTTCTGCGAGATGCTTGACAGCATTACTCCAATTGGAATATTCTGATGTATAAGAATTACTATGTTTATCAAATACTTTACAATACAGACAGATGACATATTCCCCTTTCGGAGGGTATACTAGCCAAGATTACTTCACTGACTTGCCATTAGGCATCTTACAATGAAATAAGTGTTCAGATGTAGAACGAACTTTCTGATATTGTACCCTTCTAGACTTTTCAAAACCATCCAAGTTGTTCTGTTCCAGTTCAATAATATTTATGCTAGCAATGTGGTCATGGAATTCCTCTGTTATGGACCAATCGAATGGTGGAAAAGCTAATTGAAGGACAATTGTCTGTATTCAGTAAGTTATTGTTTATATCAACACTTTCTATCTCATGTTACTCCTGGTCAAGACTACTAACAGTACTATCCATTTGTTGTGAGTTTGAATAGTCACATTCATTGATACATTCACTTTCACTAGAGTGGGCCTGTACTGTGCTATCTGCATTACCATCCCTTTGTTGTGAGTTTGAATAGTCACATTCATTAATACATTCAGTTTCACTACAGTGAGCCTGTACTGTGTTATCTGCAGTACCATCCATTTGTTGTGAGTTTGAATAGTCGCATTCATTGATACATTCGCTTTCACTACAATGAGCCTGTACAGTGCTATCTGCATTACCATCCACAAATTCTATGTCACCAATTATTGCATCATTATTCACAGTGCCATCAGTAACTATGTTGCTGTCATGGGTGATCCATTCAGCACTGATACTACAATTGTCTTCCTGCACTACACCGTCTTCTGTGCCTGTTGATCCTCCAAAAAACCTTTCTAACTGTGGTATTTTTTTCATCAGGGATTCAGCCTTTTGTTGAGCTTCTACCCTTTCCCTCCTCTTCTGTGCTTCACTCTTACACTTGGGCATGGTGGTCATGTTGCAAATACTGAGTAGTACAGTGTCTCAATAACTGCAAAACAATTAAGGGTGTGAAATAGTGTGATTAAGTATTTCATACTAGTGACTAAAATACTAAAGTATGATAATTTAGATCAGGACATTAACATTTACAAACAGGGGTAACATTGGTATTATTTTACTGGCCCTTACAAGTTATTGTTTTGCCAGACCTTACCATGGGCCATATAATAAAGTGACTGGCTTTAGATATTTCTAGACTATTACAGTGACAATATTTTTGAGGCTATTCATGGATAAGGAGATGAAGCACAGATGGTGGATAGTGGTGGTCAGTCTTTTGATCTGTCACACGTGATGATGTGGGTGAAGTGTTGACTCACTGACACATTCTTGATAAACTGCCTGGAACGAGGTTTAGAATATCTCATGAATACAGACAATTGTCCTGTCGTGACATACAGAATTTGCCATCAGTCACTGCACTCCAGTCCATTGTAAAATGATGTCATTGTCTCCACCCGACCCGACCCCTCTTCCCCCATATATAATAAAAGGTCATATGTAATAACACAAGACTACATGTTCCACTTTTTGCTCATCAGCTAAAGCCGCAAAGGGTAATGTACATAGATGACATTGTCAGCAATAAAACTGATCCATTAGACAGCAGCCAACGTCACCATCCTGATGCAAATTTTGGTGGCCACTGGGCAAGGACTCTATAAAACTTAAGACAGGAGCCTTTTTCAGAACCGCCTGGGAGGATGGAACTCCTTAAGTCACTATAATTATGGAATTGTGCGCAACCAAGGGACATCATAAACTTAAGTCCGAAGGCCTTGATAATGTGACCTGTCTAGTTTCAAAGGACTCCATAAAACTTAAGACAGGAGCCTTTTTCAGAACCATCTGGGAGGATGGAACTCCTTAAGTCACTGTAATTATGGAATTGTTCACTCATTATATAATGCACACACAATGTATGTGGCAGAGAGAGATGGCAGTTCCCCTGGATTGGCATTTGGCATGATGCGGAAGTAATGAGGAAGGTCCAACACCTACACAGGGTTGGTAACATTAGCTGCCAGCAACAGTGTTGGTATGAATGTCCCCAGTGGATCAGATGTACTGCAGAATCTTCCATGCGGATTCACCCTTCACAGATGGTATAGATTCTTGCTGTGTGTTACCTACATAGTGAAGTAACCTTCAAATGAAGAAGACTGGACATTAAAGGTACAGTACTCTGTACTCCAGAAGAAGATCATAGATAATCCTATCCAACAAAAACAGATACCTGCTGTTGCCTGTAGTACCCTCCTGAAGAAGATCAGACCTAAATAGGCTAGCTGTAATACCCTCCTGAAGAAGATCAGACATTATTAATAGCCATAGTGCCCTCCTGAAGAACACTGGACAATATAGATACCTGTATTACTCTAATAATTGATTTTTTTGTATTCCAACTTCCAACTGTAAGGCATACCCCAAAAAAGCACATCGATAAAAACATTTGCATTTACTTTCAGACAGTTGACAGTGTATGCTACTGAATAATTCATCTAGTTTAACTGCCTCATTATGTGACATTCGCTGTAAGCCGAACACACAAAATCCTCTGGGTAACATCTAATTGACATAGTACATACTGGTATATATTTATAGCCTGAACCATGAAGTGAAGGATATAAACTGCAATCAACTGTCTGCAGACCAGGTCTGCTACTGTTATAGGTAGAAATACGATGACTGTACTAAACCTGGTCTTGTAGGTATAGAGATAAGATGACTGTACTAAACCTGGTCTTGTAGGTATAGAGATAAGATGACAGTACTAAACCTGGTCTTGTAGGTATAGAGATAAGATGACTGTACTAAACCTGGTCTTGTAGCTATAGAGATAAGATGACTGTACTAAACATGGTCTTGTAGGTATAGAGATAAGACTGTAAACCAAGTGAGCACAGCACTGGACCAAGCCAGCAGATATTTTACAGCTTACACAAAGCAACATGTGCTTCAGGCTACTCTAACTCCCAGTTCTGCATCTTCATCCCCCAGTGCTGGCACCTACATGAATGTCACTGAAAATGTCACATAACAAGGCAGACAAAGTAGCAAGATAATGGACAACACTACATTTAAATACAAATGTTACTCATCATAAAAGTGCGCATTGGGATCAGTCTTACATTTGTGTGTGGCTTGCTTTGCAGTCAGTGCAGCAGCACTGAATAAACAATACTGCTACACTAGTGTGCAAGTACCTGAAATTATGGTGAACCTCCACATGAAACAGTACTTTCACCTTCATACATAATTTTCTAAGTTTGGTGTGTCAGGTGCACAGATCAGTTGACAGTAGTTGACACCACAATAGTAACTTTCTAATTTGTGTAGATGCATTGATAACAGTCATGATGAGCCAATCTGAGAGTTGTGCTGTTAAACTTGCAATGTGATAAACTGCCTAGACTACTACCACTCCCTGAACTGCACCATGTGCTGCACACTTCTAAATATTAACGATGATGCATGCTAATAAGGTAACAATATGTCCAACCTCATTTTCTGGACATTGATACAGTAACGTCACATCACTGACGTTGCGTGGGCATCACTTGGGTACCAAGAAAAAAATATTGTTGCATTAGGACTACATAAAGAATTTCATCCATATAAGGTGGACCACGGTCCACAGCTGCAACTGATAGTTGAAAGTCATATGCTACAGAAATGACTCATCCATCTGTGACTGTCTCACAAAGCAACACCTATCCCCTGAGAAAAACACCTGGACTCTTTTTTTTTGTTAAAAGTAAACCAGAAGCACACGATGCCTGGTAACAACTCTCTTCAATGCCTGATTTGATCTTTTTGGCAGAATTCCATTGCCAGTGCTGGGTTACTAGGGATGTGGGCCTACTGTCCACAAGCGAATGTTCTACTGTTGAACAGTTAAGTATTTTGTCCAGTGCAGTGCAGCACAGCAATCTGCAACACAGACTTCAGTGTTCAGCAGAAGAATATTCGCTGTGGGTAGTAGTAAGCCAGGCAGGCCCCAGTCCCTCCCCTATCAGTTCTCCCACTCACTCACCACTGCAGTTAAATGTGTGTACTAGTCAAGATGCCCACATGACATGGTAAAATAGCCATGAAAAAACTTCCAACAGCACAGACAAGTTTACACAGTTGTCCACCAGTCAGCTGTCTGTCAGAGCAACGGACAATCAAAATCCTTTCAAGAACCTGCTCTTTCTTTGCTTTAGTCATGTACATTACATAGTACTGTATGTAATGCGAATGACTGGAACAATTAGGGCAGCTGCCACAGCTGGACCTTGTTGACTGATATCTCGCATGTGGACATCTGTGTAAATATTGGCAAGTGTATTGCTCACTACATTACTACAGATTGCATTTGGCAGGCTGGCTGATTGTTACAAGGTGATGACAACAGTGATGTGCAGTTGCTGGTGTTCCGTCACTGGTGTCTGATGGTACAGATGCTGACTTCTTTACAGTAGAGACAGTCCTGTGGCCTCTTTCAATCTCCATCTTCCTAGGAAATACAGAAGGAAACAATTAACTTCCCACATCTCAGCTCGCTAACACTCACAATTATTTAACAAATTAAAGCACTTCATAAATGTCATAAGAGTCTTGATTTTATAGCCACCTCTCTCCAGCTGCAACTGGCAATCTTATATGGACTAGTAGCCTATCACACACCCAATCCAACCCCACACTATATCCTGATGAGCTCCATATTTAAACTCAATTGCACAATGCTATCTTCTACTTCATCTAGCGACACTTGGCAACTCTTCATCTTGCCGCCCTGGTGCCCCCCCAACACACTACTACAATACAATCGGACATCCGTGGTACAGTGTAGATGTCATACACAACTCCCAGTAATTATAGATCAGACTACTATGCAGTGTGGTGTTCCAGCCTCCCCCCACTCATGCTAAAAGCACCCACACAGACAAAAGTGACATCTACCTCTATACACTATACACTGGCACCACAGACCTTGTTCACAATACAGCCGAGATGACACCTCACCATTGACATGCAAGTTAAATAAACACAGTTCAACTCTGGCAGGAGCACCCCCTCGCTAACTGTGCGCCACTCTAAAACTGTGTTTGGACTTTCAACTCTGATGGGCAGGTGCCAGGTACAGCAGAGCAGTACTGTTTAAATTACAGCAAGGGCAGAGCCAGCAGTGGGTGTTGTGTCACCAAGAGGATGCACAAGTTAGCAAATCAGCCCAGTAGCCACCCAATCCCCAAAAACCTGTCAGTCATATGCACACACTCTTCTGTTCTCATGTTTTGTGTCCAAAGTAAAGTACATAAAATGATTTATTCAAAATGCAGTTTAAAACAAATTGGTTTAAATTACTGAAATATTAACGAAATGAGTAAGTCACTTACACACTTTGTTGTTTATGAATGGTGGTCATCAACTCTGGTCTTCTTGGACAGTATAGGGACATTCGTAATGGGCTTCTCTTATAATCTGGAAAAAAAATGTCAAAAACGTAACCCTCACAGATGTGACTACCTCAAAACAAACCCACCCACAATATGAATCTTACCCAAAATATAAACACTGTCCCTGCCATCATGCCCTCCCAGGCTCCCACACACCCGTAGTACTGCACCACCTATACAACCAAGATGTAGTTGGCATTTTAATTTATGATGACGCCACCCATTCCCACTTCATAACCCTCACACCCCTTTCAGTTTTTGGCAAATCGTAGTTGCATCAAACCCAACACCATTCTGCACTGCGCACAGTCCACTATGAATGTAGAGTGGTGTACTGTCAACCCCCATAACCCTCAGTTACATATGACTAGTGTACCTCCACCATCTCCACCATGTCCTGGCCAAATTTCCCTCATTCACTAAAACAAATACCACCAATAGCTTAATCTGGTTCAATTTCAGTTGCTTTCCATCTGTATCCCCGTCCCCCTGGTCGCCCCTGAAAAAGGGACTTCTAGGCCCAGTGGGCTTATTGGGTCAACAAAAATTCAACAATCAGCAACAACAATCTCAACTACCGGAGCCTCTATTCTGTTCACAATGCAGACCCCACCTCACCTGGACAACAATGATGCACACAACACAACCACCACCATTATATTCGGATCAGATAGCCAGCAGCCAGGTACCGAGTCACGACTTTTTTTATGCCTCATGCAGAAACTTAAGTTGCCATATTGCTAAATGCGAGTGAAGTACACTACCCAGTACAGAAACCCATGCAGACACTCACACACTTTGTTCTCACAGTTTGACATCAAAACTGCTTAGATTGTGAGTCATCAACTTACAGACTTGCTTTGAGTAATGGGTCAGCGGTCATCCAATTATCTTTTCTTGACCGTCACTGACATCCAGTTGACCAGTGTGAGTGTGACCAGTGACCACTACCGAGTCAACACTTGAAGAATATCCTTTGATATTTGTAAGAACTTAAGACGCATGCGTGCCACTATGTATGGATAAGCTTTGAACATGCACACAATATAAATAGCGACATGCGATGCACCCTCCCAGACCCACAGTCAGCCAGCCTCATATAATAGTAATAACACCCCAACCCCTAACACATCAACATCACCACCAGACACCAGTACAGATACAGATCCAGTATCCAAGCAAAAGAACAGCAGCACTCGGTACGCTGGTGCAAATAAGAAATTTATTTTGCTGTGTTGCAGATAAAATAAATTAAGCACACAGAGCACAAGCAGATGTCCTGCACAGAGATACCCCAGTGCTTTGATGCTGAATATGAGTTTTCCTTAGGGTGTCAGATACAGATCTAATAGTTATTGCTTAATCAGTAAGGCATGAAAACAGGGCTTAGATTAACAGCCTGTAAATCACCACATAGTGCTCAAAAGTTGCACAAAGTACCAGCTCAGCCAAGTGCCATATTGCCACTAGGGAGCGATGATTAGCTGACTGTTACTGTAACTACCAGTGAATGCCTTGTCTAGCTGCCTTATTGCCATTATTTAAAAAAGGAATGAATTACTGATCATACTATTATTATTTTCACCAAATTCTTGACTTTAAAGGGACATTTCCAGCAAAGTGCTTTCATGGTCCAGTCCACCAACAGTTTAAGAATGCTGGTTCACACTAGTCTGAATGCAGAAACCATCTTTAGAATTGGATGCCAACTTGGGGGTGCAAAGGGCCACCTGATCCAGATTTGTGGCATGCACACTTTCAGTGTAATCTAGTGAGTGACAGTCCTGCTTGCAGCAGTAGGCTACCGTTACCCTGCACAGCCCCTCCCCCCACAGGCTCATCAAAAAGCCAGGACAGTCAGATCAACTTCCAATTTAAAAACAAAATGTAAAAATGCATTTTCTCACTGGGTAACATTAACATAACATATACTAGTCTGTACTGACCATCCAGCCAGCCCTCACTTAGCCCTCCCACTTCACCCTGGACTGCCAAACCCCCACCTCAGCCTCCCACCCCAAGACCAGGCCAACCACACCAACACCACACACACACACACAGATATCCCCAAAAAAGACAAAGTAAACCATAAACAATACAACAAAAATGCATTTTAGTGTGATTATTGTATATTCTCCCATCTCCGGCAGTGGCACAAACAACCCACCCAGGCCAGTGGCCAGCCCATGCCTGCCAGGCTGCCACAGACATGACACTGCCACTCAGACCCTGTTGTGCCACACCACAGTGACCAAGCTGAGGAAATTAATGCACAAAAAACCACATGCAGCTGCAGCAGACCACCACCATAGACTTCATGTACCCGTTTTGTTTTAAACAGCTTATATATCACCAGACAGTTACAATCACAAGCAGTGGCACACACAATATACACAGTACCATCCTTGCCTAGTTAAAATGGCCAGTCAACTTGGCAGGCACTCAGTGGAGTCTGGAACCAGGCCAGTTTTGCAATATTAGTAAAGGCAACTTTGCACTGGCATAGACACAGCCACAGCTGGATAATTGGCTAAGGCTTGCTTGTATATTTGCAACTTGCATCATGCATCTATCCTAGCCTGCTGCAGCATGTGACATTTTAAATCTGTGTCACTGATCCACCTTTTAAATAAAAAAGAAAAATAGGCAAGCAGCTGTCCTACTTCCAAACTTCCTTGCAGGCACAAGACACTGAGACATTTTTCTGAGTGATTGATTCAGGTTTCTACAGCTGAACACTCCAGATTCACAAGAGAGGCCTAGGAGCCACTATTTTAAACATGGGGAAGCACACACTATGAAAAGATTCAGCACTGTGCCCCCATGCAGACTCACTGTAAATAATACAGACAGGAACCAAAGACCGTGCAGCACTGAAAAGACTTCTGCCTTGCCCTTCTTTATTTCACTGTCCACAGCAGAAGCCCAATTATTTTCTTAATTCTCAATTGGGACTACTGGAGTAAACTTGTGTGGCTGGGTTGTATGCACCTGACCTGAAGTGTGCAGCCATGAGGGTGTGTAGTGGTGATGTTAAGGGAGACAGAACACAGAAGGAGTAAGGATGCTGCTGGCTGGCAGTGGAACCAGCAGACTAGTAATAACAACAACAATTACAAGAAAGACACAATAAAATGGTCACTTACTTCTGTCTTGAGATTGTTGATGTTGTTACCTTGCCTTGCTGGTGGCTGCAACCTGGGCCTCATCTGGATGGATGCCTGCTGATGCCTGGGTGGGTGTCGGGTCGGGTGAGTTCGACGTGCTGCTGGCTGCTGCTGGAACGGTGGTTTTGCGGCTTGCTGCTCAAGTCGCTTCGTCACGTGGGCAGGCCGCTTATTTGACCTTGCCTTGCATGGTGCCGGTGATGTGGCTGGGCAAGCTAGGCAGCCGCTCCAGCTGCTCTTGCTTTCATCTTCTCCCTCCTCTTCCTCTATTCTTATTTATGTTAACTTCTCTCCACCCTCCAGTCCTGTCCTGAGTCTCCTCTCTCCAGTCTCACTCTCTGTCCCTCCTGATCCCGACCCAAGTGACAAGTCCCTCCAACTCTCTATCTCTTTCTAGTCCCTCCCTCAGTCTCCTCCCAGTGACTCAACTCACTGCTCAGCAATGCTCTCAACTAGCTCTCTCTCAATCTAGTGTGCTCTCTCCTGTCCTCCTCACACAGTAGGCTGACACACAGGCTTTCTGCCCGGCTACAGGGCTACTCGAGTCCTTCCATCCTGAGATTCCTGACTCTCAGACTGTGTGTGTGTATCCCCTACTCATGTCTCCCAATGACTTCCAGTCCCTTGCACAGGCTGATTCTAAGAGACAGCAGCTAGCACCTACTGCTACCATAGGCAGCTAGCTCGGCTGGTGGCACTCACAGCAAATGGTGCGAATTGGTGAAATGCTTTCTCAGTTCAGAGCTGCTCTCCCACTCTGTGGCAGTGCCCGCCCAACCCCCTTTCAAATCAAAGCAGTCAGACAGCACTCATAGGTTGGGTGATATGTCACACATGATGTAGTTACCATGGCAATATCACCAGATCCTCAGTGATCTAGGAATGATTACGAAGACTGATATGATGATTCTAGTGGGTCCCATGGAGTCTGGTAGTCTGGGATGGATGTTGGACCTGTCCAAAGCAGCCAAGAGAGCCGACAATCCACGGCTCCATGAATTTTCTAAGTGTGACAGTGAACTTGTGCCAGTGCCTGCCTTTTCCTTTCAGCTGTACTGCTGGGGTGTGCCGTCTTTTGATTGAGACTTAAACCGAGGTCCCTTCTACCCATCCTGGTGGTGTCCAGGTGAAAGTAAAAGAACCCAGGGCACTCTTCCTAAAGGAGTAGGGGACATTCCCGGTGTCCTGGCCAACATTCTCCATCCCATAAAACCAGTTCATGCAATTGTCCAGGCTGTGTGTGGGTGCTGATGTGTGATATGGCCATCACCACACATTCAGTCACTTCACTACCAGTCTAGCATTACTTTTAAAGTGCTTTGGGATACACTGTGTATGAAAAGCGCTATATAAATGCTGATTCTTATTCTTCTCCCCTGCTGACCCCCAGTGTCCTGGGTTCACTCCCGAACTCAGGTCGCAGTGTGGTGCGAGGTGTGGCTTCCAGCACCTCAACCCTCAGTGCCACCAGGCCAGCCTGCCTTTCATTCTAAATGCACTGACCATAGAAAGTCAACATTGAGGTGCAGATTAAAGACAGCAGAACCCAATTTTATTTGTATGGTCAGGGCATTTAGGATGAAGGACAGAAAAGTGTTTGTGTGAGAAAAGGACATTTATGGTGGTGCCTCAAGTAGCTACCTAGATGCAAAATGTTTGTTGTCTGCATGATGAACTGGGGTATCTTTTTTGTAATGGTCTTAAGGAAGAAATAATTAGCATTGTTGCACAGGTAAAGGCAAAATAAGCTCCAAAATAATTTCAGCAAAGCAAAGCTCACCAGATCTCCACAGCACTGGAATGCAACCAACAGTATAGGATTTGTTTAGAGCAGTGGGTGAGGAGAGGGAGAGGGAAGAAGCAATTATACATGGCTCGACAAGATAAGAAAATAGTATGGCAGGGGATGAATAGTGTGGCAGGGGAAGGGGAAGGGGAGAAGAAGGAAAGACATTGTAGTGAATGGGAGGACACAGACAGATTTTAAGGTAGTTGTGCTTTGATTCCACTCCCTCATAACAACAAAAGCTGTGCTGAATTAGGAATTCCAGTCACAGACCCCTTCTTCTGATAGCAATACGTCAGTATTGTGTTATGACACAACGCAGCCTTAAAAATGGATGGCATCTCAGCTCAAAGCAGATCATGAAGCAAGCTATGTATATTTGTAGGTATATCAAACATTTGTTACTGAGGCAAAATCTAGATGTCTTGTCTTTGCAATCAGTTATTTATTGAATTTTGTTGACCCAGTAAGCCCATTGGGCCTAGAAGTCCCTTTTTCAGGGGTGACCAGGGGGAGGGAGGAATACAGATGCTAAGCAACTGAAATTGAACCAGATTAGGCTGTTGGTGGTATTTTTAGTGAGTTGGGCTAATTATAGCCTAAGGGAGTTGCTCAAAGCCATGGATGATTTTTGAATTCAGCCTACTCAACTGAGGGTAGAGTCCTCTCAGCAAAGCTGCAAGGAATTTAAAAACTTCTTCATTTGGTAAGATCAGGTGGTTAAGGAACAAGTCTACTATTGAGGAACAAGTCTACTATTGAGGCTACAGCTTCTGAATTTGGGAGTGGTTAACTTTGGGATGATGGGTACCTCATTTTTGTGAAATGAATTTGTGCAACTTAGTCCTTCAGAGTTCCTGAAGGTGATGAATGGGATACTCTCAACCACATATGGATTGGATTCAGGTGCCTCATGGCTCCTTAGTGGTAAAGAAGATGCCTGGGTTCAAGTCCCAGCTGAGGCACTTACTTCTTTCTCACCTCAGTTTGTATGCACACCACACTTCTGTGTGATTGTTACAAGTAAATATATGTGTTGCTATTGGGTTGTACATTTGAGAAAGTGTAATGCGCTCAAGAACAGTCCAGGTTCCAGTTGTCTCAGTGGCACAACTGTTTAGCGTAATTGGAACAATAATCTAGGTGGCCTGGGTTTAATCCCACCTGAGGCACTTCTTTCTCACCTCTGTTTGTATGTATTCCATAAATATGCACATCTGTGCATTTGAGAAAGAGTAATGTGCTCGGGGACAGCCAAGGTTCCAGTTGTCTCAATGGTGCAGCTGGTTAGCACAATCAGAATGGTATTCCAGGCAGCCTGGGTTTAAGTCCCAGCTGAGGCACTTACTTCTTTCTCTCCTCTGTTTGTATGTGTTCCTTAAATATGCACAAACCACACTCCTGTGTGATCGTTAACCATAAAAAGCTCTCTGACAAAAGAGCTGCTCACTAATGCCTTGAAGAACATAAGATCGGTGTTGGCAGATGGGGACCATTTGATCCATCTAGTCTGCCCAAGGTGGCTACCCCTCCCCTTTAATTTTTCCAGACAAGCTGTCCACACTGTCTGTCCCATGCTAGCTTAAATTCTCTTACTGTTTTAGCTGCCATCACCCATGCTGGCAGGCTGTTCCATGGGTCTATCACCCTTTTTGTGAAGAAGTACTTTCTATAGCCCACTTTCCTGGCCCACTCCCACTCCAGGGCACACCACTGCGATGTTCTCTGCATATTGAATTGTCCATCTTTCAAGGCCAAAATGGATTTCCCATTACTATGTACTGTCTTCAAACTAATCCACCTTCTCTCATCTCCTCCCATCCTTTCCCAGCTCCTCTCATTGAAATCTTTCTCTAGACCTCTTAGATCCTCTCATCTCCCCATATTAAGTATCTCCAATCCCCTCTTAGCCATAGGCAACATATTCTTCCATGTTGCTGCACCTCACAAATGGAACAAACTCCAACACAAATTACTCTCCTGCGCTTCTCTTCCTCATTTTAAGAGACTCTACAAGGAAATCTTCTTTCTTCCTCCTATTTGCAGCTGTCACTAATTTATGATACCTCTACTTTCTTCCCACTTTTCTCCCTTCCTCCCTCACCCCTGCTCTCCCCACTGTCTTCCCCCACCTCCTCCCCCTCTGGCTCATATTCTCTTTTGTTACACTGTAGGCTGCATTCCAATCTATTATACTTTAGGAGGAGACTGAAACTCCCCCACCAGTATGAACTTGATGTTTGGTTTAATATTGTGTCTATACTTCAATTGTCTATTGTCCACTGTTTATTTGCACTTTTTAATTGTTAATTGCTTTATATGGTATGTAGGGACAAAAAAAATTGATGGAAAAAACATTTTATTTTTATCTTCAAAAATTTATTTTTAATTATTATTTTATATAATTTTTATATGGGACTAATTTCTAGTTAAGAGTATTGTTTGCATAAATTCCTACAAGAAAACAAAAGTGTTAGTTATTTAAACCTTAAGACAAAGTATCTAGCTTTAATGCTTTAAAGGAAAATATTTTTGTTCCATAAGCAGCACTTTGCCATATGCTAGAGGAGGTCTAAGGGAATAAAGATGAAACTCCATTTTGTTTTTTAAGCCATGATATAAGTGGACACCTTCCAGGCTAAGCATGTAGTGCAATGTTGTTCTAAGGGGGCCTGCCACATTTCAGGACCATCTCTGTGATGTCCAAGCCTTGCATGACAGAGTTGTAGGTACATTTATAGGAAAAGCCTTAGATGAAGCTAGGTATCCATGGCTATGATCAAGATAAGAGATCATGTGACTGGTAGCACCAACAAAAAATATTGTCTTAGACTTTGAAAGTCCCATTACCCTGTATAGAAATAAGAAGTTTTATTCATAGTTTAAAGATGCAATGTACTGCCACTATGAAAATTGGACAGTTATAGGACAATAGTAAGATAAACAAGCTTACCAAGTTTTATAGTTGCAGAATGAAGCATTCAAAAGTTATAAATATAATTTATTAAATCTAGTATGCTGTGATAGCTCACATCTTAAGAAGTCTAACAAGATGAATATTAAATCTGTAGTGTATTGCTACAGAGAGAAAGACCATTTAAAAGTTTATAGTGAATTAAATTTTCTGACAGTGACTGATGTCTTTAAGAAAAGAACAAAGGATTTTGTGTGTCTCTACAAAAAGTAATGTTTTAAGGACTTTAGGAATGGATTTTTCTTACAAATCTTATATCATTCTGTGGTATAGACTGTTAAGAGTAAAACTATTATTTTGTTTTAAGAAGTTCTATTACAATTATGAAGTTATAACCTTAATAGTGTAGTTTAGAAAGTATCCATACTACAGATATTAGACTTTTTCAAGAATGTTTGGCTTAATATAAAACACTTGAATATGAAAGTTTAATTTTCAAATTACGTTAAATTAGACTTCTATTTAAAAAAAAAATTGTTTTGACCCAAAAATAGATTTGAGGAGAAGGGGCTGTCTTAAAGAGGCATGTTTATATGTCACCATTTATCTTCTAAGATGCCCTACCTTTCTAGTGGCTCAGACCAATAATAACTTCATGGTGATGTCGCCCAGTAAGTGGTACATAAATGGGATGCTGGCAAAGCCGGACCAGAACTGCTTAATTCTTTGGTGTGTGAATACCTGTGTTGGATATCCTGACAATTTTGGATGAGCTTGGACTTGTACCAAAAGCCTGAAGCCACACGTGTTTGGAACGTTGTTTGGACTTTGACACTGCCACCACAAGGGTGTGCTAAACCAGATGCTGCAACTGACTGTTACAGAAAGGACTTCCTTCCAGTATTGGATTAAGCAAGGCCTATGTTTTGCATACTGCGAATTTGGAATAAAAGTAATGTTTTGGAATTTCTGTTAAAAGCCTGAACAAGAAACTGACTTTGAAATTTACCAGCCAGCAAGTCTGCAGTGCTGTTGAATAGTAAAGAGTCCAGAGTTGCAGGTTCAAAAGTAGAAATGAACTGAAACAGAAAAGAGTCACAGAGTCCAGTTACCCAAAACAACATTGCTGTCTACAGGGAGAGATCTTTCTACAGACTGTGCTAAACTGCGAAAAATCTTGTCTGATTTTTCCCACTAAATCCTGAAGTGACTTTTGATGATTTGTGACATCATGCAAGAAGGATCCAGCCTGCATTGCTTCATCGATGTCAAAAGGCTCTACAGTTCCAGGTTCAAGGGAAAAAGACAGCAGACTGAAGCCAAACTCACCACCAAGGACATTTGTCATCCAAAACCAAAAGTTCTCACCAAGACTTTGAAAGCTAAAAAGTAGAAGACCACATCTACAGATAACTAAAACATAAGTTTTCCTTTATCCTACTAATAGTACTTATTTGGCTATCTGGGGTGATAACTTAGTGCATTTTAGCTCCAAACCTTGGGATTATGGTTAAGCTTGAATTTAAACCTAAAGAAAATACCTTTTACATACTATAAAGTTTAAACAAGTATCATATCACTATAATCTGAAACACTACTGTAATGAGTTGCAAATTCTCATAGAAAAAAGGAAAAGGTCATGCTATTTGTAAGTATCCTAAAAAAACAGCACAAATTGCCATTTATTATGCTGAATAGAGCTTACTCATTTACATTGCTTATTTACTAAAATTTGTTTGTTTTACTTGATTTACTTGGTTTTCTAAAACCTATTTTGTTTACATTACAGTTTGTTTACATTACTTTTATTATGCTTGATATTTATGCTAGTTATGAATATTTAGGACTTGTACATATGTGAATAAAATATATTTATCTCTTATATAATCCAAAGTGTGGCAACAGTGTTTTTCACCTTCATTTTGAATCTGGAGAGCATAAGATAATATCACATGTGAATATTTATTATTTTTGGTAATTTATGAAATTATTTTTGGGTAAGCCCGAGGTGAATCCAAGTGCATTCTTATAGAAAGTGATATTATAAGCCTTTGTTCCGATATCTTTGGGGGCTCGTCCAGGACGATTGTTAGTGAATAACAGCCCACACTTAGGTTGTATGAGAAATAAATATTATTACAGTTATTGTCTGCAAGTTACTAAATGGAATAAGTAATATTTTTCTGTTCTTATTTCTCTAGTATTTAAATATAAAATTACCCCTAGACAGTGAAAAAAGACAAAAAGAAGTAATTATCTGGCAGGAAAGGTGCAAGGAAAAGGACTTTTGAAGTATCTCAAGGAAAATATTTGGTTCTTTGTTTAACATTGTATTACATAAGCATTGTGATTACCATTGTTGTTTAAAGGGTATTGTTGTTAAAGTAGTGACTATTGTCACAAAACCATGTCAGTGCAAGGTTTATGTGCAAAAGTTATAAAATCTGAAGCAGTGATACATTCTCCAGTATTTTCCCAGTCTTCAGTTATGAGTAAGGAGGAAAAATTAAAAGCTCTTGAAAGAATAACTAAAAAATATTTAGAGGTAATTGACCAGCTAAATTATGATCAAAGATATTTAGCAAGGGAAGCAAGACAGTTAAGGGAACAACTACAAGAAAAGTCACTGGAATATAGAAAATTCACAGGCCAAGTTGAGCTATTAGAAAAACAGTTAGATGTAAGTAATGTAAAATTATCTAATGGAGACTGTGTCCTAATCAACTTAAAGACTGACATTGCTGCCTTAAAAAACTTGAATGAACAGTTAAAAGAGCAGTGCTCAGCTGCAGAGGCAGAGAAGGCCAAAATATTAAAGACTAATGGAAAGGGAAAAAGCTAAATTAAAGCATGCTAATGAACAGGTTACCAAGGAGCTAAATGAAATGGTACAAATGTATAATAATGTAAGGGAGCAATATGAAAGAGATAAGAAACAGTGGGCAGACAGGGAAGGACTCCTCTTAGCCAAATGGAAAGAGGAAACCTCGGAACAAAAAAGCATAAGCTGTTCACCCCTAGGGTATCTACCCCAGGGTAATGAACAAGAGGCTTGTCCTTCTTGGGATTTCTGTGGTGCAAAACCCACAAATGGAACAGTCCCTTGCCAACCACACTCACCTGTTCATTCTAGTGTTGAAAAAGACTTACAACAGGAAATAGTGCAAAAAGAGAAGTACATAAAGACAGAGAGATCAATGCACAAACAGAAAAGGAGGATAGCCAATGGAAAGAGTGGTGTACCCTTTTGGAGCAACACCTCTACAAACTAGGAAAAGAAGTCAGAGATTTACAGGCCCAAAAAAGAGATACCAAAAGCAAAAGTAAAAATCATGTAAGAATAAACACATCTGAGGAATCTTGCTGAGATGACTCCTCCCCTGAAAAGGAATATTTCTGTTCAGAAGAGAAACTACGTGCTAAGCATAAAAAGAGAGATAAAATTAGGCAAAAGGAAGCTCTGATTCTGAAGGTGACTCATGTGATGATTCCAGGAAACATAAAAAGATTTCTGAAAAGGAATAGGGGTATTTAAAATCAAAAACTGCTACTCAAGCTTTGAAACTGGTAGGTGAGAGATATAATTCTAAATCTGTGAAAGGAGGCATTGAGCAGCATATTTGAAAACTAAAAGAGTGTTTTGAATCTGTGTGCATAACTGATGAGGGAGAACAGAGTTTTGTGATTAGGTGGTCTGTTGATGATCCTCATGCAGAGTGGTCAAGAATGTCTACAGAAAGTAAGAACAAACCTGACAAACTGTATAAATTCCTAAAAAAGGAGTTTGGTAAATACCGCACTAAGGGGGCAGCCAGATGTGCAGCCTACCAAATGCAGTGCGGGGCTGATCAAAGTCCTAGGGAATATTATTGCAGTCTAAAGGATGTGTACTTTAGAGCAAAAGATCACTCAGACAGTGATTCAGATGACTTTCGAGATGCATATTACCAGGATTTATCCCCTGCTATCAGGACACAATTGGCACTTGAGCTTAACAAGAGGTACAAGGACATCCACTGAATTGCCAGAGAGGCAAAACACATCAGGGACTCTGGAAGAGGTGACAACTCTCCTCCACAAAAAACAGAGGGGGCCCCAATCCCAAGGTCCAAGTGTCTGAGGTAACTACCTCAAATACTTTGGCTATGAAAGGGGGTGAGCTATCTACCCCCAAAAACAGGAGACAAAAAAAGAAAAGAGGTAACAACACTCAACCAGGAAAAGCTGTAGATCAGCCTAAGGCTGTGCCTGACCCCACAGTAGTAATCCAACCTACCAACCCTGCCCAAGCTTCCCCTGTGATGGTTCCACCACCTGGCCCTGAGTCACAGTTCTATCACACCCCTCAGCAATTCCCACAACCTCAGTCATACCAAAACCAAGGACCCTCCTATTGAGGTTATGATCCTGGTAGAAGACTCAGCCAATGGTATGGGAGAGGATACTACAGAGGATATAATAATGACTATAGGGGTGATAGAGATGCCTATAGGGGGAGTCAAAACTATAACAATAAGCAAGATGGTTATAGGTTCCAAGACAGACCTCAACCTGGTTCCCATGTAATGGAGAAAATACAGGGAATAAAGGAGGAGATGGGAGACTTAAAATTGTTGCTCCAGCATTTGGTCCCCACTCCCCCTCTCCCTCTGCCTCCTGGGTTTCCTACAGCTGTGTAGAACCCATCTGCAACCTCAAGCAACAGCGGAACCAATAATAATGGCCAGTGACTAGAGCCTTCTGTCCTTCCTAATGCTGCCCAAGTTAATAAAATTGCAATTGTTGACAATGATAATAAAACTGCTATGAAATTGGAAAATGAGAGTGTTAATGCAAAACCTGACCTTACCCTAGAGGAATCCCAAGTTACTGCTGCAGGCAGTGTATAGTGTCACAGTAAACCTGCCATGTTGCCAGGAGTTAAGAAAAGCAAATTCAAATTCTACCCAGGCAACTTAATCCCTAAAGGGGGGGCAGATAGGTTTTATTTTGACATCAACATTAAAAACAGCCTAAGTCACAAAGCTTTAGTTGACTCTGGAGCAAAAGTTACCTTGATGTCTAAAAGCTTTTATGACAAACTGGTTGATGCAGTAGGTGACTCAAAGGTGTTATGAACCCTCTCTGATGGCTTACAAGTAGTAGGTTATGGGGGGGCTCAACAGACCCTAGGTAAAGTGTGGCTAAAATTAAGGTTTGGCAAGATGGAAGTCAACCACCTGGATGTATATCACTGATAGAACTGGGGATGATTTCTTGATTGAAAATGACCTTCTAAAAAGATTTCAGCCTATCATTGACTATTCCATGAAATCCTGTGGGCAGAGGTAAACTGGCCCATTCCATCTGGGAAGAGTCTTAAGGCTGCTAAACAATCAGAATCATGTTACCTTGAAAAAAGGGATGCAACAATTAAATTGAATTTTGTACATTCTAATGTACCAGCGGGGCACTGGACCCAAAGCAGCATGGATTCACAGCAGGAATGTCATGTCAGACAAATTTAATCGATTTCTTTGACTGGGTGACCAAAGTAATAGACCAGGGAGGGGCTGTGGATATGGCCTACCTAGACTTTAGCAAGGCATTTGACACAGTCTCGCACAAAAGATTAATAATCAAGTTAGCCAGCCTGGGAGTGGGTCCCATGGTGGTAGCCTGGGTATAAAACTGGCTGCACAACAGGACACAGAAGGTAATAGTGAATGGAACACATTCTGAAGAAAGGGGGGTTACTAGTGGAGTACCTCAGGGCTCAGTACTAGGTCCAGTCCTCTTTAACGTCTTTATAGGTGACATTGCAGAGGGTCTGGAAGGAAAGGTATGCCTCTTTGCGGATGACACAAAGATCTGTAACAGAGTTGATACACAAGGGGGGGTAGAAAGGATGAGAAGGGACTTGGCAAGGTTGGAGGAATGGTCAGACATATGGCAACTTAGATTCAATGCAAAGAAGTGCAAAGTAATGCACCTGGGAAATAAAATCCAGGAGAAGAGTACACAACAGCAGGGGAGGTACTAACAACAACAATAATGGAAAGGGATCTGGGTGTAGTCATATCAGATGACCTAAAGGTGGGTATGCAATGTGAGAAGTCAGTAGGGAAAGCCAGGGGATACTGGGATATATAGGAGGGACATCACAAGTAGAAAGGAAGTAGTTTATCCCTCTATACAGACAGTTGGTGAGACCCCATCTGGAGTACTGCGTGCAGTTTTGAGACCTCATCACGCAAGGACATAGACAGGATGGAAGCAGTCCAGAGGAGGGCAACTAAAATGGTGCAGGGTCTACATCAGAAACCATATGAAGAGAGACTGAGAGAGCTTAATATGTATACCCTTGATGAAAGGAGGGACGGGGACATGATAGAAACTTTTAAGTACCTCAAGGGAATCAACAAAGTCCAGGAGGGTAGCATCTTTCAGAAAAAGAGATGTGTAAGAACAAGGGGGCACAATTTAAAGTTAGAGGGGGGACGGCTCAGGGGTAATGTGAGGAAATTCTTTTTCACGGAGAGAGTGGTGGACGCATGGAACCGCATTCCTGGAGAGGTTGTGGGGTCTAAAACAGTGGAGGAATTCAAACATGCATGGGACAGACATAAGGCAATTATAGTGCGGGATTGCAGGAAATAGGCTGTTGGTTAACTAGAATCTGCAGCTTATCCAGTAGGTAGGGAAATGGGCAGACTGGGTGGGCCAAGTGGTCCTTATCTGCCGTCAAAGTCTATGTTTCTATGTCTGTACTAGGTGATCACAAAAATTTGGCTCCATAGAGATGCAAAGCTCACATGGTTTGTCTGTCAAAGCATGATGTGATAAAGTCTGAGATGAATGCAAGATGCCTCACTTTCCTCACCAAGAAAGTGGACCCTGCTGCTTCAAAAGCATGCCCTGCAGTTGACACAGAGACATTAAATTTGGAGTACCCAACACCCTCTGGGGATACTGAAAATGAAACATAGCCACTAAGTCACGAGTCCTTACTCTGCGATATGAGGTCAGAGGAAGGCAGGTAAAAGGTGCCCATCAAAGCAGAGAAATTGCAGATAGTAGATTCTGTGTTATGCTTAGGTTATGAGCACTGTATAATTAGTGAACTGTTTTGCAAAATGTTAAAACAGCAGAGGCTTAATTTAACATGTGTAAAGAAACAGGAGTGGTTGGAAAATGTCCCATATCAGACCACTAGTGTGAAAAGCATAGGCATCTGTGCTTTGAACTTCCAAATAGGGCAAAAGAAAATACAAAACCCTGTAAAGGTAGTACAAGGTCTAAAATCTCCCATGTACCTGGGGTTAGACATCCTTGTACGACTATGTATGTATGTTGATCTAGCCAATGATGTTCTTTGGTCCTGAATAAGGGGGGACCCTTACCCAATAAAAGTGACACCACAGGCCTTGAGGTCCCGACAAACTATTACTCAAGTGTGTCAGGTGGTAAATGAGTTCACTACAAAAATTCCAAGTAATGTCAAGGATTTCTCTCTTAGGTTCAATGTAAAAAAAGGCCAAGAAATGCCTGACAAGACTGCACTCTTTGTGCTTGACAAGCACCTTAGTGAAATGGGTTTAAAAATCCACTCCATACCTTGCTTGGACATGAGCAGTAGAGTAATGCACCACTTGGTACATAACCCAACCATAGAGCCTATCACTATAGTAGGTAACTGTGAGTTAGGGGTAGTGATAGGGAAATCCTTTTATAATTTGGAGTTAACTGTTACAGTTATTGGGGAGTCACCAGAAGACATTGTTCAGGATGACACAGATGAAGAAATAAGGTCCGTACCAAATGGTTTAATTGCTTTACAAGAGATTTGTCCAGTAGATAAGGAAGAAATCCAGGCATGTAAAGTTGAAAATGATTACCTTGTACTGTCCACTATGGTTAATAAAACAAAACTATTTAAAGAGGTTCAAGTGATTGATGCTGAAAATGTTTCTGAGATAAAAAAGATGAGGTAAAATAGGTAAAAATTTACCTTTCCCAGATGTTAAAGAACAAATTCAGCAAGTTATACAAAATTGTAATTGTGAAACGGAAGTAGAAAAAGCAAAGGTTTGTGAAATGTTCCTTCAACTTAAGGACATGTTCACAAAAGATGCTCATGATTGTGGCGTAACTGACCTCCATGTTATCAGGGTACTTACCGACCCTAGTAAAGGTCAAGTTTTTGTACGCCAGTACAGAATACCTCTAGCATCTTATGAACATATACAAGAGATACTGGATACCTTAATGGAGCGAGGAATTATAAGACAGGTAAACTCTATTTATAATTCCCCCATTTGTCCTGTACTAAAACCCATAGAAAAGTGGAAACTCACTATTGACTATAGGAAGTTAAACCAACAGGTGCCTTTATCTCACTGGCCCATGACATATTTGGATCAAAGTTTGACCAAAGTTCAAGGTGCCAAAAATTCACTACATTAAATATAGCAAATGGATTCTGGACATTAAAAGTAGACCCAAAAAATCAATATAAACTGGCTTTTACCTTTAAAAGGAGACAGTACACATGGAATAGGTGTCCTTTTGGGTGCTTAAATTCACCAGCAGATTTCAATATCTTTCAGCAAAAGGCCATGCCTAATGCAGAAAGCACAAAAAAGTTAGTTTACGTGGATGATGTACTAATCAAAAGCAACACTTTTGAGGAGTACCTAGCTGAGGTCACCTATGTGTTAAACCAGCTGAAAGCCGCTGGTGCCAAGTTGTCCTTACCAAAGGGGCACTGGTTCAGAGATACGGTAAACTAACTGGGCATGAGGTTGGCTCTGATGGGCTTCGTCCTCAGCATGCCAAAGTGGAGGCAATCCAAAAAAATTGGTCCACCTAAAACTTTAAAAGAGTTACGCAGTTTTCTAGGGATCTGTAACTACTCAAGACAGTTTATCCAGAACTATGCAGAAATTGCCTATGCTCTCACCAGGCTGCTAAAAAAGTCAGAACCCTGGGGGGGGAGAGCAAGAGACAGCCATGCAAGCTTTAAAAGATAGTCTGAGTCAAGCACCATATCTTGCTTACCCACAAATCGATAAGGATTTTTATCTAGAGGTAGGACATATGAGTAGTAGCATCAGTGCAGTGTTATATCAGAAACATGATTTAGGCAAACACGTTATTGCTTATGTGAGTAAAACCTTGAGTGATGTTGAGAAAAAGTTTTCGGATTGTGAAAAGACATTGTTTCAAACAACATGAAGTCTTGCTGTATTCTGACTATTGCAGTTAGCCCCAGCCTTTAAACTCCCCCAGAGAACAAAGGGTTAACTTTCTATGCAGAGCATAGAATGCTGAGCTCGCGCTCAGTTGAGGTCTCTGTCTGGAGCCCTTTGAAATCCAACTGTCAGATTCTTTACTCCGCCTCACTGAACAGTCACTCCGGAGATTTCTCCTTCAGCTCAGTTCGAAAGTCGGTTAAAGTATCAGTTAAGTCGTCAGTTTTTACCAAATTTATTTCTGTATAGTTGGTTCAGTCTCTGTCTGTGGTACCGTGAGTACTAGATAGGTTTTGTTCTGTTTTTCTTTGTGGAAATTGTAAAGTGTTAGATCGGTTCGGCTGAACCGATCATTTGTACCGAATTCTTGTGTTTTACTTTAGAGTGTGGTTCTTATCGGTTCTAAAAAAACACATTTTGAACGTTTTTTTTTTCCAACACCCTTGACATGGTTAGGAACTGATAAGGGAGTCTTGCCTGGTGATTGCCATAAAAACGGTAGATTTGGTTAGGTTGGCAATGTCTGAGAAACCCAAGAACAAAACTGGGCCCACTGGGTTTCAACACTGCAGTGAGTGTGGGGAGGTCTTTGCTAAGGCTGACCCCCACACCACCTGTGTTTATTATCTGGGGTTTGACCACCTCGATTCAGACTGCCAAATTTGTAAAAATGTTCCTAAATCTTCCCTTGAAAAGAGACTTGGTAGACTGAGGGAAAAGGGGGTCGAGAAGCCCGCTGACCCGGATGGCGAGCCCGGTTCAGTTCCAACTGAACCAGAAGGAGTGCCCTCTGACCAGGGTGATACTTCTTTGGGCAAGAGTAGAGCCGATCCTGAGGGGTCGATTCCTACCAAAAGTAAACGCAAAGAAAAATCGAGTGGTTCGGATCCAGAGGTTCATGTTCTGACTGCCAAGGAAATAGCAAGAGCGATTCAAATTGTGGAATCGTTTCACCCAGTTCCGACCAATCCGGTACCTTTTCGCAAGGGTTTGGTTCGGTCAGTTCCCCTGGTTCAAGATTATACCCCTGAAGATTTTTATGAACCGGAGTTTGTGGAGGAGGGGGAGTTTGAAGATGATGGTGATGATGATGAAAGTCTGGATGTACCTGTGGAACCAGACATCTCCCCAGACAGACCTTCTGGTGTATCCCCTCCTAGGCTTTCTGAGTCCCCTTCCCATTTTTTGTTTTACAGAAAAGTGGCTGAAACCCTCCAGCTTCCTATGGAGGAGGCAATGGAGGATCAGGAGGAGCATGATTATGTGGAAATGATGGACATCCCAGAGTCCAGGAGACTGTCTATTCCCCTTCACAAATCCTTTTGGAAACAGACACAAAAAATCCTGAAGTCTCCTAATTTTGTACCCCCTGTTGACAGAAGGATGGACAAAAGGTACACACTATCAGGCTCAGATATGGAGTTTTTATACCAGCAATGTAGCCATGGAAGGGTAGTGCAGGCTGCTGCCTGTGACAAGGCAAACATTTCCTTGGCTACACACACCCCAGATTAAGACTCCAGACTTCCTTGGGACTCAGGCAGGTGAATTATATGGCCTACACAGCCAGGTACCAGAAGTCCAGGTGGGACATTGTACTGGCACTGGCTAAACAGGCCTCCTCCTAGCTAGCCAAGGAGCTGTAGGAGGTGGCTTCAGATGGGACTGAGGCATCAAAAGTTCAGTTTCATGCTGCCGTGGACTCCAATGATGTGTCATCAAGAGTCATGGCTACATCTGTGGCTCTTCAGAGAATGGCTTGGCTCAGATGTACTAGCCTTTCACAGGATACCCAGGCTAAGGCCATGGATTTTCTTGTAGTGGGTAATTCTCTGTTTGGGGAGCAGACAGAGAATTACATGAAGAAAATGGATGAGTACAGGACCACTTACAGGAGTGCTCAGGCCAAAGAGAGGCAGGCAACTCCTCAAAGGCAGCAGTCTAGGGGCAGAGGTAGGCCTTTTCATAGACCTTTCTACCAGCCATAGGCCTCTTCTTCCTTTTCACAGGAGGGTTCTTCAGATGGAGAGGCAGAAGAGGGAAGAACAGGGCTGCATCCACTCCTCAGCCTAAAGCCCCTGCCAAGCAGACACCCTGATGGTTCTGCCTGGGTCGACTCTCCTATTCCAGTAGTGGGCAGGCTGACTTACTTTGTCCAGGACTGGATGTCTATTACATCAGACAAGTGGGTCCTGGAAGTAGTAGGCCAGGGACTGGTTCTCAGCTTCAAAAAACTTCTGAAGATGAGAGCCAGATCTTTTCCACCTGCAGGTCTCTCAGAAACCCTTGCCCTAGAGGCAGAGGGTTCAGCTCTGCTGGCTTTAAGAGCCATAGAGAGAATACCTACCCTACACTGGGGCAAAGGTCTGTAATCCAGGTACTTCCTTACCCCAAAAAAGACAGGGGAGTGGCGACCCATCCTAGACCTAAGATACCTAAACAAGCATCTTTTAAAACCAAAGTTCAAGATGATAACTCTGGGAATAATCCTTCCTTCTCTAAGGCCAGGGGACTGGCTAGCCTCCCAGGACCTCAAAGATGCCTATTTTCACATTCCCATCAGGTGCTCCCACAGAAAGTACCTCAGGTTTGAGTTGCCCTCAGGCCACTATCAGTTCAGAGCAATGCCCTTTGGCCTAACTTCAGCCCCAAGGGTCTTCACAAAGTGCCTGGCAGTAGTAGTTTCCTTTTTAAGGAGGCAAAAGATTTCCATTTTTCCATATCTGGATGTCTGGCTCATAGTGGGCCAGTCCCCAGACCAAGTCAAGTCAGACCTGCAAGTGACCCAGCAAGTGCTTACTTCTCTAGGATTTCTTCTCAACTTTCCCAAGTCAGTTCTCGAGCCAGTGCAGCTCCTTACCTTTATAGGGGCAGAGCTGGATACTGTCAAAGCAAGAGCCTTTCTTCCCCTGGAAAGGGCAAGAGTTCTTATAGAACTGGCTTCTTCCTCCAGCCTTCGGGTGTCTCTACCAGCAAGGCATTTCCTCCAGCTCTTGGGCCACATGGCAGCCTCTACAGCAGTGGTCCAAGGGCAAGATTCAGATGAGGGACATTCAGTTCCATCTGAGGGCCTTTTGGTCCCAAAAAGTTCCTGCAAACTGATCCTAGTGACCCGGACCCTGATCCAAGCCCTTCAGTGGTGGCGGGATCAGGACAATTTAAGGCAAGGGTCCCTTTTGCCACTCAGTCTAATTCAGTGGTCCTTACCATAGATGCTTCCCTCCTGAGCTGGGGAGCCCATCTGGGGGCCCTCACTGCCCAGGGACTGTGGTCCCCTCAGGAATCTCTTCTCCATATCAATCTCCTGGAACTCAGGGAGTTTTTCTGGCCCTACAAGCTTTCTTTCAGTCAGTGCAGAACAAGGTGGTTCAAGTCAGAACAGACAACACCACCACCATGTGGTACATCAACAAGCAGGGAGGCATACAGTCTATGGCCTTGTGCACAGAAGCCATGAAGTTGTGGTCCCTGGCTTATTCCCTGCAAACCTCTCTGATAGCAGTCCACCTTCCGGGGAAGGACAATGTGCTAGCAGATGCACTAAGCAGGATTTTACATGGCCATCATGAATGGTCCCTGGACTCTCTGGTCTTGAAGGTGATTTTTTCAAGGTGGGGCACTCCAGAGATAGATCTCTTTGCAGCCCCAAACAATCACCAACTTCTTCTCTTTTGTTGCAGACCCCCAGTCTTGGGCACAGTCCCTCTGGATGCTCTGATTCTGAACTGGGAAGAAAAATGTCTGTATACTTTCCTTCCCTTTCCTCTACTGTTCAAAGTTTTAGTCAAGATAAAGTCACAACCTTGCAAAGTGATTCAGATTGCTCCAGATTGGGCCAGACAGCCTTGGTACCCCCTGTTACTGTCCCTAGCAGTCCACCTTCCCCTGTCTCTTCCCAGGAATTACAACCTGGTAACTTCCTCTCAGGGGAGGATTTGGTACCCCAATATTCAGTCTCTCAATCTCAAGGCATGGCTCTTGAAGAGTTAGAGTATGCATATTTGAATCTGTCTCAGGGGGTTCTGGACATCCTCAAAGCCTCTCGAAAGCCCCCCACTAGAAAGACCTATAACTCCAAATGGAAGAGATTCAGCATTTGGTGTTCTAAGCAGCATATTTCCCCAGACACTGGTGAATTGCCTACAGTTCTGGATTATATGGTCCATCTTAATGGCCTAGGCCTCAGACCAGCTACTCTCAAATTACACTTGTCAGCTGTCTCTGTTTTTCTGTCAATGGGGAAGTCTTCCTCACTATCATCTCATCCTGTGTTCTGTAAATTTGTCAAAGGATTGCTTCATACCAATTCTCCATTCAGAGACCCTGCCCCTGCCTGGGATTTAAATGTTTGTATTGCTCAAGTGATGCAACCTCCTTTTGAGTCTATGTCCTCAGTAGAGCTTAAATACTTGACTTGGAAAACTGTGTTTTTAGTAACCATTACCTCTGCTAGACGTATCAGTGAACTGCAAGACCTGTCAGTAGAACCTGATTTTATCTCCTTTCATAGGTATAAAGTGGTCCTTAGAACCAATAGAAGGTTCTTGCCCAAAGTGGTTTCAGATTCCGTTTGAATCAGTCTATGTCTCTTCCTGTTTTCTTCACTGATCATTCCTCTTCAGGAGAGAGGAGGCTACACAGTTTAGATGTTAAAAGGGCCCTTAGCTACCATATAGAGTGTACCAAGGGTCACAGGTTTGATTCCTTCCAGCTGTTCCTCACTTATGGAGAAGTGGGGAAGGGCAAACCTGCCACCAAGAGAACTATTGCCAGGTAGATTGTATTTTATATACAATTCTGCTATGAGAAACTAGGAAAAATTCCACCCTCAGGCCTGAGGGCTCATTCCACCAGCGGTACAGCTGCTTCCCTGGCTACTGCCAGGGATATTCCTATCTTAGAAATTTGTCAAGCAGCCACCTGGAAAACAGTCCATACCTTTTCCAAGCATTACTTTCTGGATATCCAGGCTAGGAGTGATGCTCGGTTTGGCACAGCAGTACTTCAGAGCCTATTCCCAAAGTAGGTTCTGCCCCTCCTCTATGGAGGTACTGCTTGGTAGACTGCAATAGTCAGAATACAGCAAGGCTTCATGTTGTTTGAAGAAAAAATGACTCACCTTAGTAATTATGTTTCTTCTAATGGAGTCTTTCTGTATTCTGACCTCCTTCCCTGCCTCCCCTCTCAGAACCTGTTTTTGGGAAGTGGGTGGGCAGGTGCAGTGTTGCATCTCAGGGGTGCTCCTTTTACACCTTCTTCTTTTTGTTTGGGTGTTTGTTTTATCTTTATTCTTATTTGGATTGGTTTTTGGTTTTGGGTTTCCTGACTTGAGTCTTCCTTTGGGGATCCAAAACTTTTTGTTGCCAGTTGGCTAGAGAAAATGTTACAATTTCCACATAGAACAGTTAGTGAGTTTTTGCTCATAAGAATCTGATGGTTGGATTTCAAAGGGCTCCAGACAGAGACCTCAACCGAGCTCAAGCTCAGCATTCTATGCTCTGCATAGGAAGTTAACCCTTTGTTCTCCGGGGCAGTTTAAAGGCTGGGGCTAACTGCAATAGTCAGAATACAGCAAGACTCCATTAGAAGAAACATAATTACTAAGGTGAGTAATTTTTTATTTCCACTGTATGGGCAGTACAACAGTTCAAAACTTACATTTGTGGTAAAAAAAGTTGTTGTGGAGACTCCTTACCCTTCTGGGGAGCCAGAAGCTTAAGGATGGTAATGTGTCTAGCAGCAGAATTGTGGCTTGGACCTTAGCACTCCAGGGCCTACCCCTAGAGGTTAAGTATGCAAAAAACAAAAGGAATACAGTAGCTCAAGGGTTAGCAGACCTAGAGATGCATAATTGTACTGTAAATAAACTTCCAGAACAAGACCCTGATTTATGTCCTAAGTTGGATATGTTGTACCAACATAGCAGGCACCACCACTACGATGAAACTGTGTGTGAAAATTTGCCTAGAGCCTATGTTGATGGTTGTTCATTCCGGCAAGGTGAAGACTGATGTTCTGGTTTAAGAGTGGTATGGCAGGATGATGTACCATCTACTCCTATCAAGTACAAGCTCAGTTCTAAGTCTAACCAATATGCAGAATTGGCAGCCACCTATATAGCAGTACAGACTGCAGTACAACATAAGTTACAAGACATTGTAATTTGCACTGACTCTGATTATGTTAGGCAGGACTTCCTTACACATTTACAAGGGTGAAAGATGAATGGTATAATTAATTCAAGAGGCAGTAAGGTGATGCATGCAGACCTGATCTTAGCCATAGATCAGTTGCTTCAGAAACATAAGTTGGTTGTTTATTGGAAAAAGGTAAAAGGACACTCCAAAATTCAGGGACCAGACAAAACAAGAAATGACCTAGCAGATGCTATGGCTAGGGAGGGTGCTTTAAGTCGAGAAGAATTAAACTTTGTCCCTCCTGTCCAGGATAAGGTGTATGTGGTTACCTACAAACAAAAACAGCAGGAACAGGAAAATAAGGTTCTACACTTGTATAGTGAAAAACCTGACTTTGATTTAGTAAAAATGCAACAAAAGGATGAAGTGGTAGGAACATTTTATCATTTCATAAAGGATCCCACTAAAAGCATGATTTCTGACAATGATCTACAGGATAGCCAGGACCTGAGAGCCGTGTATAACCAGAAGGACAAATTCCAATTAATGAATGATCTCTTGGTAAGGACTGGTAAAAAACCATATGAGGTCCAATGGGTGGTTCCTTTAGGCCACAGGGAAATTATGTTACAACATGCCCATGATGAACCATCAGGAGCACATGGGGGGGATAGGAGAACTTATAAAACCTTAAAAGTGATAGCCTACTGGCCCTACATGTATAATGATGTTTCAGGATATGTAGAAGGGTGTATAACCTGTTGCAAGTTCCAACCAGCCACTCCCAGACACAGAGCACCACTACAGTCAAAAGGCATCGATATGCCTTGGTCAGACATCCAGATTGACTGGATTGGTCCTGTTACCAGATCTTCAAGGGGTAACCAATACCTTTTGACAGTTACTTGTCTGTTCAAAAAATGGGTTGAGTGTATACCTGCTCCAAATAACACTGCCGAAACCACTGTTTTCTTATTAATAAACCATGTGTTTAGTCGATGGGGATTACCATTAAGAGTAGAGTCTGACAGAGGTCCTCATTCACAACGTGTGAAAAATTCTAGGAGTACAAAGAAAACTACATGTGTCCCACCATCCACAGTCATCTGGACAGGTGAAACGCACTAATCAAACAATTGTGTATATACTGAAGAAATATATCAGTTCTTCAGGAAAAGATTGGGATGTAAAGTTACCGCTGGTATTAATGGCCATATGGGCTACTCCTAATATGTCTACAGGTGTTCCTCCTTTTGAAATGATGACAGGAAGACAGATGGTGTTACCTTTACATCTCCTGTATACCACAGGAAATGTAAATTCACCACGTGCCACTACTGCACATAAATATGTAACCTATTTAATACAGCATTTGCAAAAACATTTGCATTTGCTCAGAGAAACTTAGACAAAAGTGATCAAGCTTCTAAGTCATATTATGACATTGCAAATGCATTTTTGGGGTACATTTTAATTCAAAGGGGGGAATGTAGGGACAAAACCCTTGATGGAAAAATATTTTATTTTTATCTTCAAGAATTGATTTTTATTTATTATTTTATCTGATTTTTATATGGGATTAATTTCTGGTTAAGAGTATTGTTTGCATAAATTCCTACAAGAAAACAAAAAATGTTAGTTATTTAAACCTTAAGACAAGGTATCTGGCTTTAATGCTTTAAAGGAAAATATTTTTGTTCCATAAGCAGCGCTTTGCCATATGCTAGAGGAGGTCTAAGGGAATAGAGATGAAACTCCATTTTGTTTTTTAAGCCATGATATAAGTGGACACCTTCCAGGCTAAGCATATAGTGCAATGTTGTTCTAAGGGGGCCTGCCACATTCCAGGACCATCTCTGTGATGTCCAAGCCTTGCATGACAGAGTTATAGGTACATTTATAGGAAAAGCCTTAGATGGAGCTAGGTATCCATGGCTATGATCAAGATTAAAGATCATGAGACTGGTAGCACCAAAAAAAATTGTCTTACACTTTGAAAGTCTCATTACCCTGTATACAAATAAGAAGTTTTATTCATAGTTTAAAGATGCAATGTACTGCCACTATGAAAATTGGACATTTATAGGACAATAGTATGATAAATAAGCTTACCAAGTTTTATAGTTGCAGAATGAAGCATTCAAAAGTTATAAATATAATTTATTTAATATAATTTTCTTATTAGAAAACTAGACAAATCTAGTATCCTGTGATAGCTCCCATCGTAGGAAGTCTAACAAGATGAATATTAAATCTGTAGTTTATTGCTATAGAGAGAAAGACCATTTAAAAGTTTATAGTGAATTAACTTTTCTGACAGTGATTGATGCCTTTAAGAAAAGAACAAAGGATTTTGTGTGTCTCTACAAAAAGTAATGTTTTAAGGACTTTAGGAATGGATTTTTCTTACAAATCTTATATCATTTTGTGGTATAGACTGTTAAGAGTAAAACTATTATTTTGTTTTAAGAAGTTTTATTACAATTATGAAGTTATAACCTTAATAGTGTAGTTTAAAAAGTATCCATACTACAGATATCAGACTTTTTCAAGAATGTTTGGCTTAATGTAAAACACTTGAATATGCAAGTTTCATTTTCAAATTACGTTACATTAGACTTTTATTTAAAAAAAAAATAGTTTTGACCCAAAAATAGATTTGAGGAGAAGGGGCTGTCTTAAACAGGCATGTTTATATGTCACCATTTATCTTCTAAGATGCCCTACCTTTCTAGTGGCTCAGACCAATCATAACTTGATGGTGATGTCACCCAGTAAGTGGTACATAAATGGGATGCAGCCGGCCCAGAACTGCTTAATTCTTTGGTGTGTGAATACCTGTGTTGGATATCCTGGCAATTTTGGGTGAGCTTGGACTTGTACCAAAAGCCTGAAGCCAAACCTGCTTGGAACATTATTTGGGCTTTGACACTGCCACCACAAGGGTGTGCTAAACCAGTTGCTGTAATTGACTGTTACAGAAAGGACTTCCTTCCAGTATTGGATTAAGCAAGGCCTATGTTTTGCATACTGAGAATTTGGACTAAAAGTAATGTTTTGGAATTTCTGTTAAAAGCCTGAACAAGAAACTGACTTTGAAATTTACCAGCCAGCAAGTCTGAAGTGCTGTTGAATAGCAATGAGTCCAGAGTTGTAGGTTCAAAAGTAGAAATTAACTGAAACAGAAAAGAGTCTCAGAGTCCAGTTACCCAAAACAACATTGCTGTCCACAGGGGGAGAGATCTTTCTACAGACTGTGCTAAACTGCTAAAATCTTGTCTGATTTTTCCCATTAAATCCTGAAGTGACTTTTGATGATTTGTGACATCAAGCAAGAAGGATCCAGCCTGCATTGCTTCATCGATGTCAGAAGACTCTAAAGTTCCAGGTTCAAAAGAAAAAGACAGCAGACTAAAGCCAAACTCACCACCAAGGACATTTGTCATCCAAAACCAAAAGTTCTCACCAAAACTTTGAAAGCTAAAAAGTAGAAGACCACATCTATAGATAACTAAAACATAAGTATTCCTTTATCCTACTATTAGTACTTATTTAGCTATCTGGGGTGATAACTTAGTGCGTTTTAGCTCCAAACCTTGGGTTTATGGTTAAGCTTGAATTTAAATCTAAAGAAAATACCTTTTACATACTATAAAGTTTAAACAAGTATCATACCACAATAATCTGAAACACTAGTGTAATGAGTTGCAAGTTCTCATAGAAAAAAAAAAAAAGCCATGTTATTTATAAGTATGCTAAATAAATAGTACAAACTGTCATTTATTATGCTGAATAATGCTTACTCATTTACATTATTTGCTAAAATTTGTTTGTTTTACTTGATTTTCTTAATTTTCTAAAACCTGTTTTGTTTACATTACAGTTTGTTTACATTACTTTTGTTATGCTTGATATTTATGCTAGTTATAAATATTTAGGACTTGTACATATGAATAAAATATATTTGTCTCTTATATAATCCAAAGTGTGGCAACAGTGTTTTTCACTGTCATTTTTGAATCTGAAGAGCATAGGATAATATCACATGTAAATATTTATTATTTTTGGTAATTTATGAAATTATTTTTGAGTAAGGCCCAAGGTGAATCCAAGTGCATTCTTATAAAAAGTGATATTATAAGCCTTTGTTCTGACAGGTAACACTGAGGAAGTGTCTGCACACACTCCCCTTTTACTTGTTCTTGTCAACTGTCTGCATACACTTCCTTTTGCTCCCCTTGTCATCCCACCCTGGGTCACCCCTGAAAAAGGGACCTTGTCTCAGTGGGCCCACCCAGTTACCGAAATTCAAATAAATAAACAAATAAAATAAATATAGTTGCTCCTGAACTTGCCTCCCACCTCATGCAAATTGTGCCCTTTTATCAGAGTTCCTTTGTTTTCTTGGAAGAGGTTCTCCATCTTGTTTATTCCCTTGATGTATTTGAACATTTCTATCATGTCTCCTCTGTTTCTTCTCTGTTCTAGTGGGTACAACTTCAGTTCCCTGAGCCTAGTTTCATACGTCTCATGGTGCAGCCCCTGTACCATTTTAGTGGTCCTTCTCTGCATTGTCTCTAATCTATGTCCTTTTTCAGGTGTGGCCTCCAGAACTGGACACAGTACTCCAGGTGCGGCCCCACCAAGGATCTGTACAGTGGCATGATTACTTCTTGTTTTCTGCTTGTAATACCCCTACCTATACATCCTAGGATGCCACTTGCTCTCAGTGCCACTTTTGTGCACTGTTTTGTGACTTTTAAGTCATTAGTGATTACACCCAGGTCACTTTCCATCTTTGTCACTTCCAATTGGTGTCCACCCAGTATGTACTTTACTTCTGGATTTTGCTTTCCCAGATGCATGACCTCACATTTCTTGGCATTAAACTTTAACTGTCATAGTTTTGACCATTCCTCTAGTTTTCTGAGGTCAGCCACCATGCTTGTGGCCCCCTCCTGTGTGTGCACCCTGTTGCAGAACTTTGTATCATCTGTGAACAGGCACACCTTTCCCTTCAATTCATCTGTGATGTCCCTAATGAAAATGTTGAAGAGTATTGGACCCAGCACTGATCCCAGTGGCACAACGTTGGTCACCTCCCCTTCCTGTGACATAGTCCCATTGACCAAGACTCTTTGTTTCCTAGTCTGTAGCCAATTCCTAACCCAGTTGACTATCTTCTGCCCTAACCCTGTGTGTTCTAGCTTATTTCCAAGCCTCCTGTGGGGGATGGTGTCAAGGGCTTTGCTGAAGTCCAGGTACACTACATCCACCTTTGCACCACTCTGGTCTATTGTTTTGGTAACCCAGTCAAAGAAATGTGTCATGTGTGTTTAACATGATTGTCCTGCCATGAAGCCATGTTGCCTGGGGTCTAGTTTTCCATTTTCCTTTAGGTATTCCACTACTCTCTCCTTTAGTAGTGCTGCCATAATTTTTCCCACTGTCGAGGTTGGGCTGACTGGCCAATAGTTCCCAGTGTCCTCCTTGCATCCTCCTTTGAGCAAGGGCACTACTGTTGCTGTTCTCCAGTCCTGCGGTACTGTACTGCTCTCCAGTGATCTACTGAATAGTTCTTCTAGTGGTGCTGCAATTTCTTCCCTTAGCTCCTTCAACACCCTCAGGTGAATACCATCTGGCCCCATTGCTTTATCAACTCTAAGTTTGTTTAACTCTTCTAGGACCGGTTCCCTTGTGAAGGGGCTAGTGTCCAGCTCCTTGTCATTGTGTTCTACCTGCTTTAGTGGAGGACCTTTTTCACTGTCCTCTATTGTGAATACGGAGCAGAAGAGCTTGTTTAGTACCTCTGCTTTGTGATTGTCTTCCTCTGCCATCTGGCCATCCTGTGCTATTAGTCTGACTATTCCCCCTTACTCTTCCGTTTTTCCCTCATATGCCTATAGAAAGTTTTAGCTCCCTTCTTAACTCCCCATGCTATTCCTTCCTCTGTTTGTGCTTTGGCCCTTCAAATGGCTCATCCTGCCTCCCTGAGTTTGTTCCTGTTGTTGTCCATGCCAGCTTTCTTCTGTGACATCTTGAATTGCTTAAAGGCCCTCTTCTTATCCTTTATTATTGCTGCTAAGTCTCTGGTGAACCAGAGAGGTTTCTTCCTTCTTTTTGATTTACTGATTTGATGTGTACATTGTTCAGTAACTGTCATTATGGCCTTCTTAAAATCATTCCAGTCATCTTCCACATCCCCTGAGCTTTCCTTGGTTAGTATTGATTTGATTCTTGATCTCATCTCTGGAAAATCTGACTTACAGAAATCAAGGATCTTGATTTTTGTGTGACATATTTCTTCTGCCTTGTTGATAATTAACCAAACTGACCTGTGGTTGCTGGTCCCTAGGTTTACACCCACCTGAACATTTGAAACCCTTGAGCTGTTTGTGAGCACTAGGTCCAGGGTAGCGTTGTCTGTAGTGAGTGAGTTCACTAGTTGGTTCAGCCCTGCTCCTTTCTGTGTGAGAACAGGAACTCCATACTCTTTTCAGAGGAACCAAATATGAGGTTCAATCTACATCAGGCAGATTGAAGTCTCTAACTATTAGCAGCTTACCCTTGTCTGCCATCATTGAGATGGCTTCTTAGAGTTCTTTGTCAGCTTCTGCTTCCTGGGATGGGGGTCTGTCTATAATTCCAGCTCTGATGGGGTCCTTGTCCCCAGCTCCCAGGGTAAACTACAGGGCCTCTGTGTTTCAGTGTTTTACCTGGATCTCTGTTGCATTGATCCCCTCCGTTACATACAGAGCCACTCCCTCTTCCTTCGTGATTTCTCCTGAAGAGCATGAAACCTGGTATGACTACATCCCAGGTGTGGTTCATGGTGAATCATGTTTCCATGACTGCAACCCTGTCTAGTTGTGTCTCTGCCAACATGGCTGTGAGCTCTGGCATCTTGTTTGGTAGGCTACAAGCGTTAATGCACATCGCCTGCCATCCCTGGAACTGCCTTTGTTGGGTCTGGTTATGCAGCTTTGATTTACATTGTTTATGTTTCATACTCCCACCACATTTCCTTGGTGGATCATCCTTCCTTGACTTATTCTGATCTAAGGTTTTGCTTATCATATGGTGCCAAGACACCTTACTAGCTGAGAATGGGGATGGGGTAGATGGTGTCTTCTCTGATACGATTGATGCCTTTGCTTCCTCCCCCTCTGCTAGTTTAACTGAGATATATGGACGTCAAACTTCTGTCTGAGTGCCCAAGTCCCCTGCCTTGTGAAGTGTAGGCCATCAAAGGTAAAAAACTCTCTCTCCCAGAAGGTGTGCCAGTTCCCTATATAGTGATGTCCTTTTTCCTTACACCAGATTTTTAGCTAGTTCTTAAGTCCAGTTGTGTCTTTCTCTTTCATCTTCTGCCTGCTATCCCCCTTCTCCCAGACAGGCAGAATCTCTGAGAAAGATACACTGGACGAAAGGGAAGCCAGTTTGTTTCCAAGTTTCATTAGGTTTTGTTTTGTTTCCTCCACTGACCTACTGGCTAAGTCATTTGTTCCTATGTGGAGAATGACCTTAGTGTCAGGTTCCCTATTGCACATGATATTTTCTATGTGGTCTATGTCCCACCATGTCAACTTCCCAGGGAGGCACTTAACCTCAATTCTCTCCTGGTCATAATGCAGAGGTTGAGAATCTACCTTCCTAATCATAAAGTCTCCGATTATGAATACTGGTTTTGTGATGTTTTGTTTCTTTTCCTTGGTAGTGTGCACCACCTTGTGTGGTGCAGGTTTCCTGACCTGCTGTATGTTCTCCTTGCTTTCTGGTTGCATTGATGACAGCATTGCATATTTATTTGATGTATATATAGGAGGTATCCCAATGTTTGTTCTACAATTTGGTTTCATCCCACATTTTCCAACCCTTTGCCAGTTCCCTGGATGGCATGCCCTTTGTGGTAGGGGTGACTGCGTGAGGGGGTGACAGGTTGCTGTTGCAGTGTTATTGTTCCTAGAGAATTGAGTGAGCTTATGCCAGAGGTGGTGTATCTCAGACCATGCTGCATTTAGCTAAGATGTTAGGTTCTTTATTGTGAAGCAGGTAGGGCAGTGCCCTACCCTGTGAATAAATGCCCTTGCAAAGAGTTGTCTGCAGCTGTTGCAGTTAATGATGTGCATTGTGGTAGTACCCCAGATTTGTTGGCAGGGAAATAATATCCACTCTAAGGTGTGGGAGGTAGAGTGGATGAAAATAAGATTGGTTACCTGTTGTCAAAAGAGTGGACTGAAAACAAAGTGAAAGCAGAGATGTTTTTCCAGTTGTTTTGTGTTACTGTGATATGGTCACCTGCTCAGCTCTATGAGGTAGGGTGATGTCACAGGCATCGTCTATATCAGGAAGCTCCAGCCAGCAGTGGGTGGGGTGAGGGGCAGGATGGGTGGGCCCTATCCACTGCAATTAGAAACAATCAACTCACACAGCTGAACTGAGCTGCTGCCCTGGTGAGTAGATTATCCTTTGTGATTAGCCCTGTGGAAAACAAACATTAAAAGCCTCCTGGTGCTGGATGGAAAAGAAAAACATCTGCGGGAGGGAGAAAGTAAGAAACAAGATGCTACAGCTCTCCTGGGGATTCCTCTGTTCCTCCAAGCTGCAGTCAGGTCAATGCTCGCAACAGAATCTTTCTGCTGCCCTGCTGCTGTCCGTAGTCATTGATGAAAGCCAAAGTCCTGAGATCAGTGAGTGCTTTGTAAGAGCCTTCTGGAGCCACTGATTCTGCTGCTAAGGGAGTGAATTTAGTGCTCCTAGAGAGATCCTAGTGTGGCAGTGACCTGGAGTAGAGCACTGCACTTAAGGACTGGAGCTGTTGTAGGGAACAATAGGAGTTCCCAGATTGGCCCTCTGATGGCTGCTGCATCCTTCCAATGGCTGGCTTGGAGAGGTGGCTCCTGATTGGCTCCCCCAGAAGATCCTAGTGCTGCAGTGGAAGCTCTTTGCTGCCTCTTCCTACTGCTGGCGCAGTGAGGTCACTATTAACAAACAAATAAACAACAACAACAAAAATAAAAACAGCCCTGATTTGGGAAATCTTGCCAAGTTCTGGCCAGTGCCTAACCTAAAATGTTTCTTCAGATCTTGTGCACTGCCTCTTTTCTTTTCCATGTTATTTGGACTGCCAGTGCCTACATACTTATGTAGGGATCTCAGGAACATTTCTATTTTAGTTTGCTCCCCTACAGCCTGTGAAATGGATGTCTTCGCATCTATGTGGGCTGCAGTCTCTTTCTAGGTGCCTGGGGGGTGTTGGCAGGAACCTGCATTCAACTGTGTCTTTTGCCACTCTGTGAGATTGCAAGGAAGTATACAGTAAATTGGTGTTCTCAGACGTACAGTATGCTTTCTTTCCGTAACTGCTGTTATTTCCTCAAAATGCTTTTCTGTCCTATGTTGTACAGTATGTAATGCATATATTTGCTATATGAATTCTTTTGCTGTAATGCACTTTGATTAGCTTGTCAAAAGAAGCATGCAAAATAAAACTGATGATGACTACAATGCTGATCCATCATCATTCCTTCCAAGCATCTAAATGCACTTGGCCCACAGTTATGTCTTTTTTTTTTTTTTTTTTGCAGCATTATCTATGTATTTATTTATTTGTTTATTTATTTATGTCTTTGGTAACCGGGTGGGTGCACTGATCCAGAGGACCATTTTCAGTTATGATCTAGGCCACAAAGTAGCAAAACAATGCAGGTACAATAGTAAATACAAGATACAATATGCGCATGCCCAACAAGTGGTGTCGAGGAAGGAGAAAGAACAGTGGTTATACTATGACAATGTACAGACAGGGTAGCCAGGTTATTCTTTAACAGAAATGTACAATAAGCAAAAACACAAGTGATTAATCCAGACAGTGCAAGATACTTACAGTGACAGTGTACAAGTACATGGAAGGACAGAGGTAAGAAAGGGGTCAGGCTTGGGGGGGGCTGTAACTGCTGCCTGGCAGTAAGTGTTGCCTGGGTGCTGTAGAGCATAGGTGAGTTGTAGACTCTAACATTCTTGTATGGAATAGTGACAGTTTGCAACTGTAAGGAGCCAGGCTTTCAGGTTTTTTTAAAACTTGGTGGGTGGGGATGAGAGAATTGATGGGGGGAGCTTGTTCCAAAGGAAGGGTGCTGTGGCTGAGAAAGCTCAATCCCCCATGGTGGTGGTGATGCGGGGTAATTCTAGTAGGGGGACAGTGGATGCCCTAAGATTCCTAGGGACCACTCTGCCTGTCAGGAGGGGTGGGTAAGGGGACAGTTGTTGGTTTTGGAGAGAGTTGTTCACCAGACAGCCCATCATATAATCAAAGTGACCTTGTAGGGTGAGCCACCCTAGCGACTGGTAGAGTAAGCAGTGGTGGGAATGGTAGGGGGCTTGAAGGATGAATCGACAGAGAGTTGTATGTTGAGTTAAGCCTTGTGTGCAGGGTGGTGGATAGATGCGAGTAGACCGGGGAGCAGTAGTCAAGGAGGGGTAGTAGGTTGCCCCGAGCGATGGTAAGGTGCACTTCAGAGGACAGGTAATGTTTATGATGGTATGAGGAGCCTAGCTTCTGGTGGATCCTGCACACTGTATGATTGACATGTTCAGAGAAAGAAAGGGAGAGTCAAGGGTAACGCCTAGGTATTTGAAAGATTGGACATTTTCAAGAGGAGGGCCAGCAGGGGTAAGACCAGTAGGGAGGAGTTGGTTTTGGCAGCTTTTTCTAGGAAGGGTTTAGAACTGAAAAGCATAGATTTAGTCTTATTTTCAATGACTGGGAGTGTGTTCAAAAGGAACCACTGATGGGCCGATATGTAGTTTTGTGTGAGGATGGAGGAGATAGTCAATTGATTTGTCACTATGGATAGATGGCCAGAACGTCAGCATAGAGAAGAGCTTTACAGCTGAGGCTGTCCCTGGGGATAGTATTAATGAATATGGAAAAGAGCAGTGACCCGAGTATGGAGCCCTGGGGAACTCCAGTGAGTATAGGAAGGGGAGTAGAGGAAGCCTTGCCAATGATAACTGACTAAGTCCTGTCTGATAGATAGCTGCGGAACCAGGCAGTATGTCCTGGGGAGCAGCCAAAGAGAAGCAGGGTTGAGTAGAGGAGGTGGTGGTCAACTAGGTCAAATGCTTTTTTTTTTATACTTGTTTTATTGTAGTTCACAGTTTCCAAGCACATCCCAATGTACATATGTTTTACACAGTTAATACATTTTTAGGTAGGATGACAAGCTAGAAATCCATAAACAAATGATATTTCATCATTCCTCTCTGTGTTATAATATTAAAAGATCTAGGTACATCTTTCTTTTTTTACTAGTAACCATTAACAATAACTACCAGGTTATTACTTAACGTAACTCTCCATCATCCTTACAGTCTTGCAAAAGCGCCAGGTTCTTGTGGGGAAACCACTCCCCTTCACATGGTCAAGTTTTCCCTCCACCCCTAACCACTGTTCCTCTCTTGTTCCTTCCAGACTTATTTCATTACTTCTGTTCATTCTTTTGGGGTCAAGATTCCCAGTCTCATCTCTCTAATGGGTCTGCCATTCTTCCTTTCCCTCATATAGAAGCCATCTTGTCCATCTATTCTGGTATTCCTGGTTTAGTTGCCTTAGAGAAATGGTGATTTTCTCCATTTCCATTATATTTTCTATTAATTTGGCCCACTCCCTCAGATCCGGGCTGTCTCTCTCTCGCCACCTCTTGGTAATAGATTTCAAAGCAGCAATTACAAGTATTGACCACAAATACCTTGTCTCTCTCCCTTTTATTTCTTGTGGGACAATACCTAACACCATATGTTCAGGTCCCAAAGGTGTTTGGACCTCAAATATTCGGGAAATGTGTCACCTGACACCCTCCCAGAATGAGACAATCTCCGGGCAGGCCCAAAAGATATGTGCCTGGGACGCACTACCCTCTCCATATTGCTTCCAACACTCTGAGCCTATCCCCAGGATAGAGTGACCCAGCTGTACAGGAACCAGGAAAAACCGGATCCTCACCTTCCAACCGAATTTCTTCCACAATGGGGAGGACGTGGTACCCCAAGTGCTCCTCCACACCTGGGACCACTGTCGGTCTGTAATAGATATGTTCATGTCCCTCTCCCATCTTTCCTTAATATACTGTGAGGAGATACTAAGGTAATTTAAAAAATTCTTATATAACATGGTGATCATGTGCCTTGCATTCCAAATCTGTTGGAATGGTAGATCCCCCCCTCCTGATCCCTCACCACACTTCCTTTGCCCAGCTGATCATTTATATAGTCCCTTAACTGGTAGTATCTTAATCTATCTTGTGAGGCAATACCAAATTTTAACTGTATCATCTCAAAGGACATCAGGGAGGAGCCATGAAAAAGCTGATATGGTGCCTGGAATCCTTTTCTTGTCTGTCTTAGGAACCAATTGTCCGCTTTTGCTGGTGCAAAATTGGGGTCAAAGGCCCACCATGTGTATTTCCATAATTGTCTGTTGGTGTTACCTCTACTAATGCCCCTTCTCCAACCCTCTAAAACCGCTGCCGTCCCTGAATAAGTCATAGTTCCCTGTACCCTCCCTTCTGCAAAAAGGGATGCCTGTAGGGGGACCTCTCAAACCTCCACCAGGTCAAGCCTCTTCCAGTGGGATGTGTACGCCTGGTTGCCCCACAATAATGTGATCCTCATTTGGGACGTTATCCAGCATCCCTGCAAGTGGGGAAAAGTCAGACCCCCTTTGTTTTTGGGGAGAAATAAAAGTTTTTTTAACCCTTGGTTGCATTGCTCCCCACAGAAAGCTTATAAACATCTTTTGCCAGGATTCAAGATCCTTCCGGGAAACAACGCAAGGGACACATTGAAATAAACAAAGCAGCCTGGGCAAGGCATTCATTTTTAATGCTTGATTTCTTGCGTGTAAAGTTAGGGGGAGCAATGTCCATCTACTGAAATCTACCTTTAATTGTTGCACTAATGGGGGATAATTCAAATTGGATAGGTTGGCTGTGTTTTTACTGATCTTGATTCGCAAGTACTTAATAGTTTCCATGTCCCATTTCATTGGATATCTCTGCTTAATTTCAACAGATGGGGTGTAGAAAAAACTAAGGACCTCAGTCTTACTCCTGTTCAATGTAAAGCCTGAAAGTGAGGCATAGGCCTCTATCTGTCCAAACACCTCTGGTAGTGAACTATCTGGGTCTGACAAGTACAGAAGGACATCATCAGCATATAAAGCTAATTTCTGCTCTTCAACCTTCCCACTGAAATTCCCTTTAACCCCTCCATTCTGTCTTATACTCTGGGCCAGTGGCTCTATATAAAGAGCAAATAGCAGTGGTGAGAGAGGACATCCCTGTCTCGTTCCTCTTCCTAAATGGACTGCTTCTGAAACATGACCATTCGCACATATAAAAGCCGAAGAGGAATATTTTAAACAGAGCCCTCACGAATTGCTGAGGGAAACCAAACCAGGAAACTACCTGGCCTAGAAAGGCCCAAGAGACTTTATCAAATGCCTTTTCAGCATCTAGGCTCATAAGGAGGGAGGGGGTCCTTGTAAAGTTAATCCGATCTATAACATGAGATGTTCTTCTCAGATTATCCTAAGCTTGACGTTCTGGGACAAAGCCGGCCTGGTCCATACCAATGAGACCAGGGAGGTATTGTTGTATTCTTTTAGCTAAGATGGGCATGAAAATTTTATAGTCCGTGTTTAGTAAGGAAATTGGCCGATATGAAGAGCATTTAGTAAGGTCCTTTCCCGGTTTGGGGAGCACTGAGATCACAGCCCTATCCCATGAGGAGGGTATTTGCTCATCCTCATTAAGCACAGCTTTGTATAGACCCAAAAGGCCTGGGAGTACCATCCCCCTAACAGTCTTATAGAACTCTGATGGTAACCCATCTGAACCCGGGCATTTACCCGCCTTCAGTCTTGAGATTTCTGCGGTCACCTCTGATTCCGTAATAGGGGTTAGCAATAACCTCCCCTGTTCCTCCGATAGCCCTCGTATCATTAGTCCCTCCAAAAAAGCTTGTGCTCTTTGTACACACGGTGTCTTATCTGGTGTATATAGCTTACCATAAAATAATTTAAAGGCGTCTGTTATCTCCCTCACCCCATGGACCATTTATTTTCTCTGAGGGTGCCATATTAATGTTATTGTGGCTTTAGCCCTCTGGGCACGAAGCCAGCTAGCCAGTAATTTCAATGACCTCGGTCCTGCCTCATAATATTGTTTTTCAAAAAATGTAGCTTTTGTTCGACCTGATAGTCTAAGATGTCATTCAATTCTTTTTTAAGTATCTTCAGTTGCTTAGTCCTTGTTTTGTCTATTTTACCTTTCTGGAGATCTTCCAAGTTCTTAATTTGTATGGATAACCTTAGCTTCTTAGCCTCCCTATCCTTTTTCTTTTTAGATGCTATCGAAATGAATTTCCCCCTCAAAACTGCTTTTGCAGCATCCCACCTTATTGCCTGAAAAGTATCTTGAGGTGAATTCTCAGCCATATAGTTATCAAATGTTTCCTTAATGCTCTCCTTAACCTCTTGATCATTCAGCAATGATAGGTTGAGATGCCAAAATGTATTTCTCCTAACCTCTCCTATATCAGTCCTCATGAAAAGAGGAGCGTGGTCAGATAGACCTAAGTCTCCCACCCAACTCTCCTTCACTTTGCACATATCTTCCCCAGGCACCAAAAAATAATCTAGCTGGGAATACATCTGATGTGCAGCCAAGAAAAAAGTGTAGTTCCTCCCTTTCCCATTAAAATACCTCCATACATCCTGTAAACCCAGTTCCCTCACCAATTTCTGCACCTTCCTCGCTGTTCCATGTATTGCTCTCGGTATTTGTGAAGTAATATCTAGAGCAGGGTTCAGTGCCAAATTAAGATCCCCCCACATATTATGGTGCCCTCGGCCCAACTCAAAAGGGAGGTCAAAAGGTTCTATATTCTTGATATCTAGAACCTGGTGGGAAACACACAGAGGCCAAAGTGACCATCACTCCCCCCAATCTGCCTTTTATCAGAGCATAGCAACCTTCTTTATCTGCCAAAGTATCCATCTTTTCAAATTGAGTTTTGGCTGGCACCAGAATCACCGTCCCCCTTCTTCTACCTTTTTTTATATGAAGATGCCACCATGTCTTCGAAACCAAATTTCAGCAGTTTGGCATGTTCTTGCTTTGACAAGTGTGTTTCTTGTAAAAAGATAAAGTCAGCTGTAGTTTTCTTTACAAAACTCATAACCTTGCTATGTTTAACAGGGTTGGTGAGGCCATTCACATTAAAAGAACAGAACAGCGAGCCCGTCCCAGCCATCACTCCTGTAAATGAGATACAGACTGGCTTTCATAAAGCCATTACCCTGAGTGCCTTATTAAGCTGTCTCCCAAACTGGCTAAAGTCATTAATATGAGCACCATTGATACAATTAGGATGATAAGAGTTACCTGGTACAATAAAATTAAATCCTTGACATTTTCATTAACATTGTCAGCCAACATGGCTTCTATCCAACATTTTAAACAAAAGATAGCTGACTTCCAAGATAGGAGATTCATGGTAAAGAATCTCTGGTTACCCTCACACCTCTTTCCTGTAGGTCTTAAATGAAAGTGGAGAGTAAGGTGAGGTACATTTGCCCTGTGCCAGAAGCCCTCACCTGGAGCCGCCCTGTTGGGTTACTCAGCTCCGCAGAACTATCAAGGGAAGGGGGGTGGAGGCCTCTCCCTTAACCTTTAATGTGTTGCGATAAACAACGATAATAAAAAGAAGTTGTTGGAAAGTTAGAACCCCACAGTTTAGCAACTTAAAAGGTGTCAACACAGTAGGTGGGCTCAAAAAAAAAAACAAAGCGCAACACACCACCGTTATTGCTTGGTCTCTTATCCCATTGGCAGACAACCTTTGACCTGTTTTGGGCTGCATATACTCTTTCACCTTATGTGGGTATGGGCTACGAAAGCAGGACAGAGCCTGAGTGACACCACTGAGAGCCCCCCTGGGCAAGCCACGCGTCATTCGCATGATAGGCCGCAGCAGCTGGGGCCAGTAACCACATACCATCCAGAGAGACCCTTTACATTCCTTTATTCATGCTAGGGAGAGTGTACCAATGATACGAATGAGCCTTCTTCGTATGGGCCGGCCATAGCAGAAATAAGCCTGGTTTCTAGTTCAGTGGGTTTCAGTCATCCCGAGAGCTGTCAGGCCCTCAGTGCAAACCAGCCCATTCCTTATGTTTTTAGTTTTTTTCTTTTTGTATTTAGGCCTCTGCATGGTCTATTTAGCCCCTGAACCTCCGAGCAAGAATTGTGGTCCTAGATTAAGGCTCACACTCCTCTGAGCACATCACTCCCTGCTGTAACGTTGGTCTCCCAAAGTTATTTGACCTCTAGTAGCTTGCACCAACATGCTTCAGTCACCAGCCTCCCAGGGGCGAGAGCCCCAGCAGCGCCCCCCGACACCGAACGCTCCCCCTATCCCTTCCCAACATATATCCGTTTGTTAGACCATTCTCAATTTTTGAATACAGTCAACCTGAATAATACATTTGATCTGCAACAGTTTCATAGAAAAAGGAAAACAAAAAAGAGTTCCTTTTAGCTTCATCAGCAACTTGCCGTTTCAGTCCTAAAAGACCAGGTCCACCACTAGACCCCGAATGCTCAAGCCCCAGAAAATGATTGCTATTTCAGGTGCCTCCTTCCTCTTCTATCCCATCTTGCAGCTGCGAAGTCAGAACGCCCTGCTCCTTTTGAACCCCCTGTTGCTCCGAGCTCCTGTCCATGTGTCTCTTTGCACCAGTCTTGTTCCTCAGAGCGGAAGTGTCCTCCTTCTCCCTTGTCCCTCGACCTTTGGGGCCAACAACTGACCAATTATTATTTTGTAGTTGTCTCCGATTTTGTTCTGCAGATAAACGCGGTATGCTGATTTCTAAAGTATGCAGAAATTCCTCTGATGCTTCTAGCTCTTGAAAATGAATTGGGCCTTTCTCTGTCATTATCTTTAGCCTAGCAGGGTATTCCACAAAAGCCTTATGGTTCTTCTGTTGCAACAACTTCACAACCGCTAAGACCTGCCTTCATTTATTTAACAGTTGTGGGGTATAGTCCTGATCGAAGTACAAACGGACATCTCCAAAGTGAATTTCCTTTTTCCCCCAGGCTAACATTAAAACCTCTTCTTTTACCCTGTAGTCAAGAAAAGCTATCACTATGGAGCGTGGTCTTGCCTTCAAGTCCCTAGGGCGAGGGATTAAGGATCTGTTGGCCCGAATTATACTTAGTTCTTTCTCCTGTGGGAGGTTCAGGATCTCATGTAAAAAAGAACTCATGAATTCCACCATGTTTTTGGACTCTGTACCTTCCGGTAAACCATGGATGCGAATATTATTACGGCGGTTTCTATTTTCAAGTTCCTCCAGCTTTTGCTCTAATTTATTTGCCCTCTGGTGTAGGTCAAGCAGTGCAGTATTATGGGCATCTGTCGTGTGGGTATAATCTGACATCATAGTCTCTAAACTTGTTGTCCTCTGTGCTAAGTCCAATATATCTTGTTTTTGGCTTGAGACATTTTTATCCAGGCGCAGTAAAGTTTCACTCATTTGCTTTAGGGTAGAGCATAGTTGTTTAGATGTTATCGTATAATCCTCCTCTCCTTGGCTTGCCCCATCCGCATCGTCATGCTGCGTTTCCATCGTTAGCTGCGCCATCACTCGTGGGCCTAACTCTGTCAGCGTTTTCTGTTGTTTGTTCACCCCACCTGAACAATTTTCCTTCATTTTGTGTTTGGCCGGCATCAGGTAGTCCGTTATTCTGCATTTGTACAACAGGGTGGGTTTTCTTTTTACTTGATTACAACAGATTTAGGTCAGGTTGTAGTGGAGCTAAAAATCTAAGCTGCCATACAGGAAGTTGACCAGATCGGAAGCCTAGGTCAAATGCTTTTGACAGACCAATGAAGACCACGCATGTGGGTTTGCCTGGTCCATGCATCTTAGTACTTGATCAGAAAAAAGGGCCAGGGCAGAGGAGGTACTATATTGCTTGCTGAAGCCATGCTGGAGGGGGCATAGGAGGTTGTACTTTTCTAGGTGCTCTGATAGCTGAGAGTGTATTATTTTTCCAAGCAGTTTGCTAAGGCGGGGAAGGAGGGAGATGGGTCGACAGTTGTCGGGTGAGAGGGGATCACCAGCTTTGAAGATCGGTACAACGTTTGCATGTTTCCAGGAGTCGGATACAGTAGCTGTGGTAAGGGTGAGGTTGAATATAAAAGTGAGAGGTTTTACAATTGCAGGATAGATGAGTTTTAGGAAAGCAGGGTACATACCATCACTGCAAGGGCTTCCTTTGGACGGTAGGGACTTTAGTAGCTTGATATTGTCAGTTTGCCCGATGGCCCTTAACTGGAATGGGGGGGCAGAGTGGTGGTAGAGGAGGAGGGGGAATTGTTTGGCTGATGGTTCTGAGCAGGGGAGGTTGGGGGAGCTTGCTGAAGTAGGGGGATAAGTGTGAATTTTGAGTTGAAAGCATTAGCAATCTCAGTAGGGTCTGAGATGGGACAAGATGGGGATAAGAGTTATGTTACTTGCCTATTGTTCTTTGGGTTTAGGAGTGAGAAAATGGAGGCCCAGAAATTGCTCTGATTACCAAGGTTGTTGATTTGTTGATATAGATAATATTTATGTTTTAGCGACTTGGCAGTCTGTTTGCAGGAGTTGCACAGCTGTCTGTATATAATTCAGAGTTGGGGAAGGGGGATGCCTTATATTCCTTCCACTTGCTATCCTGGTCTTTCATTAGTGGCAGCAGTTCTCTTGGTAGCCAGCAGGTGCATCCTCCTCATACCCTTATGGTTTGAGTGGGAAGTATGTATCCTAAATGTGAGAGAGGGTGGAGGTAAAGAGTGTGATCGCCACAGAAATGTTGTGATGGTACAGGGCAGACCAGTTTATTGCGCAAGCATTACCGAGGACCGGTAAATCTAACAAGTAATAGGCCTGTAACTTGCAGGCTGTTTACACTGTGTCATTTTTAGTGGTATTCGAAGTTTGGAGAACATCAATTCAGAATAATTGCACAAAGTTCCACAACTTCATGAAGTTATTCGCACTTCATGAAGTAAAACTTCAAGGTTTTGGCAACTTCGCAAAGTTGTGAATTTACAACTTCAGTGGTGAAGTTCATTAGAACTTTGCAAAATGGTTGAGTCATTCAGTGTTGTTGCTGCACCATGTGACCTGCAGATCACATGATTACATTGCAGGAGGAAACAGATCAGAAGAACTGTGCTGTGTGCAGTTCTATGAAGTGTGTTCAGGAAGTAGGATCTGCACTGTACTAGGAGCTCAGTTTTGACTCAACTTGTACTGCTGTCCATTTTTTTAAATATATTCTACTTGATGTTCTGCATCTGCAGACTTAATTTGTAATGTTTATGTCTACAGTTAAGTTATTGTTTTTCCTTTCTCTTTCTGTTTGGTGTTGCTGTGCTGGACTAGTGCTGTATGTGGGGGAAGGGGCTGACTTATGCCTGCAGTGAGCAACAGCTTTAGTTTCAGTGCATTTTCACTATCACTCTCAGACTTCATTTTCCTCAAGGCCCCTAATTTCTGTACACTCTCAGTGTACCAGTGCTGCTAAAAGGATCCACGATGCCGCATCGACAATTTCATGTCAACTCAACATTTCCCGGACACCACTACATCAACTACAATTGCGGTCGGGATGGTGCTGTGGTAATAAAACTTATTTTTTGTGGGGGGCTGTGCCCCCTGCACCCCCATACTTAAGATTCCCAACTCTGAGATGGAGCTGAGTCAGGGATGGGGTGTAGGACCTTGGGAAAGGCTGCCAGGGTCTCAGGTGGACTTTACAATTACATGGCGATGTTGTCAGCATCGCCCACGTCACTGTAAAGTTGTTGATGTAGCGACAGAATACCCTGCTAAAATACTAACGTTTGTCCAGGACCCTGGCAGGTAGCTGTAGAACTTTAGGATTTTAATATTTTTGTTTACTATTTTTTTAATACTTTAACCCTTTTGATTACTATTTTTTAATATTTTAACCCTTTCTTGTCATTTTGAAATTTATGTTTAATTTGATCATAACTATTTTATTTTTTGCAGTATTTTTATTATTATTCAGTTCACCAGTACTGCTATACACTACCATATTAGAATGAGTGGTACAGGGAAAGTAAAGGGTAGACAGGGAGGAAAGGCAGGGAAGACGGTAGTGGTGGCCACCAGTCAAGGTGGGTGAGGGTGTGGTATGGCTGCAGGAGGTATTGGTGTATCTGCAGTGTGTAATGTTAGTGATACTGTTAAAATGCTTACAACATTTTATTTGTCTGCTCTCTTAGTTGAGGGAAGTGGCAGCCAGAGCCAAGATATCTCAAAGCTGAACCCCATCAACACCATTGAGTAAACACAGAGGTGCTGAAAAAATGTCTAAAAGAGTCTCCAGTGGTTAGTGGTACTGGACCTGAGTCTGAGGATGATGCAGTGGCAGAGTTGTGTGTTCCAGTGGCATACCAGGAAAATTAGGAAGAGAAGGACCTGGGGGAGGAGAAGAAGAAGAAGGAAGAGGAGGAGGAGGAGGAGGAGGAGGAAATGGACAATGAAGGTGAGGATGACACTGTCATCAATCCTTTGTGGGAGCTGTATCATGTGACCTGCAGAAACTGCACATGTGACCTACAAGCAATTGTTCCTCTTTCTGAGGAAACTTCACCTTAATTCACTGCAGTGCAACATCTAAGGCAAAGTTACATGCAAAGTGCCAGCAAAGTTTTTCAAAGACGAAGTTGCCACAAAATGTCCAACTTCGCAAAATGCTTCATGAAGTCAAAGTTGGTGACTTTGCCAGAATTTCGCAATTGAAGTAAAACTTCACTGCATCTCTAGTTGTTTTAGTGACTAAGGCTTGCAAACATGACACTTTTACTGATATTGCTGGTCCTACAGTCATTACCCTGTTATAAAGGGTGCAGTCACACCTGTTAGTTTAATATGTAAAAATAACCATAGTACATGCCTGACTAATGAGGTGCAAGGAAAATGTTGGGATCCCATGGTGGTAAGCAGGAGTCAGCAGAAAAGCCTATAGAAACACTACAGTTTGCACTTGAGAGAGTCTAAAATAAAGGTTGTGGGGGCAGATAAACCCACACCCGTCACAGTACTAGCGCAGCAGTTTATTCTAAGCTTGTTGTCTTGTTTGATATATGTAGTTCCTAGGCAGAGCAGTGAATTAATGAATGCCTGTCAGTGCTGCACTAGGTAGCCAGTGTGTTAATTCACCAGGTAGCTCCAGTCTGTAAAGTTAGAACCCTGGTTAGACCGGGTTATAACAGCAGACTAGTCCCTACTTGGATCAAAGTGAGGTTCTGTTTTGCAGCTGTCCCATTAAAATACATTGAGGAACTTGGATATGCCTTGTTATGCCTGTCAATGAGTGAGTATTGTGCTTGTTTTGCTTGATGACATGCTAAAGAAGTCCTCGGGTTGTTTAGCCTAGAACCGCCTCTGTGATGACAGGAATGACAATAACCATTCCAGCATGGGTTTCCGAACCACGGAACTAATACCACCTTAGTCCGGCTGGCATTGGATATTTTAAATTGGACAGATGATGGCCTAATGACAGGAGCATTGTTTATTGATTTAACTGAGGCCTTTGAGATTGTGGATCACCAGATCCTGCTAGCTAAACTCAATTCCATAAGCCTGGATAGGCTATTCTTATGGCAGAAACATAGAAACATAGAAGTTGACGGTAGATAAGGACCGCAAGGCCCATCCAGTCTAGCCATTTCTTTTTCTACCTTATGAATGTGTCATCAGCCTTTGCTCTTTCAATGGCATATCTATTCATACTCATCTGTATAGCTCCCTTATGCCTATCCCATGCCTGTTTGAAGCCCGGCACTGTATTCATATCCACCACTTCCTGAGGTAGACTGTTCCATGCATCCACCACCCTTTCTGTGTAAAAGAACTTCCTCACATTACCCCTTAATCAGCCTCCCTCTAATCTCATGCTGTGTCCTCTTGTCCTGCTATTTTTCTTATATTGAAACATGTTAGACTCTTTCACCTTGTTAATGCCCTTAAGGTGTTTGAATGTTTCGATCATATCACCTCTCTCCCCCCCTCCTTTGCTCTAGGGTATACATATTGAGCTCTGTTAATCTGTCCTCATATGTTTTCTGATGCAGTCCCTGCACCATTTTGGTTGCCCTTCTCTGGGCTACCTCAATTTGGTTAATGTCCTTGTGAAGGTGTGGACTCCAGTACTGCACACAGTACTCCAGATGGGACCTAACCAGTGTCTTGTAAAGAGGAATTATTACCTCCCTCTTCCGACTTATGATACCCCTACTAATACACCCCAACATCTCCCTAGCCTTACCTACAGCTTTACTGGTCTGCTTGGATGATTTCAGGTCATCGGTGATGATTATGCCCAAGTCTCTTTCTTCCCTTGTGACTGCCAACAACTCCCCTCCCAGCCTATAGGTGACTTCAGCGTTTCTCTTCCCTATGTGCATGATCTTGCACTTCTTTGCATTAAACCCCAGTTGCCACTCATTTGACCATTTTGCTAGTTTATCCAGATCTCTTCTCATTCTGCCCACCCCATCAGGATCATCTACTTTGTTGCAGATCTTGGTGTCATTTGTGAACAGACAAACCTTACCCTCCAGTCCATCCTAATGTCACTGATGAAGATATTGAAGAGGACTGGCCCAAGACTGATCCCTGAGGTACCCACTTGTGACTTGCATCTCTTCTGACTGTATACCATTTACCACCACTTCTGTTTTCTGCCCATCAACCAGTTTGCCACCCAGTTGACCAACGTCTGACCCACCCCGAGCCTACCCAGCTTATTAATCAATCTTCTATGTGGAACAGTATCGAAAGCTTTGCTGAAGTCAAGGTAGGCAACATCAGCTGCTCCCCCTTGGTCCACCACTCTGATTACCCAGTCAAAGAAAAATATGAGATTAGTTTGACAGGACCTTCCTTTTGTAAACCCATGCTGTCTTGGATCCTGTGCTCCTATGGATTCTAGGTGTTGCACTATCCTTTCCTTAAGGAGTGCCTTCATAATCTTGCCCACTACTGAGGTAAGACTGACTGGTCTGTAGTTCCCTGCCTCCTCCTTGCTACCACTCTTATGGAGCGGGATCATACAGCCCTTCTCCAGTCTTCTGGGACCTCTCCTGTGCTCAGAGACTCACTAAACAGTTCTGATAATGGCTCTGCTAGTTCCACCCTTAGCTCCTTTAGTACCCTGGGATGTATGCCATCAGGTCTCATTGCCTTGTCCACCCTCAGCTTATCAAGCTTTTGTAGGACCCTTTCTTTTGTGAAGAGACTAGTGCAACACCTACCCCCCCCCCCGTGTCCATGGTGCTGAGCTGTGTGCCCTGTCCTACCTTCTCTTCAGTAAATACTGAGCAGAAGTATCTATTTAGGATAGATACTTTTACATGGTCCTCCTTCTCCTCACATGCCCCCTTATCCCCTTTGATCTTAGCAATACCCCCTCTGGACTTTCTCCTTTCACTACTGTATCTATAGAAAGTCGTGTCACCTTCTTTTACTGTTTGTGCTATTGTTTTCTCAGTTTGGTCCTTTGCCTGCCTTACTGCCTTCCCTGCTTCCCTTAGGGAAGTTTGGTATGCCTCCCTATCTTCATTCTGCTGCATTCCCCTCATATTTCCTGAAGGCCAGCCTTTTGGCTCTGACCTTTTCTGCTACTGTTTTTGAGAACCAAAGTGGTTTGCTTCTTCTTTTGCACTTCCTTTTCTGTCTAACACAATGGGATGTTGCTTCAAGTATTGCATTCTTAATGCCTGCCCACTTTGCTTGTACCCCCTCATCTGTATTTCTTTTTGCCAGGGTAAGCTTAACCCTGTTGAACATCTTATCAAAGTCAGCTCCTCTGAAATCCCATATTTTTGTCTTGGAATGGGATGATTTAGTTCTAGTGGCCAAACTAAACCATACCATGTGATGGTCACTGGCCCCCAGGTGACCTTCTACCTGGAGATCTATGATCCTTTCCCTGTTAGTAAGTACTAGATCTAGGATAGCCATGTCTCTTGTGGGTTGTTGTACCAGTTGTTTGAGGCCTTCCCCCTGCAGGGAATCCACCATATGTCTAGTTCTGTCAGATGTTCCTGCTGGTATTGACCAATCTGTATCTGGCATGTTGAAGTCTCTCATTATCAGACCCTCCCCTTTAGGTGTCATGTTTTGTATATCTTCTAACAGTAATGTGTCTATGCCCTCTCTCTGGTCTGGAGGCCTGTAGACAACCCCAGTTCATATGGCTGTCCCATTTCCTGCTTCCAGGGTGACCCACAGTTCTTCTGGCTCCTTATGTGTATTCTGAATTTCTGCAGCTTTGATATTTTTATTGACATAAAGGGCCACTCCCCCCCTTTTGCACCTTGGTCTCTTCTGAATAGTACATAGCCAGGTACTGAAGTCTCCCAAGTGTGATTATTGGTAAGCCATGTCTCGCTAATGGCTACTATGTCCTGTTCAGCCTCTGTCATTATTGCCTGCAGGTCTGGGATCTTGTTTCCCAGACTGCAAGCATTAGTGTACATGATTTTCTATTGGCCAGATTTCAGTGTGTTAGTTGTTGGGTGAGGTCTGATGTTTCCCCTGTGCATCATATGGGGAGCCAGACCTTTTTCTTACCTGGTGATGCAAATGAACTACAAACATGCTGAACTCCTGTTTGACCACTAGCTGAGGGGGGAAGGGTGTTCTTCCCATTCAACGTATGGGGTGATGTACCCCTCTCCCCATTTGCTAGTTTAAATATTCTGCAAAGACATCAAACTTCTGCCCCAATGCACTGACCCCCTCCTTAGTCAGATGCAGTCCATCAAATTTAAAGAACTTTCGCTCCCCAAACTGTTGCCAGTTCCCTACAAATGTGTGTCCTTTTTCCTGGCACCAGCCCTTGAGCCACATGTTTAGCTCTCCTATCTCCCCTTCTCTGACCTTCCGTCCATCGCCCCCTCTCCCAGACTGGCAGGATCTCAGAGAAGGCGATGCTGGATGAAATGGATGATAGTTGTCACCCAGCCTGGTCAGGTGTTCCTTGGTCTCCACAACTGACTGGCTGGCAAGATCATTAGTCCCTATGTGTACCAGGATGTCAATGTTTTCTCCTGCTTCCTTAACAATTTTAGCAATGCGGTCAGTGTCTCTCCATGCTGATGTACCTGGGAGACATCTGGCCATTACCCCTGGCTGGAGATAGGTATCAACTCCCCGAATCATGGAGTCTCCTATGATCAGAAGTTTTTTTGGATTTCCTTTTTGCTTTTTGTTTTGGTTCCTGTTTTGGGTGAGTTTTTTTGTGCTAGCTCCTGAGCTGCAGTGTCCTGTTCTGCAGTGTCATCTGCCCCTTTGTTTGATTTCGGAGATAGAAGCAGATACCTGTTTGTAGTTTTTATATGGTTTGTGGAGGTGATATGTTGGAGACCACAGAGTGATCGGGCACCCAATTTGCCCCTCCTAACCACCTGCCAACTTCCCAGACCAACTACCCTCTGCGGTCAAGGTGCTTCTGTTGGATGTTGGGGAAATGGTGGGCAGTTCTTTTAATATATTTCCTCTTGAATATGCAATTAGAGGTGTACAATCTCTGCCCATGCTGTCTAGAGCTGAGCCCTTAGCTCTCCAATGGCCCAGCATCTAGGACAGTGTCCTAAATCCTGTAAAACTGCCCTTCTGAAAAGTGTTCTGCAGTACCTGCAGTTAATGATATCCATTCCAGATAGGTTGCTGGGTTTATAACCTGGTCAGAGTAATTAGAAGGAAGAAAATGAAAGCAAAAGTTTGGTTTTGTGTTTTGCTGATTTGGTTTTGTATAACTTGTTATGACAAGTTAAATTACTAGTGCCCCAGTAAATTAGGTCACTGTGTGGATACCCCTCTGATCCACCCCTTCCTGCTTTGCCACAGGAAATGTCATGACTGTGCTACCCTATAAAATGAGTGTAGTGTGGGGTGGTTGGGGATGGTAGTGGGTGGCTGGGCCCTTCCTCTGCCGAAAAAGAAGAACCACGGATGAAAGACACAAGGAGGTAAGAGCAGAAACAATCAGCCAATATCAAATCTAGTAGCCCTGAAAGCTTATCCTAATGATAGATAAAACTGTAAAACCTGAAAAGCGCCACCTGTAATAATTTCACAGAAGATATACCCTGTAAGAAACACTTTGCTACAGAGAAAAATAAAGCAGTAACAGAAGATATACCTTGCAAAAGACAATTAGAATCAGAAGATTACAGCAGTAATCTGGAAGCAGACACCTGTAGACACACCCTGTAATAATGCAGCAGAAGGTATACCCAGCAACAACAATTTGAATCAGAGACAAATAAAGCAATACAATGTTGACAATAAACAGTAACAATCCCTGTAAGTACAAAATAAAAATAACAACACACAGTAAATCTGCCTAGCCAAAAGAAGCCTTAATCCTTTTCCTTGCTCTGATAAGGTTCTTTGCTCTGTCCTTTCAAGCAACCTAGAAGAAAAGAGCTCAGGTAAAGCTAGGTGCCTTGGCCAGCAAACCTAATCTAGTGGTTTTCGTATTACCTAGAAAGCAGGTCTCAGTATGTAAAAAAGAAGGGAGAGTTATCTGATAGGTGCCGGATCTGTGATGGAATCCCTGAGGCTAAATATTGGGCCAGCTCCTTTTTTCACTCTATATCAATGAAATTCCATCAGATTGTGGCAGGGAAAAATTATTGTTATATGCAGATAATGCAATATTATATATCATTATGTACTGAGCTTCGGTGGGCAGATGCTACTCCCCTTCCAGGCTGAGGGAACCTGCGCCCCTTTGATAGTACCCCATTGCAACCCAAGGTATATAGGCACTGTCATGCCTTGGGGATTGCACGGAGGAGGTGGGGGGGCTCTTCGGCTGTGTAGAGTGGATTGGGCGTATAGGGGTGGTAAGGTTAAGAAGACACCCTGGGGTGAAATGGGTCCAGTACAGGGATTTGTGATGCCTGGTTCCCATACTCAAGGGTTCCACTGATAGTGGGCAAGTTGCCCATTCCTCCAAGGCCTCTCATCCAACTTAGGCGGTGTTATGCATTGCCGGGTCAATAAAGAACAAGACAGCAATTATTGCTGATCTTGTTGAGTCTTCTGACCTGGCTTGCATCACTGAGACCTGGCTGGATGAGAATGCTGATCCCATATTGGAGTCAGCTGTTCCAGCCGGGTACCCTGTGATACATCACCCGAGATTGGATGGGGGGGTCGCTATTTGTTTTAAATTGGAATTGGACCTTGTAGATGTTCCAGTGGTGACCCCTAGATCTTTTGAGTGTATCATGGGAGGAGGTGCAGGCAGCAGAATCTTACTCATTTACCATCCACCCAGTGATGAGAAAGCTTTTCTGCAGGAAGTTGTAGACTTGATTGTCGACATGGTGTTGGAACCCTCCAGGTGGTTGGTCCTGGGGGATTTCAATGCCTGGGTCGACAATGAAATCTCGTATTTTGGTCAAAGCTTCCTCCAACTGATGATCTCGTTGGGCTTCACACAGGTTGTTATCTCTGCAACCCATATTCAGGGTCGCTCTTTGGATCTGGTGTTCACCCTGGGGATGGAGATCACTGGCAGTGAAACCAGTTGGGTGGTCAGACCATCACTCTATAAGGTTCAATTTTGAGGCCCCCCTTATGAGACCACCCCCTTTGGAGATGGCCCAGTACCGCCCTGAGGGTCTGATGGCAGTGCTGGACCTATCAAGTTGGCCTGTGGAGTGTTTGGAACTAGATGTCTTAGTAGTGCACTATAATAACATGGTGCTGAAGGCTCTGGATTCCATAGCATCTGTCTGAGTTCATCCCCTCTCCCTCCACCCTCGGTTACCTTGGTTTTATGAGGCATTGAGGGAGTTGAGGAGAGCAGGGCAAGATTGGAACACTGTTGGCGGAAATCCAGCCTGGAAGGGGGCAGACTTAGATTGATTGCCCATTATATGGACTATCAATCCGAAATCTCCCATAAGAAGGCAGAGTTCCTGTCCAGGAAAATAGCTGCATCAAGGAATTGACCAACCCAGCTCTTCCAGACCATGGACAGACTGTGCAATCCAGCCTGCCTGTGGGGTCGAAGAGCTTTTTCACAAATAAAGTGCGATGAGTTTTCTCAGTTCTTTGATGATAAGATGTTATCGATCAGGTCGGAGATCCGCAAAACACATTCAAATGAGCATGGCAGTTGTTGATGTGAGGCTACAGGCCCTCAGTCTGCCTGTTTGGTTTTTGACCAGCCAGGGATCATGGATATTATGAAGATTGTCCAGGGCTTGTGATTGACTTGCTGTAGTTTGGATCCTGGTCCTACGCGTCTCCTTTTGGGGTGCATGGATGCAATCGGACCAGTCCTTGCTGAGATAGTCTGGTACTCATTGGACCAAGGGGTGTTCCTGGAGTCCCTGAAAGAGGCTATCGTGACACCTCTTTTAAAGAAACCTTCCCTTGACCCTGACTGTCTTGCCAACTACAGACCGATCTCTAACCAGCATTTTTTGGGCAAGGTTATTGAGAAAGTAGTCGCATCGAAGCTCAATGACTTTCTTACCACCCATGAAGTCTATGATCCTCTCCAGTCCAGTTTCAGGAAGGGGCATGGTACTGGGATGGCGTTGGTTCGAGTACTGAATGATCTCCCAATAGTGAGAGATCAGAGGAGCCGTTCGATCTTGGTCCTCCTTGATCTCTCTGCAGCATTTGACACCGTGGACCATGGGATGTTGCTAGAATGCCTGTGGCTGCTCTGTGGACTGTTGGGGACAGTTCTCAGATGGTTCCACTCTTTCCTCATGGGCAGAACTCAGACAGTAGTATCAGGAATTATTTCCTCTGCTCCCTTTGCTCTGCACTGTGGGGTGCCACAGGGTTCTGTGCTTTCCCCCATGTTATTCATGGTGTATATGCTTCCATTGGGAGATATTATAAGGTATTATGGACTGAGTTTTCACTGCTATGCAGATGATACTCAGCTCTATATGTCCTTTGTATCCGAACAAAATGATGCAATATCGATCTTTAACAACTGCCTCGTTGAGATTCAGGACTGGATGAGTGCTAACTGGTTAAGACTGAATCCAGACAAGACTGAGGTGCTGGTGGTGGACCCTGGTCACCGTGTAGAGGAGTTGACTCCTGCATCTTCCTCTGGCCGTGTGTTAGGGGGTAACCAGTTGAGATCTTCTGAACAGCTGCGAAATCTGGGTGTAGTACTTGACAGTGAGTTGGTGCATAAGATACAGGTGTCAGCCATTGTTAAGTCCTCTTTTTACCATCTGAGGACTATAGCCAGGATAAAACACCTTGTTCTGCACAATGATCTCCCGGTGTTGGTTCATGCCTTTGTATCTTTGTGTCTTGACTTCTGTAATGCTCTATATCTAGGGTTGCCGGGGGTTGCTCTCCATCACCTGCAGCTGGTGCAGAATGCTGCAGCCAGGTTGCTGACTGGGCTACCAAGAACTTGCCACATCACACCTGTGCTGCGCAAACTGCACTGGCTGCTGGTGTGATGGAGGATCACCTTCAAGGCCGCGTTGCTGACCTATAAGACCCTACACAGACAGGGACTGAGCTACTTGCAAGATCTCCTTCATCTCTACTACCCTCTCCACCCACTCCGTTCCACCAACGAGGGATTGCTAGAGATTCCCAGGGTTCATCTTCAGTCATCTGAGGCCAGATCTTTTCCTTTTGTGGCTCCAACCCTGTGGAATTCTCTACCTCATCAGATTAGAGAGTGTCTGTCCATGGAGTCCTTTAAAACTTCATTGAAGAGTTATTTATTGGAATTAGCTTTTTAATATGACATCTACTTGTCCTGCTGCCTTTTAAATGCTTTATATTTGTATTTATTTTTGTTATGTGTTGCTACATTTATTTTGTATTTGCACTTTGATATTTCGAAAAGTGCATTATAAATAAATCTTGAATTGATTTGTAGCTCTAAGAACACCACTGAAATAAATAGATTGCTCATGTCCAATATACACCAGCTAGAGGACTGGCTTCTAGCTATACAAGCTGGTGGTTCTTAACAATAAAAAGACCAAGTCCATCCTCTTTGGCCCAAAGAGCCTAGGCCCCCAATGGGGGCATTTCTTAACCCCTACCCTCTTGAATGGAACAAATATCTAGATGGTTGACTCCATCAAATATCTAGAAATTCATCTTGATTAGGACATCGCCTTTAAAGACCATATCAATTACCTAGTGAAATCTCTTCACCAGAAAGTTGGACTCCTATACCGGGCTAAGCCCCTACCTCTCTAAAATGTCTTTTATAAAGTATAACCAACTCAACTCTATTGCCCACCCTTCTCTATGGATCTCTTGTCCTCCTCTCTGTCAGAAACTCTGAATCGGAAAAACTGAAATCACTATATCATAGAATAGCTCACTTTGCAGTTTTTGCCCCACCCAAGGAACACCACTGCAAAGCTATTGACTCCCCTCAAATGTCCCTCACTCTTTGGTAGACTTGAATATTCATTGTTGTGCCTCACCTACAATCTCATAGGTCTGCATGCTCCACCTGATCTCCATGGCCTGATAATAAACAAACCTGTAAGATATACAAAATCACACATGCCCCCACAATGCAAAGCATCATGGGCTGCATATACAAATCACCACAGAATATTATGCTGGTTCAACTTTAAGCAGAAATGCATGGTGCTGAAAGGTCTCTCATGACCCCTTAGATCCTCAAATAGTAAACTCTTACAGGTCCCCAAAGTTAAAACAACAACCGGTAGCAGGTCCTTTGCAAATTCTACCCCTGCCATTTGGCATGCCCACCCCAATGCTCTGCAAGTGCTCTCCTCTCTGGGTGAATTTAAAAAGGGTCTAAAAGCCCACATTTTAGAAAACGCCAATGTAATTGTTACCACTGAAAAATGATTTACTTCTCTATTGCATTATTCTGTTTATGTAATGGCAGCACTCAACCTGCCCATGTTATGCATTGGAGCAAGTTTCACTAGCTTGAATGTACAATGATATAAATTAACGCTGTAGTCCTAATATGTGTTTATTGTTAATTACTAAGTACTGTATAATGATGTCCATATACGTGTTTATTGTTAAACTCTGATGATTTGAAAAACACACTGTGGTCTGAGCGAAAACAGATGCTAGTTCTTTGACCTGATAAAGGATATCTGGCACAGTGCATGGACTCATCACGCCTTGACACACACATCAAACACTTGTGAGAGAAAGCTCCCCACCTGGCACAAGATGTCATCTGTGTGCCAGAACACTGCTTTGTTACTTCCCAGACACATGCCACAATGCCTTCCTCCCAGCCTTAGCTCATTCAGGCATCTCATTGAGTTCATACCTGAAATGAGATCACTGGCAAGGGAAGGCAACATGGTCCCCACTAGGACAACAGCTGTCCCTGCAAACAATGTTACTTGATACATTTTTTGGGAGGGCACATTTTGACCCCAAATTTTTAACAGAGTCTTTTTATGACCACACCTCTTCTGAACAGGACAGGTATCTTTATAAAATACTAGACAAAATGTAATTTTATGCCACTAGTGCAAGTACACATTTTGGCCAGGATTTGAAAAACAACACCTGTCATGTTCATGAGGTGGTGTGAAAAAAAGGGCTGTGTTGAAAATGTGTTGTCAAAATACTGAAAATTACCAAAGTTACAAACAAGTATTGAAAACTTACAATTTACCTTTTATAACTTTGTTGTTTAATATTTTGACCTAACATTTTCTACACAGTCTTCTAGTGACCCTTACACATGAAACCAGTCATTTTGGCCTGGATTTGAAAAACAACACATATCATGTTCATCAGATGGTGTGAATAAATGTCTATGATGAAAATTTTGCATAAAAATATTGAAAATTACAAAAGGTATGAACGAGCATTGAAAATGTTCAATGTATCTTCATAACTTTGTTGTTTTTTAATATTATGACTGCAGATTTTCAACATGGTCTTCTTATGACCCCACCTCACTAAGCCAGTTGGTAAAAATGTTAAAATTTTAGCTGAAACATCTTTTTGTGCCACAAGTGTGAAAACACATTTTGGCCAGGATTTGGAAAATTACTCCTGTCACATTCATGAAGTGGTGTGAAAAAATGGCTATGTTGAAAATTTGGCGTCAGAATATTGCAAATTACCCAAGTTATGAGCAAGTGTTGTAAAATTTCAATGTACCTTCATAACTTTGTCTTTATTTTTAATATCTTGATCCAAAATGTTCAACATAGTCTTCTTATGATCCCCCCAATGAAGCTGGTAGGTGAAAAGTTTCATATCCCGCCCAAAAAAGGATTTCATGGAGTGACTGAAAAATCACCTTTCAGGCCAGATTTGAAAAATTATACCTACTTACTCATGAGGTGGGGTCTCAAAAAGGCCATGTTAAAAATTTGGGGTGAAAATGTTAAAAAATAACCAAGTTATGAAAAAGGTTTAAAACACATTGAGATGTGCTAACTGCACTTATTTGATTTCCTCTGTTCCCAATCCAGTTTTTAAGAGTGAAGAATATGTCTGTGGTCCAGAGAGGATTATAATGTTGGACTCCCAGTAGGTAAGTATAGGGGGATGAGGGGTAGAGGGTGCCAAGTGCAGGATCAGGGTGGGGGTCAGGACAGTGGAGCAAGGCAACATGGGACAGTTTTCTTTATTTCAGGTTTGAAAAAAGAAAAAAACATTAAGGGATGCTTTTCTTTATTGCTGGTACCTACCAACACTGGGGATTGAGCGACCTAGTATCAGATTGATATTTGGGGGCACTGGGGTGGGATCTCATGTGTCCCTGACTGTTAGACCAGGAGGTAGTCTCAGGGAAAGTAATAGACACTCCTTGGCCTCAGATAAAAAACATTTGCTGCCAACTTATAGCGAGCGTGGGGGCTTTGAAACTCTATTAAAGAAGAAAAGAAGTCCAGGGGTGGGGAACAAAATAACAGTGAAACAGAAAGAGGATGTGCCCAACCAGAGAGCTGCAGGGGTGGGAGTAAGTGGTAGGGAACAGACCAAAAGTGAGCTAAATAGAGTGACAGAGGAAGCCCCCAATTTGAGAGCTGAAGAGGGGGCGGGGAACATATGCATTGATTCATGGTGATGTGCTTCAACTCCGCTCACTGAGCTGAACATGGAGCACACAAACTGCTATGCGTTTGGAATCCGTTCATGCCCTCAGACCCCCTTTTCTCTCTACTCCTCATTTTTGCTATATGTCTATATGTCAGCATAGAAACTGTAGATTTAGTAGTTGCCGTATTGGTCCTTGCAAGAATAGATCCAGAAGCAAAAGGTATCAAATCATTTGCTTCTGGATCTATGTCAGCATAGGTCACACTATGCAGCTGTAACAACACACCCAACATAAAAACAGTGCTAATCTTTTAACCATACTTAATTACAAGGAGATATTTCCAGCCTATGAAATCTTATGCATGCTCGCACTACTATTACACTGAAAACTGCCAGTGAAAGATGATCTGGTGCCCATCCCAGTCTATCAGGTAATAAATATTATTTATTTGTTTTATTTATTTTCATTTTACAATTTTTGACTAGGAAAGACACATTAAGCCAAGGCTTGTTTCCAGGTACATCTTGAGAACACAGGGACGTCAATTGACTTAGTCATAGTCACACAGTATGCAAGTGGTGGCTGTGGGATTCAAACCTAGTTTTCCAAGTTTGCAGTCCATTGCTCTTAACCACTACAGTATATCATGTCCCTAAATTAAATCTGTTCTCCTCCAACTACCTGACAGATCTGGTGCTTTACAAAGTACAGAAGTTAGAGTCTCATAGACGATATAGTGTAGAATGCAAGAGTTTACTTTGGAAACATGACTTTCATACTCTCTGTATCCTAAAGGGTTTTACAAGGTACAGGAGTTACATATTGCCTCCACAGGGAATGCAGAGTAGAATAAAATTTCTGATGTCCAACCTGGCCCAACAGTGAATAAAAGAAAAACTGGCTTCCTCGACCTGCTGTCTGATGGGTCATGTGCTGAACCCAGCCTTTTGGGAAATAAAAAAAAAATGTGACCCCCTCTTTCCGCCAGCTATGTAATGAGTTCAGGGACCAACCCAGCCAATCAAGGAATAAATAAAATCTCTCTCTCTCCCTCCCCAAAGAACCTGACAAACTGGTATGTCCCCTGAACAGTGACATTCATACAACGACATGAGTCGATATCTGCAACAGCGCCATGTCACCGTAGAAGTGGGACCGGCCAACCCCTTCCCCTAACCTGCACCCCTTCCCTGAACTAACTCCAACCTGGAGTTAGAATTCTAAAGTGCAGGGGTGGGGGGGCAGATCCCCCTTAAGAAAAAACACACACCGATGTATGTGGCTCCATATCTACTGCAAATCGCTGTCGACATGCAGCCTGGCGCTGTGATGCCAGTCGACGTTTTTCTTGTCAAACTGGCATCGTAGAGCCTGACAGATCTAGTGCCTGAACCATCGGAGAATAAAAAAATTCTGTCCCTCTCCCCCAAACTACCTGATGGATCCAATACACAACCCAACCAGTCAGGGAATAAAGAAACAATACGCACCCCTCTGCTGCATCACTGCTGCTACCATTGAGTCTGGAACTCTCCATCACTTCCAGCTTGCAGCGAACTACCGTGGAAGACCCCTGGGGAAGGCCGACAGTACACACTTCCAAGACTGTAATCCCAAGTGCATGTGACCTGGATCCACTACCCAGCTCTCCCTCTCTTGCTGTCATTCCTTCTCTGGCACTCCATCTCCACTTTGCATCCCCCCTGACATATACACAGGGTTCACATTGCCTTGCATGCTCCAACTGAGCATGCTTAGCAGTGGAGTATCCGCCCTGGGCCACCACCATTGGCTGACAGCACCCATCAGAAGCAGTCCTTTGGAAAACACAGCAGGTGTGGGCATTATCAGTTTGCCATCCTTCCTCCCCAGGAAATAAAAACAAAACTGTCCTCCACCCCAACTATCTGATAGATGTGGTGCCCAACCCAGCCTGTCAAGGGAAAAAGCAAATCTGTCCCTTCCCCAGCTATGTGACAGATCCAGTGCTTCACAAAGCACAGGAGTTAGAGTCAGGTAGGGCAGGGACTATAGACTACAATAGAATTTAGTTTTATATAATGACTTTCATATACACTATATCCCAAAGTGTTTTACAAGGCACAGGAGTCCCATACTGGTAGTGCAGGGAATGTGGATGAAATTCAATTTCGGGTGCCAAACCTTGCCCAATGGAATAAACAAAAAATCTGCCCCCCCCCCCAATTACCTGGTTGGTCTGGTGACCAGCCTGGCCTGTCAGAGAGTGAAAAAAAATCTGTTTCCCCTCCTCACAACTACGTGATGGATTCAGTGACCAACATAGCCTGCCAGAGGAAAAAAATCTTTCCCTCTCCACACAAGTATGATAGATCTGCTACTTTACAAAGCGCAGGAGTTAGATCCTGGTAGAGCACAAACTGCAGAATATAATAGAATTGGGTTTTAAATAATGCCTTTCATACACACTGTATCCCAAAGTGTTTTACAAAATACAGCAGTTCCATACTGGTACTGTTGGTAATTTAGAATAGAATGTAATTTTTGGTGCCCAATTTGGCCCAGATAGGGAAAAAAAATCTGGCCCCCCTCTCACAGCTATCTGATGGTCCAATGACTGGCCCGGAACATCAGGGAATAAAAAAACATTTCTGTCATAATTCCACAACTACATGATGGGTCTAATGCCTAACCCTTCAGGGAATAAAACAAATCTGTCCCCCTTCCCCAACAATCTGACAGATCCGGTGCCCAACCTGAACCATCAGGGAATTAACAAAAATATCTCCCTCTCTCCCAAACTACCTGATTGGCCTGGCATGCAACCCAGCCTATCAAGGAACAGCAAAATATGCTGCCTTCCCCCAAACAACATGACAGATCCAGTGCCCTATTAAGCCGAGCAGGAATAGAAAAAAATCTGTTCCCCTTACCCAAACTGCCTAACAGGTTCAGTGCCCTACCTGGCTCATCAGGGAATAAAATAAAATGACACCCACCCCCAACAACCTGACAGGTTCTGTGCCCAACCTGGCCCATCAGGGAATAAAAAAAGGCTGATCCTTCCCCCAACTACCTGAAAGGTCCAGTACACAATCCCACCTACCAGGGAATAAAAAAAAGAAACCTGTCTCTCTTCTTCCCAACTATCTTATCTGTCCAGTGGCTGACCTGTCCCATTAGGAAATAAAAAGAAAAATCTGTCCTGTTCCCTCAAACTATCTGATGGGTCCTGTTCCCAACCTAGGCCATGTATTAAGTCAAATGGAGATCAGGAGGAGCAGTAGCAAAGAGGTGAGAGGAAGGAGGAATCATTAGGGTAGTAAAACATTGCCTTCCCCATGCCTATTCATTCAGGTTACAGTGAGGGGGTTCAAACGCTGCTCAGGAGGCTTGGGACTGCTGCTGTACTGCTGCTGCTACCAGCCTGTTTAGCCATCTCCACCTCCTCCACCTGCAGTGCATTAGCCTGGAAGACTGTGACCAGGGGAACCGGTAGTGTACACGTGTGAGGCTGGCCCTATCCCTGAACACCCTGACAGGTCTGGAGCCAACTCAGCCTGTCAGTGAATAAAAAAAGTTGGCCCTCTGTCCCTCAACTACCTGATGGGTCCGGTGTCCATTCCAGATCATTAAAAAGTAAAAAATGGAAGGGGGGGCTATGAGTAGAGATGCAGCAAAGTTTAACTACATGGGTGAAATTGCCTCAAAGTCGACAATTTTGCCCCATGTAACACTTCATGTAATTTTCCCAAATAACCCAGAATTTGCCATTTGTGACTTCTCTTTATTTTGGAGGGTTTTAAATGCAAATTGCACTTAAAAACCCCAAAGCAAGTAGAGGCACAAATGGAGAATCCCCCCCCAACATCACCCTTGATCTATCCCTGGTGTCTAGTGGTCCCCCCCGTCAGGTAGTACCCCCCACCCGCTCCCCAACCCCAAGTCAGATATTTTTAAAAATAGCTTATTTTCCTGGTGTCTAGTGGCCCCCACCCTGTCAGGTAGTGCCCCACCCCCACCCCTGCTCCCCCCAACCCCCAAGTTGGATCCTTTTAAAAATAAATTATTTTCCCTGTTGTCTAGTGCCCCCACCTTGTCAGGTGGTACCCCACCCGTTCCCCCAACCCCAAGTTGGATCATTTAAATACATTTTTCCTGGTGTCTAGTGGCCCCACCCTCCCCCCACCCTGTCATGTAGTACCTCCCACCCGCTCCCTCCCCAACCCCAACCGGAGTGGGCCACCGGCAATTCCCTCCACTCACCTCCACAACCGGCAGCCTGCCCAACTCAGTTCAATGAATGAGCGTGTGCTTGTATAAGCATGCACTCATTCATTGCAAATCACCATAATTTACTTCCCACTGTAGGGGTGTACTGAAAGGAAGGGGGCTGCTCCGGTGTCTTGGGGGGGCAGGTTTGGGGCTCAAGGCGTTGTGGACCCCAGAGGGTCTACAATGCCATTCCCCCATCCCGCCACTCCCACCAGTGACTGGACCTGCCCCCTACCCTTCTGTGGAAGCCTACAGCAGGAAGTACATTACTCAACTTATCAATGAATTAGTGCTTGCTTGTACAAGAATGCACTCATTCGTTGAGCTGAGTTGGGAAGGCTGCTAGCCATGGAGGGATGTGCCAGTGGCCTGCTCTGGTTGGGGTTGAGGGAAGCGGGGTGGGGTATTACATGACAGGGTGAGGGGAACACTAAACACCAGGAAAAATTTATTTAAAAGATCTGACTTGGGGTTGGGGGAGCAGGGTGGGGTACTACCTGACAGGGCTGGGGCCACTAGATACCAGGGAAAATTATTTATTTTTTTAAAAGTATCCAACTTGGTGTTAGGGGGTGTGGGGGTAGGGGTACTACCTGACAGAAGGGTGGTGGAGGGCCAACTAGACACCAGGGAAAACCATTTATTTTTTTAAAAGGATCTGACTTGGGGTTGGAGGGAGTGGGGCTACTACCTGACAGTGTGGGGGGCCACTAGACACCAGGGAAACCAAATACAAGTTTTGTACATATCCCAAAGTAACACAAAGTACCCACATAAATGGGAACTTGGCATTTCTTCTGGATGTGTAGTTATTCATTTCGCTACCTGTAGTATGACCCAAAGTTCGGATTATACGTGAAATGCTACAGGTAGCGAATTTAATGCATTTCGCACACCACTAGCTATAAGAGAGTTTGATGTTGGGGGATGAAACTAATTGTCTGGTGTTGGGTGGACTTGAACCAGCAGTGTAGGATGCATTACTGAAAAGCAGTGCTGCAGTGTCAAAGCCTTCCCTGTGGGCACTGTATAAAACCAAATCTGTAAAACTGACATTTATATGTGTTCCTCATGTAATTACAATTATACTGCAGAGACAGTATGGCCTGCTACAAAAAGAAAGATAACAAAAAAGCAAGACCAGCCTTGCTTGCACCAGCCAAATTTTGTTTTAGTTATTTAATTATTGCATAGGTGCAGAATCATCTATGCAATACATGGTAGCACAATTTCAAATGGTAAATTGCAGTTACACATTTTCTGTGTGCATTATCATGCTTGTAATAGGTGAACTTACCTGGAGCTTGGCACCAAGCACACCTGGCAAGAGAACTGGCCTGCTGCCCACAATGCTAGTACGGTCAGGCTGTGGCCTGCAGTGAGGGATGGAATGAGGCTGATGTTAGGCACTTCTCTTCTCATCAGGCAGTGCAATGAAGCACTGATAAGGCTGTGTATATCTCCATGGAAATAAATAAAACAAAGCAGCATGTAAAGAGGATCTGCCCACAAACAAGAAAGGGAGCAATACAAATAAATAAAATAAACAGACTGAAAAGGTGGTGGGTATTCACTCAGCAGCACATGAAACCACAGTGACTCAGGCACAGATTAGAGTGTTTGGAGAGTGCTGTAAACTATTAACAAGGTCTAGCAAGAGTAGGGCTGCAAGTTCGATTTGCTCTTGGCCATAATGTACGTGAACTCCCCATGTTCGCATCCGTCCACTTAACGTGAACATTTACTCTAAAAATGAGAACTTTGGTTCGCCAGGTTCATTCCAGTAACTGAAAAAACATTTTTTTTTTTACCTTGCCAACTGTGGCTTCTGCGCATGCTCCATCAGCTCTCCAGTCTTTACATCATGTGGTACAGAAGAGGGAGAGTCATAGGACCACCACCAGCAGCACGTCAGTCACCCTCGTCCCTCAGTGTCACTCGCCATAATTGGATGAAGGGTGATCTCTCTCTCTGCCTCTCCCTCTGCATAGGCAGCAACACCAGCAACGGTTGGTGCAGCAGGTCACAAAACATGTGGGATGCTGCCAATTAATTGCTTGCTGCGCATTTCTGGCACAGTGTGGGAGAGAGTTGTATGTTCTAGTAGCGGCTCTGTATGAGGAGAGCAGAAAATACACTAGTGGACTGTCTAAATCAAATTTAATTTTAAACAAAAAAAAATCACAAAAAAATATAATTTATGTCGTAAAGTTGTTTTTGGGCTGGCATAATAAAAAACAGTGTTTATTAACTACTTTAATATGCAGTTAGGCAGGGCACAGTAGCACAAAGTTATATTACAGACTGCTGCACTGTGCAAAACAACATTAAACTAAAAACAAAACTGAAAGTATATACAAAACTTTTTTTGTGCTAGTCACTGCAGCAGAAGAGTGAAATTGAGTACAGTGCAGGCTCAGGAGAAGGACCTCCGTGAGTGAGAGAGAGAGAGAGAGACTCGTGCTGCTGTTACTGTGCAGTCAGTGCTGTACTACAGTACTCACTGCAGTGCTGATGCTTGCTGAGTTGACTGACTCAGGTCGGTGTTGTTAAAATAAAATCTCTCTCTGTCTTTGTAATTCTCTAGCCTCTACACTGACTGTACGACAAAAAGGCAAAAGAAAAAGCTACAAAGCTTAAAAACAAACAAAAAAATTATACAGAGAAGATAATAGCAGTAGTTGAGGGCATTGAGCTTCAAGTGCAAATCTGGAGAGCTGAGTTTGAAGGAATCCCATCAGTTCCCTCTTTCATACTGTGTGACCCCATGATCAAGTCACTCATCTTTCTTGTGCTCCCTCCCCTGTCACAGCTGGAAACAACAAGCTTAGCTTAGTGATGTGTGCCTTTCCTGGTTAAACAATTTCCCCTTTAGTTTTAATTATATTCTAGTCCTACTAGTGCCTTACTGACCTATCTGGGAAACAATTTCACTGTTCTCAAAGTTCCGACTTGACACATCCAGCACCAGCAATGCACCAACAGTGTTGTACTGACCAGCTTGGGAGTAAATATCCCGTTGACAGAACCAGCAGTGCTGTATTTACCTGTTAGGGAGAAAATATCCCTGTGTCTTATTAATTAAAGTACTTGACACAGCCAGCAGTGCTGTATTTACCTGTCTGGGAGTAAATATCCCTGTGTCTTACTACTTAAAGTACTTGACTCGACGCAACCATGAGTGGTAAAAAAAAACAAAAAAAAAACGCAGCACTTCTCAGGCAATCCAGGCAACAGTAACAACAGTACAGAAAATTCAGGACATTGCAGGAGTTACTCGTCACGGTACTCAGAGGATAAGCACAAGGGCCATCATTATGTGGCAGCCAGTCTTAGTAAGCAGACTGATGGATGATGATGAGGAGAAGAGCAAGACAGATGAGAGTGAAGGGGAAATCAGTTGAACTGATTCTGAGTTTGTAGTAGATAAGGCAACAGTCAGTATGTCAAGTAGCTAAGGATGTCCCAGTTCCCATCTCGCTGGAAACAGGCGACCATCACACCGGTACACAAAAGTGGAGACAAATCACTGCACTCCAACTACAGACCTATCTCCATCCTCCCTTCATTGTCTAAGGCCCTGGAGCACATCGCCTCAGACCAACTAGTCAAGTACCTGGAAAAATATGACATCCAGTGTCCTGAGCAACATGGTTTCCGAAAAGGGCACAGTACCACCACTGCATTATTAGAATTCACTGGCTTCATCCATACCTCGCTTGATCAAGGAAACTGTGTAGGGGCAGTATTCATTGACCTTACAAAAGCCTTTGATACTGTGAACCACCCACTCCTACTCAAGCAATTATCAAACATTGGGCTCTCCAATGAAGCGTTGCTCTGTGCATTGAGCAAGGGAGAAACAAATCAAAGGGAACATATGTGAAGCAATATACTACTCCTAGAGTGGTGACACCACAATTCACTTTGATTCACTTTGAATTTTTGAATTTTAGTGACAGTAGAAGGCATGATGCCCATATGAGCTGTCCCTTGTTTAGTAATAATAATCCTCTAAACCCTTCTCTGCCAAGAAATTTGTCCAATCTCTTCTTATGCTCCGATAAATTCCTGCTATTTACCACTTCAGAAGGCAAATTATTCCAAACGTCTACTGTCCTTTGTGTGTAATAAATCTTATGCTTGCTAGTTTTAAAATTCATTGGCCTATTTTGTTATTCATGTCCCCTTACTTGTTGTTCCATTATAAAATTTTAATTTAATCCTTCCATTAGATCCTTCTTGTTAATGATTTTGTACATCATCAACACATTCCAACAATACATTTAGGGCTGGATATTCAAACTGCGCCATTCTGAGGCGCAAGCCCTTGCGCTGCGCAAAATAGTTGTGCAGGGGTGTGGCCGGGACGATATTCAAAGGAGTTGCGCTATTGAGCAACTCCTTTGAATATCAACCCCCAGCCACAGCCACTGTGCATGGCACAGTGGAACTTGTGCCACCGCAAGTTGTCAGAGTGGAGCATTCAACTTGCGGTGGCGTGCAGTACCACGCGCCATGCACAAAATCACGATATTCAAAAGGTGACATGCAAATGGGGCCATAATTCATGCAAGGCGCAGGGGGCCATTTGCATCTGATTATATTGCATTTGCATGCCATTAGCATGCTTGGGTGCGCGATCCTCGAGGACTTGCGCCTGGCGCCGCCTGCCAGGCAGCAGCCGTCGAGGACGGCGCACCCTGCAACCGATCACGAGGCAGCAATGTGGCTCCCCCACCTCCTCCCGTACATACCCCTGCTGGTCCAGTGGTTGGCGTAATCACGGGCGGTAAGTCGCGCCCGAACATCGCCTGGCTGCCCGATCACGGGCGAAAGTACATGAACCCCCACCGAACATCTCCCTGGTGGTCCAGTGGACCCGAAATGCCCGATCGCGGGCAGAATGTAAATTGAACCCCGAAACATCTCCCTGGTGGCTAGTGTCCCCACCCACCCCACAGGAAGCCCCACCACCCCCCCCGCAGCCAGCGGGCGGCAGCACCACCACCTGCCGCCCCGCCGCCTGCCGACTGACTACCTGGTAGGGCTGCACGCCCATTGGTGCGAGCAGAGCCAGTGGAAGTACAGCCGCCACAAATACAATGACAGTCCAGATTTGTGACAAATCTGGACTGTCATGTCTGATTATGGGCTGCATGCCCATTGGCTCTTGATCTGCACCAATGCGATCAGCGCACTGCGCAATCACTCGGCCCGAGCGGCCGAGCACGACGGGATGCTGCCGCCCGCCAGGCGCGGGCGGCGGTGGGGGGTCCTGGGTGAATGAGACACACTGCCGAGACAGGAGGGGTCAACCACATTCTGCAGCGATCGCGCCTTCGATCACTGGTTCCTGAAAGATGACCGAGGTGAAAGTTCAACTCTTGCTTTCTGCCGATAAAGGCACAAAAGGATGACCGAGATGCGTTGCCTGCCGTGATCGGCACCGATCCACGATTCACCAATAATGAATGAGAAACTTTAAACATACCGCCCGCGATTGGGCATTTGGTCCACTGGACCACCAGGGATGTGAACGGGAGGAGGGGGCCACTGATGCCCTCAATCGGGCTGGTGGGGAGTACACTATGCCCACGATCGGCCGCGGGGCACAGGGATTGAGTTGAGCTAAACAATATGTGGCAGCTGCTGTGTTGCGCCCTGCAATACAGCAGCTCACCTGTGGGTGGCCCTCGACTTAAGCCTTTTTTTTTTGGCTCAAGGTCCTGCAGGCTCAGGTTGGGGGTTGCGCCTGCACAACTCTGCGCAGCCCGGCTGAATATCGGGCTGTGCAGTTTATGCATGGTTCCTCCCCCTCCAGTTGAGCATGCATTCATTTGCATTGCGCTGTTGCTCAGCCTGTTTTCAGTGGCGCAACTGCCTCCTGCTGAATATCGCAGAATGGCGCAATTTAGGACTTGAGCATGCACAACCCTGTTGTGCATGGCGCAACCCTTTTGAATATCTGGCCCTTATTGTGTAAAGTATTTACCCCCACCTACTCTCTCCGCAACTCCCCCTATAGGATCCTCACCCTCCCTGCCTATACTTCCATTTCAGGGAGAGCTGCCTTCTCCTATCACTTTCCAAACATTTGAAACTTCATCTCCTTAGACATCCGTTCTGTCCCGTCTACTCATTTTTTTGTCCTATCTTCTTCAGCACTATATTTCCTCATCCTGCAATTGCGCATGACCTACCTGTCTTTCATTACCTCTTCCTGCCCTCTCTTCTGTTCTATTTTCACTACTCTACCCCCTTCAACCTCTCCCTTGGCATGCTGATAGCCCATAGCACTAGCTGGGTTTACATTGATTAGTATTCATACCCTTGTCTTCCCCCCCCCTTCCTCTTTTCTCCTCTTTAATTCTTCCCTTTCACAATGTCATACCACCTCCTCCCATCCCCCTTTTGTTCCCAATTTTTCCCCCACCCTTTCCTCAAGTTAGCCACACCCATCTCTTCTGTGCCAGTATTCTGTTCCCCAGTTTATCCCTCAATGCTCCTCCCTTATCCATGTCAGATCCCTTGTGGGGTGTGCATTCTGGAGGGGTGAAGGCTCACCTAATCCCCAACCATCTCCCACTCCCCCATCCCCCTATTTTGACAAGGTTTCTCACTTACTACCCCAAGTGTTAAAAAAAGCAAAGTATATCTGTGTTAAAGTGCTTAGTGTGTATGTATATGTGTATAAAACTAAGTGCATGTGTTTATGCTTAAAAACATATATTTGTGTATATGTAGACTGCATATATGTATATAAGCTATATTCTGGATGGCAAGTGCTGTCTGCCTAGCCCACAAAAATGTTTGGTATAATTTTAAATTTATTTGGTAGTGTGTATGGACTTAACTCTATGTATATTTTAGATTTGGCTCTCGTATTATATGTATAATGTGTATATGTATATAGACTATATTTTGGAAGGCAAGTGCTGCCTGCCTATCCCACAAAAATATTTAGTATAACATTAAATTTATTTGGTAGTATGTACGGACTTAGCTCTATGTATATTTTTTATTTGGATCTCGGATTATATGTATTTTTGACCTGTATTGTCCTGTTTCTTTCTACCTTTATATTGATTAGTGGCATGCCACCAGTACACCTACCCTGTATATTCTGGCTACCTCTACTGCTACCTGTTTTCTTTTGTCTACTGTATGCTCCTTATGTATCAACCAATGTGATTAATTGCCCTACCTTTGTCTCTTGTATGCTAATGTGCCTTTCATCTGTAATTAATTCCGGGTCACCCCTGAAAAAGGGACTCTGTTGCCTCAGTGGGCTCTCCCGGTCAACACATTTCAATAAATAAATAAATAAATGTATAATGCGTATATGTATGTAGTCTATATTCTGGATGGCAAGTGCTGCTTGCCTAGCCCACAAAAATGTTTGGTATAGCTATAAATTTATTCGGTAGTGTATATGGACTTAGCTCTATGTACTGTATATTTTTTATTTGGATCTCATATTCAAAATTGGATTCTTTTTTCCCCTTTCCCACAGGATGCATCAGGAAATGAGCTTGTTGTAGCTCATTGTGCCTTTCCTGGTGAAACTTTTCAAAATAAATAAATAATTTAGTCTGAGGAGTTTCAAACGTTCCTCATATGTTTTACGTTCCAAACCCTTTCTTGTTGCCTGCCTCTGAATAAATACAATTTTCTTCCTATCAGTAATATTTAAAGCTCCCCAAAACTGCGAGCAGTAATCAACGATAGGTACATATTGTATGAAGTTACTGCACTATGATGGTATGCAGTTGTATTATGCAGCTGTATTCCAATGTTGTCATCTACACTGTTGGATTTTATTTATATATTTTTGTGTTTTTTTAAATAATCCATACATTGTCTACACACTAATGACACAGCCAAGGATGCACCTTACAATCTGTGACCTTGTTTTTTTGGGGGGGGGCTGGGGGGTTGCACCACTGTATTCATTTTTGGGAAATCATTTGCAACCTGGCATGTGCTCTGATTTGTTATGTTTGCTTGTATGCATGTGCAAGAAACACAGTGCCACCATACGAATTTTCATAGGTGTGTCACCCCACTTCCAATGCCCTGCTCCTTCTTGCAGGTGCAGCTTCACTGCACCAATAAATGTCCGAGCTGTCTATGACGACAGTTCAGATGCAGAGGCATACAATTCAAAGCAAAAGACCGCTACAATCAGCAGTGGTAACTTGTAGGCAATTTGCATACTGCCATTGTGAGGGAGTTTACATTCTGCCGGTGGCAGTATACAAAGTGCCTACATGTCAGCACTGCATCTGAACAGCTGTCATAGACAGCTCCATTTTTTTCTTGGCCCCCCCCCCAAGAAACACCCAAGTAGCATGCTGGGAGCCCACGCCAGCATGCTGATGCACTCCCCCTCCTGCACACTGTATGTCAGATGGGGTGCCCAATCCCCCATTGGCTCCACTGCCTCCCCAAACAGCCTTCCAGGTGCCATGCTGGGAGCCCATCCCAGCATTGCAAAAGTCTGTATAGCCAATGGGGGTGCCCAGTCCTCTATCGGCTCCACTGTACTCCCAAAAACAGACTTCCAGGTGCCATGCTGGGAGCCCACCACATCGGGGCAAAAGTCCATATGGCCAACAGGGGTGCCCAATCCCCCACTGGCTCCGCTGCCCCCCCAAAAAAACTTCCAGCTGCCATGCTGGGAGCCCACCCCAGCATGGCAAAAGTCCCATGTCATCTTCATAGAAAAGAAAAAAAAAACACCTGTAAAAAAAAAAAGGTCCCTGGTTGACTGTCTTGCCCCCTGCCCCAACCCGCACCCACCTCTGTGTACCTCCCCACTCCCCGACCCCATACTTACCTCTGGAGCCCAGCGCAATGATCTTCAGTAGACCGGAAACATGTCTGCACTCTTCAAAGCTGACCACGAACTGAAGAAATGCCGGTAAGCTGTTTAAAGGCATACATTTTTTTTTCAACTTTGGTGCTTATCTCGGCCATTTTTGGGAATTTTTCCACCAAATTTTTAACGTGGGGTTCTCGGGGCCCCACCTCATGAACTCAGTCACTGTCATTTTGTTATTGTGTCTGGAAAGGTGATTTCGCGGTCACTGCATCATAGTTCATGAGGTAGGCCCCCCAAAACCCTATGTTGAAAATTTGGTGAAAAAATTCCCCAAAATGACTGTTTTATGAGCGTGATTTGAGAAGTTTGTACGCACGCTGGTAACTTTGAGAATTTTTAATATTTTCACTCTAGATTTTCAACATTGCCATTTTACTACACCTCCTTATAAACAGTACAGCTGTCATTTTTCATAACTTGCCCAAAATGTGTTTTCACACATGTAGCATACATTGGCGCAGTCTGTGTGCAAAATCAATGTTTGGGACACATTAAGAAAATCACAGTGACACTGTTTATGAGCAAAGTTGTTAAAATGGCTGTTGAAAATCTGGAGACAAAAGTCTATAAAATGACTCTTTTACAAGCGTGCATTGCTCAATTTCCATGCACCCTCGTAAGTTCACAAATTTGTAATAATTTCAGTCAAAATTTTCAACACTGACATTTTTCCACTCCTCCTTATGAACAGTATAGCTGTCATTTTTCACACCCTGGCCAAAATGTGTTTTTGCACTTCTGGCACAGAATAGTATGGTCACTGTGGGAAATTAGTGTACGGGACAGATAAAGAAAACCATAGTGACACTGTTCATGAGCAGAGGTCCCAAAATGCCTATGTTGAAAATCTGCTGTAAAAACTCCCAAAACTAATTACATTATGGGTGTACATTGCGCAGTTTCTGTGCATGCTCATGACTTCACCAGTTTTTGTATATTTTAACTCCAGATTTTCAACAATGCCATTTTTTTACACCTCCTCATGAACAGTACACCTGTCACTTTTCACATCCTGTTTGAAATGTGTTTTCACACCTGTGGAACCAAATGGCACAGTTGCTGTGCAAAATCACCTTTCGCCTAACAAACTGATAGTGTCACTGTTCATGAGGTGGGGTCACAAAAAGCCCATGTGGAAAACTTGGAGTAAAAATTCCAAGAAACATCCAGGGCATTAGGGGTTTTGACCATAACGCCCTACCCTGTAGGGACTGACAGGCATCAGGGGTGTGACTTGGGATTGTCAACAGTAATGCTCATGCCATTCCCCCCCCCACCCTGCAGCCAGGTGACAGGCATTGAGGTGCGCCTTGGACCCTTTTCCCCAGAGTTCACCCCATTCTCCTATACTGCACCCATTTCAGTGTATTTCCTTATGGAATGAGGTGAATGTAAAGCCCAAACACCCCAAGGCACACCTCGACACTTGTCAGTGTCTGAAGGGTAGGGTGAGGTGAAATGTCATGACCGTCATGGGTGATGACCCAAAGGCAAACCCCAGTGCCTGTCCATCTCTGCAGGGTGAGGGTGGAGTTGGAGTCAGTTCAATACTTCAATGCCATTCCTATACTGCATCTTTCTAACTCCTGCACTTCCACTGCTAATGCCAGCACGTAAACATTTGGCATTGACAAATGCTTGTTAGGTTAACAATGGGTTAACCTTATCAACCTCTCTCTCTCTCTCTCTCTCTCCCCCCACTCATTTGTAACACAGGGATCACCCCTTACCACCCACACCAGGAAATAACCATTCACACAACAAACTATTACGCTTCATATCACAAGGCAAAGTAAAGAAATTGAAAAATAAATCTCACTGATCTAATTGTTTTATTAGGTCTTTGATTGTAGACCCTTCTGCTTTTTGCCTGGTTTGTGCCTCATTAACTTCCATGGTTAACTTGGGAATGCTGGCGATGGGGGGAGTTGTTTTCACTGACCAATAGCATAGCAGAAACAGAGATTCTTAAACAAAAGGTCCTCAGCCTAGAAAAGCTATGAAGGGATTATCTGAATATAAAGGAGGGTGGGGAAGGGACAAGTCCCCTTGCAGGGTTCCTCGCATACTGAGGGGGTCCCCAGGGACACGACTCTTCCCCCTCCCCCCACCTCACCTCTCCCTTCCCTTTCCCCTTTTTCTTTCATGTAAGCACTCATTTACTTATTAACCTGGCACTTATTATTGTCCACTCTTTGTACACGTTACACACAACACTGTTGTAACACTGTTTGTAACACCTGCCTTGCAACTGTATGTTAATGTTGATCTTGTAACTTGAATGTTTAATGTCTTATTCCTATTGTACCCCTTCCCCCCAGGTTGCACCAGGAGATGAAGCATAGAAACATAAAAACATAGACTTCGACGGCAGATAAGGACCACTTGGCCCATCCAGTCTGCCCATTTCCCTACCTACTGGATAAGCTGCAGATTCTAGTTAACCAACAGCCTACTTCCTGCCACCCCCCACTACAATTGCCTTGTGTCAGTCCCATGCATGTTTGAATTCCCCACTGTTTTAGCCCAACAACCTCCCAGGAAGGCAGTTCCACGCATCCACCACTCTCTCCGTAAAAAAAGATTTCCTCACATTACCCTTGAGCCGTCCCCCCTCTATCTTTAAATTGTGTCCCCTTGTTCTTACACATCTCTTTTTCTGAAAGATGCTACCCTCCTGGACTTTGTTGATTCCCTTGATGTACTTGAACGTTTCTATCATATCCCCCCGTCCCTCCTTTTGTCAAGGGTATACAAATTAAGCTCTCTCAGTCTTTTTTCATATGATTTCTGATGTAGACCCTGCACCATTTTAGTTGCCCTCCTCTGGACTGCTTCCATCCTGTCTATGTCCTTGCGTAGAAGAGGTCTCCAAAACTGCACACAGTACTCCAGATGGGGTCTCACCAACTGTCTGTACAGAGGGATAACCACTTCCCTTTTCCTACTTGCGATGCCCCTTCCTATGCATCCCAGTATCCCCCTGGCTCTCCTCACTAACTTCTCACATTGCTTACCCACCTCTAGATCATCTGATAAGACTACCCCCAAGTCCCGTTCCATTTTTGTTGTTGTTAGTACCTCCCCTGCTATTGTGTACTCTTTTCCTGGGTTTTTGTTTCCCAGGTGCATTACTTTGCACTTCTTTGCATTGAATCTAAGTTGCCACATGTCTGACCATTCCTCCAACCCTGCCAAGTCCCTTCTCATCCTTTCTACCCTCCCTTGTGTATCAACTCTGTTACAGATCTTTGTATCATCTGCAAAGAGGCATACCTTTCCCTCCAGACCCTCTGCAGTGTCACCTATAAAGATGTTAAAGAGGACTGGACCCAGTACTGAGCCCTGAAGTACTCCACTAGTGAACCCCCTTTCTTCGGAATGTATTCCACTCACTGTTACCTTCTGTGTTCTGTTGTGCAGCCAGTTTGCAACCCAGGCTACCACCCTGGGACCCACTCCCAAGCTGGCTAACTTGATTATTAATCTTTTGTGCGGGACTGTGTCAAATGCCTTGCTAAAGTCTAGGTAGGCCATATCCACAGCCACGAGTGACTTGTTGCTCAGTGTGCCTTCCTGGTGAAACATTTCAATAAATAAACAAATGAACAAAAATCCCTTATAATCAAATATGGACAAGGAGCTGCAGTCTATGCATGCAGCCTGCATCACAATGTCTTAGCAGCTACCTTTGCATGAAAGAAATGGAACAGAATGCCACTACTAGATCTGTCCTGAAAGGGTTAACATAAAAGCAGATAGGACTTGCAGACTCACAGATGCACATACATACATACACGAAAGAGAAAGATAGAAAACCAAAGAATGCAAAATGCCATCAGACAGATGTAAAGTACACACACACACACGCACACACGCACACACGCACACACACACACACACACACACACACACGCACACAAACCCTGACAGTGACCAACTGAAGTCTCAGGAGTTCAAGACAGGAGCAATGAAATAATGCATCTGCTACAGTGGTGGGGAGGGGAGACAATGGAACAGCAAGAAACAGTACTGCGGCGGTGAGGCAGGGATTTGTTATTCATGTCCAGCCGAAGCATTCAGTGGATGGACACCCTCATGATATCCGATCACATGCTTCCAGAGTCCTTTGACTTTCTCCTAGCCATAGCAATAGGCATCACCATGCAGCCCTAATAATGTATGCTCAGTCATACACAGACAAGGCTGTGTTTCCTTTAAGGGGTGTTCATGACACCATAGACCTCAGGAGTGACATTAACAAAGACACATAAATCAGCAAACAAGCAGCTGTCTATTAGAGCAACACTTCTAACATGGCTAGCTTTAAGACTCAAGATTTCTAATATGAGCCTGTCATTAGTATCACGGCTAGTGGAGTACAGCACTGGGAGCAGACAGGCAGTGCTGTGCATCCTGGCATATGAAAAGTATCACACTTAAGCAATAAGGCATGACAGGGTGTATGTTACTTAAGCAAAAATGTATGACAGGGAGTGTGTTATGGTGGGATAAATGGCCCACCTCGGGGTGGGTTGAAGCACGAGGTATAGCTTAGGGCTTCCACCACCTGAGATGGGCCATTAGCCCACCATAACACACGCCCTGGAGTGTCTTATTGCAATTATGAAATGGGTCATTTTTAGTAAATGTTATGTATTTTTAAACATCATACTTTCAGCTGGGCTGTTGAGCTGGGATAACAGCCCAGCTGAAAGCCACTCTCAGCCAATCAGAAGTCAGCATTCTTTCTACCCCTTTCATAATGTGTAATAACATCATGCTTCAGGTGGTTGAAGCACGAGGCCACAGGTCGAGCACATTCAATACTCAGGGAGTGACATTATTACACAATAACACACATCCCTGAAGTATCTTATTGCTATTATACAATGGCTCATTTATTAACAAAGAAAAAATATTTTAAAACAAATGTTTTAAATGGATTTTTCTTTACTTTTGTGATGTGCAAGTATACCTTTTAAAAAATATCATATTTCCCCACTAGGTGGTGCTGTTGATGCATGCTGCCTATTTTTTCAGTCTACCCAGGTTTCTTGGTGTGTGCTCTGTCCCTTTCCAAACCCCTCCCCCTTCAGTCTAGCCATATGTTTCAGAAGCTAATATCCCCCAGTATATGCAGAGCAGTTAATTTCAACCATGTGGCTGTTTTTGTCTTTGGTTCTCAATAGTGAAAATCACTGTGCTGCACCCGTGGCTCATGCCACCAGGATCATGAGTGAAAACTGCTCTTTCAGGTTTCTTTTGGAAACAGGTGACTGGGGTGAGCTGCCATTTTTTTAATTGCTTTTTAAATGAAATACAAGAAGGTAAAGTGAAGAGGGTGTGACAGCGTGTCAGTGCTGACGCTGAAGTGGAGTTTGGGAAGAGTGGTATAGTACTGACATGTAGGATCACTTCTAAATGGCAGAAAATTGTCAAACTCAGAAGTGTAAAGGTGTGGGGACAGTGGGAATTTGAGAAGTCATGAGGGCTTGAGTACTTAAACATTCTTGTGGCAGCTGGTGGAGTGAGTGGCTGAGTTGGGGGGTCAGGATAGAATTTATTTTTCTTGCCATAATTTTGTCCCCAAAGGGAGCGGCTTCTGTGAATGCGTGAACAGTAGTTACAGTCTGTGTGGTTCACTAAAGCCACTCGGTTCCGGGAGAAAGTGCTGGCAAGAAAATTAAATTGATTTTCTATGTTGAACTGTGCTATTTTCTGTGACTGCTGGAGCAAGAGACAGAATTGGTGTGGGGGTTGTTAAGCTGTGATGGCTTCAGAGCAGCGGTAGCTATGAAGTGGTGGCATGATTTCTCCCAGTGTCATACGGTCATGTGTGTGCCTGCACTTCATACAGTAATGTTATTGTTCAGTAACATCACTGTCCCAAGCACATGCTGACCAATCAGGGGAGAGGAAATTTTCTTGCCATTGTATAATAAAACATGCATCCTTGAAAGCTTTGGGAAACAGCTGAACTAGTGCCTCAGCCTGCGTAATCTTAACCCTGGGTATCTGGTAATGGCTCCAACTTTGATAAAGTTTTTTTTTTTTTTTCCATTAGCAGATTATATCCTCTCGCCACTAGAGGGCTATATCTCTGGTAGCAGTGACATTTTCTGTGTCTACTCCTCTATTAGCAGGTTATTTGCAGCTGCCACTAGGAGCTCCTATCCTATCTGGCACATCTCACACACTCTGTTCCCCAGATTTTTTCAGCTCAAATGTATCAACCACAACCACCGTAGCCCACTCCTCAGACTTATCACCTTACTTCTTCTGCTCTCTGGGAACGTCCACCCCAACCCTGGTCCTGGGTCTTCTACCCCCCTCTCGCACCCTGCTGAGTGTGGCCTTCACATTGCCTCAATGAACATCTGCAGTCTCCCAAAGAAAACTACTGCACTCCAGTGCTGAGTCACACAACACAGGCCTAACATCATTGCCATAGTGGAGACCTAGCTCTCTGCATCAACCCCTGACTCAGCTGTCTCCCTCCCTGGTTTCACCCTGTTCCGAGAGGATCGAATTGGTAAGCGTGGTGGCAGATGTGCAGTCTACTTGTGTGACTCCCTCCTTAGCCATGCTATCCCTGCCCCAAGCTCGGCCATGGTGCCCAAGCCATCACCTTAAAAATCTCCCCTGAGCCAGGGAGGGGCCCTCTCTATCTTACCACTACATACATATCCCCAAGGGCCCAAGGACCAGCAATCCACTCCCTTACTGACTATCTCTCCACCCTGCCCCACAAAGCTGAGCAGCTTGTCCTAGGTGGCCTCAATGTCAACTGGCTAGGCTCCACTGCTGCAAACATAAAGGACTCCTTCACTGCCCTTGACTTAGCTCAATTAGTCAGTCTTCCTACCAGATTTAACCAGTCAAGTGGCACCAGTTCCCTCCTTGACATAATACTTTCCAACCGCCCCCACAAAATCAAGACTGTTAATGTCCTAACTAACTCCCTCAATGACTATTCCCTTATCCTCTGTTTCTGGTCCCCCCAAAAAAACCACGAGCGAAATCACCTCCTTCCACCTTTTTCACCCAGGGGGCCTCAGTAAACTGAAGCAGTACGTAGCCCAACTTGACTGGTCCCAAAATCCCACTCGTGACTGATATAGACACTGCGCTAGCCTACCTCACCAGAGCCTTCTGCAAGGCCTGTGACCTCTTTGCCCCCTTTACCAGTACCCGCTCCAAAAGACATAATGCCACCTGGATTTCCCCTTCCCTTATTCAACAACTGAGGCAGCGAGACAACCTCTGGCATGTCGCGGTCGAGTCAAACAAGACAGTGGAAAGACAGGCCTATAATGCCGCTCGTAACCAATGCACCTAGGCCATAAGGCAAGCCAAGTCCAAATACTACCAAACCACCCTGGCCACTTCCTGGGGCTCTGCACTTGCATTCTGGGATAATATTAAGAAGCTCAATGGAAACCCCCCCCCCCATCTCAGATATCTGTCAATGGCACTATTACCACTGACCCCCCACATATTGCTGATTGCCTCAACACAGCTTTCTCTGACCTAAGCACAGTCCTTCCTGTCCACTTTTTAGATCCTATCCCTACCTCAGCCCCCCAACCCTGAATCACCCCCCATTTCTCCTCCGCACCATATCTCCCCATGAAGCCAAACCACTCCTGTCATAACCCCAGCTGTGACCCCATTGACTCCAGGATTCTCCGTCTCACTCTAGATGTCATGCTAGCCCCTCTCACTGACCTGTTAAACCAGTCCCTTGCCTCGGTCAATTCCTGTGTGCCTAGAACTCAGCTGAAATTACTCCAATTCATAAGAATGGAGATCACACATTACCAAATAACTACAGACCAATCTCCATCCTCCCCCTCCACTCTCTAAAGTCCTAGAAAAAATAGTATCCACCCAGCTAACGGAAAATCTAACCAAATACAGCATACTATGTCCAGAACAACATGGCTTTCGCCCTGGACACAGCACCACCACAGCCCTCCTAGAGTTCTCACAGCAAATACACTCTGCACTTGACTCTGGGGATGTTGCTGGGGCAGTGTTCATTGACCTATCTAAGGCCTTTGACACTGTGTGTCACCCCTTATTGCTGGACTCCATCCTTCAACTAGACTTCTCATCTAGCCCCCTTGCCTGGTTCTCCAGTTACCTCCATGCCAGATCCCAATGGGTCAAGATAAATGGTACCCTATCAGCTGCCCTATCTGTTCGCTCAGGTGTCCCCCAGGGTTCCATCCTGGGCCCCACATTGTTCAGTCTCTTTCTAAATACCCTTCCTAGCTCCTGCTTGGGCAGTATGCTCCTGTATGCCAACGATGAGGTTCTCGTCACCTCCCATCCCAACTCCATCACCCTCCAGATCTCTCTGCAACTCACCTTCAGCCAAGCTGAAAAATGGTTCCTTGACCATCATCTAGTTCTGAATCTCAAGAAGACAAAATCTATGCTTTTTGCCCACTGCCAGAGTAACTCTAGAAATGTCCCCCTTCTCATCCTCCCCAGCATCCTACACCCCATTGAACAGGTGTCTACATACAAATATCTGGGCATCAACTTTGACTCGGCTCTCTCTTTCCACTCTCATCTTAATTCCCTGTCCACTGCCTAAAACACCTGGATTGTACTCCTCTGCTGCCACAAAGACTGCCTCCCTCAGAATGCCCTCTGGCTGACTATCACCTCCTCCATCCTGTCATTGGTCGACTACGGGCTCCCTATCTATGCGGCTGCTGACCCCACCGCCCTCACCAAAGTCCAGACCTCTATCAACAAGGCTTGCAGGCTCCTGACCGGTGCCCCCAGCAGAACACACACACACATGCCAGCTCTTCTCCTCAACTCCTCCTCGAACTTACTCACCTTTGATGAGTGCCTGCACTACCACACCTGTACACTAGCAAAAAAATCACTACTTGGGATCTCCCCCAGCAGGGGTTTCTGCATCCCTAAAATTGGCCTCCCACTCGGTCACCACCCGAAGCACAACCAAAGCCACCTACCAGGTCTCAAAAGCCAGGATCTCTCTTGCCCAACGATCATTCCACCACAGAGCCCCTCTTGGTACAACTCCCTTGCCACTCATATCACAAACATCCCCAAAATCAGCCCCTTCAAAATCACCCTCTGAAACCACTTCATTGACACTCAGAGCTGTAAATACCCCTGACTGGCCCATACCTAGAGCTCCACCTGGCCCAATTTACAGAAAATGCCCTTTCAGACTGCCTTCTCCCCCAGCAACCACCCTTTGCCCCCCCAAGGTATCGCTCCCTAGAACCCCTAGCGGTAACTTATTATTTATGTACTAGACTAGTTGTAACTAATTGAAGCCTTTGTACACCTTTGAATTACTGGAATTGCTTTGTGTGTTCTTTTATTGTATCTCACCTGTAATGTTCTCCATTGTTGTACTCCACCACCAATTGTTGTCTACCCTCCCTGCGACGAGGTGCCTTTGTAAATGAGTCTTTGACTCAAAGGTTGTAAGTCCAAATTATGAAATAAATAAAAATAAATTAAGCAATAAGATATGCTACATACTTTGCACACTGCCTACATCTGTTGTGTGCAACCTCTTGCAGAGCAACCAACATGGAGAAATTGTTGGCCCTAGCATGGAGGATCTGTGTCCATTTTCAGTCATTCTCCCAAAGCCCAAGAAGCATTCTTCTGGATTCAGGGAGACCATTTTACTTAAGAGAAAAAATACAGAAAGTGGAACATACTTATGGTTTAAGAAACACAACAACATTGAGGGAGTTTAAAACAACTACACCAAGAACCAGGATAGGAGAAATGTATTTTGCTTATGTAGCAATAACATTCTGTAATGAGCTAAAGATTTAAGGAAAAAACACAGATATAGGTTTACATGAATTTAATACTGCCTTGAAAAATGAACTAGCAGTAAGATGCATCTGTTTTGACTAAGTATAGAAGGTTTTCTGCAAATGTATGACTGTAATTATTATATTTTGGATATGTTTGATATACAGTATGTAACTGATTATTAATATCTAAGACAGGAACGCCTTGTAAATAGGATTTTATCCTAACGGTGTAAAATGTGAAAGTCATTTTGTATCCTGTATAAAAATAAATGCCTTTTACTACTACTACTACTAAGTGCTGCAGTGGTCCATTGTCTGCTGCTGCACGAGACAAGCAGGAGGTGTCTACACACAGAATCACAATTAGATGTGCTTACCTAAATCCTACCCCCAGCTCAACCTCACCCCAGCTCCACCCCTCAGTTGCATATATTGTGAGCCTGTCAACTGCCTGTAAATTGCTTGGTGATCCTCTCCTCTCAGATCTCTCATTTTACCAGAAGAGGAGAGCAGCAGTGATAGGGGAACACATTGATGTGCCCTGAAGAGTAAGATATTTGATAAAACAAGCACAGTGGCTCTTGCTGATGAAGATCAACATCAGCTTCTTATGGATACCAGGGAAACCAAATAAAATGGGGGGACACCTGCATGTACTGGGTGCATCTTTTTATAGGTAAGCAGGAAGGGGAGGGAGTGAATGAGGTAGATAGTGATTAAAGGAGTTGGCAGAAAAATATTTTCTCCAAATACCACTTCTATACTCATGATTACAAATCCAAGTGCTTCAGTATTCAGCGTATGCAGAAAATATCTTCAATGCAGTGTACACCCCAGTTCTCCAATATTGTGTCTATAGCAAATATCTTTTGAAAATTGGGTCCTTAGTCCTTGCTTTTAGTGGTGGAACACAGGTATCATCACCAGGTCACAGTACTATATTCAGACATGGGTTATTACTAGGTCACACTATTATATTCACAGGTATAGCCAGTTATGGCCTACCTAGACTTTAGCAAGGCATTTGACACAGTCCCACACAAAAGATTATTAGTCAAATTAACCAGCCTGGGAGTGGGTTCCAGGGTGGTAGCCTGGGTAAAACATTGGCTGGACAACAGGACACAGAAGGTAATTGTAAATGGAGTCCACTCTGAAGAAGAGGCGGTTACTAGTGGGGTACCGCGGGAGTTCAATATTGGGTCCAGTCCTTTTAATGTCTTCATCAGTGGCATTGCAGAGGGACTGGAAGGAAAAGTATGCCTTTTGAAGATGACACAAAGATCTGCAACAGGGTTGATACACAAGGAGGCGTGGAAAGGATGAAAAGGGACTTGGCAAGGAGGAATGGTCTGATTTATGGCAGCTAGGGATTCATGCAAAAGTGCAAATAATGCACCTGGGAAACAAGAACCCAGAGGAAGAATACACAATGGGTGGGAGGTAGTAACAACAGCAAAACAGGAAAGGGACCTGGGGGTAATCATATCAGATGACCTTAAGGTTAGCAAGCAATGTGAGAAGGCAGTAGGGAGGCCAGGGGTATACTGGGATGTATAGGAGAGGCATCAGCAGCAGAAAACAGGAAGTTGTTATCCCTCTGTACAGACAGTTGGTGAGACCCCATCTGGAATATTGTGTCCAGTTCTGGAGACCCCATCTCCATGAAGGACATAGACAGGATAGAGGCAGTCCAGAGGAGGGCAACTAAAATGGTGCAGGGTCTGCAAGAGAAGCTGTATGAGGAGAGACTAAAGGAGCTAATATGTATACCCTTGAGGAAAGAAGGAGAGGGGGACATGATAGAAACTTTCAAGTACCCTCAAGGGAATCAACAAAGTCCAAGAGGGTAACATCTTTCAGAAAAGAGACTTGCAAGAACAAGGGACACCATTTAAAGATAGAAGGGCGATTCAGGGGCAATGAGAAATATTATTTCACAGAGAGGGTAGTGGATGCATGGAACAACCTTCCTGAGGAAGTTGTGGAGTCTAAAACTGTGGGAGAATTCAAGAATGCATGGGACAGACATAAGGCAATTCTTGTGGGGGGCAGGAAGATATAGGCTGTTGGTTAAATAGGATCTGCGGCCTATCCTGTAGGTAGGGAAATGGGCAGACTAGATGGGCCTAGCGGTCCTTATCTGCCGTCAAAGTCTATGTTTCTATGTTTCTATGTTAATGGTGTGAAAAATGGTACACTGCAGGCACTTACCATGCACCATTTACCTCTTTGTCTCCAACCTCTATCAAAGCTCACTGAAGCAGAAACGGAGAACAATATTCTCATTATGCATCCTCTGCTGATTTTGATTGTGACAGCAACTTTTTTCTGTGATCTTTTGATTTAAATCAAAGGGTATATATTTGGACTCTAAAGGTAATGATTCCTAACCCACACATGCACCTGCAGTTCAAACTGGTCTGACAGAGAGCCAGGTAACACTGTGAATTTTTTTCATTTCACTTTTACTGTCAATTTTAATTGCCCAGTATTGTCTACTGAGATGCAACATCTTATTTTCCATGGAGGTTTCTTCTACACAGTTTTACAGCTAGTAAGATTAGAATCACACAGAGATCAAAGGGTTTGCTTAAGGTCACACTCAGCCGGTGACTATTTAAGCAATAAGATGTGACTGGACCTGGATTAATTGGGGATTAACCAGGCCTCGTCTGTTGGGTCATGAGGCATAGTCAAATTACTTAAAGATCATGTGCAATGGTTTTTACATATTTTTCATAAAATCTTAAAATACTAAAATTCAAGTCCGTGTGTCATTATTAGTGTTTCCTGAAAATTTCATGCTGTTTGGTTTTGTGGTTTTCTTTAATTCAGCATTTGTTAACTTGCTCTACAGTTGCTGAAAACAGTGGAGTTATTTCTGTCCTCTCAGTCAAGCTTAGAGAGTGATGTCATTATTTTGGAGTAGCTTGCTGTTTCAGATTCCCAATCAGAGCAGCACTCTTCAGAGTTTATGGTTTGCTGAGCTCCTCAGGTTTCTTACAAACCTAGTCTCTGGTTTGTATTTAGATAGATCAGCTTAAAACATATCATTATCTTCCTTTAAAAAGCTGATCATTTCAGTTTCTTTTTTTTTGTTTGTTACTTAGTCTTTATACTCCCCCTTGCACCACAGCTGCCCCTTTCTTCAGGGTCTCAATGCATTCTGCGTCGGGAGGGTCAGAGAGCCGCTAGCTCAGATGGGTGCCCTGCTCCCTCAAACATTCACAAGCCCCCAGATTACCCCCCCGGTTGGGGTGGAGGAGCCCTTCCCTTTCCTGTCCATACCCTCGGTGAGAGCATGCACCTTGAGCCACCTCCCCGGCTCCTCCTTGATCGCTGATGCTGAGGCCCATCTACAGGCACAACTGTGGAGTGATTTTCCCTTGTTCTAGTCCCGCCCCCTCTGGCATCGGCACTCGGGGACCAATGAGATGGGGGCACGCTGCAACATGTTTCCGCTCATGACCCTGGCTGACACCAGCCCCTCCCCTGCTGTCTGCTTCCCCTATCACACTGGCACCACACGTGGTCACCCAAGTAGTGGCAGTATTGCGATGAGGTATGAAGCCCACCCCTCCCTGGAGAGGGAGAGCGGCCCATTGGGTGCTCGATCCCTCTCCCCCTGGCTGGCTCGCTACCGAACCTGGGTCACTGGCATCATAAATGGTAGCACTGCCACTGCACCAGTGGGCCAGCTGATCATTTCAGTTTCAATGCAGAATTGAAGTAGTGGAAATCTTTTTCTGTGAGAAATCAGCTTGTTTGTTCTTTCTAATCAAACCCCAATTTTTTTCTAACTATATAGCACAGGGCTGTTTAATGAATATAAAATAAATCTAAATTTTGTTCATTCACAGAAACAGTTTGATGTAGCCTTCATAAACACAATCATGTAAGAACATTTTTTTCATGTCAGATTGACAAACAGGTGCTTGTCACACTCTGCTACAGTATTTTAAGCACATGTACTGTCAGAACTCACACATTTCAGTTCTTTGGTGACTTCTGTGTGAAAATCCATCATGTATGTGTATAAATAGATACACTATGTGCAGGGTTCGACCTTAACATTGTTTTACTAGCCCTGAACCTAGTGCAGATTGGCCAGGGCTAGTGCAGCTAACCCTCTACTTGTCCGTTTTGACTAGTGCAGGTTTTTCATGGTTGTTATTGAAGTTGAAAAAGTCCCTACTTTAGCAGGCTGTTGTCCTTTTGCTAATCTCCCTCAGTGTTCCAGGTGGCCTGGTGTGATTAACAGCTCATTAAGAGCTACAATTATCTGGCAGTTCAAGAGAGGGATCCTACAAAAGACTCAGTATGAGTCATTATCACTCAATTGTTAGGACTTCCAGCAAGTGTGTATGCAGTGATCAAGGGTGGAGTGTTAAGTCACTAGCTTCCAGTTTGCTGAACTTGTCTGTGATTTTTCCCACAATATTAAGACCAGTGTGCCTCATTTCCCAACCTTCTGAGTATCTGTATCCAACACTGCAGTGACAGAATGCTATCATGTATACATGGTCTGCCCAGCCAGGTGGCCTGTCCACTCTATACTTTCCCTTGACACCACTGCAGACTGGGCACTGAAGTGGCCATCCATAGAACCATAGCTGCCATTACTGACTGGTGTATGGTTCTCAGCTCCTCTTAATGGATCACACCAGTCAATGCTATCAATGCAGTACCACCCAGCATGTCATTTCATCCTAAAAACAATGCTTTGGAGCATTATGGTACAAAGCAAAACCTTAGTAAAATATGTAATTTGTAAAGCTGAAAAAGGTATTCCTGATATGCACAGATCATCCCATATAGAAAGAAAAGTAGTACAGCATCATGCCTTTATACTGCTCCCCTTTGACTGATGAAAGGACACTGCTATGAAAAATCTGTTTTTGTTAGGGCAGAGCATGTTAAATCAATATTTTTGTGCCTGGTATATATAAACAGATATGTCAAAGTTTCTTACAGCCCAAGCCCCCTGTGTTTGTTTAACTCTCTCCAAAGAAATCCTAGAATTTCCCCTGGCTCACTTCGCAGTGTAAGAAAACTTCCAGAAGTGCAGTTCTGGTTAATCGCATGGTGGGGGATGAGAGTGTCTTTCTCTGCCTGATTCTGTACATTGTCCTGCAGGTCAGGGTTGGACTGTGGTGACATGCATGATGATGTTGGTTATTGTGTGCGCAGAGCTAGAACTGCCTGATTGAACATTTGCTATTATGGTATTCTCTGGTTTGGCAGGGAGGGGATGAAGAAAGAGGAGGCAAGGGGCACATGATAAAAAAAACAATGGGGGTATACACTGAGTGTGATTGGACTGCAGTCATTTTTTTTTTTTGCTGGGGCAGGAAGCAATGTGGGAGCAGGATAAATATGCAATAATCAGAGTATTTCTTGGCTTGCATTTTTCCTGTATAACCAATCAAAATTGACCATTATTATTGTGGGCTAGTGCAGCCATCTATGGGCTAGTGCAATTTTTAATCATCTTGCCCGACTGGCTAGTGCAAAAAAAAGTTAAGGTTGACTCCTGACTATGTGGCACCCTGATGCACCATGTCTCTGCACCACAGCTGAGGCAACTGCAGCCTACTGCCACCAGTCCCCTGCCCCACAAGCCACATATCTTCTGCTCCACATTCAAGGCTGCTGCACCCTGCTGCCCACTGTCTTCTCCTACACAGTTGGGGATTGTGAACCCTACAACCTCCACCCCCTACCTAAAGAATCAGGGCTGCTGCACCCTGCCACCCCCTGCCCAAACAATTGGGGTTGCTGCACCCTGCTGCCCTCTCTCCCCCATCATCACAGTTAGGGATGATGCACCTGTTGCCCTATGTTCCTATCTTTACAGTCAGTGCTGCTGTGCTGTGCTAAGCCCTAGAGTGCCAGGTGGCAGGGGGATAGCAGGGTGCAACTGCCTCAACTGTAGAGGCATGTAACAGGGTGCATCAAATGCCTTGAATCTTGTGGAAGGTAGCAGCATGGGGCTGCAGCCCAAACTGCAGAGGTATGGGGCTCTAGAGCACAGCAGTCCATAACAACCCCAACTGTGTAGAAAGGAGCAGGATGCAGCAGCTCTGTCTCTGGTGATGGGATAGATGACAGCATGATGCAGAAGTCTCAACTGTGGTGCAGAACTCAGGGGTATCAGGGAACAGCAGCCCTGACTGTGAGATGGGGATCAGGTGATGCAGCAGCCCTGCCTATTTCGGGCAATGGAAGTGGGTAGCAGGTTGCAGCAAAAGCCCCACCTCAGGTAGCCTAGGGCAGCATGGTGCAGCAGCCCCAATTGTGGAGGCAGGGAACCTGGCACTCTAGGGCTTAGCACAGCACAGCACAGCACTGCAGCCCTGACTGTAGAGACAGGAACAGGGGGCAATAGGTGCAGTATCCCTAACTGTGAGGTTGGTGGAGAGAGGGCAGCAGGGTGCAGCAACCCAAACGGTTTGGGCAGAGGACAGCAGGGTGCAGCAGCCCTGATTCTTTAGGCAGGGGGTGGATGCAGCAGGGTGCACAATCCTCGACTGTGTGGGAGAAGCCAGTGGGCAGCAGAGTGCAGCAGCCTCAAATGTAGAGCAGACAGCAGGTGGCTTGTGGGGGCAGGGACAGGTGGCAATAGACTGCTGCTGCCTCAGCTGTGGGGTAGAGAAACGGGTACATCACAATGCCACAGTGTTTCTAGTTACACACATACATGATGTGTTTTCACACAGAAACCACCAAAGAACTAAAATGTGTGAGTTCAGACAGGTGCCTGTCACACTTTGCTACAGTATTTCAAATACATATACTGTTTATCAATCTGACATGAACAAAATGTCCTTACATGAATGTATTTATGAAGACTACATCAAAGCCAAACTGTTTCTGTGAATGAACAAAATTTAGATTTATTTTATATTCATTAAATAGCCTTGTGGTACATACTTAGAAAAAAAATCGAAGTTTTGATTAAAAAGAACTGAGAGCTGTGATACAGACAAGCTGATTTCTCACAGAGAAAGATTTCCACTACTTCAATTCAGCATTGAAACTGAATTGATCAGCTTTTTGTAAGAAGATAATTATATATTTTAAGTTGATCTATCTAAACACAAACCAGAGACTGGGTTTGTAAGAAACTTGGAGAGCTCAGCAAACCATTAACTCTATAAACTACTGCTCGGATTGGGAATCTGAAACAGCAAGCTACTCCAAAATGATGTCATCACACTCTAGGTTTGACTGCGAGGACAGAAATAACTCCACTGTTTTCAGCCACTGTAGAGCAAGTTAACAAATGCTGAATTAAAGAAAACCACAAAATCAAACAGCATGAAATTTTCAGGAAATACTTACCATGGCGCTGGGAATTGAATTTCAACTTTTCAAGCTTTTATAAAAAAATATGTAAAAACCATTGCACATGATCTTTAATGACATTAACATAAGACGTGGGTAATCACTCCCTAACCCACATCCTGGAGTGCATTATTGCAATTATACACGGGCTCGCATGCAAAATCAATAAAAAAAATTTTTTTTGGCTTTTTTTTTCCTTTTTATAAATGCCCTTCCTTAGTCATAGGTTATTGCAGGATTTAACCATGGAGGATCGTTTATGTCTATTGCATAATTTTAGATTGAACCCTGTGACCCCGGTTCCCTATTTCAGTGCGCTGATCATTAGACGCACTTCCTGCCTTGTTAATGTGGCAGCCTTTCATTGCTGAGCTCCTTTAAGGACTCCATATTGGAAAACAAAAAAAGACTGCTAACATTTTATTTACATGGGATTTTAATGATATGTCTCAAACAAGAGAAGTGTACTTTTTCTTCCATAATCTCTTCTAGATGGTTTACAATTCCTCAAAAATGATTGATGATAGGAGAAGGTGGTACTGTAATTATTTCTGTTTTTGATAACCAAGTAAGATTGCAAGGCAGTCTTGCTCTATATGCTAGGAAGTGGCTAGTTGAGCAGATGATCCTACCAGCACTTGACTACTGGTGATGTTGTTTATATTGAAGCTCTCAAACTGGCCCTCTCTAAACCTGACAGCCTTTGTAATGTGCTTTGTATCTGGCCATCAGACACACAAATCATACTGCTCTTTGTGTGTTAAATTCTGGGCCTGAAAACTTCCTGACTACCTCTGTAATTTGTTTACCTCAGTCATAAACCCTCATACCTGTTAATAACCCAGCTGGATAACAGTCTGCATATCCCTCAGTGTAAAATAAGTTGGGGCAAGCTGCAATCAGCTTTAGGCATCCCCACCTCTGGGACATTTTGCTGTCTGATATAACTTGCTGCACAGGTCTCCAAATTTCCAAACATAAAATTAAGCATCACTTTGTCTTCTCCTGCAATTGACCTTAATAATGACCTTCTAATACAGTTTTAATAATTGTAATCAAGTACTTTGAAACACCGAGCTGGATTTTCAAAGAATCACATCACATTTGTTGAGTTTTTGCACAACTTGTTACGTAACTGTAGGACCACAGGGAATGTTTTCTAACTCTATGTCATAAGTGACATGTGTTCCTCACCAAAATGATGCATAAGTCAAAATAATGATACATGCATCATTTTGGAGCCATAAAGTGGGAAACGTGACACAAAGGCAACAAAATGTTTGAAAATATTGCACAATTGTTCTAGTACAGTTGCCAAGTCACAAGCTGTGTTCAGACCTGAGAACTGTACTTGCTTCATGAGTTATAAAAATTCAGCCCATTGTCTCCTATTTTTTATTGTTACATATTTACTTAATTTGTGATTCAGTTATTCTACAGATTGTTGTTTCATGTTGTTGTTCTGCTAATTTAAGTTTTACCTTTTATCTCCCACCCTTTCTTATTTTGTCTGCCCACCTTCCCCCCGGTCGCATCTGTAAACAAGACTAATTCTCTGTATTGCTTACTTAGTATAAAAAGTTTTATATACATGCAATAAGTGCGCTAGGCTAAGTCCAGCCAATTTACAGGCACAACTCAAGCAATCAACAAATAACAGGACATTCGAATGTAAGAGCAGATCCATGCAGGTAATGTAAAAACCTACACAAGCAGAAGCACTCAATATATTGTCTTACAATGTTTTTTCTGTGATATGGTCATGTGGTTAAGAGTTCAAGCTTGGGAAACTGCAGATCCAGGTTAACATTCCCTTCTGGAATTCATATACGTGTCAAAACATTCTATCCGCAATCTCATTCAGAATGGCCACCATGGACTGGATGAGACCAGAACCAAGTGTTTATTTGTACTTCAGTCCACTGAGCCATAGTTTATTTTTATTTTATTTATTTATTTAAAGTTTGGTTTACACTAAAGACAGGTACAGACAGGATCTGCTATATACAAGATGTCACATATCATCTGGGCAATCATAGGTAAACAAACTGTAAAATTAAGAAAAATGTGCCAATGTGAAATCCACTTTATGCTCGGATGTACAGTTCTTAAAAGGTCACACAACTAATATCAGATCATGTGATAGGGCATAGACCTAGGAAGAAGCACATCAAGACAGAAAGAGGTTTATTAGTTTATTTTAGTCATTATTAGAAAATGGGCTTGAAAAATATTGCATGCTGATTGACTGAAAGCCCTGTCCAGGCATGCATTTATTTTTCAACAATGCCCGCTAAAAATGAGTGTCATTTCAAGGTGCCCCATTATTTAGGGTATCCTTGGGCCACCCTGAATTTTCAAACTGGCCAGTTGCCATCTTTTTCCTGTTCACTAACCAACAGAAGCGAGTGAGTCAGGTCCCTCCCCCCTCACAACTGAAATGTAGTAGTAAACCAAACAAAAGTACCATTTAACCACAAACTATACTTTTTTTTTTTCAAACTGAAAACTGGTGCACATTGTAATACAAATTGTCACCCCCCCACCCCCACCTCACCCCTGCCGTCGGCCCGCTTTACAGCAGCAACCTGGCAGCACGTCTCCATCTGTGGTACACAAATCATGAAAGTACTGCTTCTCTCACTACTGTTGCAATTTGTGTTGACCCATATCAGGTCACAGAATCTGTCAGTTCTGAGTGCTTCTGCAAACTGCCAACACTCAAGTAGTCATATCCCTGTCTCCCACTAACATTCAAGTATAAAAAAGGAAAACAGGAATCTACCTGTACTGCCTGATCCACCTTGGCTCGACCAGTTACCAATCAACAAGGCTCCTTTACTGCTCTGTGACCGTGGTAACTGCATATGTCTTGTACAACAAGTTAAATAACTTAAAACAACCTTAAAAGTTTCACAACAGTAGAAGGCAGCACTAAAACAAAAACCAGACCTGATGATGATAGGGGGAAAAAAGCAGTAATCTTAACAATGAAATACCTCTGAAACATTACAGTGCCCTCTACTGGCAAGTATACCAGTAGAGAGACTACTTTATCCAGAAACAACTTTCTATTCATTTTTTTGGCCGTCGGAAGCTGCCGGTGGGTTAGGAAATCCACCACCCCCGTATCGGCTTGGTCCCAGCACATGCTGGGATCCAAGAGTCATGGGGCTAACACCAAGGTTTTTTTTCCCTTGCGCGTACCCCTTTAAACTTTTTTTTTTTCTTGTCTTTTATCAAACTGGCACAGAAATGCCACATGTAGCCAATTTTCTAAGCGTAATAATACCCTCCAGAGTGGGTGGTATTGGGCAATACAGAACCTTCCAGGGGCTATAAGGCCCTCTACCTGTGGTGTTTGGCCTCATTACGCCCCTGGGCAGTCCTGTATTGGCCATTACTGCCCACCCTTTTGGGTATTATTGCTTACATAATTTGCACCACAGAAGTATACTCGTCTGCAAGCAGCTCATTTCCAGATGTCTCCTGAGGGAAGGGGACATGTGAGTAAAGTCAATTAAAAAAACAGGTACAGAGGAGCATAAGATTATGTAATCTGTGCAAAGAAATACAGAATAGTTGTAAGTGAGTAGGGATTAATATGCTAGGAAATACAAGTGTAAGAAGGTAACAAAAGACATTCCATGAAAATTGTAAAAATTATACATATGTGCAGAGAAAATTGTGCAAAGAAGTAAACAGTGATAAAACTGTACAAATTAAACAAGAAATGAAATAAAAAATATAAAAGATGCAGCAAGCAATAAAACTGAACTCAAAGGCATCCACTGTCAAGCACTGTAACATAGAGAAAACAGTAAAAATACAAAAATAGTAAGTGGAGAAGCAAGAAATTAGACTGATGGAGGTGTGAGAGAGGTGGAGATGGTGGTGCATAAAGGGAGGAAGAAAGGCATGAATGAGGTCAGAGGCAAGAGCAGACAAGGAAATATGGTTTTATTGTTTATTAAAATTATTAGTGGTATAATTATTGGTATTAAAGAGCCAGGGCGAAATAGTCAAAACTTTGCATGGTGGGCAAAATGATTGCACCCGGTTTGCCAGGAGGGTTTGCACCCCTGCGCTATATTCAAAAAGGGCTTATGAGTGCACTAACAGGGTTAGCACACACAAAAAAACATAATGTATGTGGTGAGCAAATGGAGGGGCAGGAACAGGAATGCCAGCACAGTGTGATATTCAGCGCATCTGCACTGTACAAAGGAGTTAGTGCAGGTCACTTGGCACAGCACAAATACCACTGACCAAAACCCCAACTTACTCAGGCAACCCTAGTGGCCATCGGAGCCACTACAGCTAACAAGCAAGTTGGTGGGTGGAGGAGCATACACACACCCTGGTGTCTAGTGGCACCCCTGTCTACCAATTGCCAAACCTGTAAAGTAAAATCCTGCTCCTGGTATCTAGAGGTCCCCTGGCCCTCCAATCTCCATCCCTGATAATGTAAGAACATTTTCCTTGTGTCTAGTGTCCCCCACCATCTGATTACTGTCCCTGATCATGTGAAATCCTGGCCCTGTTGTCTGATGCACCCCCCGCCCTCCAATCACCAGCTCCGAAAAGTACAATATTTTTCCCTGGTGTCCAATTGTCCTTCTACTCTCTGATCTGTAACCCTGGTGTAAGTTCAATTATCCCTGGTGCCTAGTGGGCCCTCAACCAACCAATCACCTGTCCCATAGCCTTAAAACCAGTCCCTGGTGCAAGTGGCCCCCCAACCCTCCGATTGCCAGCCTCATAGATGGAATTCATTTCCTGGTGTCTAGTGGCCCCCCACTCTGTGGGCACTGACAAATCCACCCTGCCAACCTCCCCCTTACCTTATGTACCAGTGTTGTGGGTCCCATACAGTGACTGGTGCAGCCTTCCTCTCACCTCCTTGGCTGGCCACCATATAGATAGACAGGGAGCGCATGTCCAATGTACAGTACAGGGTGCACATTCTCTGTATTGTACATGGAGCGTGCAGCCTGTGTACTGTACAGGGAGCACACAGTCTGTGTACTGTACAGGCCACATGCTCCCTGTATAGTACACCAGCTGAGCACTCCATATACAGTACATAGGCCATACGCCCTGTACAATACGGAGAATGTGAGTCCTGTACTGTACATTGGATGGGACCCATGGCACCAGCACCTAAGGTAAAGGGGTTTGGCGGGGTAGGTTTGTAGGCATCCATGGAGCAGGGGGTCCACTAGACACCAAAGAATGAGTTCCATCTATGGGTCTTGTGATTGGATGGTGGGGGAACACTAGAACCAGGGACTGCTTTTACAGCTACATGGCTGGTGATCAGAGGGTGGGGGGACTATTAGGCACCAGGGATAATGGAACTTACACCGGGGCTGGTGATTAGAGGGTGGTGGAAACCACTAGGCACAAGGGATGAGTCAAATTACACCAGAGCTGGCAAGTGCATGGTGGGAGGACTGCTAGCACCAGGACAAGCATTTTAATATATGGAGCCAGTGATCCGTGGGTGGAGGAGGGTGCCACTAGACACCAGGGAATACATGTTTTGTACAGGACCAGGCAATCAGAGTGGGGTGGAGCCAGTTGCAGGGGTACAAACCTGCCACCACTTCCCATGCAAATGTGCCCATAATGGCATGCAAATGGCCCCTTAGCATCACGCATGCCCAATGGGCTAATTTGCATGAGGCTGTCTGAAAATCTCACTGAGAGCTACCTGCCAGGGGTTGACAAATCCTATAGCCTAACATCCTGGGCTACAAGTTTTCAGACAGGGACAAGTATTTTGACAAGCACCTTTGTCCACAGACAAGTACCTCTTTAAAGGATATCTAAATAACATTTTGACAACAAACTATTCAAAAATCTGACTCCGTAGGGGACTAAAGGAAAGGCTGCTGTATTCATTAATGGTAAACTACATTTATATAATTTACCTAAATGTGGTTCCAGAGCATTTGAAAAATGTAAAATCAGCCTTCCAATTAAAAAAAAAACTGTCTTACCTGCTTCCTAAAATGGCTGCCAAATGTGTTATGTGATGACATCATCGGAGCCAACGTCAGAGATATATGGCTCTCTATAGTGCTAACTAGTTCTTTTCCCCTTTTGTATAGAATTGTTTCACCCAAATGGTCAAAACCATGTGCATTATTTTATATAATGCACATGTTATGCTATAGTTCTGTTCATTTTGTTTACTTTAACATGCTGAAAAGCATGGGAGACAGTATAGCACAGAGGTTTAAGTCTCTGGGCTGCAAATCTGGAGACCTGGGTTTGAATCTCACAGCCCCTACTTGCATGCTGTGTGACACTGAGCAAGTCACTTAACTTCCCTGTGCCCCAAGGTTGTACTTGTAAACAAGTTTTCAGCTTAGTTTTTCTCACCTGGTTAAACAACTGGAAAAAAAGAAAATGTGTTTTAATCCAACCGACTTTCTCTGTGGCAAACCACAGTGCAGTACAAATCTTGAATAACCTGGTGGTCTAGTGGTTATGGTGGATCCAGGATGCTACAATGGGGTTGCTGGGGTGGTGGGCATGCTTAATATGCACTTTTTAACATTTTTATTAAATCTTTATATTTTCTGCTGTTATTCTTTTCTAGTATGTTTTTGACAGAACCTACAAATGTAATCCATAGTTTGAATGTAAACATTTGTACAGTCAATAAATCAGACTTCTTCAACAAAGTGAAATGCAGCAGCAGCAAGCAAGTACATTACAATGCATGTGTGTGAGGGGTGCAGGCACACCTTTCACCACCCCCTAAAGCCACCACTTTTTGTAGCACAATTCTTGTGCAGTCCAATGTTAGAGTTCATACTATCTTGAAACTCAAATGTGTGTTTGTCTTGTCTTCTTTTTCCATGGGAAATAAGAAGAAGAAGAATCAGCATTTATAGAGTTGTTTTCATACACACTGTATCCCAAAGTGCTTTACAAGCAATACTAGACTGATAGTGAAGAGACTGAACATGTAGTGGCAGCTGTTCTATACATTAATATCCACACACAGCCTTGGACAATTGCATGAACTAGTTTTATGGGAAGGGGAGTGTTGGCCAGGACAACGGGATCAGGTAGTGATCAAGGTGCTGGGAGCCCCACATCATATTTCTCACAGTAATCTGCTCATATTTCTCTCCTTCTGTCTTTCCCTTCCCTGAATATAGCAGTACCTTGCAAGAGGGTCTTCTCAGTCCCCCTCTGGTATTCATTCTTCACTATTCCTCCTCACACCGAAAACTGGTGAGCTCATCACCCTTCTGCATCATGAATGCAAGTAGTACAGTCCCGGTTTTATTTTAACATATCAAATATAAACATATCTTTCCAGTAAGTCAGGCTCATAGCAGCAGAGAATAAGGGGAATAATAGACTTTCCTATCCTTAAAAGATCTAGGCTACCTTTGATTAGGCACTATTAAATGTTGGACGTGCACATCATTATGCACATCATTTAATAGTGCCCAATCATAGGTGGCATAGATCTTATAGGGTAGGAAAGCCTATTTTTCCACTTGTGCCATGCTGCTATCAGCCTGGCTTACCAGAAGATCATGTTTATTATTAATATGTAACTATAACACTGGAGACTGTACTAACCACATTCATGATGCAGAAGGGTAGTGAACTCACCATTTTTTGGTGAGCAGGTGAGAAGAATGAATGCCAGAGAGGGACTGAAGAGGCCATTCCAGCAGGGTACAGCTATATTCAGGTTAGTTGAAGACATGAAGGAGGATGCTGAGCAAATCACTGTGAGATCTGAAATGTGGGGCTGCCAGCATCGTGATCACTACCTGACTGTGGATGAGAGTAGCCAGTGATGACAAATACTCAGAGTGGCAGGGCTGTACCTAAACTGTTACTTGAATTCAGTGTAGGGAGATTACCTTCAGGTGTGGGGGGGGTGTTGACGTTTGTTAGGACAGTATTGAGGATGTTGTGTATAGCTCATTCAAGATTTGGAAGGGTGGTAGCCAGCCAACTTGCATTATGGAGTACAGCACAGAAAAGTACTGGAGAAGAATTGTTGGGAACTGTCCTGTGGAGTTCTGCAGATCACAGGTAAAGGAGTAGACTGACACTGGAAGTCAGGTTGATTCAGTCAAGGTATTAGTATGCCTTTCCTGCTAATAATGTTGTTATCCATTGTAAATGCAGCCCTTATGAGAGCATGAACAGCAGTTTTTTTCTGGTGGGTCACGATGCTTATTGCTTGACCCTCTAGGAAGACCTAGTTGTTGGTTAATGAGGTGAGAAAAAAACACAACAGGGAACTGTGCATACTACCATCACTGTGCAGAAGGGTGGTAATCCACTCAATATTTACTGTGGAAGCAGAAGTCAAACACTGAGAATGTGAACTGGAGAGTGATTTGGGAGGCATTTTTAACAGTGCCAGCTGATAATGCGTATCAGTATAGGTGTGCACAACCCTCTGAGGTACAAGATTACAATCTGAGGTGTGATAATTCTCTTCATGAGACCGCAAGCTCATATGCGGTCCCAGGCAGTACTTAGGACAGAGTATGGATAGTGGGGTGTTCAACAGAAGGCAGGCTAGGTGCAGGTGGTTCACATGGAAAAAGAAAGCCTTATTTGTGGATTAACGAGAGAGCATGAGCTTTGCAACTAAACAAGACCGGTACTTTGCTGTGTGACCCTGAGCAAGTCACTAAACTTCCTTGTGCTCCCAGGCCACACCTGTAAACAAGCTTTCAGCTTAGTGTGTCTCTTCTGGTTAACAAAAAACTAAATTCAGTGCATCATATAACCACTAGATCATCAGGTATTTGAGGTGTTGTACGGTAAAGCAGTTTGCCAAAGAAAAAGTCAGCTGGATTGCAAAACATTTTCAGCAAGTTAAAGTAAACAAAATGAACAAAATCATAGCCTAACATGTGTACTGATCAAAATAATCCATGAGGTAATACATGGTGTTGATCCTTCTGGTACAACAATTCAAAATAAAGAAGGAAAGAAGAGCTATTTAGCACTATAGAAATATATGCGGATCTCTGGCTCTGGCTCTGATGATGTCATCATGACTCATCACTTAACACACTTGGCAGACATCTTAGGGAGAAGCCAAGGCTGTTTTTTAAATGTGAAAGGCTGATGTTTACATTTTTCAAAAGCTATGAAACTGAATTTATGTTATTTACATAAATGCAGTTTTAGCACACATGTAAACAACAGCCTTAAATTTACCTTGCAATGAAGCCCGATTTTGGAGTTTTCAGTTTTAAAAAACTGCTTGTTTAGGTACCCTTTAAACAACCAATTTCATAAAATTATCTGCAGTGCCAGCTTATTCCAGCAGTGTGCTCACTGGTGGCATCTCAGTCCAGCCATTCCCGTGGTCATCTGACCCACCAGAGCAGCACTCACATGATCCCGATTAAAGGTGCGAGCAGCTATACGGTGGGGGCGAGCAACAGATGAGGTGAAAATCAGTAGGAGCCAGTCAATGGACTGGTACACATGGCAATGAATCACCAATTAGGCGCCTACAGTAAGGCATGTCCATTGGTGGCAGTGGTGACTTGGTGGGACGATCACAGCACCACTCGCTCACTTTCTCTATAGCTTAGCAAGAGAGAGTATGTGCATGCTACTGCAGCATTGTATGTTTGATTTAAGTGTGAGCCTGCGAGGGGAGGAGGCCTTTCTTTATTAATAGCAGTATTTAGGACTGTAAGATAGAACTCCACTGCAAGTGCCTTTCTTAATTTTTGATAACATTACTGAAAATAAATTAAGTAGGCCAGGTGCAGTTGGAGACAATGCAGTTTGTTAGCGAGGGAGCAGCGACAATGTGGTGTGGTGACTGCATGTTGAGAGGGGGAATAGAGTGGGAGCTGCCGAGGATCATGAGCAAAGTCACAGTGGTTTACTTTGCTGACAGAAATTGCTGCTGCCCAGGTGCCTCTCTGTTTACCTCCCTGCCATTTTGCAAAAAAAAAAATATATATATATATATATATTATATATATATATATAAATATATATATAAAAAGACAGGGAGTGTTGTCTGTGACCGTGTGGTGAGCAGTGGGGGGAGGGGAAGAGAGTATGAGCCAACAATCTCCCTGCCAGTTGTTGCCACTACTGTAAGTTCTCTCTCCACAAAAAAAAGATAAAAACAAGGCATAAAGAGTTGAAGGTATAAGTTGCAGGGACTACTGTCATTCTGACAGTACTGATTACTAATAAGGGAGTGTGTGGCAGTCTGGCAGAACTGAAGCACTAAATTTTAAGAAGCCAGACAGCTGAGTTGTGTTCCCTAACAGATGAGGTCAGACTCAGGAGGAGAGCTTTGTGAAAGAAAAGCCATACGCATTAAAAAACCTCAAGACTGAAAGATCAGATAAGAAAAAGCTTGAATAAATCAAAAGTAATAAATCTGAAGGGGATTTGATTTGTCATTTATGTATGCTGGGGAGGGGAGTGGGACTGTGTGGAGTGTGGGCAGATAGACAGTATTACCTTACCATACCAAAGGGTTATTGAAGTGTAACTGTCTACCTAGCCTAGTATATACCTACCTACCTGTCCTGTCCTGTCATGACCTATACCTGCCCAGTGTGAGTGAGTGCTATTAGAAAGCTAGTAAAAAAAAAAGAAAATAAGAAAGAAGCCTAGATCTGTGTGGGCTATGTTGGGATGGAGAGAGGTGTCATGTGAAAAGGAGTGAAGGGGTCAGGGGGGGCTGACTTGCCCAGTGTACTGTGGTTGGCTGGCATGCAAAAAGCATAAAAATAAAAAGCTGTGAAAAAATATTCTAAAGAAAATTAAAAAGAAGAGACTAACTCAGCCTGTGTGGGCTGTGTTGGGAGAGAGGTGTCATGTGGAAAAGAGGGGTCGGGATGACCTGCCCACTGCCCAGTGTACTGTGGCCAGCTGGCTTGTGAAAAGGAGCATAAAAAAAGAAAGTTATTAAAAAAATGTTCTTAGAAAATTAAATAAGAGTAGCCTAACTCAGTCTGTGTGGGCTGTGTTGGGAGAAAGGTGTTGTGTGGAAAGGAATGAAGGGGTCAGGGTGACCTGCCCAGTGTCCTGTGGCCGGCTGGCTTGTGAACATAAAAAGAAAGCTATTAAAAAAAGATACTGCAAAGAAAATTAAGTAAGAGGAGCCTACCTCCGTGATTGGGCTGTGTTGGGATTGGGGGAGAGAGAGGTGTTGTGTAGAAAGGAGTGAAAGGGTCTGGGTGACCAGCCCCCTGTGTTCTGTTCACGGCTGCAGCGGACATGTGGAAGAAAAAAAAAGCTAAATAAAAAAAGTCAGAGACTGATTTGAAATGCAGAATTACTTTATTCGCAATGCACAAGTTGCAGCAATAAATCTGAGATTTTGCTGTATTACATATATTCATTCATATTTAATTCATAGTAAGCACACAATTTATTTACTATGCATAAAAATATGCAAACAAAGCAAAGTACCCTTTTTTCACTTTGGAAAGCTCCTTCCATCTCCCCCAGGTCATCTTCCATTTCATCTGGAACAGAACACAATAACATGCCTTCCCAAAGCCCTTGTCAGAAAAAAGATTCAAAAGACTGGTGGTCCTGAATCTGTGGTATTAGACCTGACAGCTGATCAGTCCTGTGATTCAGTATCTAAGTGTAAAGTTTCACAAAATGTTGACAATGACGGTGGCAGCAGTACACCGATTTGGTGGCATCAACATCTCAGTCATCATTACAGCTATTTAACAAAAAGCGACCTTTAGAAGATGCATCCACTATGGTCTTGGTATCCATACCAGAGAAAATAAGCAAAGATAAAAGATATGACCAAGAGAAAAGGATTGTTTCAGCATCGCTGGCTAAGTCTGTTCACCTGGCTAAGATATGATGATGAAAAATGCTTAATGTTTTGCAAAATGTGTGAAAAATATCCTTCACTTGCATTTCCTGCATGTTCAAGGAAACCAAACGTCTTTGCCAGTGGTTCAAATAATTTTAGAATAGAATCACTACTAACCCATGAGAAATCCAGTCCACATATTATCTGTGAAAATCAACACAGACATGACAGTGGTCACCATGCAGTTAGCTTTGATGTTACTGAAACTGCTTTATATCATGCATTTTCTCAAATGGAAGAGTTCACCAAAAACAAAATGAGACACCTATTTAATACTGCATATGTCATAGCTAAAAACATTCGTCCTTTCACCGATATGGAGTGGCTATGTGCATTGCAAGACAAAAATGGCATTAAACTAGGACGCACTTATGTTAATGACAAGACAGCCAAGGACTTCTGTACATCAATATTAGTTGTCATGTCTAAAACTCAGATTACGACAGTTAAAAATACAAAGTTTGTTACCATTTTTGCTGATGGCAGTACCGATGCAAGTTTCATAGAATGTAAAAATGTATTTCCTTGATTTGTGGAAGGCACGTCAAAACAGGTCACGACTATTTTAATTAAAGCTGTGCCACTAGAATAGTCTCATGCACAAAGCATGTTTTCAGCAATAAGCACAACACTGAAAGCCATGTGTCACAACCCCACTCAGCAGGTCAGCCCTCTACTCCCAAAGTGCCATCCCCTGAGCATAGTATTGTGAACAGTTAACAGAACAGGGTAACCCTCCTGCCTGTTTTGTGGGTTTGAGTCACCTTTTGTCCCAAGTTCTGGAGGGATTCAAACTGTTAACCTCTTGCTAGCGTACCCAATGTACAGGCTCAGATAATTCTGCTCTTTGGGGGAATGCCAGATATCTTTCACCTACGGGCACCCAACCAGGTATTACAAAATGAACCCTTAAAACTCTACGCAAGACCTTAGAGAAACTCTTACCTATTTCCCAATTTGGTATCACAATAAGCTTAAGCACAGGGTCAACTTTAACCATCTAAGCTTCACTTACAAAAAAAAAAGAAGTTTCAATGTTCACCAGGCAGTTTCTGTTTTAAAATATATATCTTTACTTTAAAATAGATAAAAATAGGTAAACAGTAAATACAGAACAAAATATCCCAATGCATACAATCTCAAAAACAAATCATGTTTAAAAATGAAAAATTCCTACCAACTATTAGACTTATTTATCTAAGGTAGCTCTTATAATCTTTCAATGCTGTTAGATGTTCCTTCTCTCAGTTCAAGTATATGAATCTCTGTGTCTAAAGGTCAGCTACAGCATACTTAAAAACAGTCTTGAGCCAGCCTTCTCTCTGAGGTCACCTAGCTCCTCCTCAGTGCATTAAAATCTATATTTACAGCACAGGATGTCCTAATAAGGTATTTTAAAAATAGGTGACATCAGCGAACCTCCTCTCTTCATATGGCTCCCAATCTAGTCTGTGATCTGCTAGCATTTTCTTTCATCCATGAGCAGTCCCCTGCATCACAAAGACATGAAAGAATCTTTAATGAATTAACTGGCTTCCTCTGAAGATGCCCAAACAAATGCATATGCCAATTCCTTATGACACCAAGTGCCATCAAAGGACTTTTCCTGATGAGACACCCAAACAAATGCATATGCCAATTCCTTATGATACCAAGTGTCATCAAAGGATTTTTTCCTGAGGAGACGCTCAAAACAAATGCATATGCCCCTTCCTCTTGACACCAAGTGCAATCAAAGGATTTTCCTGAGGGCATCATAAAATGCATAGTTTAGCTACTGATTTCAAAGCAACTGACAAGTTAATTATGTTCCAGATATCTGTAGTTTAACCTATGTCCTGTCTTTTGAAATTATACCTGGGGGTGGGGGGTTGATGTGTCATTCAGCAAGACAGTATTTTCTCCTGACAGACAATCCCACTACATATTTCATATTGCAAAAATCATAGTGTAATCAGAACCAGCTGTCCAAGTGTCACACCATGAATCTCTCTTTAGTCAACCTCAATGATGTGAACAAGCCTGGGCCAGTGCTCATCTCAGCAAACTTTGATGGAGCCAGTGTTATGATGGGCCATACACGTGGAACCATAGCAAAAATAAGAGAACATGTTCTAACTGTTATACCTATGTATTGTGTTGCTCATAAACTGGAGTTGGCAGTCTTCGACACCTTGAAAAAAAATCCTTTTGTTAATAAAGTTGAAAACACTCTGAAAGGAATTTTTAAATTCTACCACTACAGCCCTAAGAAACTAAGAGAGCTGTAGGAAATAGCCAATATCATATACATAGATCTTACGCATTTCAGTACAATTAAGCAGGTTTATTGGCTTGCAAGTAAGACACGCTGTGTTCATGCTATCCAAGTCAATCTGCCCACAGTAGTGCAGCATCTCGAACATGTCTCTAACTCTGCTGGTGATGATGGTGCTCAAGCAAAGGCACTTTTAAGAGATGTACAGAGTGTACAATTTGTCAAATCTCTGTTCATACTACAAGATTTCTTGCCCATTCTGAAACACCTGTCGCTTGCATTTCAAAAAGATGACCTACTTTTATTGGAAGTCCCACAACTCGTAGAGACATGCATTCTCCAGTTAATGGAGTTAAAAGTAAAGCCTGGAAAATTCATGACATCCTTTCTGAAACAATACAATCATGATGAGAAATGCATGGATTATATTGTTTCAAAGTGTGGAGAGGAAAGGACTGTTCCGTTTACCTTCAGAGGCGATTGTCCAGAAATAAATGTTACCACTGATCACAACTTCACAGTTTAACAGATGCAGCAATAACATACATTGACAAGAGATTTCAGAACTTCTCAGAGGAGCCACTTAAATGGTTCGGGTGTTTAGATTTTAAAAAGTTCGATCTGCCCCAAGAAGAACTAGCTGAATTTGGGACAAGTGACCTATCTAACTTGTTAGAATACTTTCACAAGTTTTTTAAAAGAAGAGCAAATAAGTGGTATGAAAATTAAATATGCTGCATTAAAAGCACTACTAAAAACTGCAGGTGATAAACCATATCTAGTAGTACATTCAAGATTGCTGAGAGACAGACCGTCCCAACTTGCTCACATCATTGCCCTCATAGACATGCTAATGGCTATGAGTGTGCCCACAGCAAAATGTGAGAGTGTTTTCTATTCAAAATCTTATTAAAAGCAAAATAAGAACAAGATTGGCTGACACAACACTCCAGTCACTTGTGCAAATTGCTGTGGAAGGTTCTGATTTAGAAAGCTTCAATCCGGATCCTGCTATTGACCATTGGCTCCTGTCTGGTCCTGGCACACATCATGTTCATGGCCATGCAACTGCTACTGCTGCGGGTGACGATGAAGCACCTTTTCCAAGTGCTCCTCCAGCTGATTCTTTTGCTGATAGTTCTTCTTTGCCTCAATATTCTGACTGATGGGTTGTGATTTGAGTTGCCTGACTGTGTGTTGCCCACCCTGGCTGGCCTGTACTGCTGCTTTCTCTGTTCTCTTGGCCTAGTCTCTCCTCCCTCTCCTGACACTGGTTCTGTCTGATGTACAACAGAAACTAAACATTTTCAGACTGTCAGTGTTAGCATATTAGTATTTAACTCCGCCCCCAAAAAAAAACACATATAGTTTGTTCTTTACTTTTATTAATTGTTCTTAAAAATATGCCCCTTTTGAACCAGACTACAAGCTTCAACATGAGGACTACTACTTTTAGACAAGCCACTTGTCCTTGGACTACCAGTGAATTTTAAAATTCGTCAATCCCTGCTACCTGCATTATCGGGTCTGGTGGCACTGTTCCCTGCACTGATGCATCCATGTCAGGGCAGCGCTACTCAGCTTAGCACTGTACCGACATGCCCCTATATTCAGTCAGATGGCACTGATGCACTATCCGACTAAATATAGCATCCTGAGGGTTATGGGCAATGAGTCAGCGTGGCACAAAACATTGCGCTTTGCTTTGCCCATTTTTGAATATTGGGCCGCAGGTGCTTACTTCCAATAAAAAGACAACAGACTATGTTATGTATTGTATTTTGATGTGTAAGTAATTATTTTATGCTTTTATTATAAAATATTTGTTAGTGCAGTGAAACAAGCAGATTTTCACCTTTGCTGTTCACACTGCCAGTAAAAAACAAGAATTCAGTAGAATTCTGGTATTGTGATGTCAGAAACTGCTTACTACTGTACTTACGGGCCTTAAGAATTTAAATGAGAAACTAAATATATTTTTCTATCTTTTTCAAAAGAAATAGATACTTCTTTCAGGAGCAAACTTTGCCTTTTATGTGTTAGCACTATTGTGGTCCATTTGTACAATTTTACAGTTTTTACAACAGTAATCAGCTTCTCTTTTCTTCTTCCCAAATAAAATCTGGTTATGAAGAAAATGGCGCCTGCTAAATTATAACAAAAGATCACAGGTTATCAAAAATCACATATTTCGACTGAATACATAATAATTTAGTGGCAGAAAGTGTTATTTCTCTATAAAAATCTGAAAACAGGTTTGCAGTTTCCCACTGAAATACACTACCAGCCTTGCCAGTAAAACTTTACTGACATCATAATACAAGAATTCCTCTGGCTTTTTGTTACTAGTAGTTGGCAACATACAAATAAAATGTGGAAATGCATTTATTTAGCTTTTATTGATCAGATAAGCACACTACACAAACAAAGCGCCTATTTTCAGGTGTGAACCATAAGAATTACAGTGCAGTACAAAAAACATACAACAATAGAGTGGCATTTACAAGCTACAGAATAGCAGCTTGGCAGTTAAATATGCAGAATATTGAAATTTCAAAACAGTGAGTGCAAACCAGTTACATACTTACCCAGGTGCAGTTTTAATACAATTCAAAACATTATCAAAACATGGTAAACACGATAATTAATCACTTGCAAGCATGGGCAGTAAGCCACCCTGAGCTTGATAAACACTGGAAGAGTTGCGATGACAAGGGACTTGGCAAGGTTAGAGGAATGGTAAAATGTATGGCAGCTTAGATTCAATGCTAAGAAGTGCAAGGTAATGCACCTGGGAAACAAAAACCCAGGGGAAGAGTACACAATGGGGGGTGAGATACTAACAACAAAAATGGAAAGGGACCTGGGGGTAGTCATATCAGATGACCTAAAGGTGGGCAAGCAATGTGAGAGGGCAGCAAGGAGGGCTGGGGAGATACTGGGATGCATAGGGAGAGGTATCACCAGTAGAAAACAGGAAGTTATTATCCCTCTGTACAGACAGCTGGTCAGACCCCATCTGGAGTACTGTGTGCAGTTCTGGAGACCCAGTCTCCACAAAGACATAGACAGGATGGAAGCTGTCCAGAGGAGGCAACTAAAATGGTGCAGGGTCTGCACTGGAAGACATATGAAGAGAGACTTAGGAGCTTAATATGTATAGCCTCGAGGAAAGGGGACATGATAGAAACTTTCAAGTACCTCAAGGGAATCAACAAAGTCCAGAGGGTAGCATCTTTCAAAAAAAGAGGTGTGCAAGAACAAGGGGGCACAATTTGAAGATGGGGGGGTGGCTCAGAGGTAATTTAAGGAAGTATTTTTTCACAGAGAGGGTTGTGGATGCATTGAATGGCCTTCTGGAGGAGGTTGTGGAGTCAAAAACAGTGGTGGAATTCAAGCATGCATGGGACAGTCATAAGGCAATTCTAGGGGGTGGGGGTAGGAAGAAGTAGGCTGCTGGTTAACTAGGATCTGCAGCTTATCCATCAGGTAGGGAAATGGGCAGACTGGATGGGCCAAGCGGTCCTTATCTGCTGTCAAATTCTATGTTTCTATGTTTAAGGAACTCCAGTCCATAAGAGCATGAGCAGGCTGAGATGGCCTTCAAGAAATCCCAGAGGAGCCTCTTAAAAAGTAAATAGGAGACAGCCCCATAAGCCAGAAATAGGAAGGTGTTCCAGAGCCTTGGTGCCCATGCCACAACATTCTGGTCACCCGAGGCGGTAAAGGACTTAGGAACCACCAACAGGGACTGGTCAGTGGACCTAAGTTGGTAGCTCTGAATAGGTGTTTTTAGCTGGCCTGCCAGGATAGGTGGAGTAGCAGATCTGAGAATCTTTTCAACAAAACAATCAAGGGGAAAAAGAGTGACTGTAGAGGATAATAGCCCAGTTTGCTACAGAACTCACAGCAGTGTGTGAAATATGCAGTCAATAGAGCAACCCTACAAATGTTGTTGTAAGCTACAGTACATCCCATTTACACAGTGAAGCCTTATCTATATTTGCATAAGAGATACGCCGATAGTTATGGCTAGGGAGGAGCACCCCCCCCCCATCAAGGGTAACACAAGCATTAGGGGTGAAGATATATTTAACTGTATAGGCCAGACCTAGTGTGCAGTTTATGGCTCTACACATGTTTGAGGTATGTAAGTGTAGCCCTCCTTTCTGCCTTTCAAAACAGGTGGAATGTTCTTTCAAAATTAGCAGTTTGTTTTTATACACTTGGTCCTGCTCAAACAGTCTGAAGCTTACCTCAAGCAGGCAGCAGCTTACAGTCCTTGCAGAGATCAAAAACTGCGGAAAGCTACTCCTTCCCCTCCCTGCCTAGGGGTTTTGATGGTGTATAGTCTCTGGGAAAGGGGAAGGGTGCTATCTTAACTGGCAGCACAATAGAGTTAAACAGTACAGTGTTTATTTGAAGTATGGGATTCCTCAGTTCACGGCTGGATTTCCATCAAAGTGCAGGCTAGCTGGATATTCCTCCCTTCATGACTGGTGGCCACAGGATCACTGATTCTCTAGAAAACAGTTTGTTATGCAGACAGCACAGCATAACAGATTTAAGACTCCAAATGAGCTTTGTGATACAGTGGTCCTATGAGTGAGCTGTAGTTTAGTTAAGTAAGCCAAAGGCTGGGGTTTGAATCTTGGCACATGCCAAACACAGTAGTTTGCCTCGAGGGTCTGTCCTGGGGCCGCTGCTCTTTGGGAGGGGTCTCAAGCAAGTAGCTACTTCTGTCACTTTCTCAGAAGTACTTCCTGTGAGAGGCAAGGGAGAGCATAGGAGTGCATGCACCAGGAACTTTAACTCATGGTTGAAGAACTGGTGCTGTGAGGAAGGGTTTGGATTCATTGGTGACTGGGGACCCACCTAGAGGGATGGAGGTTTGTTCAAGCCTGATGGCCTGCATCCATCCTGGAGGGGAATCCAAGCACTCAATGATAAGTTTAAATGCTACATTGACAAGCATTTAAACTAGCAAAGGGGGGTGACAGGCCAGCAAGGAGGGTACCTACTTGCTCACCCCTACAGCTAGCAGTGGAACCAGTGAACCAGAGGAGTAGCTATCTCTGCAAAGCAGTGTGCAAAAGATGGAGATTAGTGCCCAAGAGGTGGATAGACAGAAAAGGGACAAAATTCAGTAGAAGGGCAGACAGCAAGGAGAACCAGGGATAAAGGACAACCAAGGAAGGGGCTGGATTAGAACAGCAAAACAGTCTAGGGAGGTCAAATCATGAAAAGCCATGTGTGCAAATGCCAGGAGCCTTAGCAACAAGATGGAAGATCTGGAGGCTGTCATGGTGCAGTCAGACCTGGACATTGTGGCCATCACTGAAACCTGGTGTAATGATAACCATGACTGGGAGATGGCCATACCTGGCTACAACATATTCAGAAGAGAGAGAGCAGGCAGGAAGGGAGGAGGAGTGGCACTGTATGTGAAAAATGACATAAGGGCCACAGAGATCCAGGAGGAACAAAATGGGGGAGAGATACTGTGGGTTAAGCTGGAAAGGAAAAATGGGGACAGCCATCCGCACAGGTGTGATCTATAGACCACCAGCCCAGGAGGAAGAAACAGATAGGGAGCTGATGCTAGCCATCCAAAGGATGGCAGACAAGGGTGAGGTAGTACTGGTTGGAGACTTCAATATTCCAGACGTGGACTGGAGCATCCCAGCAGCAGCATCAACTAGGAGCAGATTTATCCTGGACTCCCTTCAGGGTGCCTTCCTCAAGCAACTGGTCATGGAACCAACTCGGCAGAAGGCAATACTGGACCTTGTGCTCACAAACAGGGACAGTGTGATGGGGGTAACAGTAGGGGAGCACCTGGGGAACAGTGACCACCAGTCATTGTGGTTTGAAATCACAGAAAGAGCAGAACCAAACCACACAAAAACACGTATCCTGGATTTTAGGGGGGCAGACTTTGGGAAAATGGGAGATACTTGAAAAGAAGCATTAAGGAATGGGACAGGAATCAGGGTTGAGGAACAGTGGCAGTATTTAAAATGAGGATTACAAGAACAACAGAATTATGCATTAAGCAGGTTAGCAAGAGGAAAGGAAGAGAGACCATTATGGTTTTCCAAAGAGGTAGCAAAGAAAGTGAAAGCTATAAAGATTGCATTCAGGCAATACAAAAGACACAGGCAGAAGGGATAGGGAGAAGTACCAGGAGAAGCAAAGGGAGGCAGGAGGTGCAAGGGAAGCCAAAGCTCAGACAGAAGAACACATTGCAAAATCAGTGGGTAGAGGGTCAAAACCTTTTACAGGTACATAAGTGAAAAAGAAAGACAAAGGGAGGGATAGTGAGACTGAAGGGGGGGATGGGGGCCAGCGTGGAGGATGACAACAGTAAAGCTGACATATTGAACAGGTATTTCTGCTCAGTCTTTACTGATGAAGAGGAGGGTAATGGGTCTGAAGGATACAAAGGGGTGAGAATGGTGCAGAAATGGACACAAGTCCTTTACGAGAAAGGGTCCTGAAGGAACTGGAAGTAATAGAGTTGATAAAGCAATGAGGCCAGATGGGGTGCACCCCAGGGTCCTTAAAGAACTAGAGAGGTGGTGGCTGAACCTCTGGCTATCATGTTTAGCTGATCACTGGAAACAGGGAGTACCCAAAGACTGGAGGACAGCAGATGTAGTCCCTTATACAAAAGTGGGAACAAAGAGGAAGCGAGGAACTACAGACCAGTCAGCCTCACCTGGTAATGGGGAAGATCATGGAAGCACTACTGAAGGAGAGATTGGTGGAACATCTGGTTGTCAATGGACTGGGACCCAAGGCAGCATGGTTTCACCAGGGGAGGTCATGTCAGACCACCTCATTGAATTTTTGACTGGGTGACTGGAGGTGGATCAGGGGAGGGCAGTGGACATGGCCTATCTGGACTTCAGCAGGCCTTTGACACTGTGCCACATAGAAACTATTACACAAACTGGGGAATATGGGTGTGGGCAGGACAGTAGTGTGGTGGGTAGGTAACTGGCTGGGTGGCAGGACAGAGGGTGGTGGTAAATGGCTGTCACTCCACAGAGGGAAGAGTGACCAGTGAGGTACCACAGGAATCAGTGCTGGGACCGGTCTATTCAACATCTTCATCAGTGACATTGCGTGGGACCTAGAAGGCAGAATTTCACTGTTCGCTGATGACACAAAGCTCTGTAACAGAGTAGACACACCAGAGGGTGTAGACAGAATGAGAAGGGACCTGCAGAAACTTGAAGAATGGTCAAGGATTTGGCAGTTGAAATTCAATGCAAGGAAGTGCAAGATAATGCATATGGGGCACAAAAACCCTGGCACAATATCAGTTGGGGGTGAGGATAGCATGCACCAAGCAGGAAAGGGATCTTGGGTTATCATCTCTGATGACCTCAAGGTAGAGAAACAGTGTGACAAGGCAGCAGTTAAAGCAAATAGGATGCTGGGTTGTATAGGCAGGGCATCACCAGCTGGAAAAGGGAGGTCATAATTCCGCTATACAAGACACTAGTGAGGCCCTCACCTGGAGTACAGTGTACAGTTCTGGAGACCATACCTCGATGGGGACATAGACAGGGTAGAGAAGGTTCAGAGGAGGGCAACAAAGATGGTGCATGGATTGCATCACAAGTCCCTATGAAGACAGGTTGAAGGAACTGAACATGTACTCCCTGGAGGAGAGGAAGGAGAGAGGGATGATAGAGACATACAAGTATCTTACAGGGAGGAACAGGGTGCAGGATACACTATTTTTTAAGCGAAAAGATGTTCCAGGACTAGAGGGCATGGGATGAAGCTGGAGGAGGACGATTCAGAGGAAATATGAGGAAGAATTTCTTCACAGAACGGGTGGTGGACAAGTGGAACACCCTGCCAGAGGAAGTGGTGGGGGCTGAAACAATCACAGGATTTAAGAATGCATGGGATAGACATAAAGGAATTCTGGAGGTCAGGGGTAAGGGGCAACAGACTTCTAGGAAAACATAAACTGAACTTACAAGCGAAATGGGCAGACTGGATGGGCCATAGGCCCTTATCTGGCGACACTGTCTATGTATCTATGTAAATGATTAAGTCCAGAACAGGAGTAAAATGCAATCAGACAGTTTTTATTTGGGTTCAGAAGCTCAAGCTGCACACACAAAATCTCAACAGAGGATCCTTTTTGATTTTGTTACAGTTTTCTATATTCCACATTTCTATAGCTGATAGCCACAGCACAGTCTCTTTGGGGGGATCAGGCTTTGAACCAGGGCCCTACTCACTTATTTTTCTCTTTTTGTGAGCCAAGTGGGCTACGATTTACTTTTGGACATGTTCTCTGTCCCCAAACTGTTTGCTTCTTCTTATTTCCCCACCAGTGGGAGCAGGTGCACACATTCCCAAACCCAGGCTAGCTCTCCTCAGAATGGAAAGGGGGTGTCAGTTGTTGGTATTACAGGAACTACACAGTCCTTTCCAAAAATGGCCAGTGCTCCTGTCGATCCACAGGCATGGTTCACACAGGGTAGGGCCAAACTCTCCCACAGACACAAGCAGTCCCAACTATCCAGCAGCATATACCTTGAGTGGAAATGGAGGTGCACATGGGTAGCTCTGCCACCCACCCCACTGGAGACTTCACTGCCACTTCTGTCTTGCTGGCTGTCCATGGCAGCCACCCAACTCTGACAGGAAACAGAGCCTAGCCGGCTCCTTGCGACCTTCCTCACAATTGCTGCTCCCTTACTGATCCGCTGACCCATCACTGGCAATGTGGCTGCCCCATCTATTTACTTTTGGGACTGGGGGACAGTCTCCCCACCCTGGCCCTGGGCCTCGTCGGCCCTGACTGGAGGCCTTCCCTCAGGCCTTCGAGCAGGCACACCCATTCCTCTCGACAACTTTCTCAGAACCCTTCACACTCCTAACTTACGTTTTTCTCCCCGCGCTGGTTAGAGCTTTAAAAAACTTGTGCTTGCCAGCTGGGCTAACACCCATGACCAGCGGCACATACACCTCCCAATGCTGACAGGGCATCTTTGCTGGTAACCCCCAAAATAGCACAGGGGTTACATAAAGAGAGGTCTAGCTAAGGGTCCAGTGTCACTGCAAGGTACTTGAAGGAGAGCACAGTGGTAATGGAGGATCTCTCAGTACTGGTGACTACCAAGGGTTCAAGGCAGGACTTCGTCTTACCATGTGAACCAAAAATCATCGCCTGCACCTTGTTTACATTGAGAACCAACCTATTCAGAGTGATCCAAGACTGGATACAATGGAAGTCATAATTTACCTGTGCGTTAACAGTTCTAATATTGTCTGCACTGGGTAGCAACACAAGGTAGTCCATGTACAAAGTGGAGAGGCAGAAAGCAGGCACTCTAGGGAGTTCATTTATGAATAGGGATAAAAGGAGAGGCCCTAGGATGGAGCCCTGAGGGACCCCTAGCTTGACTGGTGCAAGCTCAGACATTGTCCTATTAAGGCAAGAGGAAAAGCAGTCACAACACTCACCTCAGCACAGCACAAATACAAAACAATGCAGCAGACCTAGAAGTCATGAAGAATAGCTTGTTTTATGTAAATAGCCAGCAGACGAACTTGCACCCAGCTGGGTATGGAGTAATAAAGTGCACTCTGAAGTTTCACCTACAAGAGACTTTTTCAAAGATAGTGCACCCTAGTGCATTTACCATATATACAGCACCAAAAGATAATCACATGACCAGAAATAATTAACATTTAAAGTGGCATGGTACAATACCTATGCAAAACATCTTAATTTCTCTGGTGTCTTTACATTAAAGTGCAATAAAGTGCTACAATAAAATTTCTGGATCCTAGAGGTACACAACATTAAAATGCTGTCTCGATAATTGCACTAATATACACATTTATTTGTACACATTTAACTGGAACAAAAGTCCTTCACATTTTAATATTTTAGATATCCCAAAGGGCGAAAAAAGTGGAGACAAAGTGTTTAAAGTGTTTGGATTATAATTTAATCAGGTAGGTTTATAAAGATAAACCAATACAAAAAGATCTCATTCTATAAGGGGAGGGAAGGGGGAAAATGGGGGCTGCAGGGTCAGAAAGCTGGAGTTAAAATGGCGTGTGTGTGTGGGGAGGAATAACAACTCGGCTTAAAACGGGAAGTCAACCATGACTTCAAAAAACTTTTTTACATGGTCCACTATGTGTACTTACTTACTTAAAGGTATAAAGAAATGGACAGGGGTGAAATTGCCACTTTGGTCACACAAAATATAGGTATCATCACTATCGGCACCTACAAAAGAAAAGAAATACATTTGTTATATCATTTCATTTCATATCCTGAACTTTAAAAATGATTTGATTTCAATTTGTTCATTCAACCCTTTGCCTATATGTGCCTCTAGTGTATAAATACAGAACATTTCCCATCTACTTATTAGACCTTCCCTGTCACCTCCTCTTGGGCCTAAAACAACATGTTCTGTGCCTATAAATTTCAAGACATGGTCAGTCTTGTTTTCAGCATTAGACATGTGCACAGCCCAAACATATTCAAAGTTTTGGTTATTTATGGCCCACATATGTTCCCCACTCTTTCTTTAAATTTCTTTTTGGTGTTCCTACATAATAGGAACCACGTGTGCAAGTACTCAAATAGTTTACAAAACAGGTATCACATGTTATAAGTCCTACCAGTTGCAGGGTCAATAAACATACCACATTCCTTGACATCTTTGAAGTATTTGCAGTGACCACACTTTTTACACCATCTAGGAGGGGTTAGCCAGTTTCTTGGTCTTCCTGCCTCTTTTTGGTGTGCTGAATGGATTAATATATCCCTAAGGTTGCTGGCTCTTCTATATGACATCCTGGGTAGATTTTTAGCTGTTTTTTTCAACCAGGGGTCAGTGCTAAGAACATGCCAATGCTTGTATATAGAAACATAGAATTTGACAGCAGATAAGGACCGCTTGGCCCACCCAGTCTGCCCATTTCCCTACCTAATGGATAAGATGTAGATCCTAGCTAACCAACAGCCTGCTTCTTCCAACCTCCACCCCCTAGAATTACCTTATGTCTGTCCCATGCATTCTTGAATTCCACCACTGTTTTTGACTCCACGACCTCCTCAGGAAGGCTGTTCCATGCATCCACAACCCTCTCCATGAAAAAATACTTCCTTACATTACCTCTGAGCTGTCCCCCCCTCTAGCTTCAAATTGTGCCCCCTTGTTCTTGCACACCTCTTTTTCTGAAAGATGCCACCCTCTTGGACTTTGTTGATTCCCTTGAGGTAGTTGAAAGTTTCTATCATGTCCCCCCTCTTCCTCCTCTCCTCGAGGCTATACATATTAAGATCCTTAGGTCTCTTTTGATATGTCTTCTGGTGCAGACCCTGCACCATTTTAGTTGCCCTCCTCTGGACAGCCTCCATCCTGCCTATGTCTTTGTGGTGATTGGGTCTCCAGAACTGCACACAGTACTCCAGATGGGGTCTCACCAGCTGTCTGTACAGAGGGATAATAACTTCCTGTTTTCTACTGGTGACACCTGTCCCTATAAATCCCAGTATCCCACCAGCCCTACTCACTGCCCTCTCACATTGCTTGCTCACCTTTAGGTCATCTGATATGACTACCCCCAGGTCCCTTTCCATTTTTGTTGTTGTTAGTATCTCACCCCCCATTGTGTACTCTTCCTCTGGGTTTCTGTTTCCCAGGTACAATACTTTGCACTTCTTAGCATTGAATCTAAGCTACCATACATTTGACCATTCCTCCAACCTTGCCAAGTCCCTTCTAATCCTTTCCACCCCACCTTGTGTATCAACTCTGCTGCAGATCTTTGTGTCGTCTGCAAAGAGACATACTTTTCCTTCTAGTCCCTCTGCAATGTCGCTTATAAAGACATTAAAGAGGACCGGTCCTAGTACTGAACCCTGTAGTACCCCACTAAAACCTCCATTTCTTCAGAGTGGACTCTGTTTACTACTATCCTCTGTGTCCTGTTCTCCAGCCAATTTTTTACCCAGGCTACTGTCTTGGGACCCACTCCCAGGCTGGCCAACTTGTATATTAATCTTTTGTGTGGGACTGTGTCAAATGCCTTGCTAAAGTCTAGGTAGGCCATGTCTATAGCCCCTCCCTGATCTACTACTTTGGTTACCCAGTCAAAGAAATCTATTAGATTCATCTGACATGACCTTCCCGCTGTGAATCCATGCTGCCTTGAGTCCTGCACTCCACTGGCCTCTAGGTACTCAATAATTACTTCCTTCAGAAGTGATTCCATCATTTTCCCAATCACTGAGGTTACCCTAACAGGTCTATAGTTTCCTGCTTTTGCCCTGCTCTCACTTTTGTGAAGTGGAATCACATCTGCCCTCCTCCAGTCTTCAGGTACCACCCCATCCTCCCATGAACTATTAAAGAGGGTAGTCAGTGGTGTACTAGTTCTACCCTTAGTTCTTTTAGAATTCTGGGATGAATCCCATCAGGCCCCATTGCTTTGTCCACCTTCAGTTTTAAGAGTTCCTTCAGAACCCTTTCTTCTGTGAAAGGGCTAGTATCAACCCCAGTATCCAGCGTGTTTCTATTGTTTGGTTTAGGTACTTCCCCCTCTTCATTTATGAATACTGAGCAACAGTATTTGTTTAGTATCTCTGCTTTTTAAGTCACCCTCTACCCACCCACCTCCCTTTATTAAGCCTCACTATCCCTCCCTTGGTCTTCCTTCACTCCCGATGTACCTATAAAAGGTTTATCCCCTTCTTAACTGAGTTGGCTATCTTTTCCTCGGTTTGGCCTTTGCTGTTCTGACTGCCTTTCCTGCTTCCTTTTGCTTTAACTGATACAATTCTCTGTCCTGCTCCTTCTGTGATTCCTTGTATTTCCTGAATGCTCTCTTTTTCTCCTTAACCTTCCTGCCACCTCCTTTGAGAACCATAGCGGTTTCTTACATTGTTTTGTTTTGTTTATTTGCATCACACAAAGGCTTGTTGCCTCTGTGATGGCAGTTTTGAGTACTTCCCATTGTTCTTCCACCCCTCCTTCCTGCCTATTTGCTACTGCATTCCTTAGGCACTCACCCATTTTGGCAAAGTCTGCCCTCTTGAAGTCAGGTATCTTTGTCTTTGTATGGCATGACTCTACTGCTGTGTTTATCGTGAACCATACTGTTCGATGGTCACTAATTCCCAGATGGCTACCCGCTTCTAAATCTGTGATCCTCTCACCATCTCCATTTGAAAGTGCCAGGTCTAAGATTGCTCCCTCTCGAGTGGGTTCTGATACTAGTTATCTAAGACATGCCCCCTGTAGGGCATCTAAAATGACCCCACTCTTAGAAGTGGATGCTGCAAAGTCACTCCAGTTAACATCTGGCATATTCAGATCCCCATTATCAATATCTCTCCTTTTCTACCATTCTAAGATTCTTTCTATCATTTCCTTGTCCATTTCCTCCCCTGAGATGGGGTCTGTATACAACCCTGTGCAGATTGTGGTGCCATTGCCTGTCTCCAAATTGACCCACAGTGCTTCCTCTCCTCCATGCTTACCCTTTGTTTTGTTGCTTTGATGCCATCCCTTATGTAGAGAGCTACTCCACCTCCTCGTTTACTCTCCCTGTCCCTCCTGTAGATGGTGTATCCCGGTATGTTTACGTCCCAGTCATGGTTGTGTGTGTACCATGTTTCTGTGACTACCACAATATCCAGATGTTCCTCCTCCATCAAGGCCACTAATTCAGGAAGCTTGTTACTCAGACTACAGACATTGGTACTCATTGCTCTCCATTTTTTGATGGCTTTACCTCTTGTAGCACCACCCCTGTCCACATTGACTTTGCTTTCTCCATTTACTCCTGTCTTTCTCCCTACTGACCTTTTTACCTTGGTCTTTACCTCATTTAGTGCCCGGTTTTGTAGAGGGAGGCTGGGAATCCCCTGTTGCTTATCAGTGTCTCCCTTCTTGACTAGTTTAAAAGCTTGCCAATGAAGCATTTAAACTGATCGCCCAGTAGACTTGTTCCCTTCCTGGACAGATGCAGACCATCCTGCCAGTATAGGCTGGTATCCCTCCAGGTGGAACCCCAGTCCCCAATGAAGCCAAACCCCTGTGCTCTGCACCATTTTTTCAACCATTCATTGAATTGCATGGTGCAAAGTACCCTCGCCTCACCCTTGCCATAGACAGGCAGCACCTCTGAGAAGGATACTGTGTGCTGCCTGCCTTAGGCCCTCCCAATTCCATAACTACTCCTGCACTGCTCTAATCTCATGTTGAGCCAAGTCATTTGTCCCTAGGTGGACAATGACATCCAGCTCAGTCTCCGTGCAGCTGTTCTCGTGATCCTGAGGATGCACTTCCTGTTCCTCAAGCCATAGTGCCAGGCAGGCACCTTACTTCAGTTTTCCTGCTCCCCCAGTTCTATCCCCCCCAATATTTGAGTCCCCCACCAGGAGCTGCTTCCTCTTCCTGTGGTGTCCTCTGTCTCCTTCCTATGGGGCTCCTTTGTGACAGTTGTTCACAACCTCCCTAGTCTCCTCTGCGGGTGCATTCATAGGAGAACTATGCTCCATCAGAATGGTGTGTGGATTGTGGAGTGGTACAACTGACTGGGTGTGCCTCTGTCCCACCACCCTCACCCTCTCTGAGCCCACAGTGGTCCAACTGCTGTGCTTTCTTGGCAGTCTCTGAGGTAGTGGCGGTGGCCCTGGTGCTCCCTGGGTGGGGGAGGTTCCCTTACTACTGTCCAGTGTGGCCTGAAGATGGGCAACCTCCTCCCTCAGGGCACAGAGTTGCCTGCAAATAGGGCAGCATCTCAGCCTCTATAAAGACTCCTGGAAAACTGCTGCCCCACAGCCATTACATTGCACTACTCCCCACATGTCTGTCTACCTTCCTGTTTATCCTGTGTAAGGTTTTTTTTTTATGTCTTTTATTCTCCCAGACCTGATACAGTAAGTACTGAAAAAAAATAATCTGAGATTCACTGCCAGTTTTTTCAGTACTTGTTATCTTCCTAGCCAAAAGGGACTCTTTCTCCCTGGAATCCATTTTGGCTTTATTTACACAAGTATCTGACTATCCTCTCTGTCTCTCTGTCTCTCTGTCTCTCTCTCTGTCTCTCTCTCTCTGTCAAATCACTATATTCTGTCTGCAGTGTGTTTGGATCACTACAGGTCCTTTTGACACATAAAAATTGACAGTGAATTTTCCCTCGGTGGGCCCTGATTCATAAAACTGAGATGCTCCTGCTGTGGCACAAGTAGTGGCTGTTTCCCTTATCCCTGCCATTTCAGAGGAAGGTGAGTACTCTGTTGGATTCTGCTGCTTGAAACACTACCATATTTCTTGTTTTAATGCACACCTTTTGGCTTGATGAGGAGCAGTACATTACAGCACTTAGTGACTGGTGGCTCAGTAGCAGGAGAACTACTGACCTCAGAGCCAGTCAGCTGCTGGCCTTTATATGGCCATAACAAACGGAAGCAGAGTTCTAACACCACCATCTCCAGCTCCAGCTCCAGCTCCATCTTCATCTCCAGCTTCTTCTTTAATGTGATGCTCTTTGAGCAAATCACAGGCGTGAGCCCGTGCTGCTCTCAGGGTGACTTTCTTCATTGTGGCTTCTCTCTCTCCTCCAGCTGTACTGGGTGGGGAGACAAACTCTACAGTGGAGATGGGTGAAGTTGCCAAGTTTGCTTTGCAAAGCAATTCCCAAAGTTTGTAAAAATCACAAAGTGTGAATTCACAGTGCAAACTTCATGAATTCACACTAATCAAATTTTGCAAACTTCACAAATTACTTTGTGAAGTAAATTTTGCCAACTGCACCCATCTCCACTGTAACGTTTGTCTCCCTCTACCCGGCACTGCTGGAGGAGAGAGAGCAGCTGCAGATTATAGGCATAGTGGGCACACTTTGCAGTGAATGGGCTGAAAATTGCCCATGAAGTATTCAGTTTGCCCACTTTGTGGTGAAACTTTGCGAATGTCGGCAAACTTAAAGTTGCTGAAGGCAGTGGAATCATCACAAAGCTTCATGAAGGCAAATTTCAGCCACTTTGTGGCATCTTCACTGGCAAAGTTTACCTTTGCTGCATTTCTACTCTACAGACTCTGTGAAGGGAATGTGCAGACCTAACCAACCAGTCTCTTACATGAATCGTAAAGGCTCCATTTTGTTTTCTCACAACTGGAAAATACTGTAGAACTGTTTATTATTGTGCAAGTTAAATTTAGCGCATGGCACTAATCGTCCACAACTGTGCAAATTTAATTTCACGCTCTGCAATTAGCTCCTAATTTGTGTCCATTGATAATATACAATTTTAAATAATTAGCGCCATTTTATTTTAAGCGTGATTATCACTTCGAATATAGCTATAAATATTTTACATCGAATATAACCTGCTCTACAGTAACAAAAGTACACTTAGTCGTGACTTTCTTGTAGGCTCATTTTGAGTCTAACTTGGCATGAAGTTCATGAAGGAAGGTGGATCTAGGAAAAGAAGTAGAAAATGTCTGCAAAGTCTTGCTGGCCAGAAAAAGTAGAAGAAACCTGTTAAAGGGATAATCTTGCTCCAAGGTCTTCAGGAACCATGACACCCCAGCATGGGCAACAATAGGTACATCTGTATTCTTTTTTTAGTGTTTAAGGGAAAGAGACTTGACATTTGAACACATGCTTCGACTAGGCTACCTTTTTTTTTGGAGGGGCAACCTGGGAAAAGGACTAGCATGCTAGTCTGTACCCCATCAGAGATCTACACAAAGATCCTTCTTGTGTGCTTTACACTAACTTATACAATTATTATTGCAGTTATGGGATATCAAACACATGGCCTTTCATAGTTCAATGGCCCAGCGGTTAAATAAACACATTGCCATTGTCCAGAAGTATTATCAGACCAGATAAAAAAAAGACTTCTGATGCAAAGTATGTCTTCACCAATATGTTGTTACATTGTCACTGTGTCAGAATTGAGGTTTCTATCCATTCTGCAGCACTTTCTAATGGTTGACATTTGTGTCTCATGACTGCACCAGTGTTCAGCAAGATGTTTCCCAACAAGTAGTCAGAAAGAGCCAGAACTGTTACAAATGTTGTAGTTCACTAGAAACTGGTGGTAGACTGCAGAAAATATGTAGTGATAAGGAGATATGTAGTGCTAGAAGAGATATGGGCATTAGAGACGGGTGAAGTTGCTGAAATTTGCTTTATGAATGAATTTGCAAAGTTTGTGAAACTCCCGAAGTGCACATTTGCAAAGTTCACCCTTCAAGAAGTGACCATTTATCAACGAAGTGGCTGAAATTCACCCACAAAATAGTAATTTCATAGATGAAATGGCCACTTCTTGGTGAGACTTTGTATATTTCAGCAAAGCTGAAGTTGCTGAGGGTAATGGAAACTTTGTGAAGCTTCGGAAGTGTGAATTTTGACCACACTGCAGTAACTTCACTGACAAAGGGGAACTTTGTTGTGTCTCTATGAGCATACAGTATTGACAAGTTTGCTGCCACTGCCTCAGTCCTATGACAATTTTTCAGCCCAAATGGTACAGGCTTGCACTTGTTGGTGCCTCAGATATCTAGTAGGCTACCACCACTCTCTTTATATACTGAGGATATATAGAGCGACTTCTGTCCCTCAGGATATTACCTGCATTCTTCAACTCTGTACCAGTGAACCCTCTCTTCTAGGTAACTAATACAGTTTACTAGTAACTCCAGGTACCACTTAACTCAGTAGCTGGCTCTTATATGTAGCAGAAACCATTCCCAATGTATACTTTGGAATGGATAGATGTGCACGCTATATGAAAATCAGAAAGTAGAGTTATTACAATAAAAAGGCAACACAGTACATGGTTTAAGACACTTCATATGTCTGTAAATGAAGGGCAGATGCTTTACAAATTACAGTTGCACTGATGCACAAGTACACACAACTGTACAGAAGAACTTATAGAACTGTCTCTCTGCTTGCTGCTGTATGTCCGAAGTGAACTGACACACTGTTACAGCATTTTCTAGGATTTACACTGAAACCCTTCCCTCCTGCATAGTAAAATGTGCTCACAATTTCTAACAAACAAAAAACATGCCATTGGGACTGCTATCATACTGTAAACAGGTCCTCACTGGGATACTGTTACAAACACAGGGTAGGGTAACTTTCAGGTAATTCACATCATATTGTAATAACATGCTCAGCTGATTTCCCATGGCAAACCTGGCATCCACTCCCCAAAAGGTCCCCTCTGCTTTTAGAGTTAGGTGACAGTTTGCATTCCTAGACACTCTAAACCAGCTGTCACATGATGCTAGCTTCCACCTAGTTGGGCTGCCCTGAGTGGTTGTACAAATCTAGTGTATAACCTAGTCAATACCAGTAGGGAAGGGGATACTTTTTTCTTCTGAAATGAGCATGTCACAAATGCAAATAGAATAAAAACCACCATACATACACACTGGGGCCTTTGCACTAATGCACATGAATTTCTCCCATAAGCATCATACTGGTGGTGCGCAGCTTTGCCTCTGCATGCCATCCCAACTATGTGCAATTCAAGTACAGTCACACAAGCAAGCCAAGGCATGGGCATAGTCTATGAACATGTGCAGTGCCACATGGATAGCTGCCTGTGGAGGTCAAAATTATGCACACCACCCCTGACCCCAACATATATGGGCATTGGTGCAACCCTGTAGCCAAAACATGGAAGTGAATACTGTGATGGGCTAAGGAGAGCTGGCAGTTCGAGGAAGGCAGGTTGTGCCAAGATACCCAGTCCACCACCAGGAACTGATGGCACCTGAGGGGCCACACAGAGCATCAGGGATGTGAAAGTTCATGTGATGGTGGCTGGTCATGGTCCACAAACTTCACAAGCAGTCTGGTGGCAGCCATGGTCGCAGATATCCATGAGCACTATGCTATCCTCTATGGGGCAGAGTCCCTCAAGGCCCTGGACAAGACAAAATTCTGCCTGTGGCTTGATATTCAGGGCACTATCAATGCAGCTGGTTCCAAGGAATGGATGGTCATGGCCATTAAACACAAGTGATGTGACCTGCAGTCAGCTGTCAAACAGAAGCTGGCAACCATCAAACTGTCATAGCTAGGCATGGGTAGAGGCCACCCAAACAGGGTACAGCCTAACTCCCATAGAGAGGATGGAAGCAGACACCCTCACCAAAGTTCCCCTGCATGGGGAGGAGGAGGGCATGTACACAGTGCCAGGTATGTAGCACACTAGAGGGAAAAGGGCTGAAATGTCCTGGACACCATGGGAATGCTCATCACCCTGTGTTGCACCCTACCTACCCTGAGATGGGGCACACCCCTGACACTGGGTCAGCATCCCATGTGGAGCCTGCCACACATCTTGAGTCCCCATAGGAAGCCGGGGACAGGAGGACAGCACAGGAAGGTGTTAGCCTAGGTGACCCATATTACACCATGATATTCTAATGGCAGTGCTGCAGTATGTAACACCATCCTTTTTCTCACCCCCCAGGTACAACACAGGAGTCAGTGAGCATGGTGGATGAGGAGACTGTACCAGAAGACACACAGAGACAATGGAGGAGACTCAGGTGGATGTGGATGAGCTAGATACTGCCACCACAGACAGCCAACCCACATACACTCCTTTTTCGAACCCCTGACACAGTCACAACAAGGACAATCACCCTGTGGTGGACAGTAGGGTACAGAGCACACTGCACCACAGCCACATGTGTTTAGCCCATGTGCACACCTTGCATGGTCACATGACACAGGGGTAACAAGGGCTACTACACAACAGTCCTGTCACCGTGAGGAGGAGGGGCCCTCAAGTCTCCAATCCTGCTGGACAAGGAAGTCACCCACAAGTGGTATACTCCACACCTACTACCTGGAGGTTTAACAGCTGGAATGAGACCACTTCCAGGCACAACACCAGAACACAGAGGCCTTCAAGGATCTGACCATTGGGGGGGGGAGCAAAGAAGCATAGACCACATCATGAACTCATTGAGAGGCTGACAGACCACCTCCTAAATGGGCCCCTCACAGTCAACTTGTCCATCCCCATGCCATGCCTGGATGCTTCACTCCAGCCCACACTAGCTACCCCCATGGCTCCGAGACACACCCAGATGTCCCAGTCCAGCTGTCAACTGCCAGCCCTCATGGCCCCAAGGCACACATAAAATGTCCCAATCTAACCCTCACCTGCCAGTCCCTGTGGCCCAAGACACATCCAGATTTCCCGATATACTCTGCACCTACTACCCCAGTGGGTCAGAGGTCCGGGGGACAGTCAACCACAGCAGGTGCCAGACACACAGTTGGACAGATGGTCACATGGAGGAGGCAAGGTAACTGCAAAGATCAGTCATCTGGGCACCTGGTCATCCACACAGCGAGGAAGACAACTGTCTAACAGTAAGTGAGCATTCTGGCACTAACACAGTGTGAAATGAAAGCACATACCAAACACATACCCGGAACACTGTACACTGCCACATGACCCCCTCCTGTATACAGTCACATTTCATTCCCTATACACAGCCACATGTCATCTCCCTGTACACAGCCACATATCAACCCCCTGTACACAACCATGCTTGACCACCCCATACATCCACAGGCATGTTCACATATGCTCCCCTCGTGCAGACAGTCACTCAGGGTGAGATATCACAGTGCCATGCTGGCTGCCTCCCATCAGTGGAATGCCCCTGCATGAGTGCATGGCATGCTGTTCTTCCTCTGGTGACCAACCCAGCTCATCGCCCAGCAGGACATTCCCCTGTCTGTTCCACAGCAAGGGTAGCCATCGCACACAACCATGTTGTGCAACATGGCACATGCTGTGAACACTGCATGCCCCTCCTGGGGTAAGAATCACCATAGTACACTGGCATGCCATGTGTGTCACATAATGCCTCCTTTGTGATCCCTATGTCACCCTCTGCAATGGGAATGCTATGTGCTCATACAGTTACAGGGTGTCCATGACCTGTGCAGTGCCCTGGAAATGGAGGATTGGCTGACAGCTGTAACATCCCTGGCAACCTCTTGAAGGACCCTCGCAGTGGCATAGTACGACACTGCATGCACCACTTTAGTCTCCATAGACTTCACCCATGACCTACTATGTACGTGCTGCCACATATGCATGGACCATGTCATATAGTTCTGATAGTGGCATGGCCCATGTGGAATTCTCCCATGCTGTGTGTGCCCTGCAGGTGACTGGCCTCCAGTTGTGGCCTAAATACACATGGCTTCAGTCATGCCCTCATTGCCTGTTGCTGCTTCCTCTCTTCATCCAGCAGAAGGATATTTATAGTAGGTATACAGTTGTTGCAGCAACTCCCAGACGGCGAAGACCATCCACAGCAACAGGATTTGGCCAAAATCAGCGTGGCTGTGATGGTCTCTGCTAACCTGAGGGATTTCCTGGGTGTTTTGCCCCCCGTCAAACCTGACTCAGAGTTAGAATCCAGAGACCAGGGTGTGGGGTACAGCCCCTCATGGGGGTCGTGAGCACAGCCCCGATGAAACACGGAGGCATCCCCCGACAATCGGATTGCCAACACTGGCGCTGTCACTGTCGGTAATGTCTCCATAACCGCTGTTGCTGTGGTAAGGAAAAACCTTAATAGCCCCTGGCACATCTTGTGGACCCTTGGTGGCCACACTGCAGTGTGTGTAGTGGCCCACCTCTACTTATCAGTGCACAGAGGCGCTATCTGTTCTGCAGCATGGGTGTCCATTGCTGACAGGATTCTTTTCAAATTGATGGTTATCCAGCACACCATACAAGTGACATGGCACAAACAAACAACACTGGGGCCAGACTGAGTATAGAAACATAGAAACATAGAGGATGGATGGATATGACCACAAGGCCCATCAAAGTCTGCCCATTATTTCTACCTTATGAGATGTGCCATAGGCCTGTACTTTGTCAATGGCCTATCTTTTCTTACTCATCTGTATTGCTCCCTTATACCTATCCCTTGCCTGTTTGAAGCCCTGCACTGTATTCATATCCACCACTTCCTGAGGTAGGCTGTTCCATGCATCCACCACCCTTTCTGTGAAAAAGAACTTCCTCACATTACCCTTTAATCAGCCTCCCTCTAATCTCATGATGTGTCCTCTTGTCCTGCTATTTTTCTTATATTGAGACATGTTAGACTCTTTCACCTTGTTAATGCCCTTAAGATGTTTGAATATTTCGATCATATCACCTCTCTCCCACCTTTGCTCTAGGGTATACATATTGAACTCCGTTAATCTGTCCTCATATGTTTTCTGATGCAGTCCCTGCACCATTTTGGTTGCCCTTCTCTGGACTGCCTCCATTTGGGGCCTAGCCAGTGTCTTGTAAAGAGGGATTATTACCTCCCTCTTACAACTTGTGATACCCCTACTATTAAACCCCAACATCCTCTAGCCTTAACAACTGCTTTTGTGGTCTGCTTGGATGATTTCAGGTCATCTGTGTGATAGCATGGTGCAGGCAGCAAGCTTACAGTTCAGGAATGCATCAGCACCTAAGGTGGGCCACATTTTGGCATATCCCTGAAAACTGTGAAGGGTGTCCTCCATGGTCTATCAGGACACCCCAGACGGGGGTGAGTTGTGGCAAGTAACAGAGCCGGTGGAGCTATTCCTTCTTTTAGTTTTTGAATGTACAATTGCTGTACCATTCTTTAGTATTCTCTGTATTATGTTACCTAGCATGTTAGTTTTTGATATGTTGCCTGTCTTAAGCAGGACCTGCTTGTAAATGAGCAATGCTGAATGAGGCATTGGTTCTGGTTGAATAAATTACAAAATAACTGCATCCCTGTGCATGCATGCCCTGTGGTTATGGTGCTGTAGTAGTAATGTCCCCCCTCTTGTGTCTCTGCAGGACTTCCATGGTTGTCCAGACCACATTGTGATGATAAATTTGCAGCAGCCAGATGGGGCAGCATCACTGCTGGCTACATGGTAGAAGATGTGGCTCATGTACCTGCCCTATTTCCTCTCCTGGAGGATGAGGTCAGAGGATGCATATTATAAAGATGACATGGGGAGCTCTGGACCATAGAGGAACCATCCAGGGTATGTACTATACTAGTTCTGTGCTACGGGATGTGTGTGTCATCGGTGCACAGCTGTGGCCTTTCTTGTACAGACCTCTCATAACTGCCCTCTGTGTTCTTTTACAGGTGTATTGTATTCCTCTCCATCAGATGGTACTCATTCAGAGGGGGCATTCCAACACCACCCTGAAAGGATCAACTGGGGACTCCCAGGGTGAGGAGGAGGAGAACCGAGCACTAGGAGGTGATGGTAACACCGGCCAGTGCAGCCCTGTTGTTGGCTTCCTTGGTGGTGTGCCTATCCAGTGACAGATCTGAGATTTTGTTTTTTTGTGTGCTAGGGATTAGAGGTAAATGGGGGTGGCTCCCTTTTGGATACTTCATTATTAAAGGTATTTGGCCATAATCACCAGTGTTGTTGTTATCTCGGGCTGTACTGCAGTGCTGCCAACTGGGTCTATGGGCCCAGGGGACATCACTGTCCTTTACTGTCCACCAGACTGTCCTTTGTTGTCCACCAGTATGTCCATGCTGTGTGCTGCTATGGTTCCTTGCACCATGGCACCCTGCCTGTTTCAGGCTTCCGTGGTGCAGCAGACTTATGTGCATGCCAACTGGCCATGGCATGCACAGTTTACTGACATAAACCATTACACATGCATGTTGTGTATCACACAGCCACCGTATTTTTGTGCATAGGTGCCACTGTATATTGTGCTGCAGTAATAAAAGGAACCAATAGCATAAGGCTTGTATGTCTTTAGTGGCCTTTAGAACTCTAAGGAGTATGTTTTCCTAACAGGTCACTGTACTTCCTTGTTGTTTGCTGCTGTGGCCAACTCTTCTGAATGTGTTTTTGTAGGAGACAGTTTAATGGAAAACATAGGATCTACCTGACATCCTAGTGATCACTGAGTCCTGTCTTAGGCCAGCCACCCCAGACAATTAAATCAATATCTGAAATTATTTACTCTTCCGAGTGGACAGGCAATCAAGAGAAGGTGGGGTGGCAATTTATGTAAGGGACAAATACTCAGCCACATGCATAGATGCATCATCGTCCCCCAAAGAATTTGAGTGCTTGACCCTAAAGATTGAACTTTCTCCTTACAGTGCACTCTGTGTAATAGGCTGCTACAGCCCCCTTCTGCCGGCCTCATCTCCTGTCTCACCTCAGTTCTGTACTGGGGCTCAGTTCCTTGGAAACCATTATTCTTGGTGACCTGAATTACAATTGGCTATCAAGTGCATCAGCTCCCTTGAAATCCTTTTGTGACACTCTAGGACTGGTGCAACTCATTGGCAAGCCTACTCACCCAAATAAAAAGAACCTTAACAACAACTCCCTCTTAGATGTAATTGTGGTTATCAAGCCACATCTGTTCTCTCATGTCGGAACATTTTTCTCAGACATTAGCAATCATTGTATAATCACCACCATTAGATCCATGCACAACCCACAGTTTGTGGCAAAGTTCTCTATCAAGAGGTGCAAACACAACTTCGATTTGTTTACATATGTCCACGACTTGAAACGTTCATTGCGATGGCAGAAATTCTTCCTAGCCAAAACAGTTAACAGGGCATATACTATTTTTTATGATATTTTAAGTGAGGCTTTAAATAAGCATGCACCCTTGGTTAAGGTGCGGGTCAGGAGTAGCACCTGCCGTTGGTTCTCGCCTGAGCTCAAAGTTTCCCTGTTAGAAAGGGATACTTTATGGAAAAAAGCCGGAAAAACAAGAACGACTCGGACTGGTGTCTTTTTAAGAGAGCACGAATAAGTGCACCAAGTTGGTCAGAGCAGCCAAGGCTGCCTACTATCGCTCAGAGCTAGCCTCTGCCTCACAAAATCCTTCAAAGCTCTGGAAAACATTAAAAGACATGTCTGGACACACACCTGGTAATTCCATTCCAGCAAAAATTAAGTCCAGTGGCAGCGTTATCTCTAACCGATCAGAGATATTGGAAGCCTTCAGTAACCATTTTGCAATGGCAGGGCTAGCATTTGATACTTCCCCTGTCAATGACCTCCACACAGGTCAGGGCCCAACAACCCATGAGTCCCCCTACCGAGGAGGCCTTCTCCCTCCTGCCTGTCTCTCTAAAACAGGTGGAAGACATACTGCTGCAACTGGACAGCAGAAAGCTCCGACTTCATAGAGCCATACTATCTGAAATGTGCCTACCATGTGCTTGCAGTGCCAATCACCAACCTATTCAACATGTCACTCTCCCAGGGTAGCCTTCCCCCTCAATGAAAAATAGCCCATGCCATCCCTCTATTAAAAGCAGGTGACCCATGCGATCTAAATAATCACAGACTGATCTCCCTCCTCCCCATCCTGTCTACATTACTAGAAAAAATAGTGTGTGGCCAGCTAGGGGTATACTTAGAATACAGAAACCTATTAAACCCGGTTTAGTCTAGATTCAGTGCAAAGCACAGCACCATAACAGACCTAGCTAAGATGACCAATGGGACAAGATCATGTGATGCGTCTCGCGGGATAGCGGAGAGCTTCTCAGGCTCCTACCCCACCTCCGTTAATTTTACTTTTTAAAAATAACTAAAGGCACTATTCGCAATCCCTTCCTCCCAGCTGAGATATTAACATACCGGGGAAGCACCCAAAGCAGACCAGCGGCGCTTGTGCGAACACCAGAAATGGACTCGAGATGAAGGCGGCTATGCGGCGCCTCCGCCAGTCTCACGGAGAAGCAGGCAAAGAAGGCCAAGCAACAGGCCCAGCCGTCCTCAGCCAAGCAATTAATGGCTCTTTCAGCTCCTACTCCTCTATCGGAGGAACGTTTTCTCGAGGAGATGCATCCATTTAGGGAGACATTAGCGGAGCTAACCCTGGAACTGAAGAACCTCCGCGGGGAGGTATCCAGCATAAGGCAGCGGGTCTCAGATAATGAAGCCCGCACTATTTCACTTGAGACCTGGAGAGACAAAACGGACCCTGAGGTGATCAAATTAAAGCAGCAGATAACTAAATTACAACAAAAAACAGAAGATCTAGAAGGACGCTGCAGGCGGAATAATGTTTTAATTCATGGATTACCAGAAGGAGAAGAGGGCCCCTCCTGCATTATATTTATTCAGGCTCTACTCACTAAGATCGTGGGCCCCTCCCCGCATAATCCCACATATATCATTGAAAGGGCCCATAGATCACTAAGACCTAAACCCGAATCCTCGGCTCCCCCCAGACCTATAATTATCAGGATGCTCAACTACCTAGAATGTCAGCACATTTTATCAAAGGTAAAGGAAATGCAATCCATCTCCTGGGAGGGGAAGAAGTTACGTATAACCCAGGACCTCCCGCTAGAAACTCGTCAACGAAGAGCCACCTTTCACCCTGTAGTCTCTAAGCTGATAGCTGCAGGTATCAAATTTAGGATGGCCTACCCTGCTCGCCTGCAGGTCTCATTAGATGGAAAATGGCACACAATGAAGCAGTCTCTCAAGCCCAGGAAGGTCTGGCTGGATCTTGCCCTCCCTGTTTAAAGTTACCTGAGGCAAAGTAATTAAATGTGTTAATGGACCTTGCAACTATATACGATACACTGAACCATGAAGGGTGGGGCTGCTGATGGAAGCTGACGGCTAGTTTTGTATTGCTGAATATGCAGACCTTTTTTTTTTTCACCTGTCACTGGAGGAGATGCCTTGTTTTGTGCTGGTTCTGAGGTATACCTGGCTATCATCGAGGGGTATGGACGCAGGTGAGCTGCTGGCTAGTGAGGATTTGATGCCGACGAGGCCAGAGTAGAACTCCGATCGGGGCCATTCGAAGGCAGGCCTGTGTTTCCTGGGGTCCTATAAGCAGGGTACACAGGGTTATCTGTCCTGTACAATTTCAGCCCCCTGGGAATCATCAACGATAGTACAAAAGGCCCATCCCTGCTGCCCAGCCGCACTCATGCCAGTTCAACTCGTCCCCATGGTAAATAAGAGCCTTGTGGAGTTAACAGATCTATGGACTGTCAAGAACGCTGCGTGGACTGGAAGATTATAATTAATCAAGCCAAGGAAGGAGGAAGGATGATCATGGTGTACAATAAAGGATAAACAATAAAGAGAGACTTATTTTAATTCCCATTCCCCCTTTTCATCCCTTCCCTCTCCCTCCCCTCCCTTATTTCCCCTTCCTATCTTCCCTCCCTCCCTTATCTCCCCCTTTTTTCCTCTCTCTAGGTTCCAGAATGGACTGCATTGTGGATATGGGGGTGGGGAAGGGTTTGAAGCAGAGCTGACCATGCCTGACCGCATGTACTGGAAAGTAGGGGATTTTCCTAGCTTACCTCATAGGAAGTAACAGTATTTTGTTTATAATAAGAACTGCTATACAATCATGTAATATATATTATGGGAGATAGTAAATGAAGCAAGCATTGGAGCTTATTTTGCTTCAATTTAATTTTTAGGATATTCTCAAGCCTTTCTATGGGGAGTATGCTAGGATGTTAAATCAGAAAGTAGTAGGACCAATTATTGGTAGTTTTCTTTTCAGGATTTGGGGTTAGTAGGTTGACTGTACATAGTTTTGTGGGTTAAAATTAAAGGGGTGGGGTGAAGACCTGCAACAATAATAGAAGAGATCATAATTATAAGTGTGGTAGGAGGTTATGGGATTGGGTGTTTCCACTTTTATTATGTTATACTGTTTAACTTTAAACTTCAATCTACCTTAATAATCCTTTAGGGAAGAGTGGTAGTTATGGGGAGCTGTGGTGCATATTCCAAAAATTACCAGACTAGAAGTAATAGGGAAGTTTACAGTAAATGGCATCTAATTCTATTAAATTTGTTACGTGGAATGTAAGAGGAGCCCGCAACCCCATAAAGAGACTACAAATATTAAAACATCTGAATTATTTGCAAGCAAGGGTCTCCTTTATTCAGGAAACCCACCTGCTTCCGTGCGAGGCTGTCAACTTACGGAGAAGAGGCATTGGGCAAGTATTTGCCTCGGGCGGATCACCCAAGGCTGGGGGTACAGCGATTCTTATACCGCTCGGTGGCTTTCCACATAAGAATATTATAGTAGACCCAACAGGTAGATATATATTAGTAAATGGTATTCTGGATCATACTGAGGTAGTACTAGGCAGCATTTATGGCCCTGTTGGGGGAGACCCAATCTTCTTTACAACTTTACTAGATAAGTAACAAGCTTTTTTGTCCTTGCCAATAATACTAGGGGGGGATTGGAACTTGCCTCCTACACAGGATCTGGATAGATCCAACCCCCTACTTAAACTCTTTTCTGCCACCCAAAAGGCACTTTCAGACTTAATGGACTCACTCGGTCTATGCGACCCATGGCATTTACAAAATCCAGTAGTTTGTGGTTTTACCTTTCACTCCACAGTCCATTCTATTGGTCTAGACTCGACTATATTTTATTTAGTAACATCTCTTACAGGGTATGAGCGATTCAGGAATAGAATCTATAGTTATATCAGACCATGCGCCAGCTTGGGTGATTGCAATGCTTGATGCTAACTTTAGTAGAAACCCCCTCTGGAGGCTGAACAATCAACTCCTCAAGGAGGATTATGTTGTTACTAGAATATCAAATATGATCCAATCCTTTTTTGCTTGCAATCATGGTTCAGTGGCACGAGCTGACCATGAATGGTGTGCGTTGAAGTGTTGCCTGAGAGGCGAGTTTATTCGGCTGGGCTCTATGCACAAAAAAAAGAATGAGGCTAAAATCTCAGCGCTCCTTGTTCAAATCAAAACATTAGAGCAATCTCTTTCTGCTACCTTTCCTCCGGACGCTTTGGAAGCCCTGTTATCTCTAAGAAACCAATACTCTCTTTTGCTTCAGGAAAAAGCAGAGTTCGCTATTCTGAGAACTCGGGCAAGATACGTAGAGAGTGGGGAAAAAGCCAGTCGTTTGCTAGCTTTAAGGTTAAGGAAACTGGAATCATCCAGGTCAATTAACTCAATTGAAGATTCCAATGGGAGATCAAACTAAACCTAGGGAAGTAGTTTCGTACTCAGTATTTTTCTCCTCACTTTATAATAAATCCACCTCCTCCCTTCTATAGGCGAGATGCTTACCTATTTAGCAAACATTCCCTTGCCCTCGATTAAACAGGATCAGCAACAACTGTTGATCTCTCCATTTCTTCTCAGGAGATACTGATGGCAATTAACAACCTGACCCCAGATAAGGCCCTGGGCCGATGGCCTTTCACCGAATTTTTATAAACAATTTGCTAAAGATTTAGTACCCGGCCTACTTCGTCTGTATCAATATCTACTCACTGGAAATGTGCAGGATCCCACGCTTTTAGAGGCCCTCATTATCCTTCTTCTTAAACCAGGTAAACCTGCACACCTTCCTTCGAGCTACCGTCCTATTTCATTATTAAACTGCGATATTAAGATTTTAGCCAAAATTTTGGCCAAGAGAATTGAACAGGTGTGGACCCCCTTAATTAGCTCAGAACAGATTGGTTTCGTGGCCAATAGATCCCCAGCCAATCACCATCGTAAATTACAATACCTTATTAATGCAGCCAAGTCATCCCTCACCCCAATGATTTTAGTATCCCCATACAGAAAAGGCATTCGATAGGGTGGACTGGACCTTTCTTTGGGCCACATTGCAAACTATGGGTTTTCCCCCTTCGTTTATAGCATGGGTGCAGGCACTGTATGCCTCTCCTGGAGCTAGATTGTACTGCAATGGGATATTATCTGATTCCTTCCCTCTTACATTGGGCACACGACAAGGTTGCCCCCTCTCACCCTTTTTATTTAACTTATACCTTGAGCCCCTTCTTAGGTGTTTAAATTCATCCCCACTTATATCAGATATTCCCATGGTCAATAGTATTGCGAAAATCTCAGTTTTTGCCGATGATCTGCTGTTACATCTGTCAAACCCAGCCCTCTCGCTAAAAGCAGCATTGGACATAATTGAGGATTTTAGTAAGTATTCTAATTATAAGCTCAATATTAATAAAACTGAAATTTTCCCTCTCAATCATCTCACTCATAGTTCAAGTTTTGCTAATTTTGGGATGAAATGGACTACACGTTCTATCAAGTATTTAGGATTCATATAGCGCTTAGTTCCTCCCTGTCGCTGAAACTGAACCTAGAGGATTTGTGGAGGGACATCCAACAAGATCTGGCTAGGTGGTCTAAGCTTCCATTATCACTGTGGGAAGAATAAATATCATTAAGATGAATGTGTTGCCCAGAATTTTCTATCCCCTTAATATGTTAAATTTATGGATACCAATGTCTTATTTCCAGAGTATCCACTCTGGAATAAACTCCTTTATTTGGAATAACAAATCCGTCAGAAAATCCTACAATAAACTATCCCAACCAAAAGATTTTGGGGGACTTCGCCTACCCAATTTCTTTTATTATTATTGGGCCTCACATTTGAACAAATGTGGGAAATGGTTATCTTTGCCGGGCTCCCCAGTCTATCAAGGATATAAACCATTGTGGTTACAGGCCGAACAAGACCTTCTGAACAAGCATAATATCGATTCAAAAGTCATTTTTTATATGCCTAGCAAAAATATCCCTACAACACTCCGTTCTCTGCCTCTTGGTATTTCTCTCAGGGTGGTTTCTCAGCTATTTAAGTATTTTAAGATCTCTCCAACTTTGGATTTCTCAACCTATCTGTCTAAACCTAACCTCGGATAGGTAATTCTATGATAACTGGAAATTGGTTACCATCTCTTTCTGGATGTAGTGAGAGACTTTTATTCACCAAATTGCATTCTGGACATAGGTGAGATTCTAGGAAAATTTAAATGGTCCACAGCGGTGGCCTTTAAGGTTTTTCAGCTGAAGCATCTTCTGTGCACAAAATTTGGAACCAACGCTAAAGTCTCCTATCTTACTGACTTTTTCCATCAAATCTCTATAATCATTAACAAACCGCATAGTATTTCCAGGTTGTATAATTTATTACACATGTTTCCAGTGGCCCCATCAAGTGCCGGCCCTAATATCTGGCGAAACTTATACCCAGATGGAGATGTTAACTGGCAGAGTATATGGAAAGACCTACATGTCTATCATACTCAAGACAGGTACAGGATTACTAATATTGTATATTAAACAACCTTTATTATACTCCGTCAAACTGGCTCAGATGAAACGTATAACTTCAACAACATGTTCAGGTGTAATAAGGAAGAGGGCTCTGTGATACATATCTTTTGGTCATGTGTATCAGTATCCTCTTCGGAAGCAGATAGAAACCTCCCTTGATCCGCTATTAGGGTTACAAGGCCTCTTCTCCCTAAAACTTGTATTCTGGGTGATTATTCTGAAATTCAAGTGAAGGAAAGAAGGTATCATTTGGCACTAATATCAATGGCGGTTAAAAATTAGTACTTAGACATTGGAAAGATCAATCTGTGTTAACCTATATGGAATGGTTACGAGATCACCTTTACCTCGGTGTGGAGAATCTAATAGCTCAGGTGAACACGCGTCTACCCTCCTTCACTAAAATGGGCAAGCTATATGCTCTGTATCTCAAATAATTGTTTGACATATAATGGGCTGTGGTCTCTCCAGGTTTCTCTTCCCTTTTCTGGCATTTATGCTGGAGCTTATTTATGCCATTGCTATTTTCTGGTTTCCATCTGGTCAACCTTCTCTACCTAGTCTGGTAATAACTATAAGATATGGCTAGGATAGGTGGTTCCCAGTTTTCTTACATAATTTCATCTATCAAGATCCCGATTCAACATGTAATGTTTCTTCACTCAAGTAGTTAGCTTAGCCATACATACAAGAATTAATATGCACCACAGCGTAGGGAGGGGGGAGGGGATTGGGGAGGGGAAGTTATTTTATTATATTAAGTTTTCTTAGCCCCTGATTGATGGGTGTGTACAGTTTTATGTTCGACCATTATTTCTCGATATATTAGGGGTTTCTGGAATAATGGTTTGTCTCAGTGTCATGAACCTTACATATTGTTATGAATAATTGATCAATAAAATATATTGAATTAAAAAAAATAAATAAATAAGATGACCAATGATTGGCTCCTAGACCTTGACAACAAGAAGCATGTCTGTGCCATTTTCTTGGATCTTAGTAAGGCATTCGACACAGTCAATCACAGCCTGCTTCTTTCCTCCTTAAGCACCTTAGGCCTGGACCATAAATCTATGTGGTGGTTTGCAGACTACCTCAGAGAACAGAAACAGCAGGTTAAATCTGAAGGCGACCTTTCTCATTAAAACCTATGCTGAGGGCTGTGCCCCCGGGCTCTATCCTTGGTCTCCTCCTCTTTGCAGTCTACATTAACAACATCAATGACCTCATCAAAAAAGTCAACACCCACTTATTCGTGGATGACACTGTACTGTACTTGAGTCGTACTACTCCATAAGCAGCCTGTGAAGACCTCCAAGCTGAATTTAACCTTCTACAATACCAGCTCATAAACCAAAAGCTTTTGCTCAATGCAAAAAAGACAAAAGCTATTCTCTTCTCCCCCTCCTTGCATGCGGCAATTCCTGCTGGAGGGGGGGCTACCCCATAAATTACCACTGTTCTTCAAGAAACACTAGAGTATGTAGCTACATTCAAATATCTAGGAGTTTGGCTTGATCATAAACTTTCCTTCGCCGACCATCTCGAAGAGCTACAGAAGAAACTAAGTCTAAGATTTGGATTATTCTACAGAATTAACCACCTGCTCACAAAGGAGGCCAAGATTCAAGTGGTTCAAGCTACCTTCCTATCTTTAATAGATTACGCAGACCTGCTCTACAGCCACTGCACTGCCTCTGCGCTGGCTAAGTTGGACACCCTCTACCACAGAGCTATCAGGTTCATTACTGGCCTTTCACTTTCCACACACCACTCCTCCCTGTACTCATCGTTAGGCTGGACTTCCCTTCACTATAGGAGGAATAGAAATGCCGCCCTATGGGCCTTCAGAGCAGTGACCAACAAGCTCCCCTCATATGTCTCAGATTGTATTCCCCAGAGTGTGTTCGGCACCTGTGCTCTAAGGAGCTAATTCCTAATTGCCCTCCAAGTTCCAAGGGTCAATATTCATTTTGGCAAAGCTGCTCTAAGCTTCTCTTTACTCACATTGTGGACTGGTTTACAAAGGAACTTGAAGCTGAGCTGCCCTGTTAGCCTGAATATCTTCAAGGCACTCTATAATCGCTACATGAATGCATCTTGCAAATGTTTTTCTCACCGCTAGCCCACTAATTCCGCAACTCCCCCTTTCCATCCTGACACTCGCCATGTTTCTACCCCTGGCTCTCACTCTTTCCCTATTAACTCTTCCTGCTTCACCCATCCTTCCCTGTCCGCTCCAGCCTGGCTAAAGTCCCACCCCATCCATAGTAGTGTCCCAATTATCTACCCCCCCTCCATCATTATCATAATAAACAAGTACATGACAGCCATCATCACTTTCTGTGGTTTTAGCCCAATTCCTCCAGTCATCAGTAATATATCCTTTCTTTCTTTACCTCTCTAACCTGTCACCCCATACACTGCTTCTTTCCCTATATGTGTAGTTGCCAGCTGCCTCACTCAAAAGATATGTGCTTATAACCCTGTATGCCTATGGTTGATTGTACATCTGCTGACTTCTTCAATTGTAAAATAATGCTGTTTTTTTTTTTTTTTTATTTCAACCTTGTACTGTACTGTATACTCTGTATATACTTTTTTTCCTATATATTATTGCTTTTTTGTATTCCTGCTTCTGTGCTGTACTTTGATGTATTTGTGTCCAGGTCCACCTTGCAAATGAGCCTTGCTCAATGGTGCCCGCCTGGATAAATAAAGATTTTGATTGACTGATTTGATTGATAAATACTGAGGCCCAGATATTCAAACTGCGCCAGTCTGAGGCGCAAGCCCCTGCGCCGCTCAAAATAGTTGCGCAGGGGTGTGGCCGGAGTGATATTCAAAGAAGTTGCGCTGTTGAGCAACTCCTTTGAATATCACCCCCGAGCCACAGCACTTGCGCATGGCGCAGTGGAACTTGCGCTACTGCAAGTTGCCAGAGTTGAGCATTAAACTTGCGGTGGCGCAAGTACCATTGCGCCATGCACAAATTTCCGATATTCAAAAGGTGACATGCAAATGGGGCCATAATTTATGCAAGGCGCAGGGGGGGCCATTTGCATCTATTTATGGCCCCATTTGCATGCCATTTGGCATGGTGCGCTTCAATCCCCAGGACTTGCTCCTGGCTACCCTGCCAGGCAGCAGCCGCCGGGGACCGACGCAATGCAGCCTGATCAAGGGCATCACAGTTAGCATGACACCCCCACACACATCTCCCACAGCCCGATCATGGGCAGAACACGACATGTCGCCCCCACACACATCTCCCATAGCCCACCGCGGCAGAACCTGTATGACCTTCAGTGCCCGATCAAGGGCAGAATGTAACCCTCCCCCAACCCAATAACTCCCTGGTGGTCCAGTGGACTGTAAAGCCCGATCGCGGCAGAATGTCACAGCACAACCCTCCCCAAACATCTCCCTGGTGTCTAGTGTCCCCCCACCCACCCACGAAGCCCTCACCCCGCTCCCCCGCGGCCCGGCGGGCGACAGCATCCACCTGCCTGCCGCCCGCGCCCGCCGACTGACTGTCCGTAGGTCTGCACTGGTGCAGAGCTACAGTTACTGAAAGTGTAGTTTATAACAGAGAGGATAGTCCAGATTTGTAATGATCATCACAACCTGACCGTCGCGTGGTATGGGCTGGCACTGGGGGTTCATATACTGCCCGCGATCGGGCTGTGGGAGATGTGTGGGGGCGACATGCATTTGTACTGCCCGCGATCGGGCTGTGGAGATGTGTGGGGGGTTCATGTCGTGTACTGCCGCAATCGGGCTGTGGAAGATGTGGGGGGTTTCATGTATTGTGATGCCCGCGACCGGGCTGGTGGGGGGGGCACAGGACCGAAGAAGGCCAGCCAGGGTGGCAGCTGCTGTGTTGTGCCCTGCATACAGCAGCTCACCTGTGGGTGGCCCTCAACTTGATCCTTTTTTGGCTCAGGTTGTGTAGGCGCAGGTTGGTTGTGCATGCACAACTCTGCGCCAAACCCGACTGAATATCAGGCTGCGAGGTTGGCATGGTTCCTCCCTCCTGTTGAGACATGCATTCATTTGCATTGCTCTTTGCGCAACCTGTTGCCAGTGGAGCAACTGCCTCCTGCTGAATATCGCAGAATGGCGCAATGTAGGACTTGGCGATGTAACCCTGTTGTGATGGAGCAACCCTTTTGAATATCTGGGCCTGACTATTTAAATGGAATACATTTTTGACTTTTCTGAATGCTTTACTGAGGGAAGCAGATTAGAACATGCAAGTAAATCATCATGTACTTAGTTAAATCTGCTGGAACAAAGACTTGTTTCTGTGTGTGACTCATAAATGATAGCTGCAAAAATAAAAATGCTAATGACAGCATCATCATAAGCCAGGGTTATATATCCTTTTTTGGGGTTTTATTTTCATTTTGCCACATTCTGAAATTTTTCATCTTAAAACCTGTCATAGTACATTAGTAAAAATGTGTTGATGGCAATGTCAGAGAATAAACTGAGTGCAGAAGTAGAGGCATTTCTTTAGAATCATCTTATTTACTGTAAGTATTTTGAATATATTTAGAAGTTCTGTTTTCATTCCTTGATCATATGGCAATGGAATTTGATAAGAAAATGATGATCTGTGACTAGCTCTCTTCAGAGCTGAATTTGAATTGTGAGGTCTCCCGTAGCAACAGTGGTTGATAGGCAGTTCAAAGAATAGTATATATAATACACTTCTCAATAAAATCAACTAGGTGTGATATATATATATATAACATAGATATGTGTGTATATATATATATATATATATATATATATATATATATATATATATATATAGTTACGTTGATCAGGCACTTTAATGTTAAACCCCAAATTTTGCACGTTAATAACTTTGTAACTGTTCAATGGAGTTGCACAAATTTGAACTAGATGGTGTCGAGTGGTAGATTTCTGATTTGCCGTTGCGTTTGGCAGTTTTGTGAATTTCATGCAGCAAATTGTGAAAAATGTATTTTTCCAAAATATGTGCCACCTTTTCCTGTTTTTTCCTCATCGCACTGCAACCACACCATTTTGAATTTTGACCTTTTCAGGGTAGACAGAGGTTATCCTAAGGAACACTCCAGCATTGGTTTAGTAAAAAAAAATATTAATTCGCTCCGAAGTTATGAAATTTTAAAAATTCGGGTTCTGTGCATGTTCAGTTCAGTCTTTGGGATAGCTACACCATTTCAATCAAGGATTCCTGGTCACGAATGGCTTGTGAAAAGGAATCCTTTTTCGCAAGAAAATCAGTTTGTTATCCGCCATTTTGTTTGGAGAAAATAAAATCTTGGAACTTGCCCCAGGGATGTTTTTTGGAAAACCGAGGCATGGGTTTGGCTTAGGGGGACATCCTGTGCCCGCCCATGCCTTTGGTTTTGTGTATTTATTTAAAAAAACAGCAGTTTTAAAAATTAAAAATCCCTCTTCGTGATCCCTTTTGGCCAGCTGATTCCTTTTTGTGAGGATCGGCTGGTGAAAAGGGATCATGAAGAGGGATTTTAAATTTTAAAATTATCATTTTTTAAATAAAGTACACAAAACCAAAGGCATGAGTGGGCAGGATGTCCCTCAAGCCAAGCCTATGCCTTGGTTTTATATATATTTTATTTTAGTGCTACTTGCTATGTCTCCCTGGTGTCCAGTGGTACCCCAACATCCTCCATTGTCTAATTTATTTAAATGTATGTGGCTACTTTGCCACATGTCCTGGTGTCCAGTTGTACCCCTGCCCCCATTGTCCTAGCTATCATTGGTGCAGTGGGTCCCATTTGTTTCTTTTCCCCTTTTTTTTTCTGAAATGTAGAAAACCATCCCTCATTGTCTTTTGCGGCTGTTTGCCCTACAAAGAAGAAAACCATCCATCGCTGATTGTGCCCACACACCCCCACCTGACCCCCACTGTGCACTCACCTCCTCCTCATACTACCTTGACATACTCCCAGACCGCCACTGACCTGAGGAGGTCACTGGTTAGATACCCACTCCCGGGGTCGAAGACACATCTTGCTGCTGGAACCAGTGACTGCAATCTGAAATAAGGTAAATGTGGTCCTATTAATTTCAATGGGGAGGCACCTTTCAGCCATAACTCAGCCATTTTTTAAGATTTTGGACCCAAATTTTCAATATGGAGTCCTGGGGACACCACTTTCTGAACAATATGACTGTCATTAGGAAACTTTTGCCAAAAAAGTGATTTCATGGTCGCTAGGCAAAATTACCTTTCCAGTAGGATTTGCATAATGACAGTCACATTGTTTATCAGGTGAGTTCATAAGAAGGCTATGTTGAAAGTGTGGGGACAAAATTTTGAAAAATGGCTGCGTTATGGGAATTTAGCACAATCTAGCTATGCACGCCGTAACTCAGTACATTTTCAATATTTTCACCCCATAGTTTCAATATATTCTTCTTATTACCCCACCTGATGTGTGTCACAGCTGTCATTTCTCAGATCGTATCCAAGATGTGATTTTGCAACTCTGGCATAGAATGGTATTGCATTTGCTCAGAATTATGTTTTGCTGATTTGAAAATTTGCTGTCTGGGCGACAGGTGGTAAAGTCATACAAACACCAGTGTTGAAAATTTGGGCTCAAATCAGGATATTGTTATACTATCTCAATGGAGGGATGGGAGTAACATGTGGATACTGCTGTACTATGTCGATGGAGGAATGGGAGTGCAGGGTGCGAAGGACCCTGCACTCCCACTGTAACAGATGGATACTGTTGTACTATCTCAGTAGAGGAATGGGAGCACAAGGTATGAAGGAGCCTGCACTCCCACTGTAACATATGGATACTGTTGTACTATTTCAATGGAGGGATGGTAGTACAGGTCCACAGGACCTTGCGCCTCCCATTGTAACATATGTATACTGTTATACTATCTAGATGGAGGGATGGGGCACAGGGTCCAAAGGACCCTGCTCTCCTGATAAAATGAAGATACTATTATGCTACCTCAAAAGTAAGGAAATAGTTGCAAAACATTGTTAATGCATTACTTAGGGTTGGCGCTAAAAGTAGAAATGAGGCGTGGGTTTCACCTAACACCCCTGCCTGTGGAGACCAGGAGGTGTGGGAGGATGGCACCGGGTCACCAACCCTAACACTCACCTCATTCCATTCTAAAATAAGCTGGATGGCAACAGTATAGGAGAATGGGTTGAGTGTTAGGGTTGGTGACCCAGTGCCACCCCCAACACCTCCTGGTCTCTGCAGGGCAGAGATGGAGGGTTAGGTGAAACCTCACCTTCAGTTCCCTACTTTTTGTAGCACAAACCCTAACTAATGCATTAACAATCTTTTTTCAAATATATATTATAGGGGCACAGTTGCATCCCTAAAGTTAGGCTTCAACCTTCAGTTTTACACTTTATTAACTTCACAACCATTCAAGCGATTCACATGAATGTTTGCTTGCCAATCAGGGACCAAAGATTTCTCGATGTGGCAAGATGCGTTCTGGTCAAATGTGTGGTTCCCAAAAATTTGAAAATTACCATTTTTGGCAAAATTAATTGTCATGCTGCTTCGCAAAAACGGTTTGGTACTTTGGTCTGAAATTTTTAGAGTGGAAAGGTTTTGGGTCACAAATGTGCCTTTTGAAGATTTGGTGAGAAATAAATCCATTCCAAAGTTATTCAATTTTAAAATGTCCCCTTATTTTCAATGGGAGCAGTTAGATGCCCCTCTTGAAAAAGGATCCTTTGTCACAAATGGGTAATCCTTTTTCGCAAACAGGTGATTCTGTGTCATAAAAGGAATATCTTTTTTCATGCAGTCACCATTTTGTTTTACAGTTAGTGTGGGAAACAAAATCAAATAACGCAAAGAAATTATGCCTTTAGCAGAAAACAATGGATGCAATTTGCTTATCAAGACCCTCTCATCTGGATTCTGCACTTATCTTTTTATTTATTTATTTAATCTAGGAATTATTTCCTTTGAGCCATGGCTCTTTTACAAAGGTTCCATGTTGTTATTGTACAAACAAGGCAAAATTACATAGGAAAACAATCAAATTATGAAGCCGCATTAAGCAGTATAATGCAGTACAGTAATCTCAACTTCAAACAAAAATACTATAGTAAAACACAATACTGGCTGATTGGAGGAATACAATAGAGAAAGAACAATGGGGGGGAAGAGGAGAATGGAGAGGCAGACATAGGGAGACTTGTACCACTCAAATGCCTTTGTCAATAAATGAATCAGAGGTGGGAGGTTTAAGCAAGAAACAGACAAGGGGGAAAATTAATCAAAGTAGTCACAGGAGCTGGAGGCAGTGAGGTGAAGCTGTAGCCTAGATTTGAAAACTCCTAGAGAGGTGGAGGAGGTGATGTGAGCACTGAGGGCATTATACCAGCTGGGAGCACAGTAGGCAAAGGATCTTTGGCCCTGGGTGGTGCGGCATCAGGGGATCTGGAGAAGCTGATGTTCCGAACTTCTGGTGAAGCGGTGGTTGGTATTCGGGCATAGTAGGTCTTAGATGCACGGTGGAGTGAGGCCCATGGTAGATTTTTTTGCCGATCACTGGGCCCATTGTTTCCCTTGTGTAATAGCACCATCACCCTCCAGTCACTGTCCCCAATGTTTCTCTTCTGTCTAGTGGCACCCCCCTCTCAAATCACTGTCCCCGTGATTGTCTTCAGACACTTTTTATCCCTGGTGTCTAGTGGACCCCCCTCCCCCCATTTTCCAGTCACCATCAACCTGAAATAAAGAAAACTGTCCATAGATTTTTTGACCTGTAAAAAAAGGAAACAGTTACTTGATGATCTGACCCCACCATCCCACACCCCCCACATCCCCCACACCCTCACTCACCTGAGCAGATGTCACTGAAGATCAACTCTCCTATGGAAGACAGGTCTTGCTGCTGGAACCCGTGACTGCAATATGAGAAACTAAGGTAAACACAGTTCAATTTATTTTAATGGGGTTTTCAACTTTGATGCATAACTTGGCAATTTTTGCATATTTTTACACCAAATTTTCAACATGGCCTTTTGGAGACCACACCTCATGTACAATTTCACTGGTGCTTCACAAATCTGTCCCAAAAGGTGATTTTGTGGTCACTTGTCAAAATTACTTTTCAGACATGATTTCAAAATTGTCGCTGCCTTTGTTCATGAGGTGGGGTCATAGGAAGGCTATGTTGAAAATTTGGGTCAAAATATATAAAAATAGCAAAGTTATGCACATGGGCTCAAATTTAACTATGCTCGCTCATACCTTCAGTAATTTTAAATATTTTCACCCCAATTTTCAACATAGACATTATTTTACATCACCTCATGAACCTGACAGCTGTCATTTTTCAAACCCTGACCAAAATGTGTTTTCTCACCTGTGACATATAATAACATTGCAGAAGTGCAGAATGATGTTTCTACAAGGATTTGAAAATTCTCAGTCCAGTGTTTATGAGGTGGGGTGATAACAAGTTTATACTGACAATTTGGTTGCTGTTTTGGCTGAAATGTCTGCATGGCAACATACATGCGCACACCTATGGAGGAATTGGAGTGCAGGGCCGTGATGGCGCTGCATTCCACGCCAAATGAGGATACGATTATACTATCTCAAAAAGTAAGTAAATTCTTTACAAAAACTCCATTAATGCATCAGTTAGGGTTAAAGCAGGGGAATGTGGAAAATAGGTTTCCAAACCCTAACACTTGTTTCGCAGGCAGCACAAGCATGTGGTGCCTGGGTTAACTCTAATGCTTACCCCATTCTCATATACTGTACCTATCTCAGTTTGTTTGCATGGATGATGGGTGAGCCTTAGGGCTGACAATCTCAAAGCACACCTAACACCTGTTGCTGCCTGCAGGGTGGGGTGAGGGTGGAAGTGTTAGGGTTGGAAACCCAAATGCCACATTTCCTTACTTTTGTCTCTTTAACCCTAACTGGTGCATTAACAGAGCTGTTTGCAAAGAATGCACACACACATACACTCACACACACACCATAATTGTAAATAATGGCATTCGGGTTGGGATATTCAAAGGGGTTGCACATGGCGCAACAGAGTTGCACCATGCACAACCCACTGATGTGCCCCAGCATGATATTCAAAAGGGGAACGTTCATGGCACAAATCCCGATGCACCAGGGTGCATCAGTAATGTATGCGGCACAAGTAGGGGGGGTGTGTCCATGCATATTCTGCTCATCCCGACATTCAGCCTGGGATGTGCTGTGAATATGCAGGCACAACCCTACATGCGCCGCATACAGTTAAGCCCAAAATAATGGAGCAACAGCTGGCCACCCACAGGTGAGCGCTATAATGCAGGGTCACACGGCAGCTGCCAGCTGTGGGTGGTCACCCGAGCTTTGGCGGCACTGTCTGGTGGTGTAGCACCTCATACCCAATCGTGGTTGCGCAAATGAAGAACTTCCTGGTGGTCCAGTGGACCTATCCCTTGCCTGATCATGGGCTGTAATTCATATAAACTCCCTGGTGGTCCAGTGGACTCATCCCCTGCCTGATCGCGGGCTGTAATTACATATAACCTCCTGGTGGTCCAGTGGACTTCTCTCCATGCCTGATCATGGGCTGTGAATACATTAAACCTCCTGGTGGTCCAGTGGACCTTCTCACTATGCCCGATTATGGGCTGTAATTACATTAAACCTCCCTGGTGGTCCAGTGACCTTTCACCATGCTCGATCGTGGGCTGTGAATACATTAAACCTCTGGTGGTCCAGTGACCTCCTCTCCATGCCCGATCGTGGGCTGTACTATTTAAACACTTCTGTGGACTAGCAGTACTGCATTCCCCAACCTGTCCACCAGTCCCGCCACCCTGCTCGTCCACCCAGTCAGCCCCATTTGCATGTCCCCGCTGAATATTGCAGTTGAGGTGCCTAACGCAACGGCACTTATGCTAGCGCATCCTCCTGCTCCTCTCTTGCCACTTGCACTGGTGCAGTGCCACTGCACCATGTACAATACGGGAGGAAATGTTGCAATATTCAACGGTGCTGAACCATGGTGCATCTCCATTGAATATCACCCAGTTCATGCCCTGGCACATCCCAGTTGCACTGCACCCTGCTTGCACTCCTGCCAGGTGCATTTCTGAAAATCCCACCCTCTGTCTAGATCTTACTAGTATTTGATTTAAAACTCTCTCTCTCTTTGCCTAAATTCCATTAAAATGCACGTGTTAAGTACTGATATTTAAAACTTAGCAAATAACAGGAATGACTGAGCAAACACAGTTTCCATTTAAAAACATGAAAATGACTCAGTTGTCCTAACCATGGAATCAGAAAGTATAATGACAGAAAGTTGTAAGCTACTGTACAATACACTAGAAATATAATATTTGCAATAATCACAAAAGGGTCACTTTATATCTAGTCATTCTAGAGCAAACAATAAAAATAGTATCTCCTCTTTGAACAGCCAGTTTATAACAACAGTGGTGCTCCAAAGAGTAGCCACAGGGTACAGAAGCACCCTCTGTCAGTCAGGCAGCCACCGACTGACACTGGCAAGGAAGGCAGTCTTTCATCAACCTCCCAGCCATCGGGATAAGGCTGCCATGGTGGGCCCTTCACTGTGACAGAAGTGGAGCAGGAATAAAAGATCAAAAAACTGAGATAAAAAACCCAAAGCATATTCTACAGGACTCAAAACTAGTGAAACTCTCCAAGCAGTACACCTGTACTTCAGCCCCAGATAACCCTTGTTTCACATGTGCCAGCTCCCTCTTTTAAATGGCTTCTCTTCTATTAACACAGACTTAAAATAGATCAGGGCTGCATTATCCAGTGTGTGTGTGTGTGTGTGTGTGTGTGTGTGTGTGTGTATGTGTTGGGGGGGGACTATTATTTCTTTTACTGTCTCTCCTGAATTCCACGCAGAAACAAGCATAAGCATTGAAGGAAACTGCAGCACTGTTCAATAAACCACCTTTCAAAAATGGAAGTAGATATCAATAGTGCCCCCTCCTGGCTGTACAAAACATGCACACATGTTTAGTAAAACAAGGCAGTCCTCTGCTGTGTGGGTTCTGGTTACTCTTTCTCAGTTGGGTTAAGCAAATACGAAAAGGTAAATAGCAGACATCTTTGTCCAGCATGTTTTTGTTTGTACAGTAGATTGTATCTTCTCAAATTTAAACACTGGTCACTTCAGCTAAAGAGCAGCTAACACCAACAGAAGAACTGTGAAACATATAATATTAGGACACAATTAAGCTTATATTTCACATTAGCTCTATATTTCTTTTCCTCATCATTTGTTTCTGAATTCAAATACATGAAAACAAGATGCTTGTTCCATGAGAGTTCATCAGCTTCTATTGCACAATTGACACCTGGGGACCAACACTGAAATATGGGCAGAGGTGGAGCTCAAAGGTTTGCACTGCACTTGCCCTTGCTCCGACCCAGAGGTTGCTACATTCAGTCTGAGTGCACCAGTGCTATCCACCTGACTATAGGGATGTCACTGCAGCACTAAGTAGCACTGCCCCAACATGTATCTTTTTAATTTTTATTAATTTAATTAGTATTTGGAAAGACCTTTGAGGTGAGCTCTTTTACAAAGGTTCCACATCAGGGCGAACAATAAGACAATACACACATTCAGTGGTTACAGAGGCCTGATCATTAGGCGTTTATGAGTGATTACATGAGAATTAGACAAATAGGGAAAAACAGAGCAGTTGTAATAGAATACTAAGCTACTGGGGTGTGGTCTAGCCGTTGAGGAAGATGGCAGCATAGCACAGTAGCTCTCTCCTGGACTCTAGCCCATCCGTGCTCAGATGCCACAATCCGTGGGTCTCCTATCTAAAACAGCAGCTTAGTGCACAGGTAACATCATGCTTGCTGGGCAGTGCATCCTTTTAGCGGATTTTGGAGTGATCACACGACTTTAGCGGCGCTGTGACCTGTAATCACTCTGACCCGCCTAAGCTGCACAGGCCTCACATCTGCGCACCACCCACCCAAGAGGCTGCCACCGGCTAACAGGTTTGCACCCTCCAGTATAGACCGTCCACTCATTTCCATACCGAGGAGTTTGGACATGGAGCAACCAGTGGCTGTTGGGGAATCCTTGCAACATATTACTAAACTTTTGGAAACACTAATTACTAGATTAGATGATATTAATCTAACTTTGGCTGGTACTACTAAGGAGAAACATACATAGAAACATAGAAGTTGACGGCAGATAAGGACCGCAAGGCCCATCCAGTCTGCCCATTTCTTTTTCTACCTTATAAATGTGCCATCGGCCTTTGCTCTGTCAGTGACCTATCTATTCATAGTCATTTGTATTGCTCCCTTATGCCTATCCCATGCCTGTTTGAAGCCCTGCACTGTATTCATAGCCACCACTTCTTGTGGTAGCCATTCCATGCATCTACCACCCTTTCTGTGAAAAGAATTTCCCACATTCCCCTTAATGGCCTCCCTCTAATCTCATGCTGTGTCCTCTTGTCCTGCTATTTTTCTTATATTTAAACATGTTAGACTCTTTCACCTTGTTTATGCCCTTAAGGTGTTTAAATGTCTCGATCATATCACCTCTCTCCTCCTTTGCTCAAGGGTATACATATTGAGCTCCGTTAATCTGTCCTCATATGTCTTCTGATGCAGTCCCTGCACCATTTTGGTTGCCCTTCTCTGGACTGCCTCAATTTGGTTAATGTCCTTGTGAGGTGTGGCCTCCAATACTGCACGCAGTACTCCAGATGGGGCCTAACCAATGTCTTGTACAGAGGGATTATTACCTCCCTCTTACGACTTGTGATACCCCTACTAATACACCCTAACACCCCCCTAGCCTTACCTACTGCTTTAGAGGTCTGCTTGGATGATTTTAGGTCATCAGTGATGATGATGCCCAAGTCTCTTTCTTCCTTTGTGACTGCTAGCAACTCCCCTCCCAGCCTATAAGTGGCTTCAGGGTTTCTCTTCCCTATGTGCATGATTTTGCACTTCTTTGCATTAAATCCCAGTTGCCACTCTTCTGACCATTCTGCTAGTTTATCCAGATCTCTTCTCATTCTGCCCACCCCATCTGGATCATCTACTCTGTTGCAGATCTTGGTGTCATCTGCAAACAGACAAGCCTACCCTCTAGTCCATCTGCGGGTCACTAATGAAGATGTTGAATAGGACTGGCCCCAGGACTGATCCTGAGGTACCCTTGTGACTTGCATCTCTTCTGACTGTATACCATTTACCACCACTTGTTTTCTGCCAGTCAACCAGTTTGCCACCCAGTTGACCAACTTCTGACCACCCGAGCCTACCTAGCTTATTTATCAATCTTCTATGTGGAACAGTGTCAAAGCTTTGCTGAAGTCAAGGTAGGCGTACATCAACTGCTCCCTTGGTCCACCACTCTGGTTACCCAGTCAAAGAAATCTATGAGATTAGTTTGACAGGACCTTCCTTTTGTAAACCCATGCTGTCTTGGATCCTGTGCCCTATGGATCCAGGTGTTGCACTATCCTTTCTTAAGGAGCCTCCACAATCTTGCCCACTCACTGAGGTAAGACTGACCGTCTGTAGTTCCCCGCCTCCTCCCTGCTACCACTCTTGTGGAGGGATCACATGAGCCCTTCTCCAGTCTTCTGGGACCTCTCCTGTGCTCAGAGACTCACTAAACAATTCTGCTACTGGCTCTGCTAGTTCCTCCTTTAGCTCTTAAGTACCCTGGGATGTATGCCATCAGGTCCCATTGCCTTATCCACCCTGAGCTTAGCAAGCTCTTGTAGGACCCTTTCTTTTGTGAAGGGAGTAGTGCTCACCTCCTCCCCCTGTGTCCATGATGCTGAGCTGTGGGCCTGCCCTACCTTCTCTTCAGTAAATACTGAGCAAAAGTATCTATTTAGGATAGATGCCTTTACAGGTCCTCCTCCTCACATGCTCCCTTTCTCCATTAAGCTTAGCACACCCCTCTGGACTTTCTCCTTTCACTAATGTATCTATAGAAAGTCTTGTCACCTTCTTTACTGTTTGTGCTAGTGTTTCCTCAGTTTGGGACTTTGCCTGCCTTACTGCCTTACCTGCTTCCCTTAGGGCAGTTTGGTATGCCTCCCTATCTTCATCCCGCTGTGTTCCTTATATTTTCTGAAGGCCAGCCTTTGGCTCTGACCTTTTCTGCTACTGTATTTGAGAACCAAAGTGGTTTCCTTCTTCTTTGTACTTCCTTTTCTGTCTAACACAATGGGATGTTGCTTCAAGTATTGTATCCTTAATGCTTGCCCACTTTGCCTGTACCTCCTCACCTGTGTTTCTTTTTGCCAGGGCTAGCTTAACTCTGTTGGCCATCTTATCAAAGTCAGCTCCTCTGAAGTCCCATATTTTTGCTTTGGAATGGGATGATTTAGATGTAGTAGCCAAATTGAACCATACCATGTGATGGTCACTGGCCCCAGGTGACCTTCTACCTGAGATCTGTGATCCCTTCTTTGTTAGTCAGTACTAGATCTAGGATAGCCCTGTCTCTTGTGGGTTGCTGTACCAGTTGTTTGAGGCCCTCCCCCTGCAGGGAATCCACTATGAGTCTAGTTCTGGCAGATGTTCCTGCTGGTATTGACCAATCTGTATCTGGCATGTTGAAGTCTCCCATTATCAGAACCTTCCCTTTAGCTGTCATGTTTTGTATATCTTCTAACAGTAATGTGTCTATGTCCTCCCTCTGGTCTGGGGGCCTGTAGACAACCCCAGTTCTTATGGCTGTCCCATTTCCTGTTTCCAGGGTGACCCACAGTTCTTCTGGCTCCTTATGTGTATTCTGAATTTCTGTAGCTTTGATTTTTCATTAACATACAGGGCCACCCCTCCCCCCCTTTTTGCACCTCGGTCTCTTCTGAACAATACATAGCCAGGTACTGAAGTCTCACAAGTGTGGTTACTGGTAAACCACGTCTCACTAATTGCTACTATGTCCAGTTTAGCCTCTGACATTATTGCCTGCAGGTCTGGGATCTTATTTCCCAGGCTGTGAGCATTGTGTACATGATTTTCCATTGGCCAGATTTTGGTGTGTTAGTTGTTGGGTGAAGTTTGGCATTACCCCTGTGCATCGTATGGGAGACAAACCTTTTTCTTACCTGGTGATGCAAATGAGCGGCAAACACACTGAATTCCTGTTTGACCACTAGCTGAGGGGAGGTGTTCTCCATTCGACGATGGGTGCTGCACCCTCTCCCATTTGCTAGTTTAAATATTCTGCAAAGACGCTAAACTTCTGCCCCAATGCACTGACTCCCTCTTTAGTCAGATGCAGTCCATCAAATTTAAAGAACTTTCGCTCCCAGAACTGTTGCCAGTTCCTACAAATCTGTGTCCTTTTCCTGGCACCAGTCCTTGAGCCACGTGTTTAGCTCCCTATCTCCCTTCTCTGACCTTCCGTCCATCTGCTCCCTTCTCCCAGACTGGCAGGATCTCAGAGAAGGAGATGCAGACAAATAGATGATAGTTTGTCACCCAGCCTAGTCAGGTGTTCCTTGGTCTCCACAACTGACCGGGCTGGCGAGATCATTAGTCCCTATGTGTACTAGGACATCAATGTTTTCTCCTGCTTTGTGAACAATTTTAGCAATGCGGTCAGTGTCTCTCCATGCTGATGTACCTGGGAGACATCTGACCATCACCCCTGGCTGGAGATGGGTATCAACTCCCGAATCATGGAGTCTCCTATGATCAGAAGTTTTGGATTTCTTTGTGCTTGTTTAGTTTTGGTTCCTGATTTGGGTGAGTATTGTTGTGCTAGCTTCGTGTTGCAGTGTCCTGCTCTGCAGTGTCTTCTGCCTCTTTATTTGATTTCAGAGATAGAGGCAGATACCTGTTTGTAGTGTTTATATGGTTTTGGAGGTAATGTGTTGAGAGCAGAGAGTGATGGGGCACCTGATTTGTCCTCCTAACCACCTGCCAACCTCCTGGACCAACTACCCTCTGGTCGAGGTTTTTCTGTTGGATGCTGGGAAAGGCGGGTGGTTCTTATTATGTATTTCCTCTTCAATATGAAATTTGAGGCGTGCAATCTCTGCCCATGCTGCCTGGAGCTGAGACCTAAGATCTCAAAGGCCCAGCATGTAGGACAGTGTCCTAAATCCTGTAAGACTGTCCTTCTGAAAATTGTTCCACAGTACCTGCAGTTAATGAAATCCATTCCAAATAAGTTGCTGGGTTTGTAACCTAGTCAGAGTAATTAGAAGGAAAAAAATGCAAGTAATGGTTTAATTGTGCATTTGTTTAACTTGTTATAACAAGTTAAATTACTAGTGCCCTGTAAATGAGATCACCTTGTGGAGCCCCACTGATCCGCCTCTTCCTGCTCTGCCACAGGAAATGTCACAACTGTGGTACCCTATAAAAGGAGTGTAGCGTGGGGTGGTTGGGGATGGGGGTGGGTGGCTGGGCCCTTCCCCTGCCTAAAAAGAAGAACCACTGACGAAAGAACAAGGAGGTAAGAGCAGAAACAATCAGTCAACAACAAATGCAGTAACCCTGAAAGCTTATCCTAATGTTAGATAAAACTGTAAAACCTGTAAAGCACCACCTGTAATAATTTCAGAGAAGATATACCCTGTAAGAAACACTTTGCTCCAGAGAAAAATAAAGCAGTAACAGAAGATATACCTTGCAAAAGACAATTTGAATCAGAAGATTACAGCAGTAATCTGTTACTTACCTACTGAAGCACACCTTGTAATAATGCAGAAGAAGGTATACCAGCAACAACAATTTGAATCAGAGAAAAATAAAGCAATGAAATGTTAGCAACAAACAGTAGCAATCCCTGTGAGTAAAAATAAAACACCACCACACAGTAAATCTGCTTAGCCAAACTAAGTCTTAATCCTTCTCCCTTGCTCTGGTAAGTTTCTCTACTCTGCCTTTCAAGCAGTCTTAGAAGGAAAGAGCTCAGGTGAAGCTAGGTGCCTGGCCAGCAAACCAAGTCTTCTACCTCCAAGATATCAACTAACCTGACTTTTAACCCTTCTTTCTGTTGGAAATTACTGACAGTTTGCCAGCTCCACTCTACATACACAACCTAATCCTTTGGAAGAGCTGTGGAGGAAAGCAATTAGCTCCTTCAATGTGAGAAGGAGACTGAAACACCTCTGAGACAACAAACCTTTTCAACAAACAAGAATAAATACAACACAGTGTCAAACAGTAATTTTGCTTAGCCCAATGATAAAAAGTCACAAAATGTAGCTCCACCTGTAATACAGTAATTTCAGAGAAGATATACCTGTAAGAAACACTTTGCTCCAGAGAAAATAAAGCAGTAACAGAAGATATACTTTGCAAAAGACAATTTGAATCAGAAGATTACAGCAGTAATATGTTAGCACACACCTGTAGGCACACCTTGTAATAATGCAGAAGAAGGTATACCAGCAACAACAATTTGAATCAGAGAAAAATAAAGCAATGAAATGTTAGCAACAAACAGTAGCAATCCCTGTGAGTAAAAAAAAAACACCACCACACAGTAAATCTGCTTAGCCAAACTAAGTCTTAATCCTTCTCCCTTGCTCTGGTAAGTTTTCTACTCTGCCTTTCAAGCAGTCTTAGAAGGAAGAGAGCTCAGGTGAAGCTAGGTGCCTTGGCCAGCAAACCAAGTCTTCTACCTCCAAGATATCAACTAACCTGACTTTTTAACCCTTCTTTCTGTTGGAAATTACTGACAGTTGCTAGCTCCACCTCCCACATACACACCTAATCCTTTGGAAGAGCTGTGGGAGGAAAGCAATTAGCTCCTTCAATGTGAGAAGGAGACTGAAACACCTCTGAGACAACAAACCTTTTCAACAAACAAGAATAAAATACAACACAGTGTCAAACAGTAATTTTGCTTAGCCCAATGATAAAAAGTCACAAAATGTAAGCTCCACCTGTAATACAGTAATTTCAGAAGATATACCCTGTAAGAAACACTTTGCTCCAGAGAAAATAAAGCAGTAACAGAAGATATACCTTGCAAAAAGACAATTTGAATCAGAAGATTACAGCAGTAATCTGTTAGCACACACCTGTAGGCACACCTTGTAATAATGCAGAAGAAGGTATACCAGCAACAACAATTTGAATCAGAGAAAAAATAAAGCAATGAAATGTTAGCAACAAACAGTAGTAATCCCTGTGAGTAAAAAATAAAAACACCACCACACAGTAAATCTGCTTAGCCAAACTAAGTCTTAATCCTTCTCCCTTGCTCTGGTAAGTTTCTCTACTCTGCCTTTCAAGCAGTCTTAGAAGGAAAGAGCTCAGGTGAAGCTAGGTGCCTTGGCCAGCAAACCAAGTCTTCTACCTCCAAGATATCAACTAACCTGACTTTTAACCCTTCTTTCTGTTGGAAATTACTGACAGTTTGCCAGCTCCACCCCACATACACACCTAATCCTTTGGAAGAGCTGTGGAGGAAAGCAATTAGCTCCTTCAATGTGAGAAGGAGACTGAAACACCTCTGAGACAACAAACCTTTTCAACAAACAAGAATAAAATAAAACACAGTGTCAAACAGTAATTTTGCTTAGCCCAATGATAAAAAAGTCACAAAAATGTAAGCTCCACCTGTAATACAGTAATTTCAGAGAAGATATACCCTGTAAGAAACACTTTGCTCCAGAGAAAAATAAAGCAGTAACAGAAGATATACCTTGCAAAAGACAATTTGAATCAGAAGATTACAGCAGTAATATGTTAGCACACACCTGTAGGCACACCTTGTAATAATGCAGAAGAAGGTATACCAGCAACAACAATTTGAATCAGAGAAAAAATAAAGCAATGAAATGTTAGCAACAAACAGTAGCAATCCCTGTGAGTAAAAAATAAAACACCACCACACAGTAAATCTGCTTAGCCAAACTAAGTCTTAATCCTTCTCCCTTGCTCTGGTAAGTTCTCTACTCTGCCTTTCAAGCAGTCTTAGAAGGAAAGAGCTCAGGTGAAGCTAGGTGCCTTGGCCAGCAAACCAAGTCTTCTACCTCCAAGATATCAACTAACCTGACTTTTTAACCCTTCTTTCTGTTGGAAATTACTGACAGTTTGCCAGCTCCACCCCCACATACACACCTAATCCTTTGGAAGAGCTGTGGAGGAAAGCAATTAGCTCCTTCAATGTGAGAAGGAGACTGAAACACCTCTGAGACAACAAACCTTTTCAACAAACAAGAATAAAATACAACACAGTGTCAAACAGTAATTTTGCTTAGCCCAATGATAAAAAAGTCACAAAAATGTAAGCTCCACCTGTAATACAGTAATTTCAGAGAAGATATACCCTGTAAGAAACACTTTGCTCCAGAGAAAAATAAAGCAGTAACAGAAGATATTCACCAACTATAAGACAGAATGAATGTAGTGGAACAAAAAGCAGAAACATGTGAAGCCCAGCATATTCAGATCTGGCAATGTCTCCAACAGCACAAAGAGTGGCTAGCAGCACTTTGGGAAAGAGTCAAGGACCATGAAAATTGTAGTCGCTGCAACAATCAGCAGATTGTGGGCCTCCCAGAGGGGTTGGAAGGGCAGTCAGTGGAACAATTCTTAAATGACAATCTCCCTCACATGTTAGGGGACCGTTGGAGAGGCCCAATTGAGGTCAAGAGGGCGCACAGAGTTCCAACCCGGGGAAATAAACACTCCAACACACCTAGACCAATTGTGGTTATCTGCTGTGATATACAACCAAGGAGAGTATCCTGAAGGTGACTAGGGACCTAGGGGAGCTTTCTTGGCAAGGAGCCTTGATTGCCATATACAGGGACTTTGCCCAAGAAACGGCTGCAAGGAGGAGAGCATTGGGGAATATAAAAAGATTTCTGTACCAACACAACTTCAAATTTAAATTTAAGAATCTCACCAGGTTGCAGGTGGTTAAGGAAGGCCAGGAGCTCACCGCCGACCAACCAGAGGATATAGAAAGATGGATTGCTCGACTATGGCCGGGCCTATAGTGTCCCACTACAAGTCCCAGAAAGCTTTGGGAGCCTGCTTCAGCCCCACCTCCAGGTAGGAACCTTTTTTTGAGCATACGGTTCCTCTGTTCCCCATTTGCAAACTGGACAGGTCCCACGCCAATGGAGTCCCCCAGTAAAGATGGCCGCTCAAACGGCTGGCTCTAAACCCACCCGCCACTCAAAGACCCTCCACTGCAGTCCTCTCTCTTCTCAGTGGGTTCACCACCCTGGACAGTAGGAGGGAACCTCCCACATCCAGGGAGCACCAGCACCACCACCACTACCGCAGAGGTTGGAAGAAAGCACAGCAGTTGGACCACAGTGGGCTCAGGGAGGTGAGGATGGTGGAACAGAGGCATACCCAGTCAATTGTTCCACTCCACAATCCATACACCATTCTGGGGAGCATAGCTCCCCATGGATGCACCCGTGAGAGAAGACTGGATGACAACTGTCACAAGGGAGGCCCACAGGAAGGAGGCAGAGGACACCACAGGGAAAGGAAGCAGCTCCAGGTGGGGACTCAGTTAATGAGAGATAGGAACTAGGGAGCTGCGAAAACTAAATGGAGTGCCTGCCTGGTGCCATGGCTTGGAGGGACAGGAAGCACATCCTCAGGATCACGAGAACAGCTGCAAGGGAGTCTGAGCTGGACGAATTGTCCACCTAGGGACAAATGACTTGGCTCATCATGAGATTACAGCAGTGCAGGAGGACATTGTAGAGTTGGGGAGGGGCCTAAGACAAGTAGCACACACAGTATCCTTCTCAGAGGTGCTGCCTGTCAATGGCATGGGGGAGGCGAGGGTAATTAGCACCATGCAGTTTAATGAATGGTTGAAAAAATGGTGTGGAGCACAGAGGTTTGGCTTCATTGGGGACTGGGGTTCCACCTGGAGGGACACCAGCCTATACTGGCAGGATGGTCTGCATCTGTCCAGGAAGGGAACAAGTCTTTGAGCAATCGGTTTAAATGCTTCACTGGCAAGCTTTTAAACTAGTCAAAGGGGAGGCACTGATAAGCAGGGAAAATCCCAGCCTCCCTACAAAACAGGGTACTAAATGAGAAAAAGACAGAGGTAGAAAGGTCAGTGGGGATGCTGCAACAGAAGGTAAAGCCATCAAAACTGGAGAGCAATGAGTACCAATGCCCTAGTCTGGGTAACAAGCTTCCTGAATTAGTGGCCTTGATGGAGGAGGAACATCTGGATATCATGGCAGTCACAGAAACATGGTACACACAAAACCATGACTGGGACATAAACATACCAGGATACACTATCTACAGGAGGGACAGAGAGGTAAAAGAGGAGGAGGAGGAGGAGGAGGAGGAGGAGGAGTAGCTCTTTACATAAGGGAAGGAATAAAAGCAACAGAACAAAAGGGTAAACAGGGAGGAGAAGAAGCACTGTGGGTAAATTTGGAGACAGGCAATGGCACCACAATCTGCACAGGGTTGTATACAGACCCCTTCTCAGGGGAGAAATGGACAAGGCAATGACAGAAAGTATAATTAGAATGGCAGAAAAGGGGAGATATTGCTGATGGGTGATCTGAATATGCCAGATGTTAACTGGAGTGCAGTTGCAGCAGCCACTCAAGAGTGGGGTTATTCTAGATGCCCACAGGGGCATGCCTAGACAACTAGTATTGGAGCCCACTCGAGAGGGAGCAATCTTAGACCTGGTTCTCTCAAATGGAGATGGAGAGAGGATCACAGATGTAGAAGTGGTAGCCATCTGGGAACTAGAGACCATCGAACAGTATGGTTCACAATAAACACAGCAATAGAGTCAAGCCATACAAAGGCAAAAGTACTGGACTTTAGGAGGGCTGACTTTGCCAAAATGGGTGAGTGCCTAAGGAATGCACTAGCAAATGAGCAGGAAAGAGGGGTGGAAGAACAATGGAGAATAATAAAAACTGCCATCACAGAGGTAACGAGCCTTTGTGTGAAGCAAATAAACAAAACTAAATGAAGTAAGAAACCACTATGGTTCTCAAAGGAAGTGGCAGTGAAGGTTCAAGAGAAAAAGAAAGCATTCAGAAGTACAAGGAATCGCAGAAGGAGCAGGACAGGGAACTGTATCAGTTAAAGCAAAAGGAGGCTGGGAAGGCAGTCAGAACAGCAAAGGCCCAAACCGAGGAAAAGATAGCCAACTCAGTTAAGAAGGGGGATAAAACCTTTATAGGTACATCATGGAGCGAAGGAAGACCAAGGGAGGCTAGTGAGGCTTAATAAAGGGAGGGAGGTGGGCAGAGGAGACTGTGAAAAGGCAGAGATACTAAAATATTTTTGCTCAGTATTTACAAATGAAGAGGGGAGGTACCTAAAACAAACAGTAGAAACACTCTGGATACAGAAGTTGATATCAGCCCATTTACAGAAGAAAGGGTTCTGAAAGAACTCTTAAAAACTGAAGGTGGACAAAGCAATGGGGCCTGATGGGATTCATCCCAGAATTCTAAAAGAACTAAGGTAGAACTAGTGACACCACTGACTACCCTTTTAACAAATCATGGGAGGATGGGTGGTACCAGGACTGGAGGAGGGCAGATGTGATTCCCTTCAAAAGTGGGAGCAAGGCAGAAGCAGGAAACTACAGACCTGTTAGTTTAACCTCAGTGATAGGGAAATGATGGAATCACTCTGAAGGAAAGAATTGTCGAGTATCTAGAGGCCAGAGGGGCACAGGACCCTAGGCAGCATGGATTCACAGCGGAAGGTCATGCCAGACGAATCTGATAGATTTCTTTGACTGGGTGACCAAAGTAGTAGATCAGGGGGGCCGTGGACATGGCCTACCTAAACTTTAGCAAGGCATTTGACACAGTCCCACACAAAGATTAATATACAAGTTAGCCAGCCTGGGAGTGGGTCCCAAGATGACAGCCTGGGTAAAGAAGTGGCTGGAGAATAGGACACAGACAGTAATAGTAAATGGAGTCCACTCAGAAGAAAGGAGGGTTACTAGTGGGGTACCGCAGGGTTCAGTATTAGGACCGGTCCTCTTCAATGTCTTTATAAGCGACATTGCAGAAGGACTGGAAGGAAAAGTATGTCTCTTTGCAGATGACACAAAGATCTGCAACAGAGTTGAGGCACAGGGTGGGGTGGAAAGGATGAGAAGGGACTTGGCAAGGTTAGAGGAATGGTCAAATGTATGGCAGCTTAGATTCAATGCTAAGAAGTAGTAATGCACCTGGGAAACAAAACCCAGGAGAAGAGTACACAATGGGGGTGAGATACTAACAACAAAAATGGAAAGGGACCTGGGGTGGTCGTATCAGATGACCTAAAGGTGGGCAAGCAATGTGAGGGCAGCAAGGAGGGTTGGGGGATACTGGGATGCATAGGGACAGGCATCACCAGTAGAAAACAGGAAGTTATTATCCCTCTGTACAGACAATTGGTGAGACCCCATCTGGAGTACTGTGTGCAGTTCTGGAGACCCAATTCCAAGAAAGACATAGACAGGATGGAAGCTGTCCAGAAGAGGGAAACAAAATGGTGCAGGGTCTGCACCGGAAGACATATGAAGAGAGATGAAAGGAGCTAATATGTATAGCCTCGAGGAAAGGAGGGAGAGGGAGGACATGATAGAAACATTCAAGTACCTCAAGGGAATCAACAAAGTCCAAGAGGGTAGCATCTTCAAAAAGAGGTGAAAAGAACAAGAGGACACAATTTGAAGATAGAGGGGGGCGGCTCAGAGGTAAGTTAAGGAAGTATTTTTTCAGAGAGGTTGTGGATGCATGGAACGGCCTTCCGGAGGAGGTTGTGGAGTCAAAATCAGTGGTGGAATTCAAGCATGCATGGAACAGTCATAAGGCCATTCTAGAGGGTGGGGGTAGGAAGAAGTAGGCTGCTGGTTAACCAGGATCTGCAGCTTATCCAGTAGGTAGGGAAATGGGCAGACTGGGTGGGCCAAGCGGTCCTTATCTGCCATCAAATTCTCTGTTTCTATGTTTCTATCTAAGCCAAGACAAAGACCTCGGAGTGGCCCCCTTCACTCACCTTCTAAATCAATGGAAGCTCCTGCTGCAAAGATCTCCAGGAAGGACCGCCTTCTAAGTTGAAGCAAGTTGATACTGGATCCCAAGATATGGTTGTTGAGCAAATGACAGATCAACGATCTTCCCAAACGCTCTAGTGGAATTGGTCGATACCCTTTCACCAGACTTATCAGTTACATGGCTGCAGTGGTGCAGATACCCCAGGATCCTGATGTACCCTTGGGGCTCTCCCAGATGGCCAAAGGCTGACCTTATGGAACTTTGTTTGGCTACCTAATTTTGAGTGCATGTGGCTAACATAAGAAGGGGTGATTTTATATTCCCCTTATGCCCTCCCTCATCCCCCATTTACCCCCCCACCCCAGGTCACAATTTGGTCTCATCTAAGATGCCCCCGATCCTCCCCTTATCTGGAACTATGGGGACCAATCAGCCAGTAGCAGGATCTTGCCCTCTCCCCTTTTTCCTCCGTTGAACATCTCTTCCTCCTGGATCTTCTGGCAACTTTAATTCAGCATGTGACAGCCCCCCCACCCTCCTTCTTGCATATATGTTATGAGGTGGCAACTAGCCCCTTGGCAGGTGCAATTCCACCTGTCACAAGGTGGCTTTTACTTAAGTCCAGCAACCAGCAGGTGGGTACGCTCATTCCCCCCCCATTCCCCTTCCCCTCAACATGGTTCGGGTCATCCGACCAAGATTTAGGGTGGGTCTAGGATGAGTTGATCTCTCGGTATCATTCACATCTGACCCTCCCGAGTTGAGTCTTGGGGATAGCTTAGCTGCAGGGCACTCATTTATACTACCCTTGTTTGCAGTGACCCCCATTCTCTGAACATTGTTGTTGCTGTGTCATTTTCCTTTGACACTACTGCGCTTCTCTTTGGGCCTGTTGCCTGCTTTGGTATTGAACTACTGCATCTAACTAATAATTATATATTAACTAGTTCTCTATTTGTTGTTGTTTTCTAGGAGTACAGTTACAGTCCTCTCTACACCCATTCTCCGGATACCACAGGCGGCGTCCACACTTCGTATGGTGCTACTACATGTATTGCCAGTCTTATCTCTCCTAAGGTACTTGGTGGCTCTGTAAGTTGGCAACCTTTCTGTTTCACAACCACTTGGTATCACTGTAAGTAGTTCCTCTTGTTTATGGGGCAACGAAATGACAAATACTTCGGGGCCCAACAGGGTATCGCTGGATATCCTGGAATGTGAAAGGATTAAACCACCCTATCAAATGTACAAAGGTTTTGCAACACCTGAATCCCTGAGGGCTGACATTGCCCTTCTCCAAGAGACCCATCTGTTATCTAGATGTGCTAACTGGTTTAAAAATTCTGGGTAGGAGAAGTGTTAGCCAGTTCTTTCACCACTAAATCCAGGGCGAGCTATTCTCATCCATCGTGCCTCACCTTGGGTGGTTAAAGAGGTCAAACAAGATGCTCAAGGCCACTGGTTAATGGTGAAGTTATCCTCCCCTACAGGCAATATTTTACTGGGCAATGTGTATGCGCCCAATGCGGAGCATACCAAATTTTTCCCAGCAATCAGTCAGGCCATATCAGAGTTACAGCCAGAGGGACCACCACTCCCGGTAATTTTGGGTGGGGACCTCAATCTGGTAGGAGACATATTCATAGATAAGTCACAGCCCACCCCCATGCCAATCCCAAAGCCAGGCAATGTCTCCAATGCATGATGGAGGAATGGGCATTTATAGATATATGGCATAGGGATCACACTACTGGTAGGGATTTCTCATTCTATTCAACTTCCCATAAGACACACAGTCAGATAGATTTTTGGCTGGCTATGGAACCAGCAGCTAGATGCCTCTCTGACGCTACTATTGGCTTGATTTTAACATCAGACCATGCCCTTGTCTCAGTGAGATTTACCTCTCAGGAGCATCGCCCCACTGGAATTCAGTGGCGCTGTAACCCACAGCTCATGAAGGACCCAGATTTTTGCACTTACCTCTCACAAGTCACAAAAGATTGTTTTTTCCTAAATGAAGATTGTGGGGTTCCATCAAGCACTGTCTGGGAAGCATTTAAAGCTGTATTAAGGGGACATATTATCGCTTTTTCAGCTGCACGTGATCGGAAGCACAGGTAATCTCTATCCCAACTTCAGACAAACCTAGCTGCTTTGGAAGAATGCTTCAGATTTGTCCCACGAGATACCCCAGATAATGCCCTGTATCGGCAGATAGTTGGTCTTAAGTATCAAATTAACACGATACTACACCAAAAAGCAGAATGGCATCTTTTGAGGTCAAAACAGGCATATTGGGATGGAGGCGAATGCACAGGAAGTTACTGCTTATTGCCTAAGGAAACAGCAAGCAGCTACAAGAATCCATGCCCTCCAGCTTAAGAAAGGCTCCATAGCCACCAACCCCAAACAAATTAATGCCACCATGCAGGAGTTCTACCAAGCTCTCTACCAATCTTGATCTCTTACTACCGCCCCAGAGTTACAAGAACGATTAGACAAATTTTGCCAACAAACTCCCTTACCGACTCTTACCCCTGACCAGGTGACTCTTCTAGAATCACCCATTTCATGCGTGGAGCTTCAACTGGCACTATCCCAAATGGCACTGGGGAAGGCCCCAGGCCCCGATGGAATGTCGGTGAAGCTTTACCAAGCTCTGGGATCAGTTATTCTCAACCGCCACAGAGTGCCTTGTACTGTGCCCATAACTCTAGGTCTCTACCTCCCACCATGAAGGAGGCAATACTCTCCTTCGCTGAAAAATCTTCAGATCGCCTGGATTGTGCCAATTTTTGGCCAATATCCCTCCTGTCAGTTGATACAAAAATATTAGCCAAAGTGCTGGCGTCTAGACTGTCGTCCATTCTCCCATCAATCATACACCACTCCCAAACAGGGTTCACGTGGGGAAAATCCGGAATAGACAATACCAGACTCCTGTTAAACCTGAAGTGGTACGCCTCCAAATCCACTCTTCCTTTAGCAGCCTTGGCAGTGGATTTTTCCTAGGCATTTGACTCTATCTAATGGCAATATCTGTATCAGGTTCTCCCCAGTATGGTTTTGGTCCCATATTTCTGCAGTGGCGTACCCTTTATTGCTCCCCCATAGCTCATATCCTTACTAACAAGGAGATCTCCTCTCCTTTTGAGTTACCCCGAGGCACCAGGCAAGGCTGTCCCTTATCCTCCCTACTCTTCTTGGTGGCCTTGAATCCACTGATTAGGACACTCATGGCATCCCCGCAAATTCAAGGAATTACAGTAGCCAACCAATCCTACCTGGTAGCGGCCTATGCGGATGATCTGTTGTTAACCCTCTCGAACCCCCAACAAACGCTACCGACGGTGCTCAAGATGTTTAAAGAATTCTGTGCACTTTCTGGCTTCTGTGTTAACCAAAAAAAAAAAAAAAATCTTAGCTCCCTAAATAAACATTGCACCAAGACCTGTATCCAAGGCAACTCGATTTGTCATGGAGAGCTCTGATTCACCTATTTTGGTATCTATTAACCAAAGGCCTGGCACTCACTTGAATCTGCCAACTTCTCTCCTTTGTTGGCACAATTAAAGGTGGAGGTCGAGAGATGGCGTAAGCTGAAACTCTCCTTACTGGACAGGGTGACAGCATTATGTATGCTTTTGCTCCCACGGGTTATGTACCTCTCAAACAATCTGCCTATTCCCCTCTCACTCAAACTTTTTTCCTCCTTAAAGAAATTAACAACCAATTTTTTATGGAATTCCAAACTGCCCAGGTGGAACAAGCACAAGTTGAGGGCATATTGTTCTCAGTGGGGCGTTAATGTCCCTTGGTATTATGGTTACCATCTCTCTTGCATAGCCGCACAAGCAACTAAATGGTTCGTACCAGCGGCTAATGGCAAACCGATCGGGATTCAATTATAACAGACCCTGGCAGGAGCAATCCCCCTATATACACTGCTCACCCCTCAAGCAAGCTTAGTACATTTTTTCCCACCTACAGTGCTATGCACAGCTCGCTCATGGAAATGCCTTAGGACTCAATCACACTTGCCCAGACAGTCTTGGCATCCTTCCATTCAATATGCCCCATATGGCACAACAACCTTATACAAATTGATGGAGCAACAATCTGGTGGTTGTCCTGAGCAAAGCCGAATTCAGGTGGTACAAGACCGCCTCCTTCAGGCACGATCCTCCCCTTTGAGCAGCTACAGAAACAATTCTCCTACCACACAAGGACTTGTGGAGATATCTACAAATCCGTAGTGCCTTACATCCTCTTCTCCCCAAATCCCAAGAGATCACACAATTGTCCTGGCTGGCCAGCCTGCACCACTCTCCCTCAAGTATGGGAGTCATGGGACGCTTCTATGGGGTATGGAGGGATGCACAATCGAATGCATCTTTGCCTTGCAAATAGAAGTGGGAAGTATACACTGGCTCGAGTATATCAGACGAGCAGTGGATCTCTTATCTCAAGGATATACACCATACCTACAGTGATACCAATAGTCATTTCTTGCAGTTGAAAATTTTATTGTTATGGCACCGTACACCAGTAATTCTTCACTTCAGAGGTTTGCTTGGTCATAACAAATGCTGGCGTTGCTCCCGGGGGGACACATATTCTCCACATTTTATGGTCTTGCCCTAACTTGTCATCCTATTGGAGGATGGTTGTATCGGACATATCTGTAGTCCTCAAACAACCCACTGTACTGACGGATGTCAAATTATGTCTAGGAGATACCTCCGCCTTGGGCCACCTGCCTAAACCCCTCAGGAATTGGACCATGGCAGCCATCTTGGAGGCTAAGCGCTTTATCTTCAAGTTCTGGCATCAGCCAGCCATCCCTACCCATAAGGCCTTGCAGGCAGCTATGGCTAAGCTTTCCTTGTTCAACAGGCTTTCCTATCTTCAGAGGGGGGAAACTTCATCGTTATTACCAGAAATGGGACCCGTATCTCAGTTCTCCTCTTTGCAAACTTCCAGAGCCACCATCCAATCCTCCAATATAAAGTGAAGACTGTGCTCTAATGTCATATTACATATCATAGATTGTGCTATGAGAAAATATGTGTCTACATTAAGATATAAGCACCTGCTACTTACTAGGGGACAACTTTGTTCAATGTATTCCTTATTTTTGATATATTGCCTATCACTAAGACAACTGTAATAGAAATCTGGCTAGTTAATCACCCGTGGTATATGTGGTAAAGAACTGGAAGGGGACAGGATCAGTTGTGTTCCAGGACAGTAACTGCTGCTGTTGTTTTCACAGGGTTCTTGTGGATTTTACTTGGTAGGTTAGTTCTTTTCTTTCTTACTGCTAAGGGGCTAGCAGGGTATTGTTTTGGGGGATGCTGGATGTTTGTAAACTGATTTGGTGGCTGTAAGTGGTCTCTTTTGTGGATGTTTCATTGTGTAACAGGCTGCGCTGGTAGAGGCCTATTTCTTCTGATTTAAAACCTATTTGGTGGGATTTGCTTGGAGATGGTTATTTGAATTGGATACCTATATCTTAATTTCAAGCCTATTTTGATGTGGTGTTAGTGAAGCTGATTAAATTGAGACCTGTTTCTTGGCAGCAAACATATTTTGGGGGCTTTGACTTGAATTTTGATTCCTTGTGCTGACTCCATTAGCTGTAAAGGTTAATTCATAGTGGGGAAGGGGTGTTAAAGGAAAACTCCGTGTTAAAATCATAAAAATATAGGTTTTAGCCTTTTTTTCAGTGTTCTAACCCATTCCCAGTGTTTTCTTTTTCTCTGGCTGTGGATGTTTTTTTTCAAACTTTCTATGGCAGTTTTATTGCACTTGGAGGCTGCCATTCAGGTTTCTTTTACGACCTCCTCTATCAGAAAGTCTTCCCAGAGTGCTCTTTGCTGTGATGTCTAATTGCCCCTGCTAGAGGACAGTATCTTGTTACAGGTCTGCCACAGCTCAGACACAGACAGAAGATTGCTTCCAGAGAGAACACAATCCTAAATTTTGGGTGAGTTTAATCACTGATTTTTGTTTTAGATATAGTATTGGTACCTTGTCCAGCTGTGTTCTGGGGTGTGTGTGTGTGTTTTAATCATGTCAGTTGTTACAGTGTTACAGTTGGTTGTTTCAGCACTCATCTGGCTATTTCTCTCAGTCCCTTTCTGTTTTTGCACCAGTCCTAAGGAGCAAAAAATATCACTTTATAGGTTGTTTGCATACACCATAGAAGGAAATATGCAGAATTTGAATGTTTTATATAAAGTATCCTTGAAACGCCATGGAGCTCATCTATTTGTAATACAAGTTAGTGTCTTCCCCTCAACAATGCTACTTGACACTTCCCCACCCCCTCCCTTTGCATAACAGAGTACACATCAGGTTCTCCATCTCAGTTATTTCTGTCTGCAAGCTGTCTACTGTCACACATTGAAAAGGACAGGTTTTTCTAAAGTGCATGCATCAGGATTGTTTGTGTGCATGCAATTTCCATGAGCCCTCCCTATGATTTCTGCTGGTAGCTAGTATTGTATTGATGGCAACTTTGATTATGACAAATATTTTTTAGTGCTGCTTTCTAATGGCATAGTTCCCATTGGATTGGTTTTACTAACAAGTCGAAACCATGCAGCCACTTGCAGCACTGTGTGGTGGTGGAGGGGGAAACTGAGCAAATGAGTTCATGGTGTAAGATGAGCAGTCAACTGGTTAGGAACACTGCTTCACTGCTGCATTTGCTACGGATCCCATCCTCAGTACGTGTGTATTTTAGCGAGATCTCCTTAGCTAAAGTCTAACCTTTGTCATTTTTACGTTCGCTTGCACACATGCGCAAGAAACATTTTGGGAGAGTAGCACACTTAGAGATGTGCCTCTCCCACCCAATGCACTGCTCCCTTGAGCAGGCGTGGCGATCCTGCACCAATGGGTGCAGCAGCTCAGTATGACAGCGGTGTTCCTCTGCTTCAAAGAAAAACACCGCTGCCATACTGAGCACCGCCCTCGCATCACGGCTACCTCACCCCCGCAGTCCGTCACGCCACTCAAAGCTTTAGGTGCCACGCTGGGAGCCTACCCCAGCATGGCAAGCATTGTTTGCGATGGGGTGCCCAATCCCCGTCGGCTCCACAGGCCCCCAAAGCCATCCTGCTGCCATGCTGGGAGCCCACCCCAGCGTGGCAAACATTTCTTTATTTGCTGACGGGGTGCCCAGAGTCCCGCCAGCTCCTCAGTGCCCCCCCATCGTAGTTTGCCGTCGGGGGTGCCCAACCCCGTCGGCTCCTTGGCCCCCTCATCCATCTTCTGCCACGCTGGGAGCCCACCCCAGCGTGGCAAATGTCCCACGTCGTCTTTTTTTTTTTTTCAAACCTGTAAAACAAAAACTGTCCCACGCGCCTCCCAACCCCCCACAACCTGCAACCACCCACTGCGCACCCAGTCTCCCCACACCCCCTCACCCCATACTTACCTCCAGACTCCAGCGCGATGATCTTCGTGGACCGGGAACACGTCTGAACTCTTCAAAGGTGACCACAAACTAAGGAAGTGCCGGTAAGCTGCATAATGGGCTAGATGGGGGGGGGTTCAACTTTATTGCATATCTCAGTCATTTTTTGGAATTTTTGCACCAAATTTTCAACATGGGGTTTTTGGGACCCCTTCTCATGAATGATGTCACTGTCATGATGTTATTTGGGCCCAAAGGGTGATTTCGCAGGTACTGCACAGTTACTGCGCGAAATCACCCTTCGGCATCGAATAACGCCATGACAGTGACATAATTCATGAAAAAGGGTCCCAAAACCCCATGTTGAAAATTTGGTGCAAAGATTCCAAAAAATGACTGTTTTACGAGCGCGCATTGTGCAGTTCCTATGCAGGCTCATAAGTTCGCGAATCTTCAATATTTTCACTCCAGATTTTCAACATTGCCATTTTATCACACCTTCTTATGAGTTGTACAGCTGTCATTTTTCACATCCTGCCCAAAACGTGTTTCCGCCGATGTAGCGCACAATGGGGGAAACAGAAAGGTCATGCTGACAATTTATTGTGCAAATACCAGAAATCGCACAGGGCATTAGGGTAAAGCACCATACATGCCAAACACCACTGCAAACACCTGCAAGCGAATGTTTGGCATTGACAAATGCTTGTTTCAATTGCATTTACACTGACTGGATCCAGATTTCTTATTGCAGACATGAATGCAATCAGGCAGGCTGAGATGTCAGCTTGATTGCCCCCCAAACTAATGCACACACTGAAAACACACAATATGCCTCTGCTAGCCACATTAACTCTACAGAACTCCTGAGTCCTGTGTTGCATCAACAATTGCCCCCCAGCTACTGCAAAACAAGGTGTTCACAGCCAAACTAGTGTACTGCGCCTGTGTGTATCTGGACCAGAATGCTTTATGCAGAGTCAACACCAACTGAATGCATGCTAATGTATACATTTTCCTCCATACTTTGTGCAGCATATCGTGATGTATACATGTTCCACCCAACATTGTAAATATGTCACTGTTTCAGAAAACAATACTGGCTGTGCATGGTTTAGCTGGGGATCATTGAGGAGGAGAATGACCATGGGTAATGGTAACAGGGACCATGAATAAAACTGCCCAGTGCAGGAGAGCTGCTGCAAAGTGAATCAAATGCTGTGGTTCATAGTGAGGGTGGTTTCATCCAGGCGGAAAGAGGTAGTCTTGCCCTTCTTCAGGTCGCGAGTAAGGCCACACTTGGAGTATTGTGCGAGTTGTGGAGGCCATACCGTGATGTCTGGTTACTGAGGCACGAGGAGGGCAATGAAGACGATTTGTGGAATGGCAGGAGAGACTATAAGAGCAGGATAGGAGACCTGGATATGTACTGCAAACTCTCAGTATGTCTACTCTCCTAAATTCTCACTCTCCGCCAGATGTACATGTACCTATCACAAGCAAGTGTCCGGTATACCCACAACAAGCACCTCTGCATACCAAGCCTTGCAAAGGGGACCAGGTTGCTAACTCACCCAGGGTGTCCTGCTTGTGGATTCCTTTCCTCACTCCTCCATAGGTCAAATGAGTCATATGCTAAGGTTATTGCTGCTTGCTCTGTAACCAGTAATCTCTAGTGCCATGACACTAGTACTGTCTGTAATTTTAGTTCTATTATTGTCTTCCTTGACCGCTACTTCTCTCAGCCTTGGGAGATCTGTAACTTTAAATACTGGCTAATGCCACTTGTACCATCTGCAAATGTTTATCTATTATATGTCTGTATTACTACTCCTCTTCCTCAGGATGCATCTGAATAGAGTTTTCCACTCAGTTTGCCGTCTTGGTAAAATGCATAATAAAATAAATAAATTTACACACTGGAGGACAAAAGGGACACGGGGGACAGGATAGATACAGTCAAGTATCTTAGGGGAATCACTAAGGATGGGGCCGATGTGGTCTTTAAGCTAAGGAGTGTGATGGACACCAGTGGGCATGGGCTAAGAATGGGGGAGGGAGATTTAGGAGGGAAATGAGGAAACACTTTCATGGAGTGGGTGGTAGCAAAGTGTAACACACTACCAGAATGGGTGGTATCCTTCAACTCTGAACTGCTTTAAAAGAGCATGGTACAGAGGAGAGCGAGGGCGGAAGTGTGTGTGTGTGTGTGTGTGTGTGTGGCGTCATCGGGATGACAAAGGGGGGGATATTAAAGATCCCGTGGTACTTCGCGAACAGATTAGGTGTATTTCCCCGGTGCCCGGGTCAAATGTACCCTCATTCACTAACATACCACCAACAGCTTAATCTGGTCAAAAGTCAGTTTTAAAAGTCAGTCCAGTCCTGGCAATGATTGTCTGGTGCTCCTTGAGTCTGAGAGTTTCTTGTTCTCTGAAAGAGGCGGTTGTGACACTCTCTGGATGAAAGCTTCCTTAGGCCCAGACTGACATGCAAACTACAGACCTATTCTAACCTTCCTTTAATAGGAAAGTGTGTGATAAAGTAGTGGCTCACAACTGGAGAACCATTTGACCATCCATGACATCTATGAACCACTCTAGTCTGGTTTTCGTAAGAGACACAGTACAGAGACAGTGCTGGTTTGGGTGCTCAAGGTCTCCTGATGGCTAGAGATTGGAAGAACTTCTAGATCTCTCTTCAGCATTTGTCACTGTGGACCACGAGGTGTTGTTGGGCTATCTGAGGTTCATCTGTGGACTGTCTTGAACAGTCCTCAGGTGGTTTACATCATTCCGCATGGGTAGAACATGAGTGGTGTCTGGGGTTTGTTTCTCAGACATTACTTCTCTGTCATGTGGGGTTCCTCAGGGCTTGGTTCTTTCACCCATGTTGTTTGTGGTGTACATGCTTCCTCTTCGGAGACATTGTAAGAAGGTATGGGCTCCGGTTTCAAAGCTCTGCTGATGATACCCTCTACCCATCTTTTGCACCCGACCAGAATGGAGCTGTATCGGTCTTTAATAACTGTCTGAAAGAAATCCAAGACTGGATGGATTCCAGCAGGCTGAAGTTGAACTGAGACACTGTGCTTCCCCCACTGCCTCCATGGCATACGACTCAATACCTGCAACCATTTTTAGGTTGAAAACATCCTCACATTACCTCTGAAGCTATGCACTTCCAATTTTCATCTTATGCCCCCCTCTTCTGGTACTTTGTCTACACTGGAAAAGGTTCCCCTACCTGCAGCATGTCAATGGCCTTGATGTACTTGAAAGTTTGTGATTGGCCACCACTGTCTCCTTTACTACATGGACTACATACCGAGGTCCCTAAACCCATCCTCATGTGTTTCATGGTGCAAGTCCTGCACCATCTAGGGCACATTAGAGCACTTTAAGAAATACAGGTTACTCACCTGTAACAGGAGTTCTAGGAATGGTATATGTTGTTCATCCACACTGTCTGGCAGGTAACCTTGCCGCTTTAATTCTTGCTGGAAGGTCTTCATGCTGGCTCCTCCCACCCACCCGGGTGATAAAACTCTCAGCTCCACCCCATGACGCCAGATCTGGCCCGCTGGAAGCTCAGGTTGTGCGTCGAAGCTGGATAGGTTGGTTGGGTCATGTGGATGAACAACATATACCATTCCTAGAACTCCTGTTACAGGTGAGTAACCTGTATTTCTAGGGACATGGATATGTTGTTCACCCACACTGTCTGGCAGACTCCTAGCAGTTCTCCGGGAGGAGTGAGGCAAGGCGCACACCCCCGATACTTACTTGGGAAAGAGATTGGAGAACTGAGGTCCCAAAACCAGCATCCCAGCGTGACTCGACGTCGATGTGGTATTGGGTAATGAAGGTATTCCAGAATGCTTGCCAAGGGGCATTCAGAAGGGTCCAAGCCCTTCCCCTGACACCGAATGGAAAACCTCTTCCATTTGAAGACATAGTCATTTCTGGTCAGCTCCTACTGGGACGCCTCAACGACGTTGAGGACCTTGTCGGAAAGACCCAAGGAACTCTAGCCGCAGGAACCAGGCCATCAGGTGCAGGGATTGAAGGTCCGGATGGAATACCTTCCCCTGATTGACTGAGATCAGGTCCGGGCGGGCTTCCCTCAACCCGTCACTGGGCAGCCTTGGAAGAAGGACCAGTCGAGGGACCGCATGGGCCTTTACCTCCTTACTTCCTGTTAGAGGAAGCCATCGGCTTGGGTTTGGGATGCCAAGCGCGAGCCTGCTGGCCCTGTTGCTGGTGCTGGGCCGGTCGAGGAGCAGGGACTGAAGGACAAAGGACTTCTGCTGCTGACGGCGGCCTTTGTCCCTCTGGGCGGAGGTGACAGAGTCCAGAGTGGCATTGGACTTTTTGATCCACTGGAGGTGTCCTTCCACTCCAGGGCCGAAGAGTTGAGTCCCCAAGAAGGGGACATCCGCCAATTTGTGCTGGGTATCCGCCGTGAAAGTGGATATCCTCAGCCATGCCCTGCTATGGCATGGCCACTGTGGCCGCTACTGACCTGGCACAGGAATCACCTATGTCCAGAGCAGTCTGGAGCTGCAGTGTCACCACTGCCCTGCCCTGGTCCCGCACCTGGGCGACCGTGGTCTGCAGGTCAGGCGGGAGGTGAGGAACAACCTCATCCAGGGAGCCCATGAGGGTGTGGGAGAATTGTGCCATCAGCACGGCCGAGCTGGCCTGTCGGAGGCCGAGGGAGGATGCAGCATACACCTTGCACCCGGCAAAGTCCAGCTTTTTGGATTCCTTGTCAGGGGGCTTGTCCACGTCCCGAGTGTTGCCGGAATGCCGGAAGACACTGTCGGTGAATAACCCCTCCGTGGAGGGGTGTTCTGAGAAACAGGGCAAAGAGCCGGTAGGGACCGCATACTTCCTGGCCATCCTGGCTGAAGGCACTGGATAGGAAGCAGGCTGCTGCCAAAGCTCCAAGGCTGGGCTGACAATGGCCTCAGCCACCGGAAAGGCCTCCGTAGGAGAATCCCCTCAGTCCAGAATCTCCATCAAGGGATACTTGGCCCGTTTGGACACAGGCTCGAGCTGCATCCCAGTGGACTCCAAGATGAGCCGAAGCAGACCCAAGAAGAACAATGGGCTATCGTCCACTGACTGGCCCCAGGAGAACTCCAGATTGCACTGCCTGGAGAACAGGGAGGAATCATCGTCGGATTCCGAAGAGTCTGCGAAGAGCTGCCTCGGCCCTGAGCCACCCTCCACCTGCCGAGGACGGTCGGGAGTGAGGGTGACCGACAACCTGTGGGGCAGGCCATGACCCGACCGAGAACTCTTGGTCGGTGCCCCGGACTTCGGGTGTGGAGGCGGAGGTTCCACCACATTCGGTGGACCAGCTGGTTTTGGCTTAGCAACCAGCCCTGGGCGGGCAACTCAACTGGAATGAGTGGTTGCTTCAGCCGTTTATACAACAGCCTCTTAGCCAGGGTTGGCTTAGGCCCAGATAGCAGCAACTGCTGCCACATCAAATCCTTGTAGTGACGGCGCAACTTGCGTCGAAGCCTCTCATCTGAAGAGGAGGACGAGGAAGAGCGGCATCGCCGCTTACTTTGGTAACAAGACCGAGACTACCAGGAACGGCTGGGCCGAGAAGAGGTCCGCGACTCATACAGAGACCACCAGGGTGACCAAGGGTGGGTCTGAGAAGGGGTGGGGGATGCCCACTCTTCCCTCGACTCGGGGACTGCGGTCCCGAAGGAGCAGGCAGATCCTCAGTATCCACCGGGGGAACCGGTGAAGTAGGGTTGTCGGCTTCTCCAGTCGACAGCCCATCTAACGGATCGAGAAAAATCTTGACTTCATCGACGGGAGTCTCAGCAGGCTGGCCTGACGGGGGCACCATGAAGCCAGTGGCCTCAGCCGCAACCTCGACCGAAGTAGACGGTCGGCTACCCGGGAGGGGACCTCCTGCTCCCAGGAACGCCAATGGTGGAACTTACCTTCGACTTTCTTGGGCCTAGAAGAATGTCCTGAAGGCCCCTCTCCTTCGTGGAAAGGGACTGGCAAAGCTCTCGAACGAAGTGTACAAGGAACCCAGAGAAAGGGATAAATGCCGCAGCCGAGGAAGAAGAAGATGCAGCCTGGGCCACTTCCTCCTTGAGGACGATCATCTGCTCAAGCTGCTCAGCCGAGCCAGCCACCACAGACACCGCCCAATGAGCCTCTTTGGATTTCACCAGCAGGAAATATTTTCGCGCCGAGCTTCAAACGGGCAGCGAGATGTTCCGAACATTGACCGAAAAGGAACGGCACAACTCACAAGCCTGCGGGTCGTGATCTCGGCTCAAGCAGTAGACACATGTGGAGTGCGGATCTGTCCTGACATTTTCTGCCCGCATGGGCACCGCAAAGCCGGAACAGATTTATCCATCGCAGCTGCGTAGGGAAAAGAAGACTAAAGTTTGGAAAACTTCAAAATCAATTTCGGGCGAACCGAAGAATTAGGATCCAGTCTCAAACGCAGAGCGCTAAGGAGGGAACCTGAGCTTCCAAGCGGTAAGGAAGATCTGGCGTCATGGGGCGAAGCTGAGAGTTTTACCACCTGGGTGGTTGGGAGGAGCCAGCTTGAAGACCTTCCAGCAAGAATTAAAGCGGCAAGGATACCTGCCAGACAGTGTGGATGAACAACATATCCATGTCCCTAGAATTGATGTTCACTTAGGCCCAACAATTTATGTTACAGCCAAACCATACTTCATCATTGTCCCATTTCCATAGTACAATATGCAATGCATTCCATCACTGAATATGTTACTAAAATTAAAGAATGTTCCAAGTGGAGAACAGACAAGTCCAGTGACAGTTGCGGTACAATGTATTTTCATTTTATTTATTTATTTGTTTATTTATTTACCTACTACTACTACTGCCGCCACCATCACCACCACCAATGAGTAGTCAAAATGAGGCATAAGCTCACTCCAATGATTTCATTTTTTCATTTTTATTAAAATGTGTTACAGCCTTGGCATTTGAAACTAATAGTTAACAGTCAATAACATAAAAACAGAATATAATACATATACACATTATAGTATCATCTACTGCTACATACAATTACTGACCATTAGCCTCAACCAGCCTTCATTGGAATGGACAGTGTCTCTAAGAGTTTTCACAGCAGTTTGCATAGGAGTTTTGATGTTATTCAGACGGAATTTTATGTGCATGAAGTACACACTCTGTGCAAAGAGAAGCATGTGCATTTTGGACAAAAAGGGCGATTGTTGAGCAAAACTCACTGTATGCATGTGGGTCAAGGAACTTATGGTTTACTCTCAATGATACAGTAACCTCGCACTTAGTCACAAGTATTATGTTAGCCATTCATTGTCTCTGGATATACCCAGAATCCTTCGAATGGCAGAAAGCCAACATAGTCTTCTTCATCCGATGGAAAATTATCCTATGGCATTCACAACGCATGATGGAATTACAAACCGATGTCCATGAACCAAGCCTGCGTCCTCATATATCCAGATAATGTAGCCAATGACACGCCACAAAGTGGAACATCCTAAATAAATAAATAAATAAAAGCAACAGGTGAGTTACTTGGTCATGCATGGTTTGCTTCATAATGCCAAACATAGTCACCATTACAACCATATGTGACAACTCGTAGGTGACATATAATGCTTCACTGCTGCTACACTGAAACAAATGCAGTTCTTTAAACCATGCTTTAGGATTCCGCTCTTCACAAATCAAGGTTTCCTTCAGACTGAGCCAACGGCTCCATCATCCAGCTCCCAAAGTGGTCTTACCTAGGTAGTCATGGCTGTAGGCATGTCACCTAGCCACTAGTGTGGAAACCATGTGGGATTGGTTTTGACACCGGGTGGGGGGACTAAAAACTGCTATGATGAGTGCACCTTACTCGCTAGAGCTGGCATCTTGGAAGGGTGGTTGGGAGAACATGGTATCGGCCGTGGTACTTCACTGGGCTTAGAAGTTTGGGGTTGCCCAGTGTGCCACCAGTAGGCACAGCTTAAGAAGCAGGTACTTAGAAGACAGCTGGGAGATAAGGTAGGTACTGGAACAGCAGGAGGCAAGGATAGCATACTGATCTGCACAGGGCGCTGAGGAGTCAGGCTTAGGAAGAGTTGTGCAGCGGTAATCAGGGGCACATGGACACCAGTAGAGTAAGCCCAAAAGGTGGATACTCCCTAAAAGTAGGCATGCTTCTGGGATTGTCCAAATACAACCGAGATAGGGTGGTGGGATGGGTTTGGTTCTTAGGTCGCAAATTGTTTTGACCCCAAACATCTGGTAGTAGAGGAGGAGAGGTTATAGAGGATCAAGACAGACTGGGGCAGTTAGTTAAGGGACCTGAAATTGGGGAAGAAGGGGGAGGCATGGTGGTGAGAGGGGGTGGACTTGGGGTAGGGAACCTGACCGGCAGAGTAAAGGAAAGTGGAGAGGGGCAGGAGAAGGAGGAACTGGTGAGCAGGGTGGAGGCACAAAAACTTGGGGCATGGGGAAGAAGGTACAGGCAAGGAGGCCATGCTAGTTAGGGCGGAGCTGAACATGAATGAGACAGAAGCAGTAATAACACAGCTAGGTCAACAGAGAGGTGGGATGGCCTCAGTCAAGGGCAGAGGAAGTGGATAGCAACAAACAATAACAAAAAGAGGAAAAAAAAAAGGGAATGCAAGTGTGTGGGATGCCCAGGACTGAGGCGGAGGTGTTGGTCAGTATATAGGAGGGAGCACATTTGACTTCCAGGTTGTTGCAGGTGCAAGTAGATGGCTTGCAGTGGTGAATGGAAGAAGGGCGAGGATGCAAGGAAGAAGGGACTTCAGCATGGTGAGCAGGGAGGAAAGGGGGTTAGAGTGCTACTGTTGTGGTATGCCATGTTCAGAAGTATCCAATGGCAGTTGCCGGGAGAGGGCAGAACCTGCCTAGTAAAAAGCAAAGGTTGCACAGGCATGAATGTGATCTGAAGGAGGAAGTGTCAAAAGCATCCATGGCAGCCTTGAGCTGCGGAGTCTTTGATTCTAAATGTCTGGTAAAGGTTTGAAGAAACTCTGTGGTAACTTAAGAGTCTGGAAGAGCTTCTACTGTAGTCTTGCAAGAATGCCAGAGTGTATACCCATATTGAGAGAAGTTGTCCAACACCACAAATGCACTAATTAACAGTCTATTAAGGACTTTAATTGTTATTGAGTTCTGTGGAACAAATTAAGTATACAAAGTGAATTGCTTATCACATACTATAAAAATAAACCTGTCACCTCACAGGGTGCACATTTAAAATGTGGAAGAGCTACAAAAGGGATAGCTCAGCAATTCTTCCAACACCCTGAAGAAAGAGCTTGGATTTTCCCCATCTCTCTCCCTTGGCCAACCTGGATAACAGTGGGCTGGACTTGAGGAACACTCAGTTGTAAAGTGGACAACTATTAGCTTACTAGATAGGTGTTTATGTAGCTTTGGGAACCCAGTTTATAATGCAATTCTGTCTGGATGTGTGAGGATTGTATTCATTCGCTCAGACGGTGTGCACTGTCTTGTGGACAGATTGGCATGGACAGTTACTAAGATGGGGATGGGAACATGCCACACAAGAGTGGGCATCTTTGGTTGGGTGCTTGGGTGTACAGGGTGTGGGGCATCCATGATACTTGACTGGGCCTGGAATTTCAGAGGATGCCCAGTGTGCTATCAGATGGCACACCTTAGGGAGGAGGTAGAGGCAATTAGGAGGCAGCTGGAGGACATGAGGAGGAGATATGGGGAAGAATGGAAAAGTAGGGAAATCTGGGCTGCATATGTTACTGCACCTGGAGATGAAGGTTTGTGCATAGGAGGAGGAGGAGAAAAGGTGGGCATACAAGGGACACGGAGCACTCAGATAGGTGACCTGTACGTTGAAGCCTACAGAACCCAAAAACAGACAAAAAAAAGGGCTGCTTAGGATGCCTGAGGAACTAAGATGGGTGGGGGGGAACAGGAGGGCACAGTCATTGCTTAGTACGTATTTGACCCTTTACACCTTCAAGAAGATGAGGAGCTGAGGGTGGATGGGGCGAGGGTTTAGATAGGAGGGAGGAGGGAAAAGGCAGGAGGACAGGCACAAATTCAGGGGGCATGGGAGTATGAGTAAGCAGGATCAGGGAGACACAGCAAGGAGAAGGATCAGGGAGCAAGGGGGAGACTGCAGTACATAGGGAGCGCTAGTTATTTTGAACAGGGTGGAATGGCATGGGGGCACAAAGCATGGACTGGTCAGATGGGAGCAAGAGACGGGAGAGAAAGGCTTTGGAGGAGGTGGAGGTGCAACAGGAGCAGATGGGTTACCTGTATAATAGACATCAGGGAGTCATCCAGGGAAGATCGTGTCAGAGCAACCTTGTGTAGTTCTACGATTGGGTGATGAGTGACCTGGACATGGGTAGGCCAGTGGATGTCCTCTTTCTAGACTTCAGCAAGGAGTTTGATTCAGTTCTACAGTGGCCTGTTGGCTAAATTGTGGGGAATAGTGGTGGTGGGGGGGCAGATGATCAGGTGGATCAAGAATTGACTTTGAGCATATACAGAGGGTGACGGTTAGGAAGTGGATATTCTCATCCCAAGTAAGGTCATTAGGGAGTACCCCAGGCATCTATCCTGTGGCCACTTTGGTTTAAGGTCTGTGTTAGACATAAGGAAGGGTATGGGGAGTGAATGAGTCTCTTTGTGTATAACCCAAAGCCGGAGCATTGGTGGATGGGAAGGAGGGCAGAGGGTCTGCAGGGGAACCGGCATCTCTAAACAGGTGTTCGAGATAGTGGCGGATAAAGTTTCATGATAGAAAATGCAGTGTTCTGTACCTGTGCCCAATAACACAGGTCAAGTCTAGACCCTGGTGGGCGACACACTACAAGTCTCAAAGGAGAGAGGATGGAGGACAGTGGTGTTGGATGATAAAATGAACAACCCAAACATGTAGAAGGGCATCAGCCAAGGAAAATGTAATGCTGGGATGCATCGCTAGGATTTACTGCCAGAAGGCGGATGATGGTCCTCTGTATAACTGCCCGATTAGGATGCACGTTCAGTACTGTGTGCAGTTGCAGAGGCCACACCTAAAAAAAATCATTGCCCTCCTAGAGATGGTCTACAGGAAGGAAATAAGGGGCATTGTGGTGAAGGACCTATGAGGAGAGGCTGGGGGAGCTCAAAATGTAAACACTGGAGTAGAGGAGGGCCCCTGGGGGGGAAGAGACATGATAGGATTTTAATTACATAGAGGGATCTGTAAGGAGTCTCGGAAGAGGTGTTATAATTTAATCAAAGGGGCAACACGAGGGCGGTGGAAGCTGGGGTGGTGGAGTAGGAGTTATTTCACTGAGAGGGTGGTGGAACAATGGAATGTGCCAGGGACTAGTGGAGGTGGAGACCATGGAGGTGTTCAAGAGGTGCGGAACAGGTATAGGACGATGGTGAAGCTGTGGAAGTACCATACTGGGGAAATACCCAGGAAAGAATATGGGAGAACACAAGGGTGGGGTGGGTCAGCAAATGTATGCCCAGTATGGGTGTTGACTACTGAGCAGACACGAAAGAACATAATGCCTATTCTGATGGCATTTTAGTACACGCCTCATGTCACTGTCTCCGTGACTCATTGTGGTGACATGTTGCCTGCAAGAGCAGTATACAGCACACCAGAGTTTGCTCACAGTCAAAACTGTCGATCAACACCTTCTAGCACAATACGTAATCTGACTAATGGGCTTTTTCAATTGTACAATCCTCACAATTATTACTGTCAAAGTCAAGCATCCAATTTGTGTTCACCAGATATCAAGATTGACCTATGTATGGAATGTCTTTGTACAATCCCAGTTTGTGTTGGCAAATGGGGTTTGTGAATTCCATGAATTCACAACGCCAAGTTGTACACAGGAAAACTGGCATTGTGCCAGGTCCAAAACCTGGTAAATCCTGCCTCAGGTGGTTATACGCGTCAAATGCATGCATTGAGAGCCACAACGCTGTGGCACTGTGGCGCATGGTGAGTGTATCTCTGGTCACCACTGCAGAGAAACAGACTGTTGAAAGGGATATGCAATAGATTTAAGTTATACACTGAGCATCGCTATTGACAGTTAATAAAGTTTAAAAATTACATAAGTTTCAGTTTCACGACCTGTTTGTCCATTGGATGTTTTCAGACTGTCCACGGAAATGCCGTAGTTGGTAACTGAGTAATTTGAGGCTTTCTTCATACAGGAAAAGGCGACGAATGCTTCGATGTGTGACATGCAGTAACGGACACCAACGTCACTCACACATTTTGCACGGCAATGTGGGACTCCATGCAGCAATAGCACTCAATAGCAGTGTTCATAATTGTGCAATTATTGCACAAGCACCACTCTCATTTTCCAAACGTGGATTGGGCAGCTGGAATCCTCCCACATCACCATCACTGTCACTGTCAATACTGCTGTCACCACTGTCGACTGTGCTGCACTGTGGCATCTCATGGTCCTCAAAGCTGGCTCAAATTGATATGGTGCATTATTTCTCCACCCTTGAGCCATGCGATCTTGATTGCCTAGGTGAAACACACCGTATCAATAATTAAAAACAAAGGTCAATAGTATTAGAAATTAAATGAGCTAAAACTAGACAATATTGAAGTGCTTACTTTTTGCTGCGCTGCAATGCCAGAGGAACATGTTTGTCTCTGTATGTGCAAGACAGGCTCCATGCTTCTGCTCCATAACATGTTGCGTCAGAACTTTGTAAAGGTACAGAGGCACACCAAAGTCCACAGTTTTAGTATGTGTGTTTTAGTTGAAAACACAAACAGCAAGTACAACTTGCCATATTGTGATGGAGAAAAAGGTAGGATGAAGGAGTAAAGGTAGTATAGGATGCCAAATGCATTAGCACGTCTTATTGTTCTGTAGAACCAGCAACTATTAATAGATTTATGGCAGAAAATGATATCAAAGGCAAAAGTTTGCATTGTGTGAGTAACTAGAAATATATCACTCAGAGCTAAACCCAAGCACTGTTCCCTTTGTAGTGCACTTACAACAATGTATTACTATATCTCAACATTGCAGCAGTGTAATGTAAGGCACTACCTCATGCTCCTTGTTCAATGGCAATCGTGTTAGGGAAAGTACCATATTCAAATGGCTCACATTTACTTTGTGTGCCTTTGGGTACTGGTGGTACCACCACCACCACTTTCCACATTCCACATTGATCTGGTTTAGATAATGTAGTATGTGTTCTTACAACATCAGTATCTACCAGACATCCCCAATAGTTGGCAAAAATTACTTTACATTGATGATTCAAGTCACATCAGTATCTCCTGCCTCATGCTGGCGATACCACTGCACTATAAACTCTTTATACCCATACCAACCACCACCACCAAGCTGAACCAAACTCCCAGTCTGCCACCAGCTGTCAGAGGTCTCACCCATGGTGCCTGGACTTAACTCTAAGGCAAAGTGGCAGTGGGAGTGCAGCTTCCCCTATAACCACCCTCCAAAGGGATGAAGTCTTCACCAGGGACTTCCTATTGCACCTTTGATAGCTGGGGAAGGACCCAGTATTGGACCAAGTTGGTGTCTGTGGTGTATTGTGAGTACACCCCACCCGAACGTGATATGCAATGCCATTGGTTGCGCTGCTGTCTGTTGCCCTCTCCCATTAGTTTTGATGCCAAGCCAGTTATACCTCCTGCCTTCCTCTAGGTCAATACACCCCAAGTCAGAAACAAACAAAACCCTGGAGGAACTGAGCAGTGCACTGACACTTAGACTGCACCCCCACACACCACCCCATCCAGCCTGTACCAGAACCAGAGACACAAGCACACATCAAAGCACTGCAATGGCGGGCAGGTTGCATGCCATTATCTTATTGGCACTCCCATCTGCTGTTGTACTCTGCGTGTTGAGATCTTCTGGTCATCCTACCTGATAACCACCATGCCCCTTTCTTCCTTTGTAACTGTCAGCAACACCCATCCCCATCCAGTAGCTTTCCACAGGTTTTCTATGTGCCATGTGCATAAGTTGGCAATTTTGTGATTAGTAAATTAAACTTATGTTGCCAGTAACCAGATCATTTCTCAAGCTTCAACAGGCACTTCCATACCGCCTCCACTGCTTCTGAGGCATCCAGAATGTTAGATCTTGGTGTCATCTGCATACAGGTAGTCCGTTCCTCCATGCCAATTTCGTAATATAGCTAATGAAGGCTGCTTACCAATACCCGGGACCACATAGATGAGAGGGAGAGATAGATTAAAGTAACAAAATTGTGTGGTCAAAGTCGTGCACCCTGCCGCTGACAGCTCTAGTCTCTCATCCTCTGCCTCTCAAGCATATACACGCGGTCATAGGTGACTGTTCACCAGAGGAGTAATTCAGGTAACGGTGAGGGGGGCAGTGGAGACAACCGCACTCACAACCAGCCAGTCATGAACCATAAAATCTGTGCTAGCCAACAAAAAGTAAATCTACGGATAAATAGTAAAAATTTCTAACATCAGTTAATACATCAATTACAGTTGTTTCCACATTGACAGTGTGGAAAATTAAACGTTAGGATTACCACTGCAACATTACTAAACCCACCACCCACACACATTCTGGTGTGCATAAGTCTCACCTCATTTCATGTGTAAAGAAACAGTATAGGAGACTGTGGTGAGGAAGCAATAACATCACAACGCACACCCCAATGCATGTTGGTGTACGGAGGGTGGAGTGGTGGTGGGTGGTAGTAGTGGTAACCTCAGCGTTGAATTACCACGGTTTTGTTGGTGTAGAAACAACCCTAAGTAATACATTAATGGCGTTTTTGAAAAAGATTCTTTAGTTTGACTCCTCACCATAGCCCCAGATTCCAAAGCCGACTCACTCCTCTCTCTCACTCCTCGCAAAGATTCGAGTGTATATTTTAGACAATGTATTGCACTCTCTGTAAAATGTTTATGTGAACTGTCTGTTTTCCTCACCTATTGTTACTCTCTGTACAAACTGTACCTGGGTCGCATGTGGAAACTAGCCTCAGCTCAGTGTGCCTTTCCTGGTCATCAAATTTAAATAAATAAATAAATAAGCCAGTAAATGGAGAAGAGCAAAAAAAAAAAAGGCATTGACTGGCAGGTAATAAGATGCATCTAACCAGTACTTGTTGGAAAATGACACTTGAAGAAGGCACACTGGGTATCTGCTAGACAAGGGTAAGTGCCATTTTCTAAAGGAACTATTGGGGGAGGGAGGGCAGAGTGGTGCAAAGTGAGGGATAAATTGAAGGGCTCAGACAAAATGTGGATAAAAAGCAGGGCCAGCAACCATTGGTTCCTCCATCCACAACTATTTATTTATTTATGACTTTGATAACCGGGTAGGTGCACTGGTCCAGAGGACCGTTTACAGGCACGACCTGGGCCACAAGGCATGAGCCGAGACAGTACAAATAGGATAACTATTTACCAAGATTACAATTGTCAATACAGTACATAACAATGATTGCACATATTTGGGTACAAGGCAACAAGTAAAACATTCCGGTAAGAGTAGCAATGCAATAATAGGTACAATTTTGAGACTTCACAGGAAGACACATATACAGGGATACCATATTACCGGTAGCTTTGAATAGAGGAGATCCCTCTTCACCAGAAATACACAACAAGACCAACTCATCAACCAGAGCAGGAAGGTGGGGAAGAAAGAGGTAGGAGAAAAGGAGGAAACAGGCGGGTGCTTGAGGTGGATTAGCGAGAAAAGCATCTGCAGCGACGCTTTTTCAGAAGCCATGCTTTTAGACTCAGAAATTATTGTGGGAGTTGAAAGTTTGCAGGGTGGGGGGTAGCCCATTCCACAGGGAGGGGCCACCACAAGCGGGCTTCCCACCCATATTGAGTGGCTGTCCTAGGTACCTCAAAGGTGGGAGAAGTGGAGGGCGAAGATGTCTCACTGGGGTTCTAGTACTGAAAAGGGTGGGGGAGTATTGCCACACCTAAGGCGGTGTCCAAAAACAGCCGAGTGAGTAGTCAAAGCACCCCTGCAAGGGGAGCCAGCCAAGGAGTGATAGAGGCCGCAATGGTGTGTGGAATAGGGGCCACTACAATGAAGTGGCAGGTGCTGTTGCATGCAACAGTGAGTGTAGTCAGCAGGGAGGTAGAGACTCTAGAGTTGATTGGGGAGCAATAATCAGAAATCGGGACGAGATTACCTGTGACGATGGCCAAGTGAGCCTCATTTGTTAGGAAGGGCTTCGGTGGTAGGCCGCTCCCAGCTTCATATTAACTCGGTGGACTAATTGGTTTACGTGGACATTGAAGGAGAGAGAATTTTCAAGCGTTACCCCTAGGTATTTGAAAGACGAGACAATTTCAAGGGCAGGGTCATCAGGAGGTGGACGAGGAGTGAGGAGTTGGCGTTGATGGCTTTATTAAGGAAAGGTTTCGACCCAAACAGCACAGCCTTGGTTTTCTTAGAATTGACCATCAACAGATTAGAGGAGAACCAGTTATAAGCAGAACGGTAGATCTGAGTGAGAACAGAGGGGATACGCGAGAGGGACTTGTCACTATAATAGATGACCAGGTGTCTGCATACAGAAGGGGTGACAGGTAAAGCTGGTGGCAGGAGGAGTTGACAGAGAGAAAAGCAAGGGGCCAAGATGGAGCCCTGGGGCACTCCCGTAGAGGGGTGGAGAAATGGTAGTACCAATGCACACTGACTGGGAGCATCCAGAGGGGTAACTCCAGGACCAGTTTGTGGTTCTGGCAGAGCAACCAAGTGAGGTTAGTTTGGATAGGAGTAAGGAGTGGTTGACTATATCAAAAGCTTTTGATAGGTCAACAAAGACTAATTTGACTGAACAATTTGATACTGCATGGGACACTTGAGGGGTGAGTAAATGCATGAGTGTGGACAGTGACTAAGAATGTAGCTGCATAAACAATGTCGGGAGCCCGGGGTTACGGCTCTTCCTCCAAACCTATGCTTAACATGTGCTAATGAATGCAGTAAATCCACCGACATTATATGAGCTTAAATAATTTTAGTACCTGCTGCACAGCTATTACACAGAGAACTGAAACAGCAACGTGGGGATCACGTCCACATGCTTGCATATCGATATTTGGAAGCAGATGAGTGCAGTGGAAACCTCAGGGGCTATAATAAGGGACAGAAGGCCACATAAAATACTCAGAGGTCAACTAACAAAAAATACTGATGGGGGACTTGTAGGGGGAGGGGCTGTGCCCGCTGATGAACATATGAGGTGCCAGAGTTACAAGTGCTGACCCAATTACCAAAGGTTTGCTGCATATGGTGTTTAAAATAAATGTTATATGAGTTCTAGACAGTATTCATCACAGCTGTTTTTGTAGTTAATACCTGAGTGGGCAGCCTTCACGTTGTCTGACTGCACAGCACCTTGGGCCAAGAAGACAGAGGTAGGAAAAGGAGTGGAGGAGAACCGGGCAACTGGACATGCTAGGGCCTAGCGGTTGCCTAAGACACCAGTTAATACACTTAAGTGTTACTAAAGGTTGAGTATATCAATGTGTTTGTTTGTGAGGATCACAGAAGAAGGAATGTATATGTGTTTCAGTGTTATGTCATTGTGGGAAGCGGTAACTGATGGCAAAGGCTTGTAACATCAGACATGAAAGCAGCTCTAGAAACTGGCGAAGTAAAGAAGATAGCAATATCTCAGACTCAGGCATTTATCTTAGATAATTATGGGGGCTCCAGTTAAGTTTTTAATGGGCGGACTGGATGGGCCTAGCGGTCCTTATCTGCAGACAGCATCTATATATCTATGTAACATGGAATATTAAGAGAAGCCATGCAATGCAGAAGTGCTACCAGATACTGAGACATCTTAAGCACCTAAAGACTTCAGTTGCATTTTTGCAGGAACACATCAGGGAAAGCAAACTTCTTTAGAATACTATGAGTAGGCAAGTATTTGGGGCAGGCCGGGACACAAAAAAGAAGGGCATAATCATACTGGTAGCACGGAATGTAAAGTTTGTGCTAGAACAAAAAATCATGGATGAGGAAGGGGGATATATTCTGGTAACAGGGACACTTAACATTAAAATATTATTGGGGAATGTCTACAGCCCCAATGTAGATGAATACTGGGGACTGCCTATGGCCCCAATGTGAACAATCAGACCTTTTTACTAAACTGTTGAATATCTTGAGCCCTTTAATGGGAACCCCCTGCCAGTGAGGGAATGGAATGTGGTACAGGATACCAAACAGGATCAGTCTGGACAGCACAGATGGGCTAATGCAAGCATAGCAGTCAGAGAGCTTCAGGACACCCTGGGACTGATTGATATGTAGGAATGCTCCACCCCAGATAAAAAGTACATCTTTCACTCTGCTGTGCCTCTAGGCTAGACTATTTCTTGGCCTAGCAATAATGGATTCAGGGCATGCATGGATGTGGAATAGAAGCTTAACTGGTCTCTGATCATGCCCCAGTAAGCTTCACATGCTGCTTCTCACAAGTGTCAGAACAGGATAACATTTGGTGCATTAATAATCACAGGCCAAGACAAGACCTTATTATGGAAACCAGATGCCTGTAATGTTTAGCAAACATATGGATCTTACTCCTGGTAGCAGCCAAACAGATCTCAAAAGCTAAGACCAACCAACAAAAAGCCATAGAAGCTACAAATGGTGTGTCACTCAGTCCCAGCCATGCTTGATACCATTTATGGCCTTGGAGGCCACCTCCTCCACTGGCAGACTGTTTCACAGCTCCACCAAATATCCATAAAACAGAACTTCCTCAGATCCCTCTTAAACCGTCCCCCCCACCAGCTGAGGGATAGGGTGCCCATGCTGCATCATCCTATGAAGCATAGAGACTGTGACAGGAACATAAGCAGAATGAATAACAAGGGGCCGTTGTGGCCTGATACCAGGCCTGCCAGGAGTAGGGGCTAGGTAGTCCAAGGGCAAAAGAAGCCTAGGAGTCAGAGTGTCACATTTTAATGGATTTTCCAGCATAGTCCTGCATCACATAATTTTGGTACCTATGCTTGGTCAGACCTACACAGAATACATTGCTCTTTGGCGAGATAACATGCTAAAACAGTCACCAAGCTCCCCCTCCCATTTACGAGGGTCTCCCTGTATTGGCGCTGGTGCTCAGTGGCTCTTCCATAATTCAGAATGTAGCACACGCCCCTGATATAAAACTTCCAACAGTTTAACACATAGGGCCAAATATTCAGACTGCGCCAGGCTGTGGCGCAAGCCTGGGCGCAGCGCAACTTGGCTGCGCAGGGGCGTTGACAGGGTGATATTCAACGGAGCTGTGCCATGGCACAGCATTGTTGAATATCGCTCCATGGCCACCCACAGTGCGCATGGCGCAGTGGCACTGCACCAGCACAAGTTGCCAGAGTGGAGCAGGGGGATGCGCTTGCGCAAGTTCCGTTGCGCCATGTGCAACAACCTCGATATTCAAAAGTGCACATGCAAATGGGTGCATAATGTATGCAAGGTGCAAATGGGGCCATTTGCATGTCATTATGGCCCCATTTGCATGCAGGTGCGCCGATCCCCGGCGACTTGCGCCTGGCGCTATGCCAGGCTGCAGCCGTCGGGGACCGACGCCCCCTGCACATCGCGGCAAAGTGCCTCAATGACCGATCGCAGGCATGTGTAAATGTTAAGACATGTCCAATATCCTTGGTGGTCCAGTGGACCACTCACAGCCTGATCGTGGGCATATGTAGTAGTAATATTAGTCCAATATTCCTGGTGGTCCAGTGGACTGCTCGCAGCCTGATCTGGGCATATTTAGTAGTAATATTGGTCCAATATCCCTGGTGGTCCAGTGGACTGCTTGCGTGATCCATTCACATATCTGGACTATGTAGTACGGTATGGGCTGCACGCCCATTGGCTCACGCTGTGGACCAATGGGCGTACAGCCCTACCATACGGTGTCAGTCGGCGGGCGGCAGGCGGCAAGCAGGGGGGGGAGCTACCGCCAGCCACTGACCGAGGGGGGAGGGGCAGTGGGGCTCAGTGGGTGGGTGGGGAGGGGGCTACCGCTAGACCACCAGGGTTGGATTGGTGTGGCATTATTTTGTACTGACGCCCACGATCGGGCCGCGAGTGATCCACTGGACCACCAGGGATATTGGACTAATATTATTACTACATATGCCCGTGATCAGGCTGCGAGTGGTCCACTGGACCACCAGGGATATAGGACTATCCTTTTTATGTATGCCCGTGATCGGGCATGGTGGGGGCGCCGCCACAACGGTGCAGCCTGAGCTCGGTTGGCCACCCATAGGTGGCAGCTGCCTTGTTGCGCCCTGCAATATGGCAGCTCACCTGTGGGTGGCTAGCTGTTGCTCCTTTTTTTTTTGGGCTCACCTGTGTGCAGCGCAGGTAGGGGTTGCACATGCATGGGCTCAGCACATCCCGTGTTGAATATCGGACAAGCGGAGGCGGCTAAGCATGCGCACCCTACCTGCACTGCAGACATTACTGATGCGCCCCGCACATCGCGACTTGCGCCAGGCTCAGTCCCCATTTGAATATCGCGCCGACGATCAGTGGTCAAGATGGTGCAACTGTGTTGTGCCATGCACAACCCTTCTGAATATCCGCCCATAGTGTCTAGAGAAATCTACACTCAGCAGTTCTTAATAATAATACTCAGAGGACTGAAAATCACAATTGGATTTTTGGCAGAGCAGGTATCCTGGATCAGTAAATGTCAGGGAGGGTAATGGGGGTGCCCCTCAGCTTTTCTACCCCCCTCCATCTGTCAGCTAGAAATGAGAAAGTCACCCTAGATCACGTTATATAGGGCCTCTGTGTTAGCTGATATATAGCACATTATCTTATACCCTACAAGCCTGTGTATGCCTTCTTCCCATTCCCTTATACTTTGCACCTTGGGTTACTTTCATTGCCGAAGCAGGAGCCACTTCGCCTCTGTCAGTGCATCCATGCACCATTTAGTTCATACATTGTCTTGTAGCATGGTATTGCCCCAAACCACTAGGGATCCATCCCTCAGAACTGCCATGCCAGTGACTGCTTCCATCACCTGCAACATCTGCTCCAACCATGACCTTAACAAATCACGTGTCCACAGAATGTGTTATAGTGTGCCCTGCCCTCATCTCTGTCACACCATCAGCACTCTGCTGTGGCAAGGTTCATTTTGTAAGGCTGTCAGAGTCCTCTACCACAGATTCAGCATTTTGTATTGCATCAACTTCTCACTGGTGTTCCTGCAAGCTCCAAAGGTGTTTGTCCGGCAAGTTTCCCACTCCTCAGAAGTCAGGGCCCAGACTACAAGCCAGGGCCCACACTAAAAGCCTCTCCCATTTTCCCTGCACAGTCTAACTGCGGTGACTGAGCTTCATAGTCTAGCGTACAATGGGCCTATCCTGGGGACTTCCCTCAAGTCCTACCCCCTTCTCGCCTGCTCCACCAAGTCATCCTGTGATCCCTAACCAGGGAGCTTCATTTGGGGGGGCCATATTAGCTGCCAGCAGATGCCTCAGCTGGAGTACCACCACATATGAAGTGTGGAAGACAAACCTTGTCCTGAACCTCCGTGTACTCCAGGAATGATCCCCTTCCCTCATCAAACAGATTCCCCACTCTCTAGCACCCCACCCCCTCCCATTCTAGTCAGCTGACTTCCTGACTCCCAATCTGCAAAAATGGGTACTTCTATAGTGGCCAATACTGATGGGATCTTAAGGGATGTTTTTTCTGGAACCATTTCCACACATCCTGCGCATATGGTTTGATAAGGTGCCCTCCCCCTTCTGCTCGGTTAGCAGTGTGATTGATCTATGGGGCCATCGTTCCCCCCAGAGTCTTCCCCAATGTTAGCCAGAAAATCCTGACCTCCAAGCTCTCCATGTTAAGTCACACACAGATTTGTCAGAGACCACTGGCTACGTCACACCCCTTGATACATGGTGCTCAAAATCATTCTTTTGCCCATGGTGCAGCCTTCCTCAAGGCAGAGAATCATCATTTGCCCCTTCCCACAGAAGGTCATTCACTGCTGTTGCCACCTGCCTCTAAACCTTGTCATGGACTCTCGCTGGAAGATACCACCAGAGGAAGAGTACCCTAGCGAGTGTTGTCATTTGTAGAGGTTGCACCTTCCCCCATAACAACAGGTGCAAATGCTGCCCGTGGGCCACGTCCTCTCTGATCATGTTTAAGAGGGGATCTTTGTTTTTCTGCACCCATATTTGTCCAAGAAATGGTAACCTGGATGCCAACATAGTTAATGCCATGTAGGGAAAACTGCAGGCTTGTCCCTCTACTATGGTCTGCTTTACACTGAGCATTCAGCGCCATAACCTTAGCCTTCCTAAAATTATTTCTGAGCCCTGAGGCCTGTGGAAACTCCTCTAGGAGGGATATCAAAATCAGCAAAGTCCTATGTGGGTTCAGCACCATTAGCAGAATATCATCTGCAAATAACATGGGCTTGTGGTTGTACTCCCCCCACTGGTATTCCTAGTATTGTACTTAGTTCTCAAAGTTGCTGGGCCAGAAACTCAACAGCCAGGAAAAAAACCCTGTTGACAGCAACCACCCCTGCCGCATACCCCGGCCCAACTCAAAAGGTTCAGAGAGAGCCAGATGTTAGTCAGCACTGCTGCCTGAGGGGAAGAATAGATCAGCTCACCCACTGTGTAAATTGCTCCCCAAATCAAATGGCTTACAGGTTTCTAATCAGATATGGCCACTTTACTTGAGTCAAGTGCCTTCTCTTTGTCCAGGGCCACAGGTGTAGCAGGGTCCAGGAAGGAACCTGCTGCCCACATCAGGTTGACCAGTCTCCCAGATATAATCTGCTCCATCTCTCCCTGCCACTAACCAGCCTAATCTGTGTGTACAAGCCATGGCAGTATGTTATGAAGCCAATCTGCCAAATGCTTGGTCAGTATTTTGTAGTCCTCATTAAAAAGGGAGATCAAGCAGTAGCTAGAGCACTGGAGGAATTCTTCCCTTTTCTCCAAAACTGTAAGGATGCCTCCTGTGTTGTCTAGGGCAGATCACCCAGGTCCTTTTTCTGCTGCAGTATGTTCAAGAGTTGCGGTTATACAATATCCCCACCAGACAGTACACTTAGACGGGGAAGTTGTCCAGGCCCGTTGATTTCCCTCCTTGCATCCTTGCAATCACCGCCTGTAACAGGCTATGTTAGAGGCACAGCTACCTGTGCCCACTGCTCATCATCCAGCTTCAGTAGCTGCTCTGAAGCCAGAAGGCACTTCTCCTTTCCTGCTGCTTCCCCCTCCCCACCCACACACACACATTTTGGTAGCAAAACGCTGCATGTAGTGCTGCCTAAAGCTAAAGAGCCTTTTAATTTTCCCTTGAACTGTCATTGCCCCATACACCCTTAATGCTCACAATATTAGAGTCCCCCAACATCTGTTTCAGCCTATGGACTAATAGTCTGCACCCCCCCCCCAATATACCTGCCTATTATTATATAATGCAAAGTCCATTTGCTGAGTGTATTACATGCTGAGGGAATACCTTTTACAAATAAGCTGACAAATGGTACCTGCAGTACAATCCCCTTTTAACGTCTGGTTCCTCTATTTCCTGCAGCAAAATGCATAGCTCCCTGTCCTGTTTTTCCTTTTTGGCCAATGCATACACAATAGCCACCCCTCATGTGCATGTTATACCTTTCTCTTGTCCCTTGCCTCCCTCTCCAAAGCATTATCTGTGAAATAATTACGTTTCCTCTTGGAAACAGTACAATACTAAAAATCAGGGCTCAGCAGCAGTGAAATGTCCAGACTCTAGCACTTTTGGTCTCTTTCAGCAACCCCTTTTTGGAAGCTATACATGATCGTGGCATGGTCCGAGATCGCCATAAGTTCAGTTTTCATATCAAGTTATTCCTGCACTAATGCCCCTGACACCAGGAAAACATCCAAGCAACTGTAGGTGTCATGGACTGGGGAATACTACATATAGTCATGCTGTGCTGAGTGCTCCAGATGTCACACATCCTCTAGTCTTCCCCACCTTCATAATGCCCCTCAAGGCCTTGGCTCTTCTAGTGTCATCGTACCCCCCTCACATCCCAGTCTGGTCTAACAGCCCATCAAAAGCTACATTAATACACCCTTCCCCCACAAAAGAACCTCATGCATTCTCATATCTTGCAGAGTTTGGGCCAACTTGTGGTAGAAATCTTGGGAATCCTCATTAGGCCCATACACACTCACCAGAACTTGCAGGGTATTATCCAGCATTCTTTTTACCAAAACCCATCTTGATCCAGTTCATCTAGTTTTTACACAGTATCACCACTCCCTGTTTTTAGTGCTATGGGAGCTTTCAAAAGCTTGCCAGCGTGTTAGTATGGCTCAGTTGGTAGCACATCCGCCTCTGGACCAAAAGGTCATGGGTTCTTGTCCCACACCGGGATTGGACTTGCTCCTAAAATGCTGGCATCTGAGTGCAGTATTAGGGGGGTGCTGTACTGCTGAGGTGTGCCGTCCTTTGGATGAGACATTAAACCGAGGTACCTTCTACTCATCCTGGTGGAAGTAAAAGAACCCCGGGCACTCTTTGCAAAGAGTAGGGGACAATCCCAATGTCCTGGTCAACATTCCCCTTCCCATAATCCAGTTCATTCAGTTGTCCAGTGCTGATATGAAATATGGTCTCCACACCTACGATAAGTCACAATTCTAGTCAAACGCTTTTTTACACCAGTTTAATAACTTTGCTGGGTATGTTTTATTTAAGATTGTTTCATGGTCTTGATAGAGCAGCAACCTCAAAAGTACTGGTCGAAGCCTCCCTCCACTTTGGCTGCTTTGAGGCCTGGCAGGGATGTTGGGCCTGAACAATTTCTAATGCAATGTCCCAGTAGTGGTTAGGAATGCAGAGAGCCTGATCAGGTTCTACTGGGATGTTCCAATAGTGGGTTAACAACCGAGGCAGTGTTCATTGTAGAGTCTTTCATGTCCCCTCCTACCGCCTTTTCAGGGAGACAAAATATCCTTACATTATTCTGATGACTGCATAGCTCCAGATCAGCAGTCTTCTCCAACAGTGCTTTAGTCTGCTGCTCTGTTGCCATCAGCCTCTTCTCTATGTCCCCACCTGTTGTCCTCAGTTGTCCTACATAATCCTCTGTTTCAGCTACCCTCCCACTCAGTTCTTCAACCAATGCGTTTACAGAGGTCAGTGGTATCTCCCACCTGACTAAAGTCATCCAACATATTGCCTAGAAAATGTTTATCTTCACCAGTTCCCAACAGGGCTGCATCCCCTCAATCACTGCCGGCTGCATAGTCATCTTGGATTCCCCTTCAGTTACCTGGACTGGTCAAAAGGTCAGCTTTAACTTATGTTGTAGTTGTACTGGCTCTGGCAACTCCACCTCCATTACAAGTACACTTTGATCTCTCAAACTGTGCGATTAGCTGATTGTTCTGTGGTTTAGGGAGAGGGGATGGCACTAGATTTCACCAACCCCTGGCGAAGCTCTGTCAACCAAGTTGCTTTCAGCATGGCCGCTTCACATAACCCCCTGCCAATAACCTCTGAAGGTTGATGTTGAGGCATCATTTCCCCTGCTGGCCACATCCACTTCCCACTACTGTAAGGAGGGAGTTGTTACGTAAGCATCCTGCACATCTAGTGCTCACATCCAGTTCCCTGAAGTCAGCAGCAGCAGGCCCAGAGGGAGCATGTGAAATCTTTTACAAGCAACATGCTCGTTCAGCACCCGAAGGTCCAGGATATTACGAAACCCTATTGTCTGTCTTGGTACTAGAAAGCACCCGAATCAGAGCCACAGATGTTGCTGTGGTGGAGGCACTGGCTGTAGTGCTCTCCTATCCAGCAGAGCCTTGACTTCCACTCAAAGGTAGGACAGAGGGCACGGGGTCATGTTACTGCAAACAAAAACTGCACAGCAATAAATGCTGCAAGGAAAACAGCAATCTCACAAACGTCGGTTACAAGAGTGACCTGACAACAAGAGCGCAGCCACATTGAAAACAGTTTTACTATTTTTTTTCCCTGGAGGGCACCGCCTCCCCACCCCACCCCCGACATTGGTGGCTTTGCCCCCCCACCTCCCAGACTTAAAATAATCAACTCCGGGGGGGTCGTGAACTTCGGGAATGGGGAGAAAATTGGGAGGGGGAAAATTACTTGTTAAAAAAAAAATTGCAGCAGGAGGAGACCTGGCAGGAACTGAACCACAGTCTCAGGTCTCCTGCTTCTCCGTGTGCCGGTGTCCTAGCCACTCCACCATGGGAGCGGCTCGACCAGGCACTCCAGCATACTGCAAATTGATCCCTCTACAGGCAATCTGCAGAGCAACAGGGGTAGCAGTAATTCCCTACTGCTATTATACCTGTCACTAAAAATCATTTTGCTCTTTATAGAGCATGGTTCTTTCAACGCTCTTCCTGGTGCGCCGTTTTGACCCGGTACCAGGATGGATACTCTAGACAGGTAACAGGATCCTGTCTCCTATCTTAATCCATGGACGTGGACAGAAAGGGGAAGCAGAAAGTTGGAAGGAGGTGGAAGCAGCAGTCTGGTGTTGACTGTCTCTGCCACAAACTTTTGGAGCCCTGTAAGGGCACCTGTAATCTCATTGAAAGTTGCTACCCCACCTGCCACTGGGCTATTGGGGTCTCAAGGGTCTTACTAGACCTAAGAGTATGTCAAGAAACAATGAGCACATTTAGAGTGGCCACCACTGAGAGGCCAAGCACATGTCGCCCTCCGCTCAAACAGTAGTTCCATACAGACTGTTGCATACCAGGGACAGACCCAGAGTAGGAAACTCTGTGCACACAGATGCTGGTAGTTGCGGCCCTGGCAAAGGAATCAGAGGCATTGTAAGCTGAATGTAATAAATGTTTGCCAGCATCTAGGCCATGGGTTGCATACTGCTGAGTCTCAGTTCTGGCTGAGCCATCACACAGACTCTTTACTGTGTTATTTGCTAGCCAAAAAGGCTCTCCTGAGCCTAACATCCCCTGCTTTAACAAACTGTATAGTTTTTTTCCCAGATATTTTCTCTCCTTGCCTAGGCATGGTCAGCAAGTCATCCCCGACTGACCCCCCGGCCTTGAAACTGAGATCAGACCACCTCCTCCTAGCTCCCACAGATTCCCTCCATGGCAGGGCTGCGAGGACCTACCCACAGCTTGAGTTGCCCATACAGGATCCAGCTGAGGAGGCACCATTCAGGCAGGGCCGCAGAGGTCGGAGGATCATGCTGCCCGACCTGTGCCCATTTTTTCCTCAATGTTTGCTCCTTGCAGAGTGCGGCATGCAACGACGTTTAGGCACAGCATGCAAACATCTGTCGCACTCCGCCCCCCCTTATGGCACTTACTCTAGTAGGGCCCCAGTCATCATCAGGGGCCGCTACAGAGCAGTGACTCCCTGAATCCCTCCTAGGGATAGGACAACAGTCCTCTGGATGCTCAATCCTATCCTTCCCCTTGCAGCCTGGGCTCGCGTCTGAACCCAGGTCACCAGCATTGCACAAGGTGTGGCGTCCAGCACCTCAACCCTCAGCACCACCGGGCTGGCAACAAATTGTATAGTTAATAGAAGACTGGATGCCCTGTACTGTAACCAGAACAATCTCACTGGAAATGGTAGATGTCTTATTGTGGCCAGCTTCATTCTGTCACTTCTAGAGTATGGGTTTCCTGTCTATGCAGCTGCCTGCAATACAGTGGTAAACAATGAAGCTGATCTGTACTATGGCATGCTGCTTTGTACTTGGTGCAGATAACGCACTCATAGTTATACCCTTTGCGGACTCACTAACTGGCTACCTTTACCCAGAAGGATAAGCTCCAGACCTGTTGCCCAAGGAGCTACAGCACAGTACTGTATGGGGAGGTCCTCAAGCTGCCCAGATGACAAGCCCTACAGATACTGCCCACTGTAACTAGCAAGCCAGCCTCCACCAACCAGCCATGCTGTAGTGCTCCTGCGGGACACAGCTTATCATGACTGTTCAGTCACTTCTCCATGTGCTCTGTCTCTCTCATTGCACTAACTGAAAGTTAAAAAAAAAACTTTTTAAATTAACTTTCTCTCACTTCTCCACTGAGCTGCTCCAATCCTTTCTCACTCTCTTGAGTCCTGAAGGTAGTGGACATTCAACCCGAATGAAAGTGCATATGAGGAGTGACTCTGACTATTCTAACTACCCTACCGAGTATCTGACTCAAACCTCTGCCCATGCACTCGAACCTCTGCCCATACACTATAGTTACCATATCACACATTAAGACATGCCATGAGCAGCTTTCTTTACAAGGGAATGGACAGCCACAGTATAGGCAGGGCCCCGATTTTTCTGCGGCACATCGGAGCAAAGTTCTGCGGCAGGGTTCTCATTTGCCACAGAACTTCTGCGGCACTCAACACCAATTTCTGCGGCAATTCTGCAGCATATTTTTACCCTTAATTTTTTTCATTTTTTTATTTTTTTTGCCATATCTGACACAATGCACGCTTGTAACACAGTCATTTTATGGGTGTTTGTCACCAAATTTTCAACATTGCCAGTTTAAGACCTCTGCTCATGAACAGTATCACTGTGATTTTCTTAATTTGTCCCGTACATTGATTTGGCACACCGACTGCGCCATTCTGCGCTATAAGGGTGAAAACACATTTTGGGTGAGATGTGAAAAATGACAGCTGTACTACTCATAAGACAGTGTGGTGAAATGGCAATGTTGAAACTCTGGAGTGAAAATATTGAAATTTCGTGAACTTACGAGCCTGCGTAGGAACTGCACAACGCACGCTTGTTAAACAGTCATTTTTTGGAATTTTGGCACCAAATTTTCAACATGGGGGTTTGGGCCCCTTCTCATGAATGATGTCACTGTCATGGCAGTATTCAGTCCCAAAGGGTGATTTCACACTCACTGCGCGAAATCATCCTTCGAGCCTGAATAACGCCATGACAGTGACATCATTCATGAGAAGGGGTCCCAAAAACCCCATGTTGAAAATTTGGTGCAAAAACTTCCAAAAATGCCTGAGATATGCAATAAAGTTGAACCCCTATCTAGCCCATTATACAGCTTACCGGCATTTCTTCAGTTCGCGGTCGCCTTTGAAGAGTGCAGACGTGTTCCTGATCCACCGAAGATCGTGGCGCCGGAGTCGGTAAGTATGGGGTGGGGGTGTGGGAGGCTGGGTGCGCAGTGGGTGGGTGCGGGATGTGGGAGGGCTTGGGAGGCGCCGTGGGACAGTTTTGTTTTACAGGAAAAAAAAAGGCGTCAGCGGGACCACTTGCCACGCTGGGGTGGGCTCCCAGCGTGGCACAACGACTCTGGGCAGTTCAGCCGACGGGGATTGGGCACCCCGCCGGCAAAAAAAAAAAAAAAAATATTGAGACGCTTGCCATGCTGGGGTGGGCTCCCAGCGTGGCACAAGGACCTTGAGGGGGGCGTTCAGCCGATGGGGGATTGGGCACCCCCTCGGCAAAATCAATGATTGCCACGCTGGCCTTTACCAGACCCAGCCAAAAACAAAATCCACTACAGGATGGCAGGCTCCCAAATTATCAAGTGGCAAAGGACTAGGAGCTGGTGAATTGCGCCACTGCCGCTCACTACAGAAACACTTATCGCTGTCTACACCACTCGCTCACGATCTCTGCAAATTCACTGTAGTCGGAGAGGGGAAAAAAAAGGAAAAATGTTGGCTGCCTAGCGATCACAATTCGGCAATTGTTCCTTGTCTGCTCCAAGAAGAGCGAGTAAACGAGTGTAAGCGATAATGCAGACACAACTAACCTTTGCTTTTTTGCTGCTGGAATGAACACCTTTGCCTTGTCGGATAACTTGCTCACTGCCGGTAGATGTTGAGTCTGTTCTACTTCACTCAGTGGTTCAGGTCACAGCAAACTGACTACAACACCCTTGCTTGCATAAAAAACCGGGAACAAAGTATGCCATTTTCAGCCGCGACTACGCTGGGTAAAATATGATACATCCAATAAGGGACAAAAGAAATCTAGAGCCAATCACCAGCTGAAGCCAACTGTAGCCAAGGGAACATAATCGAACACGGATGCTGCAGAGCTTGGATCGATAATACAATGGGAAGGTATAGGCGGCGTTGCCGTCATTTTCTCGGGCAAAAGTGAGAGCGTGAGACTAGTAAGCAGACCGAGATGACGACCCGCAGAAAGGGGGGTGGCATGGAAAAACAGACGTGAGACAAAGGTAAAACTCTAAGTTGACTACAGAGGGCTTTAAAAGTTACTGGAGATTATGCCTGCTAATTTTGCGATATTATAGAGGCATCCAGGCTTAGCTGAGGGTGGAGTTTTCCTTTAATTGGTCTGGCCAGGTCTCACTCAGCCAATTGTCTGGAGGCAGGGCTGAATCAGGTTGAGGTGCTAGCTGCTTTGTCTTCTCAGAAAGAACTGGAAGGGGACAGGATCAGTTGTGTTCCAGGACAGTAACTGCTGCTGTTGTTTTCACAGGGTTCTTGTGGATTTTACTTGGTAGGTTAGTTCTTTTCTTTCTTACTGCTAAGGGGCTAGCAGGGTATTGTTTGGGGGGATGCTGGATGTTTGTAAACTGATTTGGTGGCTGTAAGTGGGGCTCTTTTTGTGGATGTTTCATTGTGTAACAGGCTGCGCTGGTAGAGGCCTATTTCTTCTGTTTAAAACCTATTTGGTGGGATTTGCTTGGGCCTGGTTCTTTAGCTGCAGGGCTTGGAGGGAGACACAGGGCTGATACACCTCTCTTGTCAGGTGTCTGCCCAAGACCCGCCCTCCCCACCCTCCCTCCCCAGAAGTCTGCTAATTTATAGGGGAACACCTGCCCTGCAATTGGAGGAAAAGGCTGCTGGTGCAGCTCATGTAGTTCTAGCCACTGGGGGTTGGATTTAAAGGCTGGGAGAGAGGAGCTTAGGGAGTTGTTCATTTCCCTTATAAGTTTAATGTGTTGTACTGCACCTAGTAACAGAGTTACTGGTGTACAGTGTGACTGTCTCTAAGATTAGTGGGTGACCTGATTAGGCAGTAGGGGTATCTTGGACTGGGGGGAACCTGGTGGATCACCCAAGGAAACCTATTTGGAAGGGGATGGAACCACACATCATTAGGGCCGGCATCTTTGGGAGGGTGGTGGGGTGCACAGGGTGTGGAGCAGCCATGATACTGGACTGGGCTTGGAAGTTTGGTGGTTGCCCAGTGTGCTACCAGCTAGCACAGCTTAGGGAGGAGGTTGCAGGGATGAGGAGAAAGCTGGGGAAGGGGGGGGTGGTATGGTTGGGGAAAGGGGCTGGAAATCTCCCACAGGGTTGCACCAAGCACTGGGGGTGGGGGTATAGGGAAAGGAGTGTAGGAGAATACTCAGGGGTCACAGAGGGACCCTGGCAGAGGGGGGTCCAAAAGGACACTACCAAGGAAGCAGGCAGGTAACTGGGGACCCTCACAAAGGGGGGACAGAGGGACAACATTCTCAGGGAAGTAGGCAGATGGCCAGTGCTGGACAGAAGGAAGCAAGGCGAGGAGGTGGATCAGACCTTATACTCAGTAACCGCTTCAATTCTCTTCTTCTGCTCAAGGATGAGGGGGGTGATGTAGCCACGACAGAGGTGGTTAGAGATGGAAAGGGTGTGGGAGTGGGAGGCAGGAGGCAGGGGCCAGATAGCAGGAAGAACAGGGGGGGACCTGGAATGCAGGAGAATGGGGGGAGCAGTGAATCAGAGCAGAAGGGGCTGGGGGAAGAGCAAGGAGAAGGACCAGTTGGGAGAAAGGTAAAGGAGAAGGACCAGAAGTACAAGGAGGATTCAGTAAAGGGAGCTGAGGGTTTAGGCCAGGGGAGCACGATGAGCAAGGAGGAACTAAATGGAGACAGGAAGGAAGGGAGGATGAGTCAGGCTAGTTTAGCAGATGGGGGAGAAGGACCAGTTGCGAGCAGTGAGGGGGGAATTAGCAAGGTACAGAAGGATACTCAGGAGGAGGAGAGGCATAGGATTGGAGGGGAGGGAGTGGCCATGGTAAATAAGGAGGGGGTGGCATGTGGCACCCAGATAGGGGGAGGAACAAGGAGCCAGCTGGGTGGAGGGGCCGGTAGAAAGGATGAGGGACATGGAAGGGGGAATGGAGGAAAAGGAGTGGTCAGAGTGCTCCTGCTGGGGGATTCTATGATCAGGGGTATCAAATGGGATAGGGAGGGAGAAGCCTGGCCAGTTAGAACAAGATGCTTCCCTGGACTAACTGGTGCACAGAGGCTACACGAGGGTATCAGCTGGCAAAGGACTGTGGGGTTCCCCAGACATACTGGTCCACCTGGGTACAAATGACATTGAGGAAATAACAAGCTAGAGATACAGGCAAGATTCAGGAAGCTCGCCAGGGTCTGTCATGACATAGGATGCACAGTTTCCTTCTCAGAAATCCTGCCAGTGCCAAGGGCTGGTAGGGAAACAAAAGGAAAATTAGAGAGATAAACCAGTGGCTCAGGGGTGGTGTGAGGCCAGAGGGTATGGGTTGATGGGGATTGGGGGAGACCTGGGAGGATAAGGAGCTGTATGCTAGAGATAGACTACATCTCAATTTGAGGGAGGGAATCCTTAAGTTGAAAACAGAGTTCATTGGTGAAAAGTGGGTTTAAACTTGTGAAGGGGGTGGGATGGAGAAGAGGCTGTCAAGGGGTGCCGATAAAGGAGGACTCTGTCTCCACCCCTGGGGACCAGGAGGATTGCAGGAAAGGCCAACTGGCAAAGTGCAGACCAGGAGAAAACAGAATCCCCATGGGAACACGAGCAGGGAAATGGAACTATAGGGAAAGGGTGGAAGGTAGTCCTGCTAAATGCCAGGAGCTTGGCAATAAAATGCCTGAGCTCCAGGCGATGTTAACTGAGGGAGCAGTGATGTGGCAGCAGTCACTGAGACTTGGGCCACTGCAAGACATGACTGGGACCTGAACCTGGAGGGTTACACTATGTTCAGGAAGGACAGGGGAGGAACAGGAGGAGGGTAGCAATGATAGTCAAAAACTGCATTGGCATAGGGGAGTAGAGGAGGCAGAGGGAACCGTGGAGGCAATTTGGGTCACCTTGATAACAAGGGGGCAAGAGAGTAAAATAGGAGTGGTGTATAGACCCCTGCCCTGGCGGAGGAGCTGGAGGACAGTCTGGTGGCAGATGTTAGGAGACACTGCAGACTGGGCAGAGGAAAGGTGGTGTTAGGGACTTAAACATGCCAGGAACAGACTGGGAGACTATGACATCCTCGTGACTAGGAACAGAGGTTGTTGGATGTCTTTCAAGCGCGTTCTAACTCAGCAGGTGAGGGAACCCGACCAGGAGGCCTGGTACTGGATGTGGTCCTGGCAGACAGTGACCAGATTGGGGCCTGGAGTAAGGGACCCATTGGCGGGAGTGACCATGCCACGGTCTGGTTCTGCCTGGACCTGGAGAGGGTAGAGGCTGCACAAAGACGGAAGTAACCGACTTCAGGGGACTGGATTTAAGGAAATGGGAAGGATCCTTAAGGAGCATTTGGATGGGATTGAGGTCAACATGGACGCTGATAGTAGGTGGGAAATCATCAGGAGGGGTGCAGGATGCTACCAGCACCTGTGCAAGAGTAAGACAAAATGCAGTAGGGCCCAAAAACCCTGTTGGTGGACCAGGGAGGTCCAGGAGGTGGTGCAGGGAAAGAAAGCAGCCTATAAGCAATTCAAGTGCTCAAGGAGTGAAAGGGATCGAGGGGAGTACGAGCTGATGGCTAGAAGGGCCACTAGAGTGGTGAGGGCGGCTAAGGCAAGGAAGGAGCAGAACCTGGCCAGGGAAATTAGGAGAGGGAAAAAGGGGTTCTTTAGATACATTGGGGAAAGACGAAGGGTGAAGGGACAGATTAGCAGGATTAAATCAGGGGACAAGACCCGGGGGAGCAGGCTGAGGTACTAAATGAGTACTTCACCTCAGTTTTCACCAGGGAAAATGGGGATGCTGCATCATACATGGGAGGAGACCGAGATAATGAGGAGGGGGGCCTTACCGATCAGCAGGTCTGGGGAGAGGGGGACATCACTGGCAGGTGGGGGAGGGCTAAGCAGGAGAAGAGGTACCAGAAGTGGAAATTACAGCAGAGAGTGAGGGAAGCCCTCAGCTCCCTTAAGACGGAGAAAGCACGTGCGGATAAATTACATCCTAGAGTGCTGAAGGAACTTGCAGATGTCCTGGCGAAACCCCTGGCAGAGCTTTTCACCATCTCTCTAAGGACAGGGTGGGTGCCCCAAGACTGGAAGGTGGCTCATGTAGTGCCTATCCACAAGGGGGTCAAGGGAGCTGGCAGGGAACTACAGGCCTGTCAGCCTGACATCGGTGGTGGGCAAGGTGATGGAGGGCATTGTCAAGGAGAGGCTAGGGGGGACCTGGATAAGTCAGGGTGCCTGGACGATGAGACAACATGGATTCATCCCGGGAAATCGTGTCAGACAAACCTGGTGGAGTTCTATGACTGGGTGACAAGTGCCTTGGACCTGGGTAGACCAGTGGATGTCCTCTTTCTAGACTTCAGCAAGGCATTTGACTCTGTTCCTCATGTGGGCCTGTTGGATAAGCTAGAAGAAATGGGGGTGGGAAACCAGATGATCAGATGGATAGGCAATTGGCTCCAGGACCAGACCCAGAGGGTCATAGTTGGTGGGATAGTCTCATCCCCAAGGAGGGTCATTAGTGGGGTCCCACAGGGATCAGTCCTTGGGCCCCTTCTGTTCAACGCCTATGTATCTGACACAAGGACAGGAATCAGGAGTGAGATGAGTCTCTTTGCAGATGACTCGAAACTGGGGGCGGTGGTGGATGGGGAGGAGGGGAGGGTGGCCCTGCAGGAGGACCTGGAGGCTCTGGAAAGATGGTCTAGAAAGTGGAAGCTGAGGTTCAATGCAGGGAAATGCAAGGTACTCCACCTGGGGGCCAGAAACCCAGGCCAAGTGTACACCCTGGGGAATACTACAAGTCTCAATGGCTGAGAGGGACCTGGGGGTGGTGGTGGATGTCAAGATGAACAACTCTGAGACTTGTAGGAGGGCAGCAGACAAGGCCAACAGGATGCTGGGATGCATCGCTGGGGATCACCTCAGAAGGAGGAGTGATACTCCCTCTGTATAACTGCGCTTGGAGGCAGCACCTGAGTACTGCGTGCAGTGCCTTGGAGAGGCCACACTTAAAGAGAGACATTAACCTCCTGGAGAGGGTCCAGAGGAGGGCAAACCAAATGATTTGGGCTTGGGGACAGGACCTATGAGGAGAGGCTCGAAGAGCTAAATATGTACACATTGGAAGAGAGAAGGGACCGGGGGGACATGATAGAGGTCTTCAGGTACATGAAGAGGGTAAATAGGGGAGGAACAGTCAGGGTGCTTCGAAGGAAGGAGGAAGGGGCCACTAGAGGGCATGGGTGGAAGCTGGAGGGGGGAAGATTCAGGGGAGAAAGGAGGAGGTGCTACTTCACTGAGAGGATGGTGGAGCCATGGAATGCTCTACCTAGAGGGCTGGTGGAGGCAGAGACAGTGGAGGGGTTCAAGAGGGGGTGGGACAGGTACAGGGGAAGGGTTCAGGAAGCAAAATCCAATGCAGCAAGAATATCCGGAACTGGGAAGGGAGAAGCCAGAGAAGGCGAGGGGGACAGCAAGGTCAGCACCCAGGGTGGGGGCTGACCAAATGAGCAGACACGAAAGACAGTTAGGCCTATTCTGCTGGCATTTTAGTATGTTAGTATATAATGTAGCTATAAGGACATATAGATGTAATGGATAATAATAATAACTAGGTTTTTTTGATGATGTCTTTTGGACTGTATCACACTCAGTAGCTGATAAAATGTCATGTTTACCTTCTATTGTATGACAAAATGAAAATACCCTAATAAAATATTATGTGATAAAAAAATTAGTTGCCCTAGGTAGCACACCCCTGGAAACCTCCAAATCCATTGATAAACCCTATGCAGATACTCTGCTATAGTCTAACACTATCCCAGATGGCGAGAGGCTGGGTGACAGTGAAACAACGGGGACTGGGTTTGAACTTACCACAGAGAACGAGAGGTGGGGGGATAGTGAAACGGGGGGGCTGTGATGGGAGGAGCAGCTCCAGAGGGCTTTGTCGAGTAGGGTGTGTGTGGGGGGGGGTTTACGAGGGGCAGTACCAAGTGTGTTTAAAGAGGACTGATAGCTTACTTAAGCCATTGGCTAGGCTGGAATGGGGGCAGGGTTCTCTAGGTAGCCCTGCCAGGTGCTACCTTGGGGTTAGGCCTGTCTATCAAGTGGAGCCTGAGAAGCAGGTGCATTTTGAGCTAGACATTAGGTGCTGTTTGAGGCCAGCTTTGAATTGAGACAAGCTGCTGTTTGTTTGTAATTTCATCAGGAGTTCATATATCTGGGCTGTATGCAGCCACTGGAGAACTGCACCCTCACACCTGATAGTACTAGGAGCCACAGCAAGATATTCAGTCCATAACATGCAAATGAGCCCATGGGGCATGCAAGGTGATAAGGGGCCATATACATGCCATTATGGGCTCATTTAAATGGGAAACAGTGGCAGGTTTGCACCCAACATGTGGCTGGCCACCATGTTAAGCGTGGAGGTGACCGGTCCCCCCACCCCAGTTGCCCATCCCCCAATATTCATGAGTCCCTGGTGTCCAGTGGCACCCCCACCCTCCAATCGCCAGTTGGTACATATTTGTTTTTCCCTGGGTATCTAGTGGCATCCCCCCTCCCCCCGATTGCCTGTCCCAGTACATGGTGAAGTTCCCCTGGTGTCCAGTGGCACCCCCCAACCCACCAACCACCCATCCTGGAAAACATCACCTATACCCTTCTCCCTACTTTATCACTAGTAATTGTCTTCTCCCTCCTGATTCCAACACTACCACTTGTTTACTGCCTATGAGCCTTGCACTTGGAACATCTATGCACCATGTTTGTCTTGTCGCATATCGATATGCCTGTATTATGGTTTCATGATCTGTGTCTACCCATTGGCTGTAATACTTTTACAAGCTGTAATGTCTGTATTGTTTTCCAATTGTTATTTACATTGTCTAAATGGTCCAATTCAATTGTAACTGTTTTTACCTCTTATTATTCTGTAGACTCTCTGTTTTTCTTATCCTCATTGTACCCCCCTCCCCCACGTCACACCGGAAGATGAACAGCTTTTGTTCAGTGTACCATCCTGGTGAAACATTTCAATAAATAAAATAAATAAATAAATACATACCTAAATAAATACTCTGGTGTCTAGTGCCCCACCACCACCACCTGCAGCAAACACACCACCCTGCCCCCCATACCTATTTGACTGGTGTTGTGCAGGGGATTCGATATGGTGACTGGCACAAGCTTCCTCTCACCATCTTAGTCAGCCATCAGATAGATAGATGTTTGTTTATAAAATGGGCACTGTACAATAAAAACAAACAATAATATATATACACAATAGTTCATCAATAGAACAGATTTAAAATTCCTCTATCTATCCCTTTAAAACAACAATTTATCAGTTGGTAAAAAGCTTGTTGAAACAAGCATGTTTTAAACCCCTTTTTAAAGGCTTCTACCAAGGGATCCTCCTTTAAATAACCAGGAAGGGAGTTCCACAGGGTAGGTGCCACCACCGAGAATGCCCTGTCCCCAGAGTGCCGCAACCTAGCCCTGGGAATTCCAAGGCCTCCTCCGGCAGAAAGGAGTGCCCAAGGTGGACAGTAGGAGACAAGGAGATCTTGCAGATAGACAGGTCCCCTTTCATGCAGGGTCTTGTAGGTCAGGAGTCCTATCTTGAAGACAGTCCTCCACCTGACTGGCAGCCAGTGCTGTCCGCAGAGGACCAGGGTGATATGCGAACACCAATTTAACAACAGTGAACTGCCTTGCTGCCACATTCTGCACCAGTTGCAGCCTGCGGAGGTTGCCTCCAGATAACCCTAGCTACAGGGCATTACAGTAGTCCAGCCTGGAAGTGATGAAAGCATGCACCAGTGTGGTCAGGTCCTCAGGCGGGATCAGGGCTTGAATTTGGTTGATATTCCAGAGATGATAAAATCCACTCCTGATGACAGCTGACACCTGAGCATCAAGTGTCAAACCAACATCCAGAATCATGCCCAAATCCTTCACCTGTCTAAATGGGGCAAGGGGAACACCCCCTAACACTAGTCCAGGGGGTAACCCCTCACCTCCCCCCCACGCCGATGACCTGGACCCACAACCAGTACCTCTGTCTTGTCTGGGTTAGGTTTAAGCCAGTTTTGAGTCATCCACAACTGGATCTCATCGAAGCAGCTGTTAAATAAAGATGCCAGCATCTGCGTATCAGGAGCACAGGACAAGTACAGCTGGGTATCATCTGCATAGCAGTGAAAACCCAGCCCGTACCGCCTGATAATGTCCACCAATGGCAGAATGTACACCATGAACAAGGGCGACAAGACCTATCCCTGCAGAACCCCACTGCACAGAGGCTTCGGGTTAGAGGAGACTAACCCCATCATCACCCTTTGCATTCTGCCTGTCAGGTAAGAACCAGTTGATGACATTACCGGACAGGCCACACCAGAACCATAGGCGGTCAATTAGCACCTCATGGTCCACGATGTCAAACGCCAGAGAGGTCCAGGAGGACCAAGATGATACGGTCTCTCCTGTCCCTCACCATCAGGAGATCATTAAGCACCCTCACCAGGGCAGTCTCTGTACTATGCATGAAACCCAGACTGGAAAGGCTCATAGGTGGAGGAAGAGGCAAGATGTCTCTCGAGCTCTATGGCCACCACCTTTCCAATAACCTTCCCTAAAAATGGGAGGTTTGAGACTGATCTGTAGTTGTTGAGGCAGCCTGGGTCCAGAGAGGAATGACAGGGAGCATACATACGGTCTACAGTAGCCAGTACACAAGCTCCCTATACTGCAGACAGTGTGCGCACTCCTTGCCATTCCATTCAGTGGCTGGTCGAGGTGGTGAAAGTAGGGCTGTGCCAGTCACCATGACAAATCCCCCATGCGGCATCAGCCAAATAGGTACAAGTGGGCAGGGTTGTGTGCTCTGTGCAGTCAGGGGTGGGAGGCTGCTAGACACCAGGGCATACATCACATATTCCAGGATGGGGAATCGGTAGGTGGGGGAATGCCACTAGACACCAGAGAAACTTCACCATGAACACAGACTGTTGATCAGAGGCTGGGGGAGGTGCCACCAGACACCAGGCACATCTGTTATAAGTCCAGCACATAGTTCCCATTAGGTAGCACTGAAAAACAAACCTCAGGAGCTCCAGCATGTAGCAAATTTCCAAATAAGATCCAAAAAGCTGGACTAGCCAAGAAAGGGCATCACACACCAAACGCTTTAGAAAACGATAATGTTTATTAATAAAAAAACAGCAGTAGGCACCCCTGCCACCACTAACATTTCACGCCAAACAATACTGCTTTTTCAAGGCCTTCAAAAAGCACTATTGTTTGGTGCAAAACATTGGTGGCAGCAGGAGTGTCTACTGCTGCTTTTTTATTAATAAATGTTATTGATTTCCAAAGCTGCTAGTATGTAATGTCATTGTTAGCTCCAGCTTTTTGGATCACATCTGTTATAACACAGCCAAGGGATTGAAGGATGGGGGGGGAGACTAGACACCAGAGAAAACAATATTACTACTGGGATGGGGATGGGAGGGCAGAGGGTGCCACTAGACACCAGGCAAACACTAACATTTACTGGGATGGGTGATCGGGGGGGTTCCAGTAGACACCATGGCATCCATCACTGCAGCAGGGTGGGGTCGGAAGAGGTGCAAGGAGGCAGCCATTTGCAGTACTGCAGCCTGCCACCGGGGCATTGCATGCAATTAAGTCAGGGTATGCAAAGGCGGTAAAGTGCTCCTGGTTAGGTGACATTTACTGCCTGTGCAAACCTCTTAATTTCCTGCTGTGCCCATATACAGGGAGGACACCCGCATTATCATGGGTGCAGTGCTATCGTAGCACTCGGGAGCTATTGGGATTTGCCTGCACTATGGGGGTGTCTAAATACCCCCCAACAAATCAGGTGCAAAACCTGGCTAATGGGGGCAAACACCCCTTAGCACTCAGGCTAAGTTTTGAATATCTTGCCCCTGCTGTCATAATATCCTGTTAATGACATATAGAATAATGCATGGTTAAGTGTGGTTTATGAGAATGTTATGCACACCCGAGGTGTGTGATGTCACCCTCTGGGTTTATCTGGACATCACACACCAAGGGTGTGCATAAAATCTGAATCCCACACTTCCCTATGTTTTATGTTTTATATTTACTGGTATTCAGCAGTTTCTGGCAACAGGGTTAACTGGTTAAAAACTGAGCTAATCTCCCTTCATTCAGAATCACAACTGGACAATACTAATTCCATATGTATTACAGCCCACAGTACAGATATTCATTATCTAGCAGTGAACCAATCAGGAGAAAAATGTAATCTATTTAGGTAACATTTTTCAGTGTGGTCATTTTTTTTTTTTTGTTTTATTTTTTTCACTCAGAGCCTCGAGAAGCATTTGTATCAAACTGGCAGTTTTCAGTGAGGAGCTTGAGCAGACCACCAGCGCGAGGACACATTCTCGAGGGACAGGTCAGGGAGACTCGCTCCAGTTTTGCAGTGCCCGTGGTTTACAGAATGCTGTAATTCACAAGTGTAAATTATAGAGTTTCAGAGGGTCTGCCGGTGGTAGATTCTTGCACCTAACCAGTAAATATACCATATTTATTCCCATGGCAACCAAATGTAATATCACAAGAGAGGATCATGACTTCATGTAGGGAATAAACTGTAGAGGTAGATGACAGCTAAAGGATAAGGATACGGTTTTCAGCAAATTTCAGCAGTAATAAAGCAGACAAATGAACAGAAGATATAGGGGATAGCCAGCCCACCGGTGCAGTGGTAGCGCTACCGCTCACGACACTGGTGATCCGGATTTGGGAACAAGCCTGGGGAGCTGGTGGGCCAGTCAGGGGAGGAGGATGAGCATCTGTGGACTGCTCACCTTCTCCAGGGAGGAAGGGAGGAGGGGGACAAGTTTGGGGCTTGACTGACCCCAGGCGGAGGCCTGAGGTACAGCAAGTGCTGGGCCATTTCCAAGAGGGTCGGACGTACCAGACGTTGGCAGAGCCCTGCCTTGACATCAAGGGTGCATGGCATGCCCAGGAAATGGGGAAAAAAAACACCTCCTTCTCTCCGGATAGATGGAGTGCCAGCACAGATCTCAATGGTCCCCTGCCTGTCCCATGCGGTGGCCCCGACGAAGTGCCATTAGTTCGGGGTGCAAGGGCCCCACCTGGTCCCCTCCTGGGGGAAATCCAAGGCTACATGGGGGACCCCAGGGGGGCTCCAGGTAAGGAAGGAACTGAGGCAGATGCCAGGTGCTCCCGAAGAAGTGGAGTGCATGGGGCAAGGGAAGGCAGAAAAAATAGAAAGTAAAAAAAAGAAGATATAGGGGATATGGAATGACCTGACTCAAAATATGCCATTTATCTTCAATTGTTAGGAGGCAGGATCATAACTCACAAGTAGCAGAGCCACAAGTGAGTTATAAATGAAAGTCCTGCCCCCTCACAAAATGAGGATAAACTGTGTATTTTAAGTCAGACCATTGCATATTTAATGTATACATCAGTTGACTTGTCATAGCTTTTCAATCGTCTGTCTATATGAAGATTTTGCCATTTCTCTTTATTTCAACTGCTGGGTTCAGTACCTTACATGGCTATTGTAATGTCATCAGCATGGTGAAAGCTGCTCTTTGATTGGTTCAGTATTCCATTGTGAGGTACCCAACTTTGTTAGATATCACTTGTGACAAACCTTAAAATTCAAGATATCATATCTTGCAAAGTGGGTCCAAAAATATCAGTTTTATTCTGTGACATTTATCTCTTCACCTCTTGTATAAATATGAAATAGATGCTGAATGGTGTCTAAATAATATCTTTTCCAATGTTTTTTCAGAGGCATCAGTAGCTCTTTAAGCACAGTGTTTCCAAGTCCCTTAAAAAACAAACTGTGGCTTGCATTAACTAATCTTTTTTTATTTACCCCTTTCCCATTTGTTCCCCCTGTCCCTCACTACTGCAATCAGTCACCACAGCTGCACTGTTCCTTGGGCTGGGAAGGCAAATGAGCATCTGACTTTAAAACTGATACCAATGTGGCGCCATAGACAAAGCCGGGGGTTCAGTTAACTCCATTTTGGGAGTATTTGATTTCCAAAAATTAGGCAAAAACTTCCAAAATAAAGGAGGAAGTCACTGACTTCCAGATGTAAAACAGAAAATTAGATGACTTCCAAAATTGTAGGATGAAAATCAGAAATTACTTATTTTTCTGAAAGAAATTGTGTTTTACCACTAATATATTGAATTAACATCCATAAACGGGTCCTTCCTAGCATATTGACATCCACCAGTGGGATCCTGGAAGTATTTTGACTTTCCAAAAATTTGAATGACTTCCAGATTTTGACTCATGGAAGTTTTAGACTTCCACTAAAAATAAATTAACTGAACCCCTGGGACTCAGAGGCATGTGCAGAGTCTGTAAACCAGGTGGGCCAAAAACATGATAAATTGATCCCATGCTGAGGGCAGTGGGTGGAGGCATGCCCCCTTGAAAATTAAAGAAAGGATTAAAAATAGTACATTCTCACACCTTTTAGAGCTCTAATAATGTCACTAGCCTCCCCCTTGTTAAAAAAAGTTTATTTTTCAGTTTTGAACTTACAGTGAGCCCCTTCACTATTGACCCCTAATGATTCTTGGCTTTTTTTAAAAGGCGAATCATCTAATCTACTCACACCAAAAAACATACAGAGGAAGAGCACATCAATCTGCTCAGCTCTGCATCTGCTACCCACTGCCAGCAAACTACCCTCTGCCATGTACAGGCCATGTCACCCTCCTGCATCTCTGGGCATATGCTGGCATCTCATCCAAGAGAGCACCCACCTCACACCATGAATGCCAGTACTGCACCAAAACCAGTCACCTTGCAGTCATAGACTATGGAGATATGGGACACATTAAAACCTAGCCTTGAGGCACCAAAACTGTAAGATCACATTCAAACTAGAATGTCTGTATCAGAGCTGGGATCAGACATGGTGGTTTTGTTATTAGCTGCCAGATGGTACGCAGTTCTCTGGCATCTCCCTGGCACTAATTCTTCACAGTGGTAGATGCTCACATTACATTGTCAAACTTCTGTGAGCCATGCCCTACACAACTCTACTTTCAAAATTCTTGTGACTGTTACACAATTCCCCCACCTCTAATTTGGAATAATTCATGACTGCTGTCTTCTGTAACTGGGCTGATGGTATCCAGCTTACTTGTGGAGCCTATTGCCCACCCCACAGCTGTAAATAGTTTCAGATCCACCCCTGAACTAAAGGTACACACAGTTACATATTACACATAAGTATTGGGTCTCTTTCATCCCTACAAATATCTAACCTCCCCTGTTGGATCCCTGGATCCCTAGTGCTCCCAAAACCATTTTTGCTGTGGCACTCTCCCCAGACATGACAAACACTTAACTGGGGGACAAACTGAGCCAGCATGTGTTTCAATGTGCCCAAAAGGACAACAAATACAAAAGTGTATCAGCATACAATATCACTACTAATTGCAAAAAACATGGTTTATCCAGCCATGTGTGCCTCCCTTCAAAACTACCCTGCTAGCCCTACTGGCCTAAAAAGCAAACTTCCTTGTCTGGCCCCCCACAAAGGGACTTACTGACCCCAACCCTTGCCAGGCCCCCTCCTGCCTGCCATCCTTTCATTTGGCTTCCTTCCAGGGTTTACATTATGAACTGCCTAGGACTTTAGATAATCAGCATTTCAACTTAGCAAGGTTAACTTTGAACACTTACTCCAATTGCTTGCTGCTGCTAGGAGTCAACCCATAAGGGCTCCTGTGGCCTCCCTTGAGGGGGTGACCCATCACTCTCCCAAATGTGCCTTTCAGGTGCTGATGGTCTCTGCTACTCTCAAGGTGAGTTTCCTGGGGCTTCAATCTCTCCAGCTGCTCCCAATGTTCTTCTCTGGAGACCAGACATGAGGGGACCAGTGCTAACTGATCCCAGGAATCCTGTCCCTGCCACCATCCCTGGGACTGCAGGCCCCTACAGGCCAGTCACAGACAGAGAGGCTGGACTGCTCCTCTCTCTTCCCAGGCTCCAAACTCCAGTAGACAGTGCCCTGATGCCTTCCCCTTATACAGTTCTTTTTGGGAAGGGTAAAACCATTCATATTCATGCTCTTGTTTCCCCTCTTAGCTAAGTCAAGCCACTCACAGTATGAACATCCATACATCTCCAGGCAATCCCCGCAGAGAACAGCTCTTAGTGTCTGGCTTAAGCGTTCAAGTACTCTCTGGTAACCTGCCTCAAGCCAGCTAAGTAGAGAGAGGCTGGTTATACTCAAGGCCCCCAGAATTCTGTGGTTGCAGAATATTCTGCAGAATTAGCTTCATGCTACAGACTATATGTATAGCCTCAGAATTTATTGTTTTTCATATATTTTCATTCAAATATACAGTTTTTTCATAGTGCTTGGCTCCCTTCTTCATCTTGTTTATCCTGAACCCCTCCTCTATGCTTATCATATGATGCCATTGATGACATCACATCACATTTTAGCTAATGGCTGGACAGCACAGAAATGAAAAAAAATAATGCCACAGAAATCAGGACAAAGTGCCACAGAGCACTAGGGTCCCTGGTTATGCTCTTCACTGCCAAGAAATCCTTGTGACCCTGCAGCTATTTCCTGAAACTGGTGCAATCTCCTTTTGTGGGTGGTACTGCCCTCCTGGCATCATGATGAGGGAGGTAGAGCTAAGTCTACCCCTACCTTCAGCCAGTGCAGACTGGAACACTCAAGGGGCCTTCCAAGTGTACCATGTGGGACTATGTACAATATGTCCTAACTGTAGGAGAGGCAGGGCACATACTAACTACACAAATTTCTAACTTCTCTGAACCACATTACATTAACCATAATTAAATTGCTTGCACATTTAAAACCACAACTAGACTTCCCAAATTAACTGCTGCACATAGACACTGGAGACTCAAAGGTGCAGTTTGAAATGTTTATTTCATGCAAAAGAAGTAGGACATACATGGAGGAAATTATAATACAAAGCAGCAGGTAGTATCAGCAAGAATCACAAGGTTCAGTTCTTTGGAACAGCAGATAATGGATTTGCTCTTTGCTGAAATAACAGTTCCATTCTTTTTGGCTTGATATTTTAACAAAGAAACAGATAATGACAACAAAAAAAGAGCAGTGACAGTGCCTAAATTTCCATTACATAGAGCAACAACTTAAATAATAGGCTGTTGAATAAATAATCATAGTGCCATAATCACATTTTAAGTTCTATATCTCAAATAATAAATTGTATAGACAATTAAATAATTAATTAAATAATATACCATTATCATAAACACAGAAGGTGTGACAGATCTGTATGCAGAAATAAATATAAACAAAGTGCCATTAACCTACCTCCTGTTAATTTCCACATGTGTCCATATGACTGAAAGTAAGTGTTTCAGCTAAATAGTTTCCTGTGGGTCTATGTGATAATGGGGATCGCGGAAAGGCGATCAACATTAGGGTGAGTGTACATCGGTGAAAATCAATTTCGCCGATGTACACTCATGGCCCAGACCAAAAGGGTACTGAAAACATAGGTTTTCCTGCTTGCCACACCCCCCTACTAAAGGATTCTCAATTCCAGCGGGATGCATGTCAGGAAGGGTGAAAACAAAAAGAAAAGAATTCACGGACCAGTGCAAAAATACCGACGTGCCCAGCATCGAACCCAGCACCCTCCCAACCCTAGCTTATCACATTCCAGACAAGTATGACAGTCCTACACTATGGAAGTTGGCTCAAAAAGTTTCAGCGACATATTTGTGCAAAATACTGCTGGCGAGTAGTAAAGAACAAATCTAATTGGTACACACAATGTCGCTTTGGATTTCCTAGACGAGTTTGTCAGGATGGTGCCATGAATGACCTTTTCTCAGCAATGCGACACTACTTGAAGGCAAAATCAACCAAGAGGGTATACGAGTTACCCAGAGATGAGAAAGAGGTGTACATCAATGACTACAACCCAACTCTTCTCCTAAGGTGGCAAGCAAACATAGATGTTCAGTTTGTGGCTGATAACTCATTGACCCTGGTGCGGTACGTTACTTCGTACATAACCAAACATGAGCAGACTAGCTTGCAAAATCTTTGGGAAGATATTGCCAGTTCAAGCAGAAGCCTGACATCTCAGCTCTGGTCAATGGGCTTGAAGACTCTTTCACACAGAGAATGTGTAGCTTATGAAGCCAGTGACCATTTAATGGCTACACACCTGTACGGGAAGTCTGACGCTGTCCGGTTTCTCAAAGAGAAACGCAAACGTGTACTGATTCCTCATGCCGAAATTGAGGAGCTCGCTGTCAATAGACCTTCTTCAAAACATATTTTGAAGAATAACCTGATAGACACATACTACCCCCGTAAACATAGCGACATGGATGATATGTGTCTCTTTAAGGTGGATAAGTGGTATGACTACACGGCAAATGTATCACCTGACTCAACACGCCAGATTTACAAGGTGAATGGAGTGGATAGCTGTCTCATAAAGAGACACAAGCCATGGCTCATAGACCACTGTAAACTGCATCTAGGCACATCGGAGAGCAGAGAACACTATTACTTTGCTCTCCTATTCCTATTTAGACCCTGGAGAAGTGAGTCTGAATTAAAAAGGTGACTGCAATACATTCGAGGAAGAATTCAATCGCAGTTATGAGACTTTCAAAAGTGAATACTCAGAGACATACATACAGAGACTAGAGGCTGAGAAAGAACACCTTGAGAAGGCAGAGAAGCAGCTTCAGGAAGACACTCCTGTTAGTTCACAAGACAACATTGATCCAGAAGGACAAGCTGTTGTAGGTGAACCTCTGCCCTTAAATGACCCAGAAGTGTTAATGTCAGAAACTGAGACAGCCATGGAACATGGAACACACTCTACTGTCAACCCAGCTGACTTGAGAGAAAGACTAAATAAGCAGCAGCATACAGTTCACTCTCAAGTAGTTGAAGCTGTCCAACATGGCCTACAACATGAAACAAAAGAATGTGACTGTCGTGACTATAAGCCACTACTGATCTTTGTTAGCGGTTCAGCTGGCACAGGAAAGAGTTTCCTTATTGAAGCTATCACTGCTGAAATACAGAGCCTGACAGGGTCACCAATGTCTGTTGCTGTTACTGCTCCCACAGGACTAGCCGCATGCAACATTGGTGGAGTTACATTACACCATCTCTTTATGTTGCCAGTGGAACATGGCAGAACTGGAGAGTATCGTAAACTGTCATTTGATGTTGCATCTCAGCTCCATTCCATGTTCACAGAGATGAAGTTACTCATCATTGATGAAATCAGCATGGTCTCCAATGTCATGCTTGCCTGTATTCATCTACGTCTACAGCAGATCTTAGGTACTGACGATGGAGTTCCACTTGGTGGCAAAACTATTGTTGTGTTGGGAGACCTTTTGCAGCTTGCACCAGTCAATGCAGAGCATGTATTTACAACTCTAACTGCCAAGCAAGCTAAGAATATTCTCGGCTGCATTGCAGGCTATAACATATGGGAATTATTTACCTATGCTGAGTTGTCTGAGAACATGTGCCAAAGTGATGATCTGGCTTACAAATCACTTTTAGATGAAGCTTGGACAGGTTCTCTATCACCAGAACATATTTGTATGTTAAACGATCAGAGAATCACAGTAGATACTGCATCCATAGAAACAGCATGTAATGTTTTCAGCGATGTATACTCCACAGGGACACACATAGTGAGTCTTATGCCAGGACTAAAGAAATGCACTGACTTCAACAATCTAATGCTGCATAGAGAAAACCAAGAAATTGTAAGTCCGCATGCTGTTGATACAGTTGATGGTGTCATTCTTAGTCGCAACCTAGTAGCAAAGATGAGTGAATGACTCAGTGAACTCAAGTTAGATGTTACACGCACAGCTGACCTAGAAGCTGTTCTCACACTTTGTAAGAATGCACATATCATGCTATGGTGTAATCTAGATTTAGAACGAGGCATGGTAAATGGTGCAATGGGAAACATCACTGACTTTGTCTACAATGTCCAGAAGACATATATCGAGACACTTGTAGTTCACTTTGACAACATGGAACAGCCTGTACACATAGAACGGACCTGCGTAAAGTTCCAGGTATTTAAGGATATCGATGTAAACAGGAAACAGTTTCCATTATGTGTTGCATATGCTGTATCCATTCACAAATCTCAGGATTTGAGTTTGGATTCAGCAGTGGTGGACATAGGTACAGACATTTTCAAGGATGGCATGAGCTACGTGGCACTTTCACGTGTCTGCAGCCTTTCTGGGTTGCACATTATAACTCTAGCACCTCAGAAAATATGAGCTGACAAGCAATGTATTCTTGAGTACAACAGGTTGCATACTCCACATCAGCCACAAATGCCTTTAATACCACTGCCTACATATCTGGCTGCCTCACATCATTCAATCAAATCTACAGGTGTCAACAAACAGCCACAAGCTTCCAGAAGTGATTCAGCTCAAAAGAGTTCAACAAAGGCCACAACTTCAAATAAACAGTCACAGCCAGCAATTCATCAGAAATCAGTTGGTGTAGCTGCTGTACCAGCCTTTGACAATAGCACTAGAGTAAACTGCTATGCTAACTCAGCTATGCAAGTTTTCCTATACATGCCACACTTTGCGCTGGCAATATCTGCTTCACAGGACAATTCCCTATCAAATGCTTTGAAGCAAATTGTCAACATGACTTCTGACCAGTCTAACAACATACAGTAACTAACACCACTATGACAGGTGCTAGGTACATATGACGGATGTAGTACATTTGCTGCTGACATACAGCAAGACACTACTGAGTTTATGATGGCTGTCATAAACAACCTGGATGAAGACGGTACCCCAATGCGGCAGTACTTCACAATATCATATGTAACCAAATATGTATGTGTTTCATGTGGCCATTCACAGCGTGAAACCACAGAAGACATGCTGTGGATTACTCTTTTTGTCCCTCAAACCAAAAGTGTCAAATTTCAACGGCTATTCACCAATGCTCAATGTGGTCACACCTGTAAAAGGTGTGGAGGCAGATGCACTCAGTCCATATGTCTCAGGAGTTCATCTCAATATCTATTGCTTATCTTGCACAGGTTTGACTCCAACGGGCTCAGAGTTGACACTCCTATCACAGATTACACAGCTGGTAGAATAGTCTTCAACCAATCAGTGTTTGACACTCGCAGTATAATCTATCACCATGGCCAATCCATGCATTCTGGCCATTACACCTGCTTACTTAGGTACAGAACTGGATGGGTAGAGTGTGACGACTCTACAAGCAATTTTAAACAGATACTGCCACAACACTTAAAGAATACATATCTTCTAATATTGAAGTATTATGATGACCTTCATATTTCAGAAGAATTGAACAAAACATGTGGCATTGCTCAAATTACTAGTTTGTGACAGGAACAATCGTAGGTCAGTACAATTGTGATCAATCTGCAACTCTCAATAAACCATTGCATTTCAACAAAATGCTATACTGGCAGACACATTTCATGTACTATGACATCTAAGATCTTGTGTGGATCAGTGACAACATGGAAACTGTTGTAGTGGCTTCAATCGATGCCAACAGTATTCATGGTCACTAGAGAAACCATGCTTACACGTCTATCAAAGACTGTACATGTCAAAACAGAGGCCTTACTGCTCTCCTCTTCTGTACATATCTTTTAATGTTACTGTATCATACCCATACATAACAAGTTGCTGCCAGTTTGAAACTGTTGCTCTCTGCTGATAAAGATAGGTTCTCAGTAACCATCGTAAATAACTGAACAACCCTTGTCCCATTCACCAAACAGTGCACTCTGTCACAAGTTGTCTATCACCACTTGTTTTTGTCTATTGACTCTTGACATGTAGACAACAATATCATTCGTTCACCATGCAACAGTGTAGAACTATGCCTCCTTTATTTGTAATACTGATACTATACATATGTAAAAAGTAACAGCCTTTATTGATAATGCAAGAAGTTGAATGAAACAACTATAAATACCAAACAATTGCATCATATTATTAACTGACTTTGCCATGACTTTGTAATTACTTGTAAATAATATTGACATTCTTATTGCACCTTACCATTGTTACTAACCACTTTCATATTTCTACTAAAAGTATTAGTATAACAGAAAAGTACAAATAAATGTTTAACATATAATACAGCACTATACTGATTACATTAAATTAACCATTTCTTTGATAAAAAACAGCATACCATACACATTTTTTAACTTACTAGTTAAGAGTTAACATAGAAGCCAATGTAACAATTGAAAAAATGTTTTTTGTTCCTGTAAGAATATTCTATTTTTTTGTACTTGTCATATAAGTCATTCTAACCTGTGTTAACAATGTTGACAATTGTAAATCAGACTCTGTTACTGATCACAACGCACTTCATACCTGTTCCTGACAATATTTATGATCGCCTCTATTGAGGGGTCATGTGGGAATTTTCCATATGCGCCTAGTCAGTGACATATCGTTAAATGACAGTAATCAAATGTCACTGGAATCAGATTTTTTAATATTCTATTACTTAAACACTTAGCATATGGTTTTTCGCCCACCCCAGGAACAGCCACATTATCAGTCACACAATTACAACTAAACACTTCTGTATCATGTGTGTAATCACTGTTTAGAAGCTCCTGACATACCTTTATTAACATAGTACAAAAGTAATGGATGACACATAATTAGGACATGCAACTACTTTAAAAAAAACTGGTTTTGGCACTGGACGCCGAGAAGGCCTTTGACCGTATTGAATGGGGATACCTCTTTGAAGTTCTGAATAGATTTGGCCTGGGTGAAAGATTTGTGGCTATGGTGAGGGTTTTGTATACCTCTCCGCAGGCGGCGGTGCTAACTAATGGAATGTTATCAAAGCCATTTGACCTGTCTAGGGGAACAAGGCAGGGATGCCCACTTTCCCCACTACTGTTTGATCTGGCAATTGAACCTTTGGCCACAGCCATAAGGCAAAACCCAAATATCGAGGGAATGGTGGGGACAAGGGACCAATAACATAAACTGTCATTATATGTAGATGACATGATCTTGTATCGGGGTAATCCAGAGAGTTCTGTCCCCCTCTTATTGGAACTGATAGAGGGATTTGCCCTCTTCTCAGGATACAAGATAAATCTAGATAAGTCAGAGATAATGTATTTGGGAAAGAGGAGAATAAGAGGAAGTGAGTCTTGGGGGCTAAGGGAAGTCAGGTCATCTTTTAAATATCTGGGAGTAAATATTGGGAAGACTATCCTGGAATTATACGGATTGAATTACAGGCCACTGGTTGGGAGCATGGTAGCAGATATAAGAAGATGGAGAGCATTACTGATATCTTGAATTGGACGCATGAACCTTGTAAAGATGAATGTTTTGCCAAGGATCCTGTACCTGCTGCAGATGCTCCCAATGGGTTTGAGCAAGAAAGACAGTAAGAAATTAGAGAGGGCCTTTTCTGAATTTTTATGGCAAGAGAAAAGGGCCAGGATCAGTTTGGGCAGACTAAAATTAAATATAAAAGAGGGAGGGTTAAATTTTCCATATATAAAGGATTATTATCTGGCTACGCAGGTAAGAGTAATTAAGGACTTGATTGCCAAACCGGAAGTAGCCAGTTGGATAGATCTGGAAGAAATGGAGGGCCAGGGCAGATTATCAGCATACCTAACCAGAGGGGGAAAAGCGTATGTGGCACAGAGTCAAATAAACCCGATAGTGGTCATGGTGCTGGAAAGCTGGGAACAGATCAAAAAAGTCTTGGGAAGCACAAAGGTTGAAACAATGCTTCTATCGCTAAATAGAAACCCTTTCTTTTGCCCTAGGTTGGAAGACCAAGGCTTTGAGGAGTGGAATACTAGGGGGTACATAGTATAGGGGACCTCCTTAAAGGGACAGACATAAGCTCATTTCAGGAGCTTAAGGAGAGCAGAGGGATACCCAATAATCATTTGTTTAGATTTTTCAGGCCAGGGACTATTATAGGAAGCTGAGGAAGCAGGGGCCCCAGTCATCTCCATTGCAACAGATAGAGGCCTTGATTCGTAGAGCTAAGAGGGACCCTAAAGGAATGATAGGGGATGTGGCCCATGTACTCCGGGACAGTCTACGCGGTAGGATAAGCAATACCAAGGGGCTGTGGAAAAGGGACTTAGGAATCCCAATTTCTGATTATAATTGGGGAATCATGGTAGAAATGCATATGGGCCTATTGTTGTCAAATAAATATAAGGAATCAGCCTATAAATTTATACACAGACTTTTCTGCCCCCCAGTGATACTACATAGATACCAACCGGAGGTGTCGGATATTTGCAATGGATGTAATGAACAGAGGGGCACATACCTGCACTGCTTCTGGACTTGCCCTCAGTTGCAAATATTTTGGAAAAAGGTAGTGCAGAATAGGAAGGGGAATATGGGGATGGACAGCCCTCTTCATCCAATTGACCTATTGTTTGGTGTAGAGATGAGGGGGGAGAGGAGTGGGCCCCACATAAGAAGTGAATCAGGATTGTATTGTCACAGGCTAGACAAGCCATTTTGAATACTTGGGTGTCGGCAAAGCACCCTTCTATTGAACAATGGCGTGCTATGATCATTGGCACCTTGGTAATGGAAAAAAGGGCCTACCAAATTCAAGGTAGAATAGAGAATTTTGTATCTCTGTGGAACCCCCTTCTAACAACATTAACCATGGAGGAAGCAGTGATCCTATAGATGGGGGCCTGAGGCACGAAAGTAGGGTTAAGGGGGTTCAATCCAAAACAAAAATGGGAAATGTGGCATAAATGAAATGTAGGTTGGAATCTCAATGTGAGTATAGGAGCTGAATAAAAGATATGGAGTGATTTGCATGGAGCAGAGTATATGAACTACTAAGAAGATGTGGACATATGTAAATAGTTAGTAGAGTCTTTTTATGTTTCATGTAAGTGTATAATGTCAGTGTGATTTTTTCCTTTTTGATTAATTTTATGTGTATAATTGTTCATGTATGTACAAAATCTAATAAAAATGTTAAGCAAAAAAAAAAAACTTAATATTCTTTACCAAAGTCTCTTCAAGTTTAGTAGCAAATACATAATGAAGAGCCACAGGTTCAGCTTGAGTATCACAACTTCAGGAGCAAACTCAGAAAGCACTTCTTAACACAAAGAGTAGTGAACACTTAAACATCACTGTAAACACAGAACACCTACTTAAAGACAGTGACCACTTAGTAAAGAACCAGGTATATGCATAAAAGGTAGATAACAACCCCACCAGCAAAAGATGGGAGAACACTGCAGGGATAGCAAACACCTAACGTCAAGATGTGTACCATGTTAAACAACAATAAATAGAACACATTACCTTCTTATGCTACCTTTTTGTCTGTTACCTTCTTATGCTACCTTTTTGTCTACACTTTATTATAATATCACATACTTGCTCCAATTCATATAATCCAGTCACTATAAATGTGACATATTAACATATATTCCAAGCAATGATTACACACATACAAGGATTGTATTGTGAGACTGATTTGGTAAACAAAATACAGTCTTAATTGGGCCTTTTTTCAGTTGAACCAATTGGCAATAAATCTTTTCAAATCATAACCACCTGTGTTGAGTCTTTACTTAAAATAGCATAACGACATTAGAACATAAGTGTTGTCTTTATTAACCATGCAAATCAACTGCAACAAATAGTGCAACAACTATATCTCCATGAATTTCTTTGGTTGCTATGCTGTCCACTCAGTATCACAACATAGGCAACAATGTGGCACATTGCATGTCACACTTTCCATAATTCCTAAGAGTGTAAAAAAGTCAGCAATGTACTTACTTTTCCTGTGCCTATACAATCATCATATAGTAATTACTGTACCAAGATGCCGCACATCGGCACCCAACAGTACACAGCTGTGACTATACACTAAGGATGTGGTCACTGCCTTGTCTACTTCAATTCTCTATTTAAGCTTCTGTAACTCCCAACTGTGGTAACTTAATTATACCTACAATTACAGAGGTGTGCCACAGATCTCCAGTCCCACATGGTTCCTATACATAACCAGTCATAATGTAGTACACATATTGGGAGGCACAGCAGCTCTAGTTGCCTAAATCCATGCAAATCTGAACAAAGGTAACTACAGTTTCCCTGTAATCAGTCGTGTGGCATTGACATACAAATAGTCACCTGTCTTGTGTGTGTGTGCACTGACATGTACCTACCCTGACTTGTGTTCTGTATCTCCACTTACAATGTATTACCTACTGTCACATTTGTAGACACACAGCCTGCCTGAATCCATTCAATTTGCAACTGTGCTAACTGGACTATTCCTGTAATCAGAGAGCTGTACAACTGATGTACATTCCCTATCATTTCTTGTGGCTGTTTACTTGGGATGAAGCAAGTGCTATGAAAAACCAGTCCCCCCATCACACTGTTTACCTCCATGTTTTTTCCTATTCTGTATCATCAACTCAATGTACAATATGTGGACTAGGTGTTCATACAGTGATTTACAGATCTCCTGTAATTCCTAAGTTAACTATCATGTACCACACTTACATCTACTGTCAGTATACAGTCAGACTGCAGTACCTGGTGTAGAAAGCTGTGTGGCATTCTACCTAAGCACATGCAGTTGTGAATGTACAGTCAGTATCAGTAACTGGTATGCATGTGTAAATTGTCTGTGTAAAGCCATAGAAACCTTAACTGTGCTAAGTTGTGTAACCCCTTTGTTACCCGGGGTTACTAGAATCCCAGTAAGACCTAGTGGTAGGCAGGGAAGGCAGCTTGTGAAACTCCAGTTAAATGGGTTTCACACTGTCTCACTCTGTTCTCAGTCTCAGTTGAGACTGAGGGATGACATCACCAATAGAACTTTCACAGCTGCATGAGCCACATTGGAAATTGCAGCAAAGGGAGTTAGATAGAACATTGGGAGTTTTGAAGTCAGAGTCTTCAGTTGGTGTTCAGTGAGTGAAGTTGGAAGTTGGGAGCTTGCTGGTAAAACAGCTCAGTGAAGGCTCCAGGAGCCTCAGCCCTGACAAAGGGCTACTTTTAAGTAATAGGGTGTGTGTCTCCACCTTAAAGAGAGACACAGAAGATTACTGAAGTGGTGGAGACTGCTGTTTTCAGGTCTCAGTGCCCCTTCCCTCCGGGGGGGATGAAAAGGTTTCCCTGCAGATTCCTGGGGCAACCCTCTAGTTCTGCTTGTGGAGGAAAGCTGCCTGCTCATTCCAGTATTTATTTGGGAGAAAAAGAAGATTTGTGAGTTGCCTGTGGGGCACCTGCAATGTGAGGGTGAGTGTCTGCTCTGGCTAAAAGGGCATATGTTTTTGACCCTGGGACTTGTGTGACAATGTGGGGATTGAACTACTAAATATTGGGAAGCCTAGAGTAATGGGCTAAGCAAGTTAAAAGTAGTTTCAAGTTCAGAGTATGTTGGGATGCAAAGATTATGTAGAGGTGATGTGGCAGACGTCTACCCTTAATCTACATTTGGAAGTTCAGAAAAGGAATTTTTCAGTTTCCAGAGAAATGGCCAGGTATTGGCTGTGGGAGCTGGAGGTGGGTGGCCCCCCATCTTTAGTGACCAGGCCCACCTCTATGGATTTCTTCTGTGAATTTCAACTTTGCCTCAGGCACTTGGCCAGTGATGGGGGAAGTACCCAGACATGGGGTTGTAAGGAAAATTCTCTCTAAGAGTTGTAGACTCTAGTGTGGTTTGGGGAGCCACAACAGAATAATTGGTTCATTCCTCCAATGGACCATGATGGGATAATTGGTTCATTCCTCAAATGGACTGCGGATCAAGTGGCCGGCGGGGGAGCCGGGCCAGTAGAGAAAACCCAAGTGTGTACAAGTCAGGCTGTGTACCCAAAGCTGCATGTAAGTCTGGGCTGTGTGCCTGGTGGGTTTAGAGCCTGAGGGATGGAAATAGTGATAAAGTGTTCTGTTGTCTCTAATCTGCAATACCAGGAAATGTAGCCCCATGGGGGTCCGTCTATGCTTTGCTTGTTCAGCTAGGATGTGAATAAAAGCCACACTGAAGAATCCCATTCCTGGTTCTGGACATTACAGTTATTGCTTCCTGTTGTTCGGATTTACTTGGGTGCCCCTGTGCAGAGTAGCCAAACCTAGGTCCCCTGTGCCGAGTAAACTCATCCTCCCCAAACCCAGGTCCCCACCAGGTACTGCTGTCAGCTTCAACAGCATGCCACCTGTCATTTTGGCAAAAAGTCAGGGGTGAGGGGTTACAGTTGTGTATATCAACAATTACAGACCAGTACCATTAATGTTGCTTGCCTCATTCTTGCTGTGCATCTATACTCATGATGCAGTTCAAACTTTGGGGAAGGGGGTATTATCTGTGTCAGCCAACACAAACACTAAGTGTCCTAACCTGAGTGTCACTGAAACCACTGATGTCTACCACTGATGTCCATACCCTCAGCTCTTCTGTGGGTCTCTACTAAGGATCCAGTACCTGGTGTTGCAGTTTGAAGACACATTACCTGACTGAAGCCATTCAAGTGACAACAATGCTAACTACACTTTATCTGTAATCAGGAAGTTGTCAAACTGATCTGCATCACCCTTCTTTGCCTCCGTCTCTTCTCTTAACATACAGCAAGTCTATAACTGTTACTGTTACCATGGCTCTCCTCCCCACTTCCATGTGTGTCTGTCTCCCTCTGTGCAACTCTTGATCAGGAGGAATATGTGCCACATGATGACTTCACACATACTAAAACAGTGGCACCAAACAGAAATGTAAATCTATATGGTAGCAGAAATCAAAACAGAAAGGTAAACAATTCTAAAAATCCTGAATCTAATAGAGTGACATTAGTGCAGGTCCCTTTGGGCACCATGCTTCTCCACCACAAAACACTAACATCGACAGTACTAAAATATACTAAATGTTAAACAGCAGCGGGAGCATGGGGCCCTACCAAGTACGCACCCCAACACACAAAAACAATAATATACAGTACTGTAAAATACAAAATGTACTAGTGATAGGAGCGCGGGACCCTTCCGGCCCCGCGCTCCCACCATGTAATGCGGCAGGCTGGGCTGGAGAAGTGCAAAGGGGGGTTGAACCCTAAAACTGAATTCCCTTGCTTTTGTCACTGTGGCACAACCCTAACTGATGCAGTAAACAGAGTTATTTGCATCTAATTTCTCTTGTTTTTGAAAATAGTAATGAGAAATAGTGAACATAATGCAGCAACAGGAGCACGGTGCCCTCCGGGCACCACGCTCCCACCACATAATATAGCAGGGTGGTCTGTATAGGTACAAAGGGGGGGGCTTCAACCCTAACACTGAATTTCCTCACTTTTGTTACTGTGGTACAACCCTAACTGACGCAGTAAACTGAGTTATTTGCCTCTAATTTTCCTTGTTTTTGAGAAAAATAATGACAAATAGTAAAAGTAATGCAGCGGCGGGAGCATGGGATCCTTTGGGCACTGCGCTCCCACCACATTTTATAGCAGCGGAAAGGCGGGGCCCTGTGGGCCCCGCACTCCCACCACATAATTACCCTTGTTTTTGAGAATAATAATAATGAGAAATTGTGAATGTAATGTGGATGGGCCCGCCGGCCCCACCACATGATGTCTTGTCACATACTTACATTGTGCCCACAAACACAAATCGTTATGCGCATGCTGACGTAAAGCGAAACAGAAAGAGAAACAGTACTGTAGACAGAAATGTGAAAAACAACGCAAACACAACCACAAATGAAAACCCAAAGGGTAATGCACATAGTGGCGTAAACATGAACGGTAAGTGAAACGAGTATGGAACCGCAAGCAGAAATGGTAATGGTAACAGTAATGTAAGCACACAGGCTGTTTTTCCCCAAAAGCTGTATACAGAAAGACAGTGAGTACACAGAATGTATGCACTATAATGATTCTCAGAACAGAAAAATGAGGACTTGGAATAGTAAATTGGTTATATCTCAGGAACCGTACAACATAGAAAAATAATTTAAGAGTCATATGAATTATCACTTTCCTGGCTAGTTTTGTGCTTAGCTCCCATCAGAGGGCTAAACACTTTTTCAACAAAAAGTCTGTATCTCGCACCGTTTCCGAGATAAGGGCCCTGAAGGGCGCACCGAATGCTGTAATGTTATCTTATGGGAAAAAAACAGAAGTTCGGAGTGCCATTACTTTGCCTCCCTATAATATTTTTTCACCAAACCACTGAAAGGCACATCTGCCAGATGTTGGCTGTCTTCCCTGCAAATGTCAACCCAAAAGACCAAACCATTATTTTGTAGCAGGGCGCCAAACGATTGCTACAATGCGTCATATGCTGTAATGTTATCCTATGGGAAAAAAATGTCAACTTTGGAGTACCATAACTTTGCTGCCATGTAATATTTTTTCAATGAAACACTGAAAGTCACATCTGTGAGATGTCGACTGTGTTCCCTCCAAATTTCAGCCCAAAACTTCAAACCGTTATTTTGCAGCGGGGTGCCAAAGAATTGCTGTCATTTTCCCACAGCCTAGAGAAGTACTGTCGCAATTTGCAAAAGCTTTGGCAAAAATTTGCAACACTTTCATCAGTACGACACTACTTTGCGAAAGTACTTTTTCCAGAAATCTGAAAATCATATTTCTGGGGTGTTTTACCCCAAAATAAAGACATGGTTAGCATCCTTAGGGTCCGACTAGGTGAATACAAAAAGAATTAGGTTGCTAGAGAGTCCCAAGTTTAAATGCCAAGCATTTTTCTGATCACCAAATGAAAACAAAATGGCAGATTTGTGACAGTAAAAGATCCATTTGCGAAAGTAAAAACTGCATTTGCTACACTGTCGAACTTTTTGTTAATTTTTCCCATTGACTTATAATGGGAAACTGTTTTTTGAATAACTTTTGAACCGTTTAATATTTTTTCATGAAATCTTCAAAAGGCACATTGGGGACCCTGACTGCATGTTCCCTGAAGAGTTGGGACCAGTCACGCAAACCATGCGACCTGTAGAGACGACCAAAGAATTGCAAAAAAGCGTAAACATGCACACAGATCACGCTTAATAACTCCACAGCAGTATGTCCGAACAATACTAAAGTTAGCAGATCCCAAGATGTATGGTTCTTGATCATATATTCCAAATTTCAGGCAAATCCGTTGAACGGTTGCAAAGTTATTAAGGTGCAACATTTTAGGTTTAACGTAAATGGCTCCTCAACCCTAACTATGGTAGCACTACTGTACTACCATGATATATATATATATATATATATATATATATATATATATATAATAATATTAGAGGCAAAAACTCCATTTAATGCATCAGTTAGGGTTGTTCCATGCACAAAAATGAGGAAATTCTGGTGTAGGGTTGAAAACCCTTGACTCTGCCCACCCCCAACTGGCATTTGGGTGCACATTGGGGTATTCGTCCCACTCTCACCCCATCACATGTGTAAAGAAGCAGAAGTATAGGAGAATGGGGGAGTTAGGAGACGAAGACCGCAATGTGCACCCCAATGCCAGTTGAGGGGTGGACTGGGGGTCAAGGGGTTTTCAACCCCAACACCGAATTTCCTCACTTTTGTCACTTTGGAACAACCTAACTGATGCATTAAACAGAGTTTTTTGCCTCTAATTTCCCTTCTTTTTGAGAATGATCGCAAGAAATAGTAAATGTAATGCGGCGGTGGGGACAAGGCCCTCCGGGCCCTGCGCTCCCACCACGTGATGTCTTGTGACATAGTAACAGGAACAGCAATGCAAACAGAAGCGCTAACAGTGGCACACATGGTAACACAAGCGCAAATGAGAACAGAAAGGGTAACGCACACAGTGGCATAGATGGGAAAGGTCCACCATGTGATGTCTTGTCACATAGTAACACGGTGCCCACAAATGAAAATGGTAATGGGCATGGTGACGCAAAGCAAAACAGAAGGAGAAACAGTACTGTAGACAGAAATGGTAAAAAATAATGGAAACGCAAGAGCAAATGAAAACGCAAAGGATAACACACATGGTGGTGTAGACGTGAACGGTAAATGAAATGGGTACGGAACTGCAAGGGGAAAGGGCAACAGTAACAGTAATGGAAGCACACAGGCTGGTTTTCCCCAAAAGCTTCATAGAGAAAGACAGTGAGTACAAAGAATGTATACGTAATAATGGGTCTCGGAGCAGAAAATGAGGAGTTGGAATACTAAATTGCTTATATCTCAGGAACCATATGATGTAGGAAAAAAATTTAAAAGTCAGATGATTTATGACTTTCCTGGCTAGTTTTGTACTTACCCCTCATTAGGGGGCTAAGAATTTTTCTGATGAAAAGTCCGTATCTTGCACCGTTTCTGAGATACGGGCCCTGAAAGGCGTGGCGAACGCCATAATGTTATTCTATGGGAAAAAAACAGAAGTTTGGAGTGCCATAACTTTGGCTCCCTGTAATATTTTTTTCACCAATCCACTAAAAGGCACATCTGTGGGAAGTTGGCTGTCTTCCCTCCAAATTTCAGCCCCAAAAACCGAACCGTTATTTTGCAGCAGGGCGCCAAAGGATTGCTGCAATGCGTTGAACGCCGTAATGTTATCCTATGGGAAAAAGTGTCAACTTTGGAGTGCTGTAACTTTGCCGCCGTGTAATATTTTTTCAATAAAACACTGAAAGACACATCTGTGAGATGTCGGCTGTGTTCCCTCCAAATTTCAGCCCAAAACACCAAACTGTTCTTTTGCATCGGGCTGCCAAAGAATTGCTGTCATTTCCACAGCCTAGAAAGTACTGTAAGCAATTTAAGCTTCATAAATTCATTCGACAGTGTCGCAAGTCACAAAAGTACTTTGTGAAAGTACTTTTTCAGAAATGTAGAAAAACATATTTGTGGTAAGCTTTTATCTCAAAATAAAGACATGGCTAGTATCCTCATGGTCCGACAAGGTGAATACAAAAAGAATTAGGTTGCTAGAGAGTCCAAGTTTTAATGCCAAGCATTTTTCGATCACCAACTGAAACAAAATGGCAGATTTGAGACGGTGGGGCACATTTGATAGTAAAATCTGCATTTGTGACATCAGAACTGTTTGTTATTTTTTTCATTGACTCTATATCGTGAACTGTTTTTGAATAATTTTGAATATTTAATATTTTTTCATTTACCAAAAGGCAATAACGGGACCCTGGTGGACACATTCCCGAAGATTTCTGACTGGTCGCACAAACCATGCGCCTCTATAGTCGCTAACCGAATTCCAAAAAGCGATAACGCATGCACAGATCATGCTTAATAACCCACAGCCATATATCTGACACAATTACAGATCCCAGTGTAGACCTGATCATGTATTCACTCAGGTACCACAGTTAAAAGAGCAGGCAAATTTTACCAGCCACAATGGCTCCTCAACCTTAATTCATGGCAGCACTACTGTGTTACTATAATATTTATATATATATATATATATATATATATATATATATATACACATATATATATATATATTGAGTACGGTAGTGCTGCCAGTTAGGGTTGAGGAGCCATTTCTATGTTAAACCTCAAAATTTTGCACCTAATAACTTGCAACTGTTTGATGGATTTGCCTGAAATTTGAAGTACATGATCAAGAACCATAGGCCTTGGGATCTGCCAAGTTTTGTACTGGTCGGGTATATGATTTATGGAGTTATTAAGCGGATCTGTGTGCACATTTTTTTCGGAATTCTATGGTCGCATTCACAGGTTGTGTACAGTTTAGGACCGGCCCAAAATCTCAGGGAATAAGAATAGTCCTGACATGCCTTTTGAATATTGTGAAAATATTAAACGGTTCAAAATTATTCTATAAAACAGTTTCCCATTATAAGTCAATGAAAAGTTAACAAAAGTTCGACAGTGTCAGAATGCATTTTTACTTTCGCAATGGGCTCTGTTACTTTCGCAAATCCTATTTTGTTTTCAGTTGGTGATCAGAAAATGGTTGGCATTTAAATTTGAAACCCTCTAGCAACGAATTTTATTGTATTCACTTAGTCGGGCCCTGAGGATGCTTGCTGTGTCTTTCTTTTGTGGTAAAACACCATAGAAATGTTTTCAACTTTGAAAAGTACTTTTCGCAAGAAATACTTAAGTTTCACGAAAGTGTCGGAACTTTCGTGCGAAAGCTGCAATTTCACAGTAGTTTTCCATCTGTGGAAAGTGAGTTGTGATTCTTCGCACCGCGCCGCAAAAGAACCGTTGGAGTTTTTGGCTGAAATTTGAGGAACGGAGCTAACATCTCACAGATGTGCCTTTCAGTGGTCTGGTGATAAATATTACACAGTGGCAAAGTTACGGCACTCCAAAGTTGATGCTTTTTCCCATAGGATAACATTACGGCGCCCGATGCATTACAGAAATCCTTTTGATCCATGCTGCAGAATAACGGTTTGGTCTTTTTTGCTGAAATTTGGAGGGAAGACAGCCAAGAGACCACAGATGTGCCTTTCAGTGGTTTGGTGAAAAAATATTACAGGGAGGCAAAGTTATGGCACTCCGAACTTATCTTTTTTTCTATAGGATAACATTACGGCGTTCGCCGTGTCTTTCAGGGCCCGTATCTCGGAAACGGTGCGAGATACAGTCTTTTCGTCTGAAAAATTATTTTAGCCAGGAGAGTTGTAAATAATATAACTTTAAAAATTTTTTTTTTACGTCGTATGGTTCCTGAGATATTACATATTTAGTATTCCAGGTTCTCATTTTGTGAGCCGATACTTATTATTATGCATACATTATTTGTACTCACTGTCTTTCTTGTGTAGGTTTGGGGAAAACCAGCTTGTGCACTTACATTACTGTTACTGTTGCCCTTTCCGCTTGGCGGTTACGCATCTGCTTCAATTATCATGATGTTCTGCGCACGGTCATGCGCGCGTATCCTTTGCGTTTCATTTGCGCTATGCTTGTTATTTTTTGCCATTTGTGTCTACAGTACTGTTTATTTTTTCTGTTTCACTTTATGTCACCATGCCCATTGACATTTCTGTTTGCAGGCACCATGTTACTCTGTGACAACAGATCACGTCGGGTACAATGTTCCCGCCTCACTCCATCGTGTTCGTACCCTTTCTGTTCTCATTCGTGGTTGCATTACCTTGAGCGCTACTGTTAGTGCTTCTGTTTGATGTTATGTTCTGTTAGTATTATAAGACATCATGTGGTGGAGTGTGGGGCCCTGCCACTGCATTACATCTACTATTTCTCGTTATCAATTTTCAAAAAGAAGGGAGATTAGAGGCTACAAAAAAACTCTGTTTAATGCATTAGTTAGTTGTTCCACAGCCACAAAAGTGAGGAACTCCGTGTCATGGTTGAAAACCACGCTTGACTCTCGCCACCACCCCCTGACTGGCATTGGGGTGCATTGGGACTCAAGGGTTCTAACTCTCACCATTCTCCTCAAGTACTTTGCTGTTTTACACACTTGACAAGTAGTTACATCTAATGACAAACTTCAATGTGCATCCTGGTCTTAAACCTTGTTCAGTAAATGGTTTACCTCATCATGTATGGTCAATAAATGATTAACATAAGGTTGTTAGGATGTCTGGAGGAATTACAAACCTCCATTTACCACATCATGTGGCAGGATCGTTGTTATCTTGTGTCACTGTAAGCGCTATTACTTATGCTCTCATTTTCACTTCTGTTACTATATGTGCCACTGTTAGCGCTTCTGTTTGCATTGCTGTTGGTGTTAGTAGACAAGACATCACCAGCAGGGTCGGGTAGGCAGTGAGCAGCCAATGTCAGACAAAGTTAGGTAGTATATTGTAATTGTAGGTAGATGACCACACAGATGTATTTGTAACCGCTATACTGTATACCCTCAGCTTGTATATGTACAATTGTGTTCTATTTGATCTACTGTTACTTTCTGGGTCACCCTGAAAAGGGATGTCCGGGACTTGTAATATGTTATTAACAATTACAATAATGCATGATGGGGGTTATGTTAATGGTCTGTTAATCACCTGTAAGGGTGTACTGTGGCATGAGGTAGCCAAAGTTATATATGTCCGATAGGTGATTAACTGACTATATCATTGTCAGTCAGTAATGCTCTTTTATTGCTATTATAATAAAAAATTTAAAACTGTTTCAGTTCTGTTCAGGAAATGTTTAATTCTGTATGTATGTAAATTAAAGATTACAGAAGTCTGTTAGAATGTTTGCAGCCGTCAGAAAGCTCAGTTTCTGAGACCCTTTTATAATTAATTAATAAGATGACAGCAGCAGGGCACGGTCTTTTAATCGCCTAGGGTGTGCTGGACGAGGTGTATTGAGTGGCATGTTCTCATGGTAAGATTGACTGACCACGACACAATTCTTGAGAGGACTTTTTTCCATAATAATGGCATGTTTAAATAGTTTTAAACCTGTTCAGTACATCGTTAACCTCTTCTATGGTAATAAAAGATTACAAGGGTAGGATGTTTTTAGCGAATGAGAAACGCCATTTTGTCAGACTCTGAGCACACATAGTAGTGATTGAATGGTTTATTTATAGTTCCAGCTGTTTCTGTTATGTGTGTGCAATTTCTTGGTATAGTAATGTATAGGGTCAGGAAAAGTGTTCATTGTTGAGTTTTTATAGTTAGAATTCTGTCAATGTGACATGCAATGTCCCACATTGTTGCATATGTTGTGATACTGATGTATGTCATAGGCACCAAACAAACGATGGAGGTATAGTTGTAGCAGTATTAGTTAACATTGGATTTGTATGCTTGGTTACAGACACTTATTTTATGTCATAATGGTATTTAAAGCAAGGAGTCGGCCACAGGTGTTGGTGAGCCCAAAATTTACGCCAATTTGTCAAATGGAGAAAAGGTCCAATCAAGAGTGGAATTTAGTTAATCAGAAGCAGTCTCACTACATTCTTTTGTATGTGTGCAATCATTGCTTGTCATATATGTAAATTGTAAGAATAATAAGAACTGTATAATATGGATTGAGTAAGTAAGATAATATAGGAAACTAATCAGGTGTGTTTCTAGTCATTTTCAGTACTCACTACTCTTACGTGAGGAAGTGTTTTATTATCTGACTGGAATTTAATAGTCAGGCTGAAGCTAAAGGCCTACTATATATTTACTATTGAATGTGAATGCAGTTTGTAAAAATGTGGCTTTTTTAAAATGGTTGTATGTTGTAATTAGTGTAGTGCATTACTTGTGGTATAGTTAATAAGGCAATGTCAGAGGTTGTGAAGTGTGATTTACACATGATAGACAAGTGTTTTGTTGTAATTGTGTGATCATATGTGGATGTTCCTGGGGTGGGTGAAAACCATATGCTGACTGTCTCAAGTAGTACAATATACAAAAATTTCATTTTGTGACATTTGATTGGTATTATTTAACAATATGTCACTGACTAGGCTGAAATGGAAAATTCCCACCCGACCTCAATTGAGGCAATCATAAATACTGTCAGAACAGGTATGCAGTTTGTTGTGATCATAACGAGTGTCTGATTTACAATTGTCAATATTTTACATACATTAGAATTACTAATGTGACAAGTTTAAAAAATATTTTCACATGAACAAATGACATATTATCACCTTACATTGTCAAAATTCTAATTTGTAACACTAAACTGTGCATGGAATGCATTTTTAACAAACTTATATTAATGAATAGTTACTATAGTGTTGAATAATATGTAAAACATTCACTTGTACTTTAGTGCTACGACTAGTATTTTTAGTCACAGGTATAAAACTAGTCACAATAATGTACAATTGAATACAAATGTTTATATTATGTACAAGTAATTGCAAACACATTAAAAGTCAGTAAATGAGATCTGCAATTGCTTTTATTTACAGTTGTGTAATTCAGCTTCTTGCTTTTTATCAATAGGTCGTTATTTACATATGTACAATACTATATTACGCATGAAAGCCTGATAGTTCTCACACTGTTGCATGGTGACCAATGATGTTCTATATCAAGAGTCAATAGACAAATTGAAGTGTTGATAGACAATCTGTGACAGAGTGGAATGTTGAATGTTAGAAGTGTAGCCTGTTATTTACACAATAACTGAGAAGTTCTTTGTTTGCAAAGAGTAAGAGGTTATAAGTCATATCAATTTGTTGTTATATATGGTTGATACATGGATGCTTAAAGATATGTACAGAGGAGGAGAGCAGTAAGTCCTCGCCCTTAGATGTACAATCTTTTGATATATGTAATCATGGTTTCAGTGACCATGAATATTGTTGGCTCGGTCAGCCACTACAACAACTTCTGGTGTAGTCACTGATCCACACAAGATCTTACATGTTACACTGTATGGAATGTCTCTGTCAGAATTGCATTTTGTTGAAATTGTATGGTTTGTTTAGAGTCGCATTATACAACATTGTAATGAGATGAATGTTTTGGGACAAAGTAGTCATGTTTTAAATGTAACATGTTTTATCCTATTCTTCTGAAATATGGGGGTTATCATAATTGTTCATTAGATCAAATGGAAGTGTTGCAGACAACTTGAGACAGAGGAACTGTTTGTTGAATGTTAGTAGTGTTGTTAGTTTACTATGATAACTGAGAACTTTCTTTGTTTGCAAAGAGTAACAGTTTATAACTCATATAAATTTGTTGTTATGCATGAGTTGATACATGGATAATTAAAGATATGTACAGAGGAGGAGAGCAGTAAGGCTTCAGTTTTTTAGATGTACACCTGATAGACATGTAATCATGGTTTCTAGTGACTGTGAATATTGTTATCTGATTGGCTACCACAACAATTTTCATGTAGTCACTGATCCACACAAGATCTTACATGTTACAGTGTATGTAATGTCTCTGTTAGAATACTTTTGTTGCAATTGTATGGTTTATTTACAGTCGCTTACATGCGAACATTGTAATGAGGCATGAATGTTTTTGAACAGAAGTCATTTTTAAATGCAATATGTTTTGTCCTATTCTTCTGAAATATGAAGGTTGTCAATTCTTCAATATTAGGATATGCATTTTCAAGTGTCGGCAGTCTCTTGTTTAAACGGTTTTGTAGAGTCATCACTCTGCAACCATCCAGTTCTGCATCTTAGTAACGAGGTGTAATGCCTGAATGCATGGATTGACCATGGTGATAGATTATACCAGAGTGTCAAACACTGATTGTTGAAGACTATTCACTAGCTGTGTAATCTGTGATAGGAGTATCAACTCTGGAGTCTGCTGGGGTCAAATCTGTGCAACATACAACAGATACGGAGATGAACTCCCTGAGACGTAGATGGACTGAGTGCATCTGCTCACACCTTCCACAGGCATGACTACATTCAGCATTGAACAGGGCTGTCAAATTTTGACACTTTTTGTTTTAGGACAAAGAGAGTAACCACAGCATGTTTGTGTGTGGTTTCACGCTGTGAATTGCCAGCATGAAACATTATACATATTTGTAAATATATGTTACTGTGAAGTACCGCATTGAGTGCCGCCATCATCCAGGTTGTTATGACAGCTTCATCATAAACCCAGTAGTGTCTTTTACAGTATGTCTGCTGCAAACGATTACATCCAGCATATGTAGCTAACACCCGTCGTAGTGGTGTTAGTGACTGTACATTGTTAGAGTGGTTGTGAAGTCATGTTGATAATCTGTCAAAGCCGCTATTAGGATATTCAGAAGTATATTGCCTGCACAACCGCGGCATGTGTAGAAAACTTGCATAGCTGAGTTAGCATAGTAGTTTACCTATAGCTGCTGTGTCAAAGACTGGTACAGCAGCTACACCAACTGATTTCTGATGAATTGCTGGTTGTGAATGTTTACTTGAAGTTGTGGCCTTTGTTGCACTCTTTTTGTTGAATCACTTTTGCTGCTTGCTGTTTGCTGCTACCTCTAGCTGTGACTGAATTGTGAGACAGACAGATGGAGCAGTGCATAAAAGACATTTGTGGCTGATGTAGAGTACGTAACCTGTTGTACTCAAGAATACATTGTTTGTCAGCTTGTATTTTCTGAGGTGCTATACTAATGATGTGCATCCAGAAAGGCTACGTATACTTGAAAGTACGACGAGTTCATGCCATCCTTGAAAATGTCTGTATTTATGTTCACTATTGCTGAATCCAAACTCAATCCCTGAGATTTGTGAATGGAGATAGCATATGCAACACATAATGGGAACTGCTTTTCTGTTTACAGACATCCTTGAAATCCTGAATTTAACGCAGTTTCATCTATGTGTACAGACTGCTGCATGTTGTCAAAGTGTACTATAAGTGTCTCAATATATGTCTTCTGGACATTGTAGACAAAGTCAATGATGTTTCCATTGCACCATTTACCATACCTTGTTCTACATCTAGATTACGAGCGAGTAATATATGCGGCATTCTTCAAACTGTGAGAACAGCTTCTAGGCCAGCTGCTCATAGAAACATCTGACTTCAGTTCACTTAGTCGCTCAGTCATCTTTTATTAGCTCTATTAAGAATAACGCCATCAACTCGCATGCAGAGTTACAATCTCTTGGTTTTCTGCAGCATTATTAGATTGTTAAATTAGCGTGATTAGTCGCGGGCATAAGACACACCATGTGTCTGCCAGCAGAGATATTGATGAAGACATTATATTGTTTCATGCATGTACTATGTACTGTGATTTTTCTAATCTATTTAACATACAAACATGTTCTGGTGATAGAGAACCTGTACAAGCTTCATCCAAAAGTGATTTGTGTTAGATGCACCACTTTGGCGCATGTTCTTGACAACTCAACATAGGTAAATAATTCCTATATGTTATAGCCTGCAATGCAACCGAGGTATATTCTTAGCTTGTTTGGCAGTCAGAGTTGTAAATACATGCTCTGCATTGACTGGTAAGTTGTAAGGTCTCCCAACACAAGTATACTTTTGCCACCAAATGGCACCCCATCTGTGGTACCTAAGATTCGTTGTAGACGTAGATGAATACAGGCGTTCATGACATTGGAGACCATGCTGATTTCACTACGATTAGTAACTGTATCTTTGTGAACATGGAATGGAGCCGAGATGCAACCTCAAATGACAGTTTATGATACTCTAGTTCTCCCATGTTCGACTGGCAACATAAAGAGATGTAATGTTACTCCACCAATGTTGTATGCTGCTGTCCTGTGGGAGCAGTTACAGCAACAGACATTGAAGAGCCCGTCATACTTGGGATTTCTGCAGTGATGGCTTCAATCAGGAAACTTTTCCTGTGCCAGCTGAACCGCTAACAAACATTAGTAGTGGTTGTGAGTGCAGTCACATTGTTTTGTTTCATGTAGTATGCTATGCTGACAGCTTCAACTACTTTGAGAGTGAACTGCATGCTGCAGCTGATTTAGTCTTTCTTAAGTCAGCTGGGTTGGACTATAGAGTGTGTGCCATGTTGCATGGCTGTCTCACTTCTGACATTAACACTTCTGGGGGCATTGGTGCAGAGGGTCACCTTAGAACACCTTGTCCTTCTGGATCAAGGTTGTCTTGTGAACTAACTGGAGTGTCTTCCCAGGTTGCTTCTGCCTTTCTCAAGCTGTTCTTCAGCTTAGCTCTGTGACATATGTCTGTGAGTACTCAGTTTGAAACTCGTAAGGGAGATTGAACTGGTCTTCTAATGCGTGAGTCACCTTTAATTCAGACTCACCTCCAGGGTATAACAGGAATAGGAGAGCAAAGAAGCAATGTTCTGAGCTCTCTGATGTGCCTATAGATGCAGTTTGCAGTGATCTATAATATGGCTTGTGTCTCCTTCACCAGATGTCATCTCGTCCATTGACCTTGTAACTTATGTTTTGAGTCAGGTGCTGCACCTGTCTTGTAGTCATACCACTTAGCCACCTCAAACAGACACGGATTATTCTATGTCGCAGTTCACGAGGTAGTATGTGTCTATCAGGTTATTCTTCAAGATATGTTTTGAAGAAGGTGTATTGACAGGTAGCTCCTCAAGTTCGCATGAGGAATCAGTACACATTTCCGCTTTTGTAGTTTATACTGAGAAACGGACAGCATCAGATTTCCCGCACAGATGTGTACCATTAATCGGTCACTGGTTTCAGTAAGCTCCACATTCTCTTGTGTGAAAGAGTCTTCAAACCCAATGACCACAGCTGAGATGTCAGGCTTTTGTTTGAAGTGGCACATATCTTCCCAAAGATCTTGCAAGCTAGTCTGTTCATGTGTTTGGTTATGTACGGCGATGTACTGAACCAGGCTAGTGAGTTAATGTCAGCCAAACCGGAACATCTATGTTTGTTGCCACATTAGGAGAAAAAGTTGGGTTGTAGTCATTGATGCACCTCTTTTCATCTCTGCACTCAGATACCTCTTGGTTGATTTTGGCTTCAAGTGGTGTTGCATTGTTGAGAAAAGGTCATTCATGGCACCATTCTGACAAACTTGCCTAGGAAATCCAAAGCTACATCGTGTGTACCAATCAGATTTGTTCTTTACCACTACCGGGCAATATTTTGTGCAAATGTGTGGCTGGAACTTTGTATTAACTTCCAGTGTAGGATCATACTTGTCTAGTGTGACAAGTGATATATTTTTTGATGAATGATAGCACTCTGCATGTTTACGTTCACCAATGCGCATGCATCCTTGATCCACAATAACATATGGAGGATATGAGGGCACCCTGCTTGATATTCTGTCCTCCAAAAGTAATGTTCCACAATACCTAGAGGAGGATTGCTTCTTTATAAGATGAAAGGGAATGTCATGAACCGCTTAGAAAATGTTCCTAGACAGACACAGGATCAAATGAACATATCTGACTGTCATCGGCGAGATGCCTTCTACATCAGAATTTGCCCACTCAACAGTTCAATGAGTTCGTCCTAGGCATATTCAGCACAACTATGTGACAACGATGTGGCTGCACCATACTCTCATAGCATTGTCATCACTTCCGAGTGTTCACGATACCAATATTCTTTGGTGCCACGGAGACTTGAAAGTATGGAAGACAGATTCACTTGCACATTTTCATCTTTCTGCTTTAATTTCTAGAAATTGGAGCAGCTTGTTATTCCATCTAGTGGACTTGTTAGACGAATGGTATGTGCTATAGACACAGACAGAATGCTAAGTTCACTCTCCCAGAGGAGATGGAAGAGGTACTGTATGTTACGCCTGAATTTGCCATCTTTGCTGAGGACACGGGTTAGTAAGGGTACTCAGCACCCTAAAATTTATACTTCTTTCATCTAGGCGTCCACCTGACCCTTTGGAAATAGGTGGGAAACAGCGTGTTTAGTGTTGCTCCAAATGCTGACAGGCTCACTCTTCCACCTGCTTCATTTGATAGAGATCAATGTTGTTCCTAATGGATCTCATATGTAGTGGTGAATTGTGTACTGTTCATACATTATTGTCACTTTGTCTGTGTACTGACTTTCTCAATGATTGATTACTTTTTCTATTAGATCATGTTGCACAGAGAGACTGGCCATCTGATCTATGTCAAGGTCTATATAAAAGGAATTGTTACTCTTTAAATAAGCAAGAGCAAGTTTTACTCTTTTGCACATTGACATCTTGCCAGATGACCTTGGCTTTGTAGGCACAATTCATTTACAAGAATTACCAAGCTATTTTCAGTTGAGATTGTTTGAACATTTTCCTGTAGAGGAAGTGGTAGATACATCACAAAACCCTTTAGAGATCTAAGCTCTTCTGTGGAATGTTCTGTGTTCTTTGTGTTCAGACGAGAATCGTTGGAATGGTTTCCATTGTCTGAATTAGAATACGCTCAAACATATTCAATGTTGAAATTCACTTGGTGTAACATCTGTTTCATGTTGTTTAGCATTGACCTTAAGTGGCAAAGTGTTACACTTCAGTTTTGAAAACAGTGTTTGCATAGCACAATGGTGTCTGTAAGTGAAAGTCGATTTAGCAGCAAGAATGCTGCCAGGCGGAACCACATGTCATTGTATGGTGACAAGGTTTCTAGGGTTGACTGTGACTGTTTGTTTCATGTAGCACAAACGGTTGCATGACACACAAACAGAATCAAACTTCTGAGACTTTGCAACCTCAAACTTAGCAATTTCTTCCCGCACTGTTTCAGAATGTCATTTTCTAACACTGAAACAGATTTTTCTACTGAAGTGTCACTTGAAAATTAGTTGTTTCGGTACAGAAGTAATGTTGCAATTTTTTAGAAAGTGATGGCACCCGCATGTCACCTGACTGCAATAAGCTACTTAAACAAGTGTACTGATGTACAGCTCACTGCATTTCCTATACTCTGTAGACAAAGTTTTATGCCTGTTTGATGCACTGCAAGCATCCGCATGTTGTGAAAAAATACTATCACAAACACCACTATCGAGACATGCAAGTGAGTGACCCATGAGTCCAGTAGTATGGGTCGAATTACAATGTTCAATTTTTGTAACAGTGTTATGTCTCTCTTTGCATCTGTTATTACAAATAGGTTAACAAAATGTTCTAGTTTTGAAATGACGATTGCTTACGGTTGCAGGTATCATCACATGACCATGTCAGGCAGTGCCGCTTATTCACAAGAGTGTGGTTGGATCACAGTCATATCATTATCTAATTGATTGTCATCAGAGATACTGAGGACATTTTTAGTTTGCCGACTCATCAATACTGAACGCCTGTTCTTTGTTAAGTAATGATAAGACTCTACCCAGAAATATGCTTGAGTGCTTGTGGGCAGCCACTGTCCTGTGAAAACATGACAGAAGTTGTCACCAGTCAAACAAGAAGATACTGTTGAAGCCTTTTTTAATGGCATATACAAGTTTCCTGAATTGTTCACACACATGATACATCTGTTCACAATCGCTGTAGTACAAACAGTGCTCTGTTGACAAAAGTTCTGATTTTAAGATGTAAATCATCAGAGAAAGGTGACTTTTGCTCTTTTTGCAGGTGTGTCAGAAGCATAACGATAAGTCTTTCGATCTTAGCTTTACTTGCTAGTGATCGGAAATACTTTCTTTCTGAGTTGTAAATCACTGTTTTTTGAGTTTTCGGCATTGTTTTGAGCGTTTCTTGATGGTTACACTCAAAATAGTTGTGTTTGCATCCAGAGATCGACACAACATTTGTGATGGTATATATGCTTTTCTTTTTGTTAAGGAATTTCTGTTTGTTGTGCAGTGACTCTGATGTAGGGGTCACTGTTGCAGTAAAGCTCTGTCGATGTTCATTTTTTGTGTGCCTTTAGTGTTTTGTTTGTTGTCCTATACAACAGTGTAGTACTACTATACCGCTTCCGCTTTTGAGACACATCTACATCTGTATTTAGTTGGCATATTTTCCCATTATGGTTGACATAGTGACAGTAAGCTGTCTACAGAAGCATAATCAATCACCTGTATGAGAGAGAAAAAAGTTTAGAATAGGCTTCAGTAAATGTATTATAACAGTGTGTATTGACAGAATTGTACATTAAGTATGTTAACAATTTGGTAAACACATAACTAAACAATAGTTTTTATGATGTGTTGTCGCAGCTGCTACATAACATCAGAAGTTTGTGCATTCTCAATATTTCAGTCCACATTTAAAAGATTTTTTTCATATGTGTACTTATGATTAGGATAGGTGTACTTTTTTGTGTGACTAAAATGTTTTCTACCATGTAGCATGTCACATGATAGTCAGTATGCTAATTTACTATATGGTAGACTCAAACTTGAAAGTGAGTAGTGTCTGTCATCAAATCTGTAACAATTAGCATATGTTTTAATATAGAGAGAACATGCCACTATTGGTTTAAGTTGTGTGATCATGCCTACTACAGTTGGTAAGTATGTTTTGCATGTTAACGCAAATTCCAATATCGCTATGTGCATATTATCAACATTGTGTTTTTAGTACCTCGTATCACTATTGGAGGTGTTATTTTTAACAACATGGAAAAATGTTTTTCTGCACATGTACTGTGCAATGCTGCAGTTGATTGACGAAATAACTGTATGGGGGAGAGACAAAATTACAGTGCCTGTGTTATGAGCAGACTATTTAAAATGAATATGTTTAAAAATTGGTGGAGAATTTGAAACATTTCTGATTTACAAGTTTGCGAGTGCAGTTCAGATGTACACTTGAAAGTTTGTGTATTGGTCATAGTTTTCAGTTGAGAATTTACAATTTTGCTTTTTAACACACAACTTATGAATAGTATAGATTGCATTTTCACATCTTGACAAAATTGTGTTTCTGGTTGTGTGATGCTGCTTTGGGTCAGTTGATGTGAGAAATTACTTATATGGTACACATGTATACAATCAGAGTGACACTGTTATGAGGAGAGGTCTTAAATGGCTATGTTTAGATTTTGTGTGAATTATAACAAACAACTGTTTCACAAGTTCATGCTGGTAAGTTGTTAGCAGTGCATTGGAACGCTGTAATGTTACATATCTGAAGTGTACTGAGTTCAGTAGCTATGCAGCACACAATGTGTTTATACTTGAAAATTCTAGCTATTTTCCCATTAAATCTGAAATTGTGGCAATAAATAGACAGTCTTGAAAATTGTTTTGTTAATGTAAACTTTCGGAAAATATTGCATTCAAAAGGTCGTAAATCTACTTGGCATTCGGCAATATGGTCAAGAGTACTGTCGAACTTCGACTTATCGCAAATTTTACTGTCGTATATCGAAGTGTCGCAATGTACTGCAGTATTCGACAGTAAAAATTAATGTAACATTTGGAGGCAAAACATTCATTATTGAATCAGAAAACAGTCTTTTGACTGACAGCTATGTCTACCAATGTAATTTAAGGTTTGTCAGGGCTTTCTTGAGAACCAATCAGAGACGGACAACACTGAAGAAGAAGTAAACAGGAGCTATTTGCAATATTGCTGAGAGGCAGTTTGAAACTTAAGTACAGTCTATCTTCAAATGATTATTTCTAGTATTAAAAAACTATAACAACATGTAAATACTATTAATAAAAACGTTTTTGATGTTGAATTATAGTGTTATTTGTTATTGTTTAGCAGGCTATATTCTTAAGAAAAAATAGTTTAAAGTGAGAAATCATTTTAAAATTACCTACAGATACAGCTGCAATTGGAGGTAGATAGGAAGGGTGCATGTGGAGTTCTATGAGAAAATGGAACCAATCAGACTTTTTTCTGATGTTGTGATTGTTTAAAACTGCTCTGTGAAAAGGATGCATTTTCAGAATTGCTGCACAGTTGCAGATTTTTTCAGGAACATAGGTCTAGTAATACTGAATGCATCAGTTAGATTGGTTAATGGAAGCCAGAGCAGCAGGGAATGTTTTTATTTGATTTGAGCGTTTTGTCTGAACCCAGTAAAGCTAGCTTGAAATAAGGAGGAAAATATCAGTTTGATTTTCAGTGCTGTCTGGTCACTGCAGGGTGAACACTGACTTTCTTTTGTAGCTCTCTATACAGTTCTGAGTTTTAAAACTTAGAATGGCAGAAAATAGCAAAAGGATTTTGTGGATAGTTGGAAGCAGTTACATAAGATGAGCAGCTGAGTTTGCAGTTCATAGTATTTTGGGAGGGACCTGTCCCTAATTGCTATGTAAGATGGTTTATCGTGGTGGCATGAGATGGGAAACATCTTATGCCAACCATGGACAGACTTTGATAACTCACTCTCCTGACATACTGCTAATACATCTTGGAGGCAATGATTTGGGCTCAAAAACGCTGGGTAGATTTAGGTAGAGGCAAAATTGACCTTGCTTCTATTACGTTTGTGTTGCCTGCCTGTATTATCATTTTTCAGATATTACAGAGCGAGAGTCTGGCAAGCAGAACATCATATGTATCTGATTGACAGAGCCTCGCAGAAAGTAAATGTACTGATAACTGGTTTTCTACGCATGCATGGAATGTATACTATACGTCACCCTAAATAAAAATACTGTAATGATTGGCTATTCCTACCAGATGGTGTATATTTCTCGTGATGCTGGTAATTGCCATTTTCTGGGAGACCTTCTAGATGGAATCTCAAAGTCCTTTAAGATTGTCAGAGTGTTTTGTAAATATTACAGATACACAAAGGTTCTTTCAGAACCATATTAATGTGGTAAAAATAGATCAACTGCATGCATCATTCACATACATGCCACATATAGGGTTTGCTATATTAGGATAGTGGGAAAACACCATACTAATTTAGTTCGTTGCTGTCAGTTCACAATTGTATGATGTTGTTATGTCTCAACATTTAAGCAATAAGGTATGACCAGGGTTTAGATTAATTGTTCGTTAATCACCCCTAGTGTATTGTGGGCAGAAGGTGCAGCTGAGTGCCACACTGCCCCTAGGGGTGATTAACTGACTATTTATGTAACTCATGGGACTGCCTCATTGCTATTATAAAATGTTTTGAAAAGAAAAGTGTTAAAAGTATCCATTATGAATGTTTTCCCTGATTTACAGGAGATTTTAATAAAACTAGTTCTTACACCAGTAGTTTAAGAATGCTGGTTCAAAATCAGAATGCAGCATTACACATTCAGCTGTGCTAGAGGATGGAATGCTGACAGGACCAATCCGTGGTACCATGGTGATCAGGGTCTACATGACAGTATAATATGGATTAATGTAAGGCTGTTGGAATCCTAAAAGCCAATAGATTGCAGCATTTCTGAGAAGCTTTAATAATTGTATATAGTTTGAGTAATTCAATGACTGTAGCACTTAGTGTGGTCTTACAGTATTGTAGCTGTCACAGTATGGTATGTGTACAACAACAATAAAACACAGTGGTGCTGTTCAATGTATATGTTTCGTTGCTGTATGTCAGGAACAGAGTTATTTTGAATGTAGAGATATGGGTAGGATTAGTATATAGCTACCATGAATGTACAATGGAATTATCATACTATTTAACTTTAAATCGGTTTGTTAGCTGTCTTCACATTTATTAAGTATATTTCTAGGTGTCTGCACAGTTGTGCAATGTGTGGTTCATCTGTGTTCAACATCACTTTGTTATGGTGTGTGAACAGTTCAGTGTAGTAGACATGGATGTGTGATGGTGTATCCAATGTGATGTTCGGTGCAGTAGGCCCCCACCCCCTGAGACTACTGGATTGTATGGTGGTGGGACACCATAGTGTAGCAGCAGTTGTTGTTACTGTTGAGGTGGCTGAATCCTTTCTAGGCCCTGCATAATGCTATTGAGGTGTGTTTCTGCTATGTTGAAGGACATGTGCTCTTTAATTTAATTAGTATTATATGGAATTCGTCTTAAGAAATAATTTATATTGTTACATGATACTAATGTAGATATTTGTTTCTGTTTGTATTTCTGAACTAAACAATTCAAAACTGACACAATGAGGCAGTGGACCTTATGAGAGGTGTGTGCTGCTTGAGGCAGTCCAGGCTAGAGGGAATCCAAGGTTTTGATGGAGTACAAATCAGAAACTGGATTCATGTGGAGACGATTAACAGCCATCTGTACATAGCTTTAAAAAGTTAAGAATAAGAGTGTGTGCAGTTAAAGAAGAAGTGAAGCTGTTGCGCCCAACGTTTCTCACATTTTGAAACAACGTGAGGGGATACCGGACAATGATACGTGTGGTACTACCGCATACGAAAGTTTGGGAAGCTGCTGGCAAGCCAGCTGTGGGGAGTCGCTACTCACCGTAGTAAATCAGCACAACTTTTCATAATAGTTGTGCATGTATTCAGAATTTGTAAAATAATTGTATACTGCATGATTAAGCAACAAAACATGAGGAGGGATTATGTCAATGTTGTGTAATCAGTGTTTATTGGTGTATCGTGGCATGAGGCACAGCCGAGTAGCATGCCCCCACACAGTGATTAAGGACCATTAATATAAACACTCAGAGTGCCTTATTAGTATTATCACAGCAATATTTTGTAAATAGTGTTGGAACATTGTTTTGTATGTGCTTAGTCTCTACATCTATGTTAATCAAAGATTGACATACAGCTAATAACGTGTTTGCTACTAATCAGAAACCTGTATTTCTCACAACGTTTTTATAATAGTTAATACTATATGTAAGGATGTACTATGAAAACATGTTACCTAATTCTTCCATTTATTTACTGTGCTGTTGTTCACTCACAAACCAGAGCTTGCTAAGATAGCCATGCCAGAAAATAGAACATTTATATATATATATACGCACTTACTACTATGGTATGTTGGAAGAGAACAATATGTTACTGTTTAGTTATTGTGATGTAGTGGTTTGAAACTTGTACAAGTCTGTAATACTGTGTAATAAACAATCCCTCTCCTCATGAACGTGTCCCTGGTGGTCCAGTGGAAGGAAATGGCTGATCACGTGTAGTAAGTGTAATAAACCCACCACTCCTCTCCAACGTATACCTGATGGTTCAGTGGACCAAAATGCTCACTACACAGACACGTACAAATGTACATATCAATAGTGTTTGATGCCCCACGAGTTACAGACTATGTAGATAATGGTGTGCTGGGCCTCTGCACAGAAATATAGAATTGTTATTATATTATGTGACCATAATGCTTGTTGTCTGTATAATTAGAAGCAATGTTATGTATGTCATGGCTGATTTACTGTTGTTGTAAGTCTTTCAAAACTGTACTGTGATTCACATCTAACACTTCAATATTTTTTTTTTTGGTTCATGGTAGAACATCGGAGGCAGCCCCCAGCTTCACATGAGGTAGTGCCAGCACAGAGTCAAGCTGTGGAGGGTGGTCGGTCAGAGACCGAAAGTGTCATTTTGATTGACTCGACGGTAAGACTTTATTATCACAAATTTGTTAGGTTGTTTACAAATAGAAAGCGAGGGTTCTCATGACACAAAGGGTGGGATATTCAAATTGTGCCATTCTATGCGAAGCCATTGTGTTGTAGAGAATGACAGTTAGTGTGTCTGGGGCAACATTCAAAGGAGTTACGCTTATTGAGCAACTCCTTGAATATCACCCCCAGCCACAGCCACTGTGCATGGTGCAGTGGAACTTGTGCCACCGGAAGTTCACAGAGTGGAGCATTCAACTGGCTGTGGCATAAGTAGTACTTGCGCTACGCTAAAATTCTGATATTCAAAACGTGACATGCAAATGGGGTATAATTCATGCAAGCAGCAGTGTGGGGGCATTTGCATGTGATTATGGTGCAATTTGCATGGCATTACCATGTAGGTCTGCCGATCCCCGAAGAATTGCATGTGGTGCCCTGACAGGCCGCAGCCATCGGGGAACAATGCCCCGCTGCACCTCGATCAGAGACAAAACAGTGTAGAATACCCTGCAGCACCCCTCACTGGGCCGATCACGGCATGGTTCAATCTCCTCCCAACAGCCCGACTGCAGCACGAGTTCTCGAATATAAGTCTCAAAGGACCAGTGGACCAAAAAGGTAACACAGGTAGTAGTCGAACCCCTCTCACCATAGCCCTGGTGGGTACTGTATTTACCCACACCACCCACTCACTGCTCCACCACCCCGCCTCCCCCGGCAGCTGGTGGTGCCAGCATCCCACATGCCTGCTACCTCGCACTATCAACTGATCAGCCAGCCCAGTAGGCCGTGGCCATTGGTGTAGAGTACAGCCAATGGTATGCAGTCTATAACAGAGCATGACAGTTCAGATTTTTGAATGAATGAATTGATTCACAAATCTGAACTGTGATGTACAGTATGGGATGCACACCCATTGGCTCTTGGTCTGCACCAATGGGGTGCAGCCCTAATGGGCAGTCAGTTGATGGGTGGCAGGTGGGTGGGATGATGCTGCCCACTGCCTGTGAGAGGGTGAGCGGGTACTGGGTGCTCTGTGGTGTGGGTGGGGGACACAGCCACCAGGGCTCATCTTTGGGGGTTATTAAACTTACTGCCCACGATTAGGCATTTTGGTCCACTGGACCACCAGGGATATGTTCAGGAGGAGGGGTGGGTTATTTTACTTACTGCCTGCACTCGGGCATTTTGGTCCACTGGACCATGAGGGATACATTTGGTGGGTTATTTAACTTACTGCCTATGATAGGGCATTTCGGTCCACTGGACCATCAGGGATATGTCCGGGGGGAGCCACAGTGCTGCCCGCGATTCACCTGGTGTTGGGAGGAGTACACAATGCCCGCGGTCGGGCCACTGGGAGGGGGTGGGAGGGATTTACAGTTGGGTGCCTACAATCGGGCTGCAGGGGGGGCACAGGGACTGGGTTGGGGGCCAGCACAGGTGACTGCTGCTGTGTTTCACCCTGCAATCCAGCAGCTCAGCTGTGGGTGACCCTCGACTTAGGGCTTTTTTTTTTGCCTCCAAGTCGTGCAGGCTTGTTGGGGGTTGTACACAACTCTGCACAGCCTGGCTGAATATCGGTCTGGAGTTCATGCATGGTTCCTCTCCACTTGACCATGCATTCATTTGCATTGGCGCTGTTGCTCAGCCTGTTTTCAGTGGCGCAACTGTCTTTTACTGAATATCGCAGAATGGCTGGAATTTTGTACTTACATGTGCAACCCTATTGCGTATGGTGCAACCATTTTGAATATCCCACCCAAAATACTTCAAAAAGGTGTTAACCAAGTCTAGTGAATGTGCAGTGCCACCATGGCAGAAGATCCTGTACTACCATAACAAACTGGTATTACTACACATGTGAGTGGAATACTATTCTTCATGAATCTGAGAATGGATGTATGTCCATAGCGGTAGATGTGCTGTTGTGGGTGGGGGGAAGTGTTCTCCTCTGCTACTTTTGGTGGTGGAGTTTAATGTACAATGAGTAATAGATAACCAATTGTAATGTTGTAGGTGTCTCAGTGGTATTCAATGGTGTGCTGCTTAATTATCTGTTGCTAATTATGACATGTCCCTAGATCTTATTCACTTACTATTTCTATATCTCCTGCCAATGTTTTATTTTTATTATTGCAATAGTTATTAATGGACAGCATAGAATATCTACATGTTTGTTAATGTGTTTTAATAGCCCTAGGGTATTATGCTTAATAACATAAACAACTGCCATATTCAGCTAGAGGGTCATTGAGTGAACAGTAACATTATCGTTGTGTTTGTGTTATTCTTATTATAATTCATATTTAAAAACTGTTTAAGGAACAGACTCATATAATTAGGTATGCATGTATGTAAATTGAACGTATATGTAATGTTTTAGGATGTTTCTGTGTAACAAATATGCATTGTGACAATGTTATAAGTATTATGATTGATAAGCAGGTACTGCTTGTTCTGCACTGCATACTACCAATAATATATTTCTGAGTTTTCGAAAAAACTTTATTGAAGAAACAATGTTGGGGAATCACCAGGAAAAATGAATTTCTTATATTAAATGTTCTGGATTGATGGACATTTGTCTTGGAAAAAGATATATACATGGTGTCATAATTTCAACTTTGTGTGGCTTTTTAGATGAGAAGACTTGTTATATGCATGTAATGCTGACTTAACAACATACATCTAGTTGGAGAGAGGCTGTTTCTAAAGAGATATGTGTTCATATGATAGTTGTATGAATGATGTAGTATTAGAAATTGATGTTTTAAAGAAAAACACTTTTACCTTGATACTTCATCTATTGATGTGATCATTTTTTTACTTGTTTGCTTTAATAGAGCCTGGGGAAGCTGCTGCTCTTGAACATGTGGAGGTGAAGCAGGAAGCCGGTGCCAGCCCACCACATAAGTGAAATCTGTTGTTGCTATTATCTGCATGGTTGAGAAGTACCATATGGTTGTCAACATTCGTGGTGATCAATGCTCCTGTTGATAACTACACCTTGCTGTCTTACTGCGTGATAGGGGGAGCGCACTGTCTGTTGGCATACTTCCACTGCAAATGTTAATGTCTGGGGTGAGCAACACCTTCATTGCCGAGCCAGTACCATTTTCTTTTGTTTGTTGTGGGGTAATCACTGTTGACATTATTTACTTTGTTGTGACCTATAAGGGTGGTACGCGTGCTGATCACTGCAAATACCTAAACCACCTAAAAACAACATGGTGGAGGATATTGTAGTGACTAAATGGTTGCAATGGAAAGTGTCTAATTATGATTTTTTGTTTTTTCTCAATGTACAAGTTAAAAATGTGTTTGTAGTCTTCTATGACCCCTTTTCCCAATTAAACTGAATAGCTGTGCAGTGTGTCTGTCTTCTCAGCCTTGCCAGCCTCATACTTACCTCTACAATACAGTGTGATGCTGTCAGTGCACTGTCAGATATGTGTATTTTTAAAAGGTGATCATGAACTGAGGGAATGTCGATAAAAGTAATAATACAGTGAATAATGGGACTGTTTGTGTGTCACCCCATGAATATTTCCACATTTCTATATAGCACTATGGAGTTGTCTCACCACATGTAAAATGGTACTATGACTACTTGCAGTGGTGCAAAATTCCAGTACATCATACGGTGCGACATTGGTTGGGTGCTATTAAACAAGTTCTTGAGTATGAAACTGTGTTAAATATTGGGTCACAGACATCATATTGCTACATTATTCAATGCTGCATGGCCTTTCGACACACAGTGTCATACTTTGAATGAGCACCTATACTGTCAAACTGTGTTTTTTATACTTTACTATATGATGCTGTGGTTGCTGTGTGAAATAACTTTTTGGGACAGTGTGAGGACATAACAGTGAGACTGTATGTGAGTAAAGGTGGTAATATGTCTATTTAAAACATTTGTTGCGAGATGAGCATTAGATGCTATCATTACAATCAGGTATTAGATATTTCCCATACACTGTAGTAGGTTTGAAAATGTTGTGTATTTATATACTAAGGGCTGGATATTCAAACTGCGCCATTCATAGGCTCAAGCCCTTGCGCTGCGCAAAATAGTTGCGTAGGGGTGTGTTCAGGTCGATATTCAAAGAGTGCGCTATTGAGCAACCCTGAATATCACCCCCATATTGTTAATGTGCATGGCGCAGTGGACTTGCACCACCGAAGTTGACAAAGGTGAGCATTCAACTTGCGGTGGCACAAGTACCATTGCGCCATGCGCAAAATCCTGATATTCAAAAGGTGACATGCAAATGGGGCTATAATTCATGCAAGGCATGGGGGGGCCATTTGCATCTGATTATGGCCCCATTTGCATGCCATTAGCATGCAGGTGCGCCGATCCCTGAGGACTTGCACCTGGCGCCCTGCCAGGCAGCAGCCGTCGGGGAAGGATGCTCCTGCAGCCCAATCATGGGCAAAAGAGTGTAAAAACCCCACCACCACCCCCCACTGGCCCGATTGCAGCATAGCGTAATACCCCTGGCCACCAGCCCGATCGCTGGCAGCAATGTGTCTCCCCCAACACAGCCCTGGTGGTCCAGTGGACCGATAAGCCCGCATCATGGGCTGAAGGTAATTAAACACCCCCACCTCCCGAGCCCTGGTGGTCCAGTGGACCGATAAGCTCAATCGATGGCTGAAGTATCCAAACACACCCCCCACCCCGATCATATCCCTGGTGGTCCAGTGGACCGTAATCCGATTGCGGGATGTAGTTGGCAACCCCCAAACACATCCCTGGTGACCCAGTGTCCCCACCCCACCCACTCCACGAAGCCTCACCACCTCGCCTCCCGCAGCTGGCGGCGGCAGCATCCCACGCCTGCCGCCCGCCACTCGTTGCCACTGCTTGCAGCCGCGTCGTACAGAGCAAGAGCTACTGGCATGCAGCCCATACTATACCAGACAGTCCAGTTTTGTGAATGAATTTCATTCACAAAACTTAACTGTTCTTAGGGATGGTATGGCTGGCACTCCATTGGGTCTTGCTCTGCACCAATGGCATGCAGCCTCACCGGGCAGTCAGTCAGCGGCGGCGGGGTGGCAGGTGGTAGGATGCTGCCGCCTGCTGGCTGCAGTGGGGGGAGCGGGTGGTGGGGCTTCGGGTGGGTGGGTGGGGTGGGGACACTAGGTCACCAGGATGTGTTTGGGGTTGCCAATTCACATCCCGCTATCAGGGTTTTTTGGTCCATTGGACCACCAGGAATATGATCGGAGGTGGGGGTGTGTCTGAATACCCAGCCCGTGATCGGGCTTATTGGTCTACTGGACCACCAGGGATGTGTTGGGGCACACATTGCTTCCCGCGATCGGGCTGGTGAGGGGGCACAAGAGAGTGTGTTGAGGGCCAGCCACAGGTGGCAGCTGCTGTGTTGCACCCTGCAATGCAGCAGCTCACCTGTGGGTGGCCCTCAACTTGATCCTTTTTTTTTTGGCTCAAAGTTGTGCAGGCGCAGGTTGGGGGTTGCGCCAGCATAACTCTGCACAGCCCGGCTGAATATCGTGCTGTGCAGTTTATGCATGGTTCCTCCCCCTCCAGTTCAGCATGCATTCATTTGCATTGCGCTGTTGCTCAGCATGTTTTCTGTGGCACAACTGCCTCCTGCTGAATATCGCAGAATGGAGCAAGTTCGGACTTGCGCAGGCACAACCCTATTGCGCATGGCGCAACCCTTTTGAATATCTGGCCCTAAATGTTTAACACTGTAATTTATTTTTCACCTGCTAATGTACTGCACAGTTGTCTTTTTCTCACAGCACTATAAAAAACATCTTTTTCTGCCCTGCTATATCTAATAGCCAGAGGTACACACTAATGCCTGTCATCCTGTGCAGGTGCAGTCCTGTGTCATCAGTAAGAAAGTTTGTTACTATTACACTATCAATGTTAATGATAGCAAATCAATAATTATTATTGATAATTGTTAATTTCATTATACCATCGCAAAGACAAAGCCTGGCTCCCATTGGTGACTATGGGACTGTAAGCGCCATGTTATCGCAGCACAACATCACAGCTGTAGTCCCAGCACCAGGCTTGACCAGATAAGTTTTTGAAAACAAGAAGTCACTACATGTAGCTGCTTGACAGTAATCCCACATTCTCATTCACACTCAAGCCACTTTTAACCTACTGTGAGCACTTCTGACTCGGCTGCTAGTGATCGCTGGCCATGACAGTGCAAATTGTCCCTATGTTGGTCATTTTTCCAGCAGATATAGTGGAATAACTCCCTGTCCCCCACTGACACACAGTGTGTCCATTTTCATTAAAAAAAAACAAACGTCATTATAGACGTCATTTTAATATATGTGTCCGCTGGTCCATCAGTACAGTAATTGTGTACAACTTGCCAGGCAAAACACCTAAAGAAATATTCACCAACATTATCCCTGACTATAAACAGATGCTTTAACTAAAAAAAATATGTCATTTTAGACATCATTTAAATTTACTGTCAGCAGGAGCACGAGGCCTTTCAGATTGCCACAGTCCTGTGATTACCGCACTTTTTCAAACTCGCACTGTTACCATGAACATTGTAAATTTAACAAATTATCGATAAAATGACAGTCAGATTCAAATAGGGAGTGCACAAAACTGTACTGCATTCCTGGAAATCAGTAAGTACTCAAACAACCCGTAACTGGTATTACGGTTCCTCAACCGCCTTGCGGGTTGATTTTAAACCCATTCAAAAAAAAAATACTAATTAAAAAAATATTACCCAGTTCCATATTGGGATCTTAGTGTGTGGACTGCTGTACTTTCCTGGGAGGGGGTGGATGCAGCAGGAGATAGCAGACACACAATAACATTACAGTGGGACTGTTTCTGTATTCATTGTGCCTAACCATTGAGACATGAAATTGTAAAATACTTTTAAGACTTTTGTAAAAATTTTGTTTTATTAGTACCAATGCTTATTGTATAATACAATAATGTCCTTTGGGTGTGTGTTGTGCTGGGATAATGTTACTTTTGGGGTGATTAGTTCACTTAGCCTGTGGCCTCTTGTCTAATGATGACAGGTTCGACGTTATCACACCACAACATTTACCATGGAGTGCATTATTGTTTTAATGTAAGATAGTACATTTAAGAACCTTATTACTGCTGTGCCACATTGTTTTGAAGAATTTTACCGTGTGGCAGTGCAAAAGCACAGTGATGTAGACATTATGGGCATCCAACGGAACAGCAATGAATTAAATGTCTTTATTTTGAGTAGATTTAACCATACTGCAGTTTACGTTTTAGGTTACTTGTCTGAATGTCTTATTGTTATGCTACCTAGAAATCTGTCATTTATGTTCTTTATGTACTTGAAGATGTCTGGTATCGTTTTGGAGTGCATGTCATATCAGTGACTTAATTATTTAAAGTAGTGTCGTGTGTTGAGGGCCTGAAACACGGGTAAAAAGCTGTTTGCTTTCAAACTATCATTAAAGTGATCATGATTGTGTACACATGAAAAGTATATTATGATAGTGTTAATGTCAAGGTACTTTGTTTTTTACTGCAGACATGACTACACATTATAGGCAGACATAGTGAAGTAAAAATTCTCACACTTGATAAGGATGTATTTCAATTGTATGGTATAATGGTGTCAATAATGCAAAAGTATGTACATACTGAATATTTATGAGTACTGAAAGAAAATATAAGAGTAGCATTCTAAGCCACAGCTAACTATACGTTTTTTATGTTGTCAGCTTATTAGATTATACAGATAATCAAGTATGACAGAGACAGAAATAAGATACTAAATAGTTTAGCATCATACTTAAAACTATTATCATAACTTTGAAATGAATGCATTTCTGAGATTGCAGTAGATAAGAAATATTTGAAGTAAAATATTTGAAAGTCATAATTGTTTAATTTGTGTTGTATATTCATCATAACTTTTTTAAATCTTTGTATGGGCGTAGCGACAAAATGCACGATCCCTGCAGCTACTACAGACAGCTACTTTACCGAGGTTGGCAGTCTGTGTGAATAAAATGTTGTCATCCTGAGAGGCTGGACAGAATCCAGTCCTCTTGGATGCACAGCAGCAGACTGTCAACCTCGTACAGAGCCAGTCGTAGCAGTGGGTGATGGTGCTGTGCCGAGTAGCAGTGCTTCACCCTCTATGAACACCATCTGTTCCTGCAGCTTCCTGTGCGAAACTGGCCACCCTTCATAGCGGTCCGGTATCTCCTCCAGAGGGCGCATCAGCTTCCACTCGCTTGTGCCTTCCACATCGAATCCAGTTTCTAGCCTGGATTGCTCAAGCAGTGCATACACCTCTCGCAAGTGTTGCACAAAAGTTAGAAAACAAAATAAAACTTTTTACATATATTTTTTTATGTAAGAAAAATGTATTTTAATAATTTATTTTTGTGTATGATGCAATACACAGTTTAATTATTTTTTTTGCCCTGTATGAATATTATTTGTGTGAATATATATTTTGGTATTGTTTATACAAAGAAAAATATTTTTGTTTGTAATTTTTTATATATAAAATATTTTTATAGTAAAAAAAAGTGAATTTATACTCTCTTGTGTTTGGTGTGTTATTGTGTAGTCGAGATGTTTCTTGAAAATAGTTTTAACAAGATTTATACAACTGTGATTTTCTCATTTGGTGAAACCTCATACCACACTATTGTGGTATTAGAGTTGGGATTCTCCATAGAAGTTAGATGTGTGACAATGCTACGTTACACTATTTGTGGCACACTGTTGTTGTTTCATACAACTAGTGCTACAGAATGTGTGTATGTGTATCATGATGAAGATAAGTATGTACCTGCTAGTACAACAGTGAAATGTCTGTGTTGGCATACTTACAACTAACTTATGTATTCAGTATGAGCAAACCTCTTCCACTGCTGTTCACATGATTGGTGGTACCACCTCAGTTGGTAGTACAAGCACTCTATCAAATCTCAAGTTACTACTGTAACATATCCATTTGTTCAGTAGATGAACTAATGGTGTCCATGTCATGTCATATTGTCTTTAGTTATGTACATCTTTTATTTACATATGTGCTCACAAACAAAAGGAGTAAGACACTTTTACATGAAAAATATTACATGGAATAACAATGACAAATTACAATTAATAAAGTAATAAAAACAATATGATTCACAGTTAACTACTGTTACTGTTAATAACAGTAAATGCAACTACAAGAGTTGAAGTATTTCTGATATTGGAACTTTTTTTTATGTATGTGCACTATTCTTACAACTATAAATCATGTACTATGCTGAGTAATAGTTCTGAAAAAGACAGGATATTCATGGCAAAAAACTCCGTTTAATGCATCAGTTAGACTTGTTCCACAGCGACGAAAGTGAGGAAATTCGCTGTTAGGTTTGAAAACCCTAACTCCAATCCTCCCCCCCAGCACGACACACACACACAGACACACACACACACACACATGCAAGTATGGGGGAGGACCAAGTCAACACAACCAATGACAGACATCCAGCAGCAGGTGACAGAAATAACAAACAATTGTCTAAATGTACTACGAGACATCCCCACCCCCCTGACCAGGTACTGCATGCTCAGTGGAGATCAAAAGCAAAACTGAGGCCATGTACACCAAACATACACATCCCTGATTGCAGCTGCACACAACATACCACACTTAGTAGTTGCATGGCCTTACCTACCGATGCCCCACACCACACCACAACTGGTACTGTGCCGTTATTCAATATAAATGCTGAAGGTGCATGATGACAGTTGTAGAAAGGTTTTAACACTAGTGAGTATACATAAATTAAGAGAAGCACATAAATTAACTACAAAACACTAGCATGCTCAAGATAAAAGTAGTGATACATTTAGTAGGTGATTTACATAGTAGTACATTTACTGCAATGGTTTACTCAACATAGAGAGGCTGATGTAAACGATGGAAAAGCATTCCTGTTCAACGCTGTGAATTGTGACTGCCAGTATCACATGCATTCTTACTGATGAAGGTGTACTGCTGATGTACATACATAGACCTTCACTGTGTTTCAATACTAAAGATGCAGTAAGTATTCTTGTAAGAAACATTGTAATTGCATGGATCAGGCCAAGCAACTTCTAAATATCATAGCACTACTGAGCCAACAATGATGTACCTGTATCGGAGATGTATATAGGAGAGATTTTCCTGTAGGCACTTACTGAGTATGTTGTACCTGATAAAGACAATCTCATTGCATCTGTGATGACTAACTTATTCAAATAGTAATACATTTACTATTGCTGCAATGAGTGATCTATGCCACTTATGGACACAGTGTGATTTTTTTTAACAGTTGTTTCATACTCAGGCTGTATGCCTACTATTTGGGTTTGCCACACTTCTGTCACTGATGCTATCAAACTGATAACTATGTTAATTGTGGTACTACAGGAATCAAGTAGGTATGGTGTAGATATAAACTGAATGTATTTTAGTATTGATTTAACTCACAATGGGGTAAGTGTACTAGGACAGCAGGGGTTATCCTCTATCACTGACTCTGTCAGTTATAATCACACTAGGGTTTCGATGACTGTAATGATCAAGTTACACTGTTCATCTTCATGAGTTCATATTCACAGCCATTCTCCAGTAACTAGACAGTGTATGGTGCAAGTGGGTGGTATACTGTGTTGCAAAGCTGCTGCAGTGCCTAGCAGAGGGAGAGTATCTACTCATAAAGACAATTAAGCCATAAGGCATGACCACCAGTTATGTAAAATGGTCTGCTAATCACCCTGTAGGGGTTTAATGTTGAATGAGGCACAGCCAAGTGCTACATGTCGCTAGACAGTGATAAACTGACCATTAACATAATACCTGGGAGTGGCTTATTGCTATCATAATAAAACTGTTTTTTAAACAACATTAAACCATGTTTATCATATGGTTAGGCTCTACATGTATGTTAATAAAAGCTAGACATAAGGGTGTTACAATGTTTACAGTCAATTAGAAAGCTGCATTTGTCAAACCCTTGTTATAATCAGAGATATTATACCTGTACAACTCCTTGGTTTTGCTGAACTCTGTTGCTCAGGTGGCCCACCACAAGTGGTGTGGTGTGGTGTGGGGCATCGGTGTAAGGCTGCAACTACTAAGTGTGGTACATTGTGCAGCTGCAATCAGGATGTGTACATTTGGTGACATGGCCTCAGTTTTGCTGTTGATCTCCACTGAGCATGCTGTACCTGGTCAGGGGGTGGGATGTCTCTTGAGTACATTTAGACAATTGTTTGTTATTTCTGTCACCTGCTTCTGGATGTCTGTCATTGGTTGTGTTGACTTGGTCCTCCCCCATACTTGCGTGTGTGTGTGTGTGTGTGTGTGTGTGTCTGTGTGTGTGTCTGTGTGTGTGTCGTGCTGGGGGGGGGGGAATTCGGAGTTAGGGTTTTCAACCCTAACAGCGAATTTCCTCACTTTTGTCACTGTGGAACAACCCTAACTGATGCATTAAACAGAGTTTTTTGCCATGAATATATATATATATATATATATATATATTGGATATGGTAAACAAATATTGTTAATCCCAAAAGCTGAACTTTATGTTTTTAGTATATAAACATTTAAGAAAAATCTGTGGCTCTGTCAGTTTGAATCAGGTCTACTGTTTTCCTTGGCAGCTGTAGTTTTAGGCACGCCTTCATTACTCTTTCCTTCTAAAGTCCCAGGTGTCTCTGATAATCATTTGTTCCATAAGTTTTTAAGTCAATTGGAAGGAATTAAGTTTCTTCTGTTCCTCTCCACAGACTTGTTCTGTTGCTTGGTCCAGATCCCAAATTAGTGTGTCTTGTTCCAACTTGATAGACCCACCTCATGCCCCTCCCACATGAATAAAAAAAGGTGGGGGTGGATCTTTACGAGCCTCTTGGGTAGAGGTGGGGGTGGATCTTATTCCCAAAAATAACTTATGCTGCCTCTCACTACTCAGGTTTCAGTTCTTGTACCACCCATTTAACAAAGAAAATAGTACCCTACAACCATTGACTAACATGAAAGCGTATTTATTTGAAGGCAGAAAACATTACTTGGAGGAGGGTAAGGTGGAGGAGCCTATTTACACCTTCAGTCAGTTCCACGGACAGAAAACATGACATCACTCCTTTTGTACATGCAAAATGCCTGCAGGCTCTGCCTACTACAGCCATAAAAATGGGCTGTGTCTTATCCCAGCCTATGCCATCAAAGCAAATAAGGCAGTGCACAAAAGCATAAAAAATATCAAAATATATTTGGGGGCTGGCCCTGTGGCACTGAGCGATGTCAGGAGTGGGTGCCGGCAGGAAGGAAATTCAGGGCATCCCTTGGATGTCTCCCTCCTGGGGGGAGCAAAGGTGCTTTGCTGCCTGTCTAGTAGCCCCAGGTGGCTCTGGGGTGGTGTCACAAGCAGTGTGGGTGACCACGCACTGCCAGACGTCCCTATTCAGGATGCACACTGCAGCACACCTACAGTGGGTGGGCAGGGCCATAAAACAGGAAAAAGACCCCTGACTGAATGGATGATGGCCACCGGTCCCCAGCACCATGGTAGCCGGGATAGCCCTGTGCTGACCTCCTACCCCCCGGCTAATTGAATATGCTTCTAGGCACCTCTCCCATGGAAGGGGGGGACCCGTCTGATGGAAGGGATATGTCGGATCACCTGAGAACAACCGTCAATAACAGGGGCAGTGGATGGCGACCAAAGAGCTTAAAAATTCAGGCAAACACACAAGTGCTTTGTGCCAGTCTTGAAATTCCCTCTAGGAAGTTTTAGAATGGAATGAAGCACAGTTCTGCCAGGCCAACTTTTTGAGCTCTTAGTCTGCAAATAAATATTTTGCCATCTTTTATGTTTTTATACTGCCTTATTTGCTTTGACATTAAAGTTATCAAACCAGGCTACAGCACAAACATTGCAACAGACTGGTCCTCCCAGAACTCAGTCCTCACTGTGCTACCAGTTTTCACAACCCTTCAGATGCCCAAATGGTCATCTTTATATGCTAGTACCACCCAAGGTGACTAATGTAGGGTATCTTTAGGTAGGAATCCTACTGCCAGCCACTGCTCTCACAGTACAATGGTCTTTCCAAAAGGAAAATAACCCACCATTGTTGCAACTGCTGGGTCATTCTGTTTTCACCTACTGTGTGCTAGGTGCAGTTGTTCTTTGAACAATTTAGTAACCTGTCTCTTTGGAAATGGATCACAGACTTTCCTTTTACACCACGTTATCTGTACCCTTAAAAATACAGTCACAGAGAGCATGAAGTATAAAAAAATATTTAATACTCCATAATATTTACATATGATACTGGATTATACACATTAAAATCTATGGGATAACAGTACACTACAGAAAGGGAAAGGAACACTCTTGAACAAGAAGAATGTACATAGAATGGTCTAACTAAGGTCTAACTAGATCCTAAGTAGATAGTTTAAACTTATCACCAGCTGGGATCTCTTGAGTCATAACTGACTGAAAGTGATACTGTGGCTTTAACTCCCCAGTTATGACTGACTTTCATTAGGAAAAGGCATTCCCCAAAATATCCATGCCAGGCCATCCCCTTTGTATGCATCATCTGCTCTGCCTCTCTTACCTCACACCCTGGACACTCCTTTTGATTCTGTGAGCCCGCCTCTAACACAGAACTGGTCTGAGATAGTTATGAGGACTCAGATCCCACTCATTTTAGTATGGCCCACTGCCCTGCAAAGTGTGTCTAGCCTACCCTGGTCATTTGTTGATTTTTAAACAAAGGCCACTTTTAGCCGAATACCCTCTATTTTCTGGTGAATTCAAAGGAATGTTTGCCATAGGCTTAGCACAGTAAAATGGGAAAAGAGAGTACATTTCCAGTTCCTGTTATACCTCACACATCAGCTAAACTATTTTATATAAAAAAAGATTTAAAAAAACTGTATTGATGTCATAAACATATATAGTTGGCGTACAATCCTCTTTGTATTTTGCTGCAGCCTAAGCCATCCTTGGCAATTTTCTATTTTTGAGAAGGTTCAGCCATCATTATATTGACTTTTTAAAACTATGGATAACAAAAGGAATCCCCAAGGCAACATTTCTCCCAGCAGACCCTTGGGCACTAGTATCCCTGTGGCAACCATAATGACACAATATGGAATGTGCTGCAATGCTCGCCATATAAAAACATGGGGAACCTGTTGAAAACTGTATTTTTTATTTAATGAAAACACGTAACTGTACAAATATCTACCCCCCCATGGCAAAACCCTTGATTAGGTATTTAAGTTGAAAAAATAATGCTTGCTATAATGTTCCATGTGTTACCTCTGCCAGAATACAAACACACCAGGTGCTGCACAGTGACATTTTGTGTGCACAGCGTAGTTCCATGCACTCACTTGTATTACTGTGTACAAGTAAGTGGTGCTGAGCCATGCAGCATATGTGAAATGGCACTGCACTGTCCCAACTGTATTTATTTTATTTAATTTTATTGAATGCAATCAGAATTAATACCTTTGAATCAGACACTCCTTTACAAAGGCTCCACGTCATATAAAACAATACAGTGCATACAGTGTACAGACATCACAGTATAAATCGCGGTGTGGGAAATGTCACACCTTACGAATGATACGTGGTAAAGTACAACAGGTGGATGTGGTACAGGATAATTACAACAGTCATAGACAATGCAGTACAGTGGCAAAATACAATAAATACAGTAACTACAGGGGGCAATCATACAGTACAGTAGTTGTTATAGAGAAGTATTTATGACTGGAATGTGCAAGCAGCGCAGTCCAGTGAGTGTCAGCTAGTCTGAGGCTCAGGTAAGATTGAAACCAGGGACAGGCACTCTAGAAGCAGGACCAAGTGGGTCCATTGTCATGGCATTTTTTTGGTCATGGGTAGGTCAGGTACAGTCACAGGTGGAGTCACGCAAGATATTGCTATGGAGAAGGGATTTTGAACAGTCCCAGGGTATGAGCGAGGAGGACTGGTATGGGCAGTGAGTTCAGCCAATTGGGGGCGTGGTATCTGAAAGTTCTTTGCCCCATGGAGGTTTTACAGCAGGGAAACTGGTAGGACGATTTCTCAGCATGACGTGTGCATCTGGTGCTGTTGGGGGGGGGGAGCAGTATCACAAGAGCAGGGGGTGTGAGACCAGTCTTGATTTTCTTGGCAAGGAGACAGGTCTGGTACTTTTGGTAATCATCAAAATTAAGCCAGTTTGTACTGGTATACAGCGTACAGGTGTGCATTAGCCGGGTCACATCCTGTGGTCAGTCTACAGGCTTTATTCAGGGAAACCCTAATTTTGTTGAGGGAGGTGTTGTCGGCAGCACCATAGAAGATAATCCCGTAATCAATGAGTGACAGGATGGAGGAGGAGATGGCTAACTGTAGAGCTTCAATGGGGAGATAGTGCTTGTAGCGGTGGAACAGACCAATGCGCACATTTACAGCCGTATTAAGTCAGTGGATATGTCCATGGTAGCTTAGCCCTGAGTCTAGGGTAACCCCTAAATATTTAAAGGTAGAAACTTGTTTCAGGGTCTCATTATGGGAGTTATGGATGAACAGGCAGTGGTTACTGAACTTGTTCTGGGCATGGGCAAACAGCATGGACTTTGTTTCTTTATAGTTTGGAACAAGCCTATGGTCAGTAAACCAGGATTCGGCCTCATTAAATGACCCTTGGAGGGCTACTTGGAGGGCAGTAGGGTTGGTGTGGGTGCTGAATAAAACCTGCATCATCTGCACATAGAAGGAGACCCCCAGAACAGACCTTGGGCAGGGTATTAAGGAAAAGAGTAAAAAGTAGGGGGCCAAGGATTGACCCTTGGGGGACCCCAGATATATCTGGGCTGAGATGACACAATGGAACATTTTAGCAAGCAGGTTAGGAAAAATATTTTTTTATCGGCATAAATGCCTAATCAGGGGTTTGCCTATGTGGGTGCAGTACTTGGACAATTAATGGTTTTCCTTTATGTAATAAGACAAGGCACTAACTGAGCCTACACTTACAGTAACCCAGAAAACAAATGGTGCTGCACTCCTTTGCTATTAGCCACTACAGAGTTGGAGAGACAAGACAAAGCTCCAAAATCGATTTTCTCATATCTTGGTTATACAATGTGTGTTGCAAAGTGTCTCTCCTGATTACTCAGATTCTTCTGCAATGTAATATGAACTCACAAGCTCATGCAATGTTCCATGTCACCTTGTTTTGTATCCCATCTTTTGCTGTACACTGTACTGTTGTTCCTGCTGCTTTTGACTATCTGACTGTCTACTGTCTTTGTAACCTCCCAGGTCACGCTGATAAAATAAGCAATTTACTGTCTAGTGCTCCTACCCGGTTAACAAAAACTAGCTAAATAAATAAATAAAAGATTTGGCTGCTGTATTTTTATTTGTCACAAAAGAAATAAAAATAAAGTGTCCATACTCAGACCAGTCGCCTGGGAGGTATAGCCCCAGTGCTTCACCAGTCAAGGCTTTGTCAGAGGGTAGGGGTCCAGAGACTGTCAATCATTTGTATACAAATTTAACAGTGACATCATACATAACATCATAGTGCACTTAACATGATTAATCTGAGGAAACAAAATGCATGTGAAAAACATAAATTACTGATCATGAAGTACTGGCCAAACAAATTCTAGGTCAGGCAAGGAGCAGAAAGATAGAGAATGGAAAAGTAGCCCTTTTCAGGGTAAACTAAGTGATCACATATAATTTTTCTTTTTATGCAGCCAGTCCTGAGGATCCACTATTATGTTATATCCATGATCTGGGTTAGAGTAGAGGAAAAGATGGCAGAGGTGCTAGGGCCAGGTAGGTTCAATTCTTTCAGCCAGTAAATCAAAAGGCAAAGAAGTATTAGAATCCGGAACACATTATAAACATACAATTAATTGTTCCACTCACAGTTCCCTAAGAATGGCTTTAGTTCCCACATCTTATTCAATCCCCTTGGGTTTACTGTGTCCAATTGGAATATTCAAAAACTCTCTCTTCTAAGCAGCATTTTAACCTTGTCTCCCCTTCCTAGGGGGTTTATGCATTCAAGTCTCGAATTTAGGGTCTGAATTATGATGTTCTATGAAGTGTCTGCAAAATGGAGTATCTATTCTCCTGGATGTATTCTTTAAGCATCCTTACTGTTCTGCCAATGTAAGACAGTCCACAGTTATACCCCAAAACATATACCACAAATGTGGTTCTGCAAGAAATGAACTCTCTCATTTGAAATTGTGTAGAGTCCTTAAGATTTTCAAATTTCTTACATGGAACCATGTAAATGCATAGTGTGTGTTACAATTAAAGCACTTATGACACACATTTAGTTTGCTTGATGATCAGTTATGTGGTGTTTTATCATAACTATCCTTCCAGTCCTCCCTATATCTTGCCCCCAATTTTCATCCCTAAAGTTGTCTGCCACCTGGACCTGTTTCCACAACGTTTAAATATATCCTCTTCCCCTACCCCTTATGACGAAACCTCTCTGGCTGATGTATTCTCCCTCCTCTATGTAAGTCTTCCTGTCTATTACGTATGTCTTAGCCTGTCTTACCTGTTTACCTTTACTACCCCTCACTCTCTTGCTTCTAACTGTAAATGCCAAATTGGGATCCAGCGTGCCTTGACCAGGCCACAGACCCCTCAATTTCTGGAACCTAAACAGTTTTTCAGAAATCCTCTGTACTGCAAGGGATACAGCATGCCTTGACCAGGCCACGGACCCCTCAATTTCTGGAACCTAAACAGTTTTTCAGAAATCCTCTGTACTGCATGGTACTAGCCCTGACTTTTGGATTTGGTACCAGTGAAGCTGATTTCCAAGTGGCCTCACACTATCTCCTGCTGAACACATCTCTAACTACTGTATCTCCTCTGTGTCTCTAGTTGAATTTATGTGCTAGGTTTAATAATTTGTTTAATCCTTACAGTCATTTTAAGTTCTGAGTTGATATTAGAAGTGAATTTAGGCCTTTGCTGTGTAAATCCTTCTTTGCTCTCTCCCTTGACTTTTCCATTAGCAGATTATATCCTCTCACCACTAGAGGGCTATATCTCTATCTCTTTTATCTAGTAGTAAGCCATGTGGGCTCTCTGCCTTTCTCTCGCCTCTCCTCCTCCTCCTTGCCCTAGGCCCCCCTTCTCTTTCCCTGGTCCTAGCCACCCCACCCCACCCCCACCCCACACCCGCCACCCTCACTCTGGTTTCCACTGCTACTCCAAGGAACTCTCCACTTCCACTCAAGACTTGTGCTTGGTGCACCGCTTGATATTCCTGGTTACTTAACCCAACCACTACTCTCAACAAGTGTGGCCACCTCTACACTGTATCACCTTGCAGTCCATATGGGACACCGCCTGGAACCTGCAACTTCTACTCCAGGAAACAACAATCAAACTATCTCTCAAAGAGCTGCGACTTGCTCCTTAAACTCCTACTCCTCCTCCTTCTCATCTCAGGCAGCGCCCATCCCAATCCTGGCCCTAGAAGCTCAGGCCACACACAACTCCAGGTGCCCTTATCCTGCAACCATTAATATCTGCAGCCTACTACCAAAGCTGGATGCACCCAAGCCTTCATATGCCAACACAACCCTGACATCCTTGCAGTGGTGGAAACTTGGCTGACACCTAAAGTTCCTGACTCAGCAGTAACAATACAGGGCTACAATGTCCACAGGCTGGACCGGATATCCAAAAAAGGCGGTGGTTGTGCAATCTATATCAAAGACTCCCTGTCTTGGCACCCTGTAGCAACTCCATCACTTTCTGCCTCGGCCCAGATTCTGCCAATAAAAATTGTCCTAGGTCCCAACCATAAAGCCCTGACTATTATCTCCATATACATCCCACCCAGGGACCCTAAACATGGATTCAACGATGTCCTAAACTTTATCAACTCTCATCCTCCCAAAGCTGAACTTATTCTACTAGGGGATTTCAACATAAACTGGTTAGCATCGAATGCCAGTGCCTATAAAGACTCCATCTCAGCTGCTAACCTCATGCAAATGGTAAACTCCCCTACTAGGATTAACTACAAGACTGGCACCAGTACCCTCTTGGATTGGGTCCTCACCACTCACCCCACAAGGATTTTCTCGCACGACCATTCTCCCAGACTCACTCAGTGACCACTCCCCAGTCATGTGTGCATGGTCTAACAAATTCTTAAGCCCTCCCAAAATTATCACTAGCAGAGTCCTTCCTCGTGGAAAACTTCCACATCTCAAACAACACCTGCTTCTACAAGACTGGCTACCCATCAATGAAGCAACAGATGTTAACTTAGCTCTTGATCACTTCTCTCAATTTCAACAAAGCCTAGACCTCTTTGCCCCTGCTAAAGACGCAAAACAAAATCTCTCTCTAACCCATGGGTCACCGCAGCTCTTCTCTCACAGCTGAAACTAAGGGATCACCTCTGGGCAGTTGCCAGGGCCACTGGCAACCAACTGGACATCCAAAATTACAAACAAGCACGAAATGCCTGCACAAAAGCCATACGGCTAAAGAAATCCACCTATTACAAAGACGCTCTCACCAATACATGGGGAAATTGCCTGGAGTGTGGGAGGATGTTTAGTGTGCAACCACATAGAAAAACTTAGAAAGAAGATTGAGGGTCTGCAGGAGGAACTAAGACAGGCAAGGCAGATTGGGGGTGGGTTTAGCCCAATACTGGAGGGAGGAAGAAGGGGAGATGAGGGAGGGTGATTTAAGCCAACAGTGGTGAGGAGAGGGTCAGAAGAAGGGAAGCAGAGACAAAGGGCCCAGGCCAGGAAGAACAATTGCAGGAAACCAGGTCAGGAGACAAAAGACAAATGGAAGGAGGAGATAGGGACTTGTGAGGGAGGTGGAGAAGTGGCAAAAGTCATGGAGGGAAAGGAGAGAACAGGTTACTATGAAGAGAGAGGGAGCGGGCATTTGTGAAGGGCCTTCAGAAAATAGTTGTGCACTGCTAGAGAGGAAGAAGGTGGAGGAGGGAAATGATGAAATTAAAGGAGTAACTGATAAATGCCTGGACCAAACTGGAGCGGGGGGAAGTTCTGCTGGGAGAATTGCAACAGGGGTAAAAGGGGGAAATAATGTGCAGGAGGAAGAAGAGGAGCTGGAAATGAGAGAGGGAGATGAATGGAAGCAAGCAGGGAGTAAGAGGGTGGAATCTTGGTGCTGGGGGACTCAATACTAAGAGGAGTTAGGTGGGGTAGCAAGGGGGAGAGGCATAGTCGCATTTGGGTGGAGGCCATGCCAGGAATGACAGCAGAAAGGGTGGGACAGTCTGTTCTGAAATATGCTAGAAGGGGTAGGGACAGCCTCATTTAATTATACATCTTGGGACAAATGACCTGGCTGACAAGACAGTAGATACAGTCCAGAGGAGGTTTTGAGGAACTAGCACATTATGTGAGGGAGCGGAAGATCAGTAACTTTTTCAGAGATACTTCCGTGCCAAAGGCAAGCACAACAAGAAAGCTGAGAATAGAGGAATTTAACGGATGGCTAAGAACCTGGTGTTGTGCTAAAGGGTATGGGCTGTTGGGGGTGGGAGGGACCTGGGAGGACAGTAGTCTCTATGCCAAGGACAGACTACACTTGAGTGAGGAGGGAAAGAAAGTGTTGAAACAGAGGATGGAGGAGTACATAGAGGAAGCTGGGAATTCAAACTAGGAGTGGGGGGTGGCAGTTGGAGAAGAGATATGCAGAGACCACAGGTTGGTAAACCATATGAGCTAACCCCCCATAACAGTGACAAAGGACAAATGGCAAGTACTGTTGGTGATGCTAGGAAAGGAGGGCAGGATGGGGGGGAAGGGTGGAAGGTGGTTACCCTTAATGCTAGGAGCCTTGAGAGGAAAACTGCAGAGTTACAGGTTCTCATGGCAGAGGGAGAGGTGGACATTGCAGCCATCACGGAAACATGGGCCACCCAATACAATGACTGGGACCTGTCTGTACCAGGGTACAGGTTATTTATTAGGGACAGGATGATTGAGAAAGGAGTGGGGGTGGCACTATCTGTGAAGGAAGGACTGAAGTGTGTAAGGGAGGAAGGGGAGGAGGGTAGTACGGAGTCACTTTGGATGGGAGTGGTGTACAGGCCACCATCTCAGACAGAGGAGTTAGACAGGGAACTAGCGGGACAGTTCAGGAGGACCTTCGAGAAGGGTAGTGTGGTGATTGTGGGTGACTTCAACATGCCAGGAGTGGACTGGAGCACCCCAACAACCAGGAACAGAAGGGAGCAGGTACTGCTGGATGCCTTCCAGGACAGCTTCCTGCTGCAAATGGTCAGTGAACCAACCAGGTTAGGGAATACCCTTGACCTTGTGCTGGCAAATGGGGACTTTGTGAGAGAACTTACAGTGGAGGAACCGCTGTCAGGGAGTGACCACCACTCAGTATGGCTCACATTGGATATGGGCAAGGAAGGAGTGGAATCTGGCACAATAGTGCTGGACTTCAGGAGGGCCGACTTTGGGAGGATGGGGGAAGTGGTAAAAGGGTACCTGGCCAGAATTCAATCTAGTATGGACACTAACCAGAGGTGGGAGCTCATAAAGCTGGGGATAGTGGAGGCAACCAAAACCTGCTGCAAAGCCCAGAGCAAGAAGGCTAGGGCTAAGAAACCGATCTGGTTGAGCAAGGAGGTCATGGAAAAGGTAAGGAGGAAAAGAGCTGCCTTTAGGAAGTACAAGAAAACAGGGAGGGGGAGGACAGGGAGGAGTACTTGACAGAATCTAAGGAGGTGACAAGGGCAGTAAGGGGAGCCAAAGCATCTACAGAACTCAGGCTGGCACAAGGCATTAAGAAGGGGGAGAAGGACTTCTTTAAGTACATCAGGGAGAAAAGGAGCTGTAAGGACCACATAGTAAGGATTAGGAAGGAGGGAGGTTGGGTGGAAGCAGGGTGCGATAAGGCAGAAGCACTAAATGAGTACTTCTGCCCAGTATTTACTAAAGAGAAGAGGGGGGTGACACCCAAGGTGGGAGAAATGGCAGAAGCAGGGTGGGAAGTGGTGACAGATGGGGAAATCATGGAGAGCAGAGTTCGAGATGGTTTGAAGGCACTGAGGGTGGACAAGGCACCAGGCCCAGATGGCATCCACCCAGGGTACTGAAGGAGTTGGCAGAGGTCCTTGCAGGACCTTTGGCAGACCTATTTAATGCCTCACTACATTCAGGGTGTGTACCTTAGGACTGGAGGATGGCTCATGTGGTGCCCCTCCACAAGAGTGGCCCCAAGGATGAACCAGGAAACTACAGACCAGTGAGCCTCACATCCATTGTGGGTAAGCTAATGGAGACTATCCTGAAGGAGAGGCTGGTGGCCCTACTAGAGGCCAAAGGACTAAAGGGCAGCAGACAGCATGGCTTCATACGTGGCAGATCCTGCCAAACCAACCTGGTCGAGTTCTATGACTGGGTGACTAGGCAACTGGACAGGGGCCATGCAGTGGATATTCTGTATCTGTACTTCAGTAAGGCATTAGACTCAGTGCCACATGGAAGGCTGGGAAGGAAGTTAGTAGGCACAGGGCCGGGTGCAAAGCTGGTGAGATGGGTAGGAAACTGGCTGCAGGGAAGGCAACAGAGGGTGGTGGTGGGTGGGGAGCTCTCACACCCAAGGGCAGTGATGAGCGGTGTTCCACAGGGCTCGGTGTTGGGACCAGTGTTGTTTGGGATATTTATTGCAGACATATCATAGGACATCAAGAGCAAGATCAGTCTGTTTGCTGATGATACCAAGGTAGGTGCGGTGGTGGATGACCTAGGGGGATGGCAGGGGTTGCAGGATGATCTGGCAAAGCTTGAAACCTGGTCAGACACCTGGCAACTGGGCTTTAATGCCAAAAAGTGCAAGGTGCTGCATTTTGGGATGCAGAACCCAAGGAGGAGTTACCAGCTAGGGGGAGTGCAGCTAGCCCAGACAGAGGAGGAGAAGGATCTGGGTGTGCTCATTACAGGGTCAATGAACAACTCGGCACAATGTAGGAAGGCAGCTGCAAAGGCCAACAAAATGCTGGGTTGTATTACAAGGGGTATATCCTCGACGAGGGAGGAGGTGATTCTGCCACTGTATAGGTCATTAGTTAGATCACACCTGGAGTACTGCGTGCAGTACTGGCATCCGTATCTGAAGAGGGACATTAAGTTACTGGAGGGGTGCAGCGCAGGCGACAAGAGATGATTAAGGGCTGGGGACTTATCATACGAGAGGAGGTTGAAGGAGTTGAACATGTACTCACTGGAGGAGAGGAGAGACAGGGGTGACATGATTGAAACCTTTAAATACATGAAAGGAATAAACAAGACAGGTACAGAGGGGCTGTTCAAAGTAAGGGAGAGGAGGGACACCAGGGGCCATGATATGAGACTGGAGCGAGGAAGGTTCAGGAGGGAGATGAGGAGATACTTTTTTACAGAGAGGGTGGTGGCTGGGTGGAATGCGTTACCTGCTGAAGTGGTATGCAGTAGAACAGTGGACTGCTTCAAACGAGGATGGGACAGGACAAGGGGAGGGTTAATGAAGGGAAGGGTGGAAGGAGGGCAGCTGCAGAATAAGGTGCTAGCTGCACATTTGAGCAGACTTGATAGACCTCAGGCCTTTATCTGCTGGAAAATTTTGTATGTTCAGAATGGTCGTGCTTTCTGGGACAATATCAAGGATGTCACAGGAAGCAGCTAAAACCTCTCCGCCATGTTAATGGTTGATGGATCCTCAACCCTTGACCCCAAGGTGATCGCAAACATCTTTAACACAGCTTTTTCAGACCTTAGTGCTGTTCTACCCCATGACTTTTTTGAAAACAGGGCCTACTCCCCAAATACCTCAGCCCCTCAGTCTAACCATCCCCTCTTCTACTTCAGGAAGGTAAGGCTGAATGAAGCTCGCCGCTATATTACTGCAGCTATCTCTAAATCTAGATCTAGTAGTGACACACTGGACCTTAAGCTTCTGTTGCTCACCCTCGATGAAGTAATTCATCAATTAACAAAAATCCTAAACCTCTCTCTCAGCTGTGGAAAATTCCCGGACCTATGGAAAACAGCCACCGTGACACCCGTCCATAAAAGTGGGGACAAGATGAATCACTCAAATTATCGCCCTATCTCCATACTGCCCCCACTCTTTAAGGCATTCGAGCGCATCGTGGCTGATCAACTTACCGACCACTTGGATAAATACAATATACCTTGTCCACAACAACATGGCTTCCGGAAAGGTCACAGCACCACCACAGCCCTTCTTGAGATCACTGGAGCTTTGCACAAATCCCTTGACAACGGCCTTCTCACAGGGGCCATTTTCGTCGACCTCTCCAAGGCCTTCCATACAGTACACCATGGACTACTAATACACCAACTACTGAATGCTGGGCTATCACCTGACTCTTCTCTCTGGTTTAAAAGCTACTTAGAAAACCGGTCACAGAGAGTAAAAATTGCGGACGCTCTTTCTAACACCCTGCCTGTTCGCTCGGGTGTCCCACAGGGATCCATACAGGGACCCCTCCTTTTTAGCCTTTTCTTAAACTCCCTCCTTACCACTGCTCTGAGCAGATCATACTATATGCCGATGATGCTGTTGTGTTCTCCACTCACAAAGATCCTGCAACTCTTCAACACAACCTTCAACTTGGTTTCAGTTCTGTAGAGACATGGTTTCTTAATCATAAACTGCTCCTCAATGACAAGAAAACCAAATCTATGCTCTTCTGCAGCTCTCATAACCCACACAAGCTACACCACTTGGCTATCTCCACCACCCAGGGGAACACTCTAGATCGGGGGGGTCCTTCAAATACTTCAGATACAGCTTGACCCTAATCTCTCCTATGGACTTCATGTAGATAATGTAGCTACAGCTGCTAATACATGGCGTGGTCTTCTCTACAAACACAGACCACACCTCACGCCAGAAGCTTTGAAGGTTGCAGTCCTGAGCTCTGTGATCTCTGTAATAGACTATTGTCTCATCATTTATGGCTTGGCCACAACCACAACCTTTAGATGCCTCTCAACTGCCTTAAATAAAGCATGTCAGCTCATCACTGGTGCTCACCGTCTCACCCACACATGTGACCTGTACACTCAGACCAGCTGGCTACAACTATCAAACTGCATAAAGTTTCTCACCTGCTCCATGGTGAAAAAAATCTACCTTGGCCTTGCACCTTCTGGGGTCTCAACTCTGTTACAACACCAAATTAACAAATGGTGCCTTAGGAGATCCACGCTACAGCTACTGAAAGTCCCCCACTGTCACACTTCACAGGGACAATGCTCTTTTGCTTATCGAGTCCACTCTGGTTCAATGGCCTCAGCCCAACCATCTCCTCTGCCCCAACTATTGGTATGTTTAAAACTAGGCTCCGAGACTATCTCACTACCTGTGACTGCCAAACTTAACCTTGTTTCTCCACTTCCTTTTCTGCTCTAGTTGTCCCCCCTCCCCTCCCCTCCTCATTGGATTCTACCCTCACATCTTGGTATACCCAATGCAGCACTTTTCACCCTCTCGCCACCCTTCCTACATTCCTTCTCTGCCCCTTCCCCTCTTCTCTCTCCCTATAACTCTGGCACTTCTTAGCTGTTGTCTATTTTGTCTGACAAATGCCGCTGGCTGCCTTGTTTCAATGCTACCCTTGAACTGTATTAATCTGTACTCTCTTTGCAATGTCCACATTGTTGTAATGTCTCTCTTGATGTTCCCCATAATTTGTATTTCTCTGATGTGAAACCTTTGTAAATAAGCCATGGCTCAAAGGTATTTGTAATCCTAGACTTGATAAATAGATAAATAAAATAAATAAAAATGTCTTGTTACCTTACTTACCTAAGTTTAACATTGTATGTATAGTTTACTTTGAATTTAATTCTTGCTGCTTAACAACAATCACTTATGTTTACACTGTTTGTCTAACACTGACGTGGAACCTATGTAATGATCCTGTTCTCAAAAGGTGTTAATCTGAGATCACAATAAATAAATAAATAAATGATAGGCATAGCTTCATGAAGTGTACTTTTGTCTAAGAAATATTTAGAGGCTTTTATACCATCAATGTGCCTTACTGAGGTATATAAAGCCTTCACGTTGCTGCACCCCTCCCTGGATCAAGCAGCATGTGCTTTCCAACACAGAAGCAGTTACAGTAACATAGCTGGGTTAGTTCATAATGTGTAGAGCATACCTGTGATTCAGAGTTGTAAGGAGACATTGTAGATAGGACAGTGTGCCTCCTTGGTCACATCTACATAGGAATTTGAAACAGTGGCATAAAGGACATGTAGCCTAGTGATTAGAGTGCTGAGCTGTAAACCTGGAGACCTACATCTGAAGCCTACTCCCACCACTTTTGTTTACTGTGTAACCTTAAGCTAGTCAGCTAACCTTTTAGTGCTTCAGTCCACAGTTGTAGAATTGATGTTTAATGTTAACGAGACACTGTGAAATGTTGCCTTGCCATTGGGCTATCCTTGGCAAACAAGCCTGCTTTGTTTAAGCATACACTGTCTGTAACTTTGTGTTCATTTGTCAGTATTTTATGAACCTTTAAAGTGTAACCTAAAACAGAACCACCTTGTAAATAGGGCTTTGTCACTCTAATTGTGAAATTGTATGCCTCTATAAAAATACAAATTTCTACTACACAAATTTATTTAGAAAATGTAGTGTTAAACTCTGTAGATGGTAACCAGTTCTGCTTGGTGTATAGTACACAGTAGTAGGAATGGAGTTCCAAGGACAAGGTGAATCTTTAGAATTTGTTGAGTGTGTCCAACCTCTGTATCACGGTAAAGGAGGCACTGTGTTGAATGAGGTCACCTTAGTTCATAATGAGCAGAACAAAGAGTGATAAAATCCTTTTCTACTGTATGTGGCAGATTTAAAATAACTTTTAGATTGCGAGGGAATAATAGGTCTGGGTCAGTGTTGGCAAGAAAATAATGTGCATGTTTCAGAAAAGTGAGGAAGAATGAAGGGAGCAAGGTTCAGAAGTAAGGCAAGGAAGTTCTTCTTTACAGAGAGGGTGGTGGACCCATGAACTACCCTACCCAAGGAGATAGTTGGGGCCAAAATGGTAAGCAAGTTCAAGAACACATGGCATAGACATAAAGGTAGCATACAAAAAGGCAAAGATGGGGAGATGGAATACAACCAGGTAGGTTCTTGAGCAGACTAGATGGACCTTGTGGTCCCCTTCTGCCATCACTTTCTATTTTTCTATGTTTCTATGTAAAGGATACAAACACACTTGATGTGTGCAAAGTGATCTACCTTTGCAACTTTTAGTGCTACACGAAGTGGTGCTACCTCACCTGTCCCTTTGCATAGTGTTACAAACAGCAAAAAGCCAACTTTGCTAGGCAAAGACTAACCTATACTGCATTTTGTCTTGTGAAGACTCCATGAATTGACATTTCCCTCATGAAGTTGGGCAAAGTGTCACTTGGCAGAGTCCTCTGTCACAAAAAAACAAATATTTCCTCCCACCATACTGTGTAGTATCTAAAAACCTAACTTCCTCCCCCCAATCCCTACCATCTACAGAAATAATAGGACCCCTTCCCCAGCCACTTATCAACACTCTTGCAGTTTAAACTGAATCCCCCCACATATCAAGAAAAGAAGTATAACTTACGTACTACAACTGAACTCACAACACCCTCTTCACCCACTTAGCAATCTCCAGCCACCCTTCCCTAGCCTTCTGAAAAAAGACAATCCCCACTCACCCACCTACTTAACAGATACACCCTCCACCCCATGCCACACAAAGTGGCATACAACTATGGCCACAAAAAATGTTATAGTGCCAGCAGAGTGGGATGAAAATTGGCAAAAGCCCTCATCCCATCACTTCAACTGGTCTCTGTCTGAATGAAAGAGTGTGTGTGCCTATCATAATCAGCTTATTATCATGAACACACACTCCCATTCATTCAAACAGTGATCAGGTGAGGTTGTGAAAGGAAGGTCTGTGCCAGTTACCATCCACCTCTGCCAACACTGTATCCTTTCTGTGGACATGCATAGGACAGACATAGGCAATTCTTGTGGGGGGGGGTAGGAAGACATAGGCTGTTGGTTAACTAGGATCTGCAGCTTATCCTGTAGGTAGGGAAATGGGCAGACTAGGTGGGCCAAGCAGTCCTTATCTGCCATCAAATTCTATGTTTCTATGTTTCTATGACATTAGAGTGCCTCTCTGTGTGTCATGGGGTGGGGTGGAGTGGGGTAGGTGCTGACTAGGTGGGGAAGGGGTTGCCTTTTTTCAGAGCCAGGAAAGAATATGGCTGTGTGCTAAGTGGGTAAGGAAGGGGCTGTTAATTTGAATATAATATACAACATTCACACTTCTTTTTGTGTGGCTGGCGAGGTCAGGCAGTACAATTTAAACTGCTAGGGAGTTGCTGAGTGGGTGGGGAAGGGAGACTCTCATTTCTAAAGATGGATGGTGTCAGGGGAGGAGGGTGAGTTTTCTGGGTACTACAGAGAGTAAGAAACTGTGTTTTTGTTTTTCCTTATTTTTTTAACTCAGCTTTACAAGTTGTCACACAAATACAGTAGAATGGTGAAAACATTTCTCAGGATACTTTTTTTTTAAAGAAAGTGATAGTCCACTGAAATGAATCAAAGTCTTTCTGTTTTGAAGCTTTTGCCATCTTCCTTCATTATTTTTTTAACTGGTAACTTCACATTGTGAATTGCTGTGGAAGTGCCAACTTTGTGTTACCTATGTGCAGCGCAACGTTTTGCTATTTGCCAGTAATTTGTTGGCAAAGTATACATTTAGAATACTGCTAAGTTAAATAACAAAAGTATCTGAGACTGACAAAGAATTCAAGAGCTACAGTATTTGAGGTGGAGATACTAAGGGGTAACTTTGGAGGGAAAAACAGACATCATACTGTTGGTCTTGAATATGCCGAGGATAAGCACGTGTGCTGTGAACCAGATCTCCAATTTATGAAAGTCTTTTTTTTTTCCCAATTGTTTAACCAGGTGAGACACACTAAGCTGAAAGCATTTTTACAGGTGCAACCTGGAAGCACAGGGAAGTTAAGTGACTTGCCCAGGGTCACACAGTATATGCAAGTGGGGGCTGTGGGATTCAAACCCAGGTCTCCAGATTTGCAGTTCAGAGCCTTAAACCACTGCACTATACTGCCCCACTGGCTGGTTGGAGGTATTCTGCCACTTTGCCCAGAGAGCAGGAGCTATAATTAAGGACTGCACCATCTCTATACTTAACATGTATAGTACAAGAATGACAATTACTGAGCTAAGGTGTTGATGAAAACAGAGCATAGAACACCCAGGATCAACCCTTGAGGAATGCCCAGCACCGCATCCTTATGCACACATGGAGTATTTTTATAGCAACCATTTAAAAGTGACCAGCAAAGTAGTTTGTGGATCAGCTTAGTGCTTGCACCCATGCTTACTGTACAGTATATGCTGCAGTATTAAGATGAGGGGTTGGTGGTCAGGTAGATCAAAACCCTTGGAGAGATCCACGAAATGGCCCCAGTGAGCTGCACATGGAGAGGAGGACATTATTTATCATTTTCATTGAGGCTGAGGACATGGAATAATGTAACGTGAATCTAGATTGCATGGGATAGATTAAACAGTGCATGGTTAGGTAAACTAAAACACTGGGAGGAGGCAAATTCTTTAAGAGGTTTAGATGGCAGAGGACTGAGAACACAGCGACTGATCTATAATTGTTCATTTTCACCCTTGTGCCACAGGGTAACTTTGGTCCTCATCAAGGTAGAGGGCAACTCACTAAAACACAGAAGCCAAAAATTCAATTTGATAATATTCTTTCTGCATCATTCCTGAAGAAGGCTGTATGTCTAAAACTTGGATTCTAACTGTATTTTCTATTTTCAGCATAAATTCAAACATGTCCTTTTCATTATAAAAATAACACATGAAAGCCCCACACTAATAATTTGAGTGTGAACTGACTACAGTTCTGAAATCCTACAATCACTCATCCTGCATGTAGTATTAAACAAAGATTATGGCTCCTGATGAGAAACTTGACATATGTGTCGGCAAGTGGAGCAGAAGAGTGGCTCTGGAAGACAAGATAACTATTGATTTTAGTATTAATTACAGGCCTTCAGATATACTAACAGACACTTACTAAGTAAATGCGCCCCATCTGTCTGAAACGACACAGTTCGAAGGAAAAAGAAACACCCTCAGGGGCTCTCTGAGTAAGAGTGGTCATTTACGAGGTAATTGACATAGGGAGTTAATTGTCTCATAGGTCTTTTCTCTTTCTGTTCCATTGCTTTTGTCACTTACTCTTATCAGTTCCTTAATTACTTGGGGTACTCCTCAAATTACTAAGTAATGCAGTTTAGTTTACAATTACTCCATCAAAATAAAGGTCATTTTATTCTCCCCTAATTTGCGTCATGTAGCAAGAGGCTTTAAAGGAGTACTACAGTCAAAATTTGAAAAAAAGTATGTTGTGCAGAGTGTTGATTTGTGTGCTCAGTCCTGCTGAGTCCTTCCCTTTGTTTGCTATTAGGAGGGTCATTTTCTGAATGTCTCTACTAGTTTTATGGCATCTGGGGTTCTCCATGTTAGCATGGCTTATTGGTCTTCTTTATCCTACAATACCTCCTGCCTTATGTGGCAGTGATGCGTCCAAGACCACTGATTCAGTAAGAGAAAGTACTGCAGCAGTAATCTGATGTTCTGGCCTGAACTAAATAACTCCAATTCAATATTTTTGTTTTTATGTTTGTCTAGGTCTAGCCAGCAGGAGTAAATGTTTTGCTTTTAATTTCATCAAACTGCATGCAGCCATAAAAAGCACTCATCACTCGAGGCCATCACTGCTATAATTAGTAAAGACTATAGCTGTTTTCTTACTGAATACCCACTCAGTTAGATGTCAAGTGATTGCTAAGCTGTAAATTTAGCCTTCAGTGCCCACTAGATAAGGAAAGTGACTTAAAATCACATCTGTACTGCTGTGAAATTGATTGTAAACCAGTACTTGCCCAGAACCTACCAGGTCAATATAGTGCACCCAGAAGGGCGCATGGACAACAGCACATGTACTACAGCACAAATCTGGAACAGCGCATGGCACAGCACAGCACATACCAGAACAGCACAGAGGCAGGTGTCATAATCGCGCATGGCAGTGGTACAGCACAATCCCACAACGCACACGCCAGACACACTGCATGTCACAACAGCACAGGGCTTCACTGCACAGGAGGAAGTCACACATGGCAACACAGTGCATGGCACCACGGAGCCGAGAAAGGACAGGAAATTCCACCCTATTAGCAGAACACCCCAGTTCCTGTGTCTTCTTTCCGGGGGGAATGTACGCAAAATGCCCCACACACAAGCTGCACAGGAGTCAGGAACCCAGCCAAGCAGCACCCATAGTACAGTGGATGTGAGCACACCAGAGAAACATGAGGAGAACCAATGTTGGAGGCTTGAATCTGACAGCTGCTATCTGCCATCCACCACAGACAGCACCATTCGCCATCTACTCAGCAGTTGCCCGCCATACCCACAACAAAAACAACCACCGTCATCCACGGGAGCCACCGAGCCAGCCGACATGGACCTCACTGTACAATGGAGGAGAAGCCAGCACATCCCCTGATGCTACTCGACGCACTCCTGGGGCTGGCCATGAGGTAAGTACACTACACTAGATATGCACACACCACTGGAGCACTCAGTAGAATGTCTTTGGCATAATACTTTTAGTGGACACAGACACGGGACAGCCAGCGGACCACAGGGTATGCAGGTGAATGTCTGGGGCATAATACCTTTTGCAGACACAGCCACGGGACAGCCAGGGAACTGGATGGATGGGACGGGCACACAGTAGACTGTCCATGGCATACCTATTGGACTGGACATGAGCACAGCACAGCACAAGCACCGGATAGACAGGAATGGCACATTGCTGTGGGTCCAGCAGCAGCAGCATATGCCTCACTGACAGATGTCCCACCACACAGATCAGCAATGCCACTGACAGGAGCAGAACCATGAGCCACACAGGCAAGCCTTACTGGTGGTTAGCGGATATCTTGCACCCTCAGCAATGGCATGTGCACACAGCCCTGATGGTGGCAGGGAAACCCACATGGTATCATGGCCTGGGGGAGGGCCTGCATGTGGTGTCCTGGTCAGCATGCCACACTCGACTCAACAGTGGAACACTGATGGGGGGGTTGCCATTCAAAGCACAGTACCTGTCATTTGTCCTCACTGACTGTGTGAGTGCTGGCTGTGCCATGTGTTGTAGTGCTGCACCTGCACAGGCTGGAGAGCCACTAGCGAGATCCATCCATCGGGATGCAGCACTGCCCTACCACAGGGCACACCTGCATGCATGCTTTGACTCCACTGGTGCCCCTGGGCTGGGATGGGGGGCGGTGCCTGTGCTGTCCCTAAGTACCCTGTGACACACCCCATGCACACACAGCAGTGTGCACCTGCTCCCTGTTGTGAACCACCACCCTATCCCAGTGCCTCTGTGCACACCACCAGGATCAACAGGCAACGGGTGCCACAGGGGTGTGTGTGTGTGTGCACACCCAGCAACAGGTGAGACCAATCATGCCTACATTGGGGCTCCATAAAGGAAGAGCACTGCGTTGCTGGGTACTCACTCTGTGAAGGCTGTCCATGTGTGAAGATGCCTCTGGTGTACGTATGCAGCCAGAAAGGCAAGCCCTACTGCACCATGCGGGGTACTTGTACCATCATGAACGTGTACACCTTGAGCGGACATACTGGAAGTGTGTTGAGTACGAGAAGGTGAAGTGACCTGTGCATGTGCATATGCAGTCCGAGTAGGTGGTGCACTACACAGGTGGGCATAGCCATGTCCCAGACACCACAGACATTGCAGCCAGGGAGGTCTTGGCATCGGTGAAAGACCATGCCCGACGCACCAATGAGCCCTGCAGTGCAGTGGTGGCAGCATGCACATTGGGTGTGCCCAAATCCGTCAGAGGGAGACTGCTTGCATTGCCTCTCATCAAACAGACCTGTGCCAGGGCCAGGACAGCGGTGCACAGGCCACCTTCACAACCATTGAGTCTGCAGCAGCTTGTGATACCCCCAGAGTACACATCGACTGAGGCGGGTGTCCCCTTCCTCCTGCATGACAGCGGCCCGGGGGACAACAGGCTGTTGATATTTTCTTCAAGGTCCACACTGGCACACCTGGAGGGGTGTGCTACCATACTTGCAGATGGAACAATCAGTGTCACCCTGCCACTGTTCCAGCAGGTGTATATGATCCATGGCCTGCTGGAGGGCACCACATTCCCAGCTGTCTATCTGCTCATGAGTTCCAGGACCACCACTGCATACACAGCTGCATTCCAGCAGGCGAAGTCTCATTGCCCTGGCCTCACACCTTTGGCTGTCTTCACAGACTTTTGAACCGGCAGCCATGCGGGACTTTGTCAGCGTATTCCCTGGCAGTCACCAGCAGGGCTGCTTTTTCCAACTGGCCCAGGTGGTGTGGTACCGTTGCCAATGGATTGATTGTTTCATGGCCCACTACACAGAGGCCCCTGAGTTTGCCTTTCATGCCCATATGGTAGTGGCACTTACCTTCGTGCCACCTGCAGATGTCGCTGATGCCTGCAATGCACTGCATGAGATGGAGTACATGAAAGCCAACAGTGACCTGTTGTTCCAGCTGTTGGACTACTTCGAGGACACGTGAGTGAGTAGGCCTGTGGGCTGCTCCGCATGGAGCAGGCCTCTGTATGACATTTCACATGGAATGTCTATGATGCTGCATGGGACAGTACACCCTGGACAACTAAGGCCATGGAGGCCTGGCACAGGGATTTTGCCACACCATGCCATCCAAATCTGTGGCGGTTCATACGGGCGCTGGGGGCCAAGAAGCACCTAACCACTGTGAAGCTGTCCCAGCTGTTTGCTAAGAGGTGCTATAAGGATGCTGGGAGGAGGACTGCTGCCATTGTTGAGGCCTATGGGCAGTGGTCCACTATGGAATACCTCCGCGTTAATTGCATTTAACCTGTCCCTCCAGGTTTAATGTGACTGTGTTGTTGGGTGCTGGGGGGGCTTTTGGGGGGGTTGACTGTTTTCACTTTCACTGTTACACTGTGTGTTTTGTCTTACATGCATGAGTAAACACTATTTGCACGCATATCTGTTGTCCTACCTCTTGCTTCCTGCCTGGGTCATGTAGGCCTACTTGCACTGTTTCCCTGTGAAGTCATCTGTCTGTTGGCTATTTTTGTGTTAGCTGTTTTTGTATGCATTGTTCTGCCTTTAGCTGTTTTTGCACACAACATTATGACCCCATGCCCTTGCTGAATCTATGGTCCCGGATGCATCAGTGTTACATTGTACAGGAGGCATTGTAGGAAAAAGAAGAGCAATAGAGAATGGTAATATGTAGATCCCCAGAGGTCATAAACCTAGTAGGAGAGGCCACATAACTAGTAGACAAATTAAGAAAAAAACTCATAATAGCAAATAAAGGGAAGGACACACCAGCACTAAACACACAAATCAAAAAACTCTGCACAACATGTGTTTGCAAATTTTAACTGTAGTTCTCCTTTAAGAAGAGATATGCATGAGGAAAAAACAAATGGAAAGGAGTTTGAAACTTCCTACAGCCGATTGCAGATATTATGCAATACTCTGGTCATAACTACAATAACCTACTGAACTTGCATCCAACGCCATAGGCAGGCCATCACATGTACAGTAGTGTATGTATGTGCTTAACTGTGTAGGGGTTAAAAGGAAAGCAAGCCCAGCTTAGCTATGTGAACTGCACTACAGTACTTTTGCATGCAAGTGTAACACAGCACACATACCTGGGGGAGAGAGAGAGACAGCATTACTAGCTGCCTGCTGCTCACCTATCTACAGAGGGTTGGCATTACCAGACAAGAGTTAACATTTTCTTCCTACCTATGGGAGGAGCTTAGCTAATAAAATGTATCTGCACAGAATGCTCTGGGGCCTTGAGTTCATGAAGCTGTGTGGAGAACAAGGACTGAGGAGTTCCCCTTGAAGGAAGTCTCCCTGATTGCTTTTGGGCCTGAGGATAGGAGGATCAGGGGATGCCCCATAAAGCCTGGTGCAGTCCAGAAAGAGAAATACTGATTTAGGAGAAAAACCTGCACCCCAAGCTGCTAGAAGGGGGGTAGTCTCTGGAAAGACATAGGTCTGGAGCACAGATTCAGTAAGGTAACCTCTATATACAGTACCAGCGTCAGTGGTTCAGTGGGTAGTGCACTCACCTCTGGGACCAGAAGACTGGAAGGTCATGGGTTCTTGGCACACACCAGGTACTTGGGGCATTACCAATAACTGACACTATAGTGCAGTACGAGGGGGGTGCTATACTGCTAAGGATGAAATGTTAAACCAAGGTCCCTTCTGCCCATCTCTGGCCACTGTCCAGGTGGAAGCAAAAGATCCCTTGGCAGTTACTGATGAAAAGTAAGGGAGTTTCCCCAGTGACATGGCCAACATTCTCCACGTCAGCAAAACAGGTCCATGCAACCCCTCCCCCTGGACACACCTGTAAACAAGCTATCATAGCTTAGTGTACCTTTCCTGATCAAAACTCACAAATAAATACAGATAGGGCTTGCGTGAGGCTTAGCTAGTGTGTGTGTGTGTGTGTGTGTGTGTGTGTGTGTGTGTGTGTGTCATGGGAACATGGAGGCCTTTCAAAAGGTCTTAGGACAGGAGCCCAAATGTGAATAATTATATAAAAAAATTGTCATATCCTGTGCAGAGCTAGAATTGAGAACTATGCCAGCAATAGAATCTGGTTAGACTGCAACCCGTAACCCTTCAGCGTCCAGTGGCGTCAAATATAAATACACATATGAAGGGTATCTGCTACCAATTTGAAGATTAAGTAAAGGATAATTATGCAGTAAAATTCTGACTCCTGAGACTTTATTGGTGGTGGATGTGCATGTCTATGCACGTGACTGCTGTGTATGTGTTCACCCCAATCCTGAAACAAATATAAATATAGTAAACCCCCCTCGAGCTACAAAACAACCCAGAGATGTTCAATAGGAGCTCATCTAGGATTTAGGTTGCCCAGATGGCTCGCACATGGCACCCCAACTGGAAGCAGGGCAAGGTTGACTTTTTTGTTAAAGAACTAAAAAAAGGAAAAAGTTCCTCAACTTGCTGCTTGTTCTGTGGCACAACCCTGTAATCAGCAGGGGGTACCCAAGCATCTGTAGAAAAGGCACAAAAAAGTGCCTGTCCCCTCCGTGTGTGAAAGCGGTATTGAAATTTGCATAGGCCCCCACCAGTGGCCACTCTTTAAGGGGATAGAAACCTTGTAAGCAGTGCCAGTCTAAGAGGAAGGAAAAAGGAGTGATTCGTGTGCACGTGTGGTGCATAGGAGGAGATCCAGCAGCTCCAGGAGAATGAGGTCTGAGGTCTACAGTGCCAGGAGCTAAGAGTGACTGTGTTCAAGAGGAGAGATCTGTGCAGCACCAGAGGAGTGACAGCATGAGTTCTGCAGCAGAGAGAGCAGTGGTGATTCCCAAGACAGCCAGACCTATGAGAGACAGCAAAGCAGCAAATATAGCAAAATCAGCATCCAGTCATGGGCTAGAGATGATGCTGGGTACAAGCAAACCAGGCAGCTGCTTGAAGTGCCAACACAGAAGGGACATTAAAGTACAAATTATAAGCAGAGAACAGCTTGAAATGCAAAAAGTGTCAATGCATTGACCAGCCTTTTTGTTGCCACCCTTGTATCATATAATTTCTACCACTTTTTGGATTTGGATTGGGACATAAGAGAGAATAGTGGTCAGTGGGAGTGGTGAAGAGAACACAACAAGCATTTCTGCTTGGGGAGCCATAAGGTCTAAAACTGGTCCTGCCCATGGGTTGCCATGTTTGGAAGGGAACTGCACCCATGTGGCTATTAGGCACAGTCGCACTCCTCTGAGGCAGGATGCTGTGAGCCCGTAAAAGTAGCTCTAAATAACAAAACAAAAAGAATCCTTACACAGTTAAGCAGTGTAAGAAAATGTTTGCAGCCATATACTTTTATTTTACTGGGTTCAACATAGCCCCTGGAAGTACTGTACGAGTGAGAGGCTGTCATGTCTGCCAGTGTATATGCTTCTCCTTGGTTGGCCAGCAGAGCATGTACAAATACTGAAGAGCCTGTGCTCTCCCACACTGGAGCCAGGTGCCTCACCTCTGCATGATGCATGCCCTACCCACACTTGGCCTCAGCATGAGATTCCAGTTATCACACAGGACACCCAATTTCTTTGCTGCACTGAATTCAGGTTTTAGGGCTGCAGTGGGCGGAGCCCTGCAGACCTCTTGCTATGAGAAAAGGACTCCTTGAGACTGAACAACATATTGGAGTGTGCCAAAAACATAGGTGTAATTTGGGGGGGGCACATGTCCCCCCCCAATGTTTTCCTACATCTAGTTCACATTGCTATAGTCCCCCTCAACTTTAACTGCCACCTTACCCAGAACCACCCCAGGTCAGAAGAAAGTGGCTTGCATTTTCCTGTCTCCAATCTGTTGCACCTTTTATTTCCACAGTCCCAGAACCTCAGTTGATAAGTGGTGCTGCATGCAAATGCCACTTGCATGAATTGTTTAATGCGTTACCTAATGTGTTACATCCCTGGATTTTTCTATCTCCCTTCAGTGCCATGTTAGATGGCCATGGGGCCCCTTGCTGCATACACTAAAGAAGGGGCTCTCTAGTAATACATGTCAGTTATTAGCTCACATTGTAAAATGAGTCTGTACACCTGGGAACAGCAAATATTTGCTGCACAACCTGGATGATTGTCACATACTACAGGAACATCTTGAGTAACTTCTCCTTTACCCCTGTTAGTAGAATTGTTGTAGAGCTGCAGATGCCTTCAACCTGCACCAGCATAACAAAAGAATCAATAAAGGCCCAAGCTGTTATCTTACAAGCCTTCACACAGAGCCCCAGCTACACTGGTCCTTCACAGCCATGAGGAAGAACAGATTTTTTAATTACCATTTTGCCCCTGAACTGTGCTTTCATTCAGACCTAGTGATCAAGTGCGTCTCCACTACTGAACTGTTGTCCCTCCTTGGACAAGTACACCATACAACTATGGCTTACTGGCCCCTTTCCACCTGGCTATGGTGTAATCAGGGTGGTTGAACTGATCACAATGGTGGGACTCCATAACATGGGAGGGGTCAGCCATTTGCGTGCCTGAGAACAGTGAGCAGTCATTGGTCCATATGCTCACCAATGACTGGACTTGCTCAGTTTTTCATGGTCTCTCCCAGAACTCACAATGAACATACACATCCTCACTATGATCTTGGGATAAAAGGATATCCTGTGGAAAGCGTAATTGCATTACAGCAACAGCAATAACAGTGACAGGAAAATGACAAGGAGAAAAAGAGTGACAGGGATAAACAGCGATTGCTGAAACAGGGATCAGATTCCTCCCCCTCTCCAAGCCCCCCCCCCCAGAATTAATTATATTTAGAAAGAGTGGTATGAGGGCAAAGCCTGCAGTTTTGTTGCTGTTTCGGAGAAGGTCGCTCTTTCCTTCCTTGCTCTTTTGCCATTGCCATATTTCCATCACCGTTTTGCTTTCACCAAAATTACATAGAACTGGGTGCCAGATGAATCATGGTCACCCTCACCATCAGTGGCACAACAACCAGGCCATAACCAGTTATGTTTGTAGGAGTTGCACCATGAAGCCATCCAAATGTTGAAAAGAGCATCCTCACAGTCACACTCCTACCCTTCCTGTCTGGCCTCTGCTCCTACCAGCTTGGGCTTGAGGCATGAACCTGAAGCATACTAGGCAGTCTCATGCTGCCCAACACATGGAGCTGGTTTCTGAAGGATGCATATTTATACAACATACCACTGGGACTGGGATGGACACAGAGGAGTGAGTAAATGTTCAGGTTGCTCTGAACCTAGGCCCCACTCTGTGGCACACATTAAATTGTATTAGAAGCCTGTTTATATTTAAAAAATTAAGAAAAGGTTGCAAAGCAGAAAAGTTGGGTAGGGGACTTACTACGGTAAATCAAAACATGGCTAACATGGTCTCTTGCATGGGAAATCCTCCCCTTAGTCAGTACACTTGAAAGTTTTTTCTCTGGGTAATGTCTCCAAATTTGGGATCTTAGCTAGTATAGTAATCCTGAAATGTTCATGCATTGTCTGCTCCATTTGATATATGTAATATGACGCAGTTATTCAAAAGTCCCCTGAGTGGTTAATATGAAATGAATGTTACTATAAGTTTACAGAGTAGATACCCACAGTCTGTTTAATTTATCATTAACACCAAATAGCATACAACAAATAAGAATACTGCAGTACACGGCTAGATAGCCCCACCTACACTCTCTCTCAAACAACAAAAGTAACATATCCTCCCACCTCTAGATGTCTTAAAAAGCTCCCCCATGGTAGAGTACCCCCAACACCAAGGTCTCTTTGCAATCCTTGCAATGTTTATTTTCCACCACCTACACCAAGAAAGCTGGAATACCCTGCAGCACCTATCTCTTATATTTCTAAAAGAACCCATGGTCTTACTCATTTGTCCAGCTCCATAGCCACAGTTCAGAAGCATCAAGCAGAGGGATACCTGCTGACTCTGCTCCAAGGCTGACTTCATGCTGACTGACAGGAACATGGCCATGTCCCATAGCAATATGGAGTATAACTGTAATTCTGGTTTTCTTGTGTCTGTGAGAAACCATTCAAGTATAGTAAGTTCTACTTTCAGTGAAAAGCTCTTCCCTAGGTCAATATCATTAGTTTTTACTTTGGTATAATATTTCCCATAGTGGGGATTTGCCAAACCGTTACAAGAATGCAGTTGGTCCTTCTTTGAGTGTTGGCAGAGCATACAACAGATAAACAAACTGCAGTATACTGCTAGATAGCCCCCACTCCACACTCTTGCCTCCTTTTTCTCCATCCATACCCCCATGGTCTCTCCCACCCAGCTCTATGTTTACTTTCTCATCTTTACCTCCCACTTCTACTATCTACCTCCCTCATCCTCACCGATATTTATGACTGTCTTAACTTTTATTTAAATTTAAATTTGTTCTCAATGTGGCTATTTCTGCTAGTATATTTTTCTTTTGCTGTATATGTTGTGATACTCTGTAACCTGGACAGCTGTGAAAATGGGCATGTTTGCTCACACTCTTTGCAGTATAAAATAAACTTGATTGATTGATTCATCTTCAGCACTAGCTTCAGCCTTCTGTAGTATTTCTTTTTGCTGTTCTTCTGTTTTATTTTTTATTTTGTATTGCTGCTGTTTTGCCTATCCTCAAGTAGTTGTCTGCTCACTCATGTTTAAGTTCATCTATGCTAAAGCCTCCTTTCAATTTGATGTTTTCCATGCAGGTTAACGTCCCTTTTATAACTGTAGTTTTGGCATATTTAGCTAACATAAATGTCATCCTGATGTCTTCAGAGAAGACTTCTTTTCTCCCCCACAATGAATGGGGGGGGAAGGGCACAATAAAAAAATCCACACAAGTAGTCAGTTCTTCTTTGTTCCAGTTTTCTTATTCTTCTATTATAAATTCTGGCCCAAATCCTCTACGTTTCACCAATACATTATTGGCTTCCTCAGGAGGTGCCTTTACAGAACCTTTAAAAGCATAAATATATATGAATGTCCTGTCCACATTGCAATAATTATTTTACATACAATGTTCAATTCTATTAAGTAATGATGGTCACTTACATCATAAATTAGTACTGCAGATAATTATTTTCTTCTTTTTAAATTAGCTGTTACCATAACAGATTCTAAAATCAAAGAGAATCATGAATGCAACTTGTTCATTCATTACCCCAACTTATCCATCTCAGACAGTAATAATACAACTCTTCTTATTCATTTGTGTTTAAAGCAAAACACTCATTGTTTGCCCCACATTTTAGTTAGATATCAAAATAATTTCTTGGTGTTATATTTAATATTTTAAATCTTTGTATATGTTACCTGTTCAAAATCTTGTTTCCAGCACGTTTTTATTTGCATTGCTTTTATAGGCCCCATTCAATGGTAGCTCTGTAAAGAACAATTAGACATGCCAAAAGTCTTTCTGGATCCATTATTATCTTTGTTACATCCTACACATTATAGTCTCATTAACAAAACAATCTCATATCTTTAAAACTTGAGACTCACATATGCCTTGATATGCATGTATTTTATTTTACTTCACCACCTTCTGTACACATATTTTATTTTGCCATATGTGATGACAACCTCAGTTTTTCCTAAAACACATTACACTTATTGCTGGCTCATTATATGAATTGCTCAATATGTATGCTTCATTAAAACCTGCAGTTTGCGCGTGCCTTACTGTGCATCAATTATATTTATCAAGCAGCTAGTCACTTTCAGTTTTAACCGAGACAAATTACCTCCATTAGTAACTCAATGACTTAATCACTCAATATTACTATTTTATTTGCAACTCGTATCAAAACATGCTCCGCGTCTATTTCAGTTACCAGACAGCGTAGCATTACAATCTTCAGCTAAACACATGTTCATTTCTAACTTCTAGTAAACACTTTACCTCCATTGCTGGCTTACTGAACTCATCACTTAATACTGCTGTTTTATTTATGACTCATGCAGAACATGCTACACTCCTATTTCAATTCCCAAGCAACGTGGCATTACAATCTTCCACAAAACACATATTCATTTCTGGCTTAATGTTTGCCGTGTAACTTACACTGTCTTCAGCTACTTAGGACTTAGCATCTAACTTGTTCTCTACTAATAATCTACTTCACTTTAAAAGATAAATTTGTCATAACAAAAAGTAGTAGTCCCAATAGGAAATAACATAAGAAATGGCTAAAAAGGGACTGTCCCTTTAAAGAATGGATCAAACTAGATCAAATGAGTCTAGATAGTGACGTCATATCATGAGGTCTGGTGCATAAAAACAAAGTGGAACGCCAAGACATCATTTGAAATTAAATCAGTGTTGCAGCGTGAGCCTGAATAAAAAAGCTGGAGCAGGTAAGAACGTCATTCTAACATGTTCTGCATACAAATTTATCTTTTAAAGTGAAGTAGATTATTAGCAGAGAACAAATTAGATGTTAATGCCATTTCAGCTATTTGATAAACCGCGTATTTGAAACTAACTGGTGTAAAAGAACTTGAGGTACATCTGGAAAATATAAAAAGTAAATGTGGAACCAAAGAGTAGGGTAAGCCCTAAGTAGCTGAAGACAGTGTAAGTTACATGGCAAACATTAAGCCAGAAATTAATATGTGTTTTGCGGAAGATTGTAATGCCACGTTGCTTGGTAATTGAAATCGGAGTGTAGCATGTTCTGCATGAGTCATAAATAAAACAGCAGTATTAAGTGATGAGTTCAGTAAGCCAGCAATGGAGGTAAAGTGTTTACTAGAAGTTAGAAATGAACATGGGTTTCGCTGAAGACTGTAATGCTACGCTGTCTGGTAACTGAAATAGACGCATAGCATGTTTTAGTATGAGCTGCAAATAAAATAGTAATATTGAGTGATTAAGCCATTGAGTCACTAATGGAGGTAATTTGTCTCGGTTAAAACTGAAGGTGACTAGTAGCTTGATAAATATAATTGATGCACAGTAAGGCACGCGCAAACTGCAGGTTTTAATGAAGCATACGTATTGAATGATTCATATGAGCCAGCAATGACTGTAATGTGTTTTAGGAAAAACTGAGGTTGCCATCACGTATGGCAAAATAAAATACGTGTACAGAAGGTGGTGAAGTAAAATAAAATACATGCATAGCAAGGCATATGTGAGTCACAAGTTTTAAAGATATTAGATTGTTTTGTTAGTGAGACTATAATGTGTAGGATGTAACAAAGATAACAATGGATCCAGAAAGACTTTTGGCATGTTTAATTGTTCTTTACAGAGCTACCATTGAAAAGGGCCTATAAAAGCAATGCAAATATAAATGTGCTGGAAACAAGATTTTGAACAGGTAACATATATAAAGATTTAAAATATTAAATATAACACCAAGAAATTATTTTGATATCTAACTAAAATGTGGAGCAAACAATGAGTGTTTTGCTTTAAACACAAATGAATAAGAAGAGTTGTATTATTACTGTCTAAGATGGATAAGTTGGGGTAATGAATGAACAAGTTGCATTCATGATTCTCTTTGATTTTAGAATCTGCTATGGTAACAGCTAATTTAAGAAGAAGAAAATAATTATCTGCAGTACTAATTTATGATGTAAGTGACCGTCATTACCTAATAGAATTGAACACTGTATGTAAAATAATTATTGCGGTGTAGACAGGACATTCATATATACTGTATTTATGTTTTTAAAGGTTTTGTAAAGGCACCTCCTGAGGAAGCCAATAATTTATTGGTGAAAAGTAGAGGATTTGGGCCAGAATTTATAATAAAAGAATAAAAAACTGGAACAAAGAAGAACTGACTACTTGTGTGGATTTTTTTATTGCGTCCCCCATTCATTGTGGGGGAGAAAAGAAGTTGTCTAGAGGAACACATCAGAGAGGCAGCATAACTAAGGACTATAAGAATCAAAAAGTACGTTTCCCATGGACTACCAGGACTTTGTCCTGGGACATTTTTAATGACTTCAGAGAAGGTCATGATAATGCTTTTTCAAGTGTTTATCACATTAGTTATAGAACTTCAAGTCATTTACAAATAGGAGGTTAGTTATTTTTGGGGTTCCGTGGTGTCTATGGAGTTTAAACTGGACCCGTACCCCCAAGAGGTTGAAAAGACTGCTTAGTGGATTGACGGCATGGCAGAACTAAATTGGTGACAAGGACCCTGCTAACAAAGAAGATACCCATGAAGCACTGGGCATTCAACTTGTACCTCTATTATGGTAGTTTCTGGAGCTTGACTAAAAGCTTTGGAAATTATATTAGTTTAACATGCCCAGTGACTTCATTTCTCTGTAACTGCATTGCAACCTATGTGTTTGTGACACAAAATCTCTGTGGCATCTTCTTGCTATGTTTTGACACAGTACTTGTGATGATGCTCAGGCCTCTATCATGACTTAGGCTTAGGGTGATTTTCTATATTCTCATGGTGTTCCAAGAAGTTGATCAGAGTAGTGTGAGTTGTGTATATTTTGGAGTATGCATGCATCCAAGGGTGCCAGATACTATAATATGACTTTTAATGATCTATCCATGCTATGTTGAGGGTAGAGTTGTTCTCTTAGATTCCCTACATGAGCTGATCTTTGGGTTGCACAGGGTTTGTTTTTATCACCTTTTTGTTTCATTGCTATGAGGTAGTTGGGAGTTTGGGAGACTCTCTCTAGTTTGTATTTTGTGGGCAAGCAGGTTATTAGAAGATAGTTCTTTAGCAGAGTTTAGGGTCTGGTTAGATGAGGAGGAACATGTTGCTTGCTGCTAGGCAGGAAAGGTTTGCCCAAGTCATTCATAGAGTTCTTTTTTTACAGTTAGCTAAATAACAGGGATATTACTTTCAGCCAGATGTTGATCATGACATCAAGACCTATAATTTTTTAGCTGGGGCTTTCTTTAGCTTCACATCAATCTCCTTACTGTAGGTGTAACATGTTTCTGCCTTGGTGGTAATGTCTATAGAGCTTGGGGTTTCTGAGTACTCATTAACACATGTGAAGCTAAGCATAGCTTTAGTGCACATCACATTCTCTCTATTCTCTGCATGCAAGTAGATGAGCATTTTCCATTTACCAGACTTCATCTTCTTTCAGTGAAAGTAATGTAGTTAATAAGAGTACATTTGGCATTTTAAATGTATACATATGCTTTAATTGTAATGTACTCTCCCCTATGAGTTCTCTTTCCATTGTATATATTATATAGAGAATAAAGTATGGGTCGGGGTGTGTAACGAGAATTTACATACACCCAAGGGGTTTATGCATAGCATCTAACCCCGAGGGTGTGTGTAAATTCGAGTTTACACACACCCAGAACCATATTTTATTTTATATAACTGCCAGGATGTCCTTTTTCCCCACAGCAACTATATAAAATTAAAAAAGATGTTGTAGTGCGACCGCAGCAGTCTATTTAGCTGTGAGCATGTTCTCTATGTTTGTCGGTCACTCGCTTTTTATTTATTTTTTTTTTATTTCATTTTGAGGGTATTTCCCTCATGTTGATTAATTTCTGCCTGCCAGCACTTACCACAGTTAAGAGTAGCAGTCCAGAGGGGGAAAGTTGAGGTGGACAGTGGCTGGGAGGAAGAGTGTCAGAGGTGAGGACACCTGCGCAGTGTGAGGGAATGGCGCATGTTCGCCATTATAAACACTCCTTTATGATGGCAAATTACGCCACGGTTTCCCAAAGGGAAAAAGGACAAGCTGGTTATTATTAAGCAATAATGAATGATGGGGTTATGTTAATGTCTTGTTAATAACTCCCTGGGTCATAATGTGGCACGAGGTGAAGCCGAGTGCCACTTGCCCCACCAGGGGGGATTAACTGGACATTAACATAATGCCACAGAGTGCATTATTGCAATTATAATTACTAGTAACCTTGTTTATCAACTGGATTACGACTACTATAAAATGCCATAATAACCTGAAATCCGGTTAACAGTGTTTTCAAAACTTTTTGCTTTCAGTGGCATGTTATCCACTGTCACTCACTATGAGTGACCACCTCACTGGTTCTTTGGCTGTGTGTGGGTGGGCCAAACACTTAAAAAACATGGCAGTTCTGTTTTCTCGCCCCTGAGGACTTGTGCTGAAGCGATTCCCCTCCTTTGAGGTAACTCATTCTTTTACTGTTCATCTGCTTGATCCTGCCTTTACAACTGAAAAAAAAGAAAAAAAACATCTGGTTGATCCTGCTCTTTGAACACTTTGGGTGGTTGGCACTTTGGGAGACAGCGAGTCAGATTGGAAATGGACATTACGGACTGCTGTCTACCTATTGTACTTCTGTGCTAGCTCCACAGAACATCTTTAAAAAAAAAAAGAACACAAGAAAAAAAAGTCTCTGCAAAGAGACAGACCGAGAAAGCAAGTGTGTGTGTGTCTCTCTCTCTCTCTCTATCTCTTCACAGAACTACTTCTAAAAGTGTTCACAGAAAACACTCCCTGCACCAGTAATTATAAAAAATAAAGTATAGGAAAGTGTGTGTTTATGGATTTGTTTTAAACCCCCTTGGTATGTGATGAACTCATAAACCCCTCGAGCTTCGCTTTCGAGGTTTATGGGTCATCACACACCTCAGGGATGTAAAAAACAATCCATAACACACACTTACCTATTCATTATGTTCTATATTATAATCAGGTTACAAGTTACTGTAGTTTGAATATTTTTTTTAATATTTTTTGCTTATTTTTGTGTGAAAGTAACATAAAATAGTCCCTCCGCCTTGGTAAATTGCATAGGATCTGGTTTGTTTGCTGTGATCATTGTCACTGTTTCAGCATTTGTTTTTTTCTGACAGATAAAAGGTTTTACAAATGTGGAGCACTATCTAAAGACTCATGCACAGAATGTTGATATCAAAGCAAATCCATTTCTGACAAGAGGGTAACACATATTTCAATAGTGCACATGCATTGCATTACTTGTACACCTAATGTGTATAATAAGAAGAGTACAGTAAAAAGTTACAACATAATTATCTGGTTAATTTATTCTGAGATTGCTCGTCCCTGCCACATTCCAGAACTGTATGTAGCTACAACATTTCAAAACTGTGCATCTCATCTGAACACATGCTGACATTGTACATTCCAGTCACATTCTGAAAGTGTGCATCCCTGCCACATTCTGAAGTTGTGTCACCAGAACATTCCGAAATTGTGCCTCATCACCACATTCTGAGGCTCTGCGTTACTGCCACATTCCAAGACTGTGTGCCTCCACCACATTCGAAGACTGTGTGCCACCACCACATTTCAAGACTGTGTGTCACTGCCACATTCTGAGAGTGGGCGTCACTGCTATATTCCAAGACTGGGTGCAACTGCAACATTCCGAAACTGGGCACCACCACCACATTCCGAGACTGTGTGCCACTGCCACATTTTGAAACTGTGCACTACCACCATATTTTGAAACTGTGTGCCACTACAACATTCCAAGATTGTGCGCCACCACCACATTCAGTGTGCCACTACCACATTCCAAAACTGCACTACCACCACATTCCAAGACTGTGTGCTACCACTGCATTATGAGATTGTGTGCCAGCACTACATTACAAAATTGTGCAGCACCATCACATTCCGAGACTGTGTGCCACCACCACATTCGAGATTGTGCGCCACTGCTAATTTCTGAGATTACGCACTACTGCCACATTCCAAGATTGTACACCACCACCAAATTCAGAATTTGTGCACCACCACCACCACCACATTCAGAATTTGTGCACCACTACCATATTCAGAATTTGTGCACCAGAGCCACACTCCTAGACTATACACTACATCACATTCCGAGACTGTGTGCGAATGCTACATTCACAGATTGTGCTCCAATGCCACATTCTGAAATTGTGCATCACCACCACATTGTGAGACTGTACACCACCACCACATTCATTTTGAGATTTGGCAGCACCGCTACATTCCAAGTTTGTGCACCACTGCCACATTCTGAGACTGTGCATAACCACCACATTCTGAGATTGTGAGCCCATGCCACATTCCAAAATTGTGCATCACTGCCACATTCCAAGAGTGTGCACCACTGCCACATTCCACGACTGTATGCTACCGCCATTCTGAGATTGAGCGGCACTGCAGCATTCCAAGATTGTGCGTCACACCTCACATTCCGAGACTGTGCATGACCACCACATTCTGAGTTTGTGCTCCAGTGCCACATTCTGAGATTGAGCGCCACTGCCACATTCTGAAATTGTGTGCCACCACCACATTCTGAGACTGTGTGCCACCACTACATTCTGAGACTGTGCCTCACTGCCACATTCCAAGATTGTGTGCCACCTCCACATTCTGAAGTTGTGTGCCTCAACCACATTCTGAAATTGTGCTTCACTCAACATCCTGAAATTCTGCACCACTGCCACATTCTGAAATTGAATATCACCACCACATTCCAAAATTGTGCATTCCTGCTACTTTTTGAGACTATATTATTACTGCATTCCACAATTGGAGAATTAATTGAAATTGGCTTTTTTTGAACAGACTATGAATTTTCGGTTACAAAATTACTTGTGATTTTTAAACAAAGTAACTCAGAGATCTAATTTTGGCACAATGATAATTGGGGATATGCTGATCCAAATTCAGCATTTAGTGATACCAGAAATTTTCAGTGGACTCCCTCTTTAAGGACCCCTAAATTCTCTGTTTCAAGTACCATTAGACTTAGTGTGTATTCCCTCAAGGCTTATCTAAATCAAGTCAGTGAAAACCAGAAATTACTATGCTGTGTGATCAGGTCCAGTAAGTATATTTATCTAACATTAATGTAAGGCTTCTGGAACTTTGTTAACCAATCAGATTATTTTTACATTCCTGCCCTTATAATAATTTAGAATATCAGTAAGAGTTTTTGGTTCCATTAATTCAGACACAGTAATAAGCCTAACCATCCCTTCATGGTACTGCTCAAGATTACTAGAGAAATTCTTGCAATATCACAAATAGCACAGATTAAGGATTATAACCTCTTATGTAAAAAAAAATGAGCAGTAAAATCAGATAAGGTACATAGACAAAAGTACTATTTTTATGCAAATGCTCTTAGAAATAATGATGAGAAAATAACTCAAAAATACATCTAATGAATACTAACTTTCTTGTAAAAAAATGCATTTATCAAAGTTTTCCTGTACTACTACTAACAAGTCTTTAAGGACCACTCTGAAAAAATGTTGTTTTCTTTCTGTACATAATGCCCGCAAGGCACTGGGCAGGGATTAATACTAAATATTCCAATGCTCCCTGCCCCCCCATCAACTTTTACACCACAATTACTCCTCTAGCCAACTCAGTTGCCTCCATATCTGTGAAGCACTCTGCACTGCACTATTTTACTGTCGGCTGTCAGTTTTTTTTAAATTATACATATCCCTTACACCTGAACCTTCCTCTCAGCACCCACCACCCACTCACCCCCAGAAATATAACAGTGGTATTGGGGAGGTGCCCAGTCCCCCAGTGCAGCAATCCTCATCCCCCCATCCACTCTGATGCATGCATGGTTATTTGGGTTTATATATATATATACTTTCCTCCCCCCACCTGATCCTCCCTCTCAACACCCACCACTCCACCTCCCAAGAAATGTAACAGTGGCACTGGGGATGCCCAGTCCCCAGTGCAGAAATCCTCATTTTTTTATCCTGTAAAAAAGTTAATCGATGTCTTTTGTGGCTATTGCACTCCCCACCCAACCCTCACCACCAAGCCCTTACTTACCCATCGGGGGTCTAACGCTGTAATCCTCTCTGGACTGCAGACACAATATAGTTTTTTTAATATTTGTACACCAAATTTTCAACATAGCCTTCTAATAATACCACCTCATGAAGAAAGCAGAGAAGATCCTGACTGAAAGGTGATTTCATGCAGGGGCCACAAAATCACCTTTTGAGGTGTAAAAAAAACATTTTGGCCAGGATTTGAAAAATGACAGCTGTCTCATTCATGGAGTGCAGTAAAGATATGGCTGTGTTGTATATTTGGTGTAAAAATATAGAAAATTACCAAAGTTACAAGCCTGCATTTGCAAAATTCAACATAGGCTTATAACTTTGTTGTTTTTTGATATTTTTACACAAAATTTTCAACATAGCCTTCTTATGACTCCACCTCATGAGCAAAGGCAGAGAAAATTTCATCTCCTGCCTGAAAGTGGAATTCATGCAGGGACCACAAAATCACTTTCTGGGACATATTTTTCTAATGACAGCTCAATTGTTCATGTGGCGGGGTCCCCAAAAAGGCATGTTGAAAATTTGGCCCAAAAATATGAAAAAATGGCCCAGATATGTCAATAAGTTCAAAACTCCATTGAAATACATTGAGCTGAATACCTATTTCTACAGTTCATGGTCTTCTTTAGGAGCCCATGTTGAATTGTGCAACACAGGCACATTACTTTTGTATGAGATATGCAGCAAGAAATACAGGAAATCCTGTGCTATGAAATACTGAGGGACTGTAAGCTACAACAATGTCTTCAGCAAGTGAAAAGTCCATGGTAAATCATATAAATGTGCTAGCAGAAAGAACAGTGCAAGTTTGTGCAGTTTGAGCAAAGTTATCAGTAGAGTGTATAAATCGGATGCGCAGTGGCTTGACCAAATTACAGAATGTTGATGCGTAGGAGTGCTGCTGCCGCCATTACGGGTGGGGTAGTAATGTAAACACAGCGGCAGAGGAGCCATTTTGAAAGAAAAAAGTTTTCAGTGATGTGGGATTTGAAATAACAGTGAGCGTTGTTTGTTTTTCTCTGCAGTCATGGCTTCAGGACCAGCCCGCTACCCAGATCATGCCCGGACTGTGATAGCAGTAGAAGTTAACAAGTTAAAGGACATTGAGAGATGTTACTAAAGAGGATGACTGCCTCCTCATGTGGCGATTCCTGGATATCCAGTGCGAGTATGTTTGATGTGCTTAAATGCTGGAAGGAACGTCTTCATGGTATCTCACTGTTCTGGGTGCCTAGAGAACTATGGTTTGTTTAAAGCACCCAAGATTCATTTGGCTCCCACATGGACAAAAGTTCAAGAATCTGCAGTTGGCAGCACACAGCGCCAGGTGGAGCCTGTTGGAGAGGGCCCCTCAGAGTGTGGCACGAAGCTAGAGGGTGCAGATTTACAGACAGAACAATGTGCTGATGTTTCAGAGTCTGAGCCGCAGAGAGACATTTCAGGAAGAGCATCAGTAGACCCTTGGAGAGAGGGGCCTAGCCCAAGTCTCATAGGTGAAGATAAGATGACGGAGGCCTTTGAATGGGAGGTTTCGACCTCCGTGCCCAGCCAAGAGTGGACAGTCTCAGGAGTGAGGACGACTGCTCACTCCTGGGCACAGATTCTCAGTGAGGAAGTAGAAGAGGGGAAACCTATGTGGCCTTGTGAAAAAGGAACTGGTACACAGCCTCAAGCGCTTGCCTCAGAGGAACGCATGGAAGAGATTGGTGATTCCACTGCCCTGGCTGTACAAGAAGAAGCCAGGGATCCATTTTTTGTGTTGTTAAGAATGCGTAGCTGGCAGAACCAGGACTGACTGCCCCCAAGCCAGGCCAGAGGTCTCAAGTTGACCAAAGCTAGTAAAGAGGAAAGAATGGTTCATAGGAAAGCGAATGAAATCTACAGGATGTCCTTTCCTACCTTTCCTCGGAGAGTCTGGGAAGAAATTGAAAAAAGCAGGAAATCCTGGATTTGGGAAGAGGCAATGAAATGTGTGCATCCTGGTGCAAACAAGTATGTCAAGAACAGAATGTTTCATGAAAAACACAGCCAGTGGAAAAGAGGCAGGACACCGTTTATGGACACTGTTCGAATTGTGGATGGAGAGGAACATGAAACCTTTCATAGTGTGAATTATGAGCACCCAGATGGGGTGATAATTCAAGCACCTGACCCATTGTGCTATTGGCCACAATGCAAAGACCTTCCTGTGAATGTGCCAATGCCTACCAAATGGAAAGCAGAGCAGTGGTAGCCAGTGCTGCCACTTCAGCCGTTGTCATACCTATGTTGTTCTGCCAGTTTGGATGTCCAGGACTCAGGTGCCCCACATTCATCAGTTCTACAGTGTACTGGCCTTCCAGAATCCATCGACTGGCCCACCAGATGACTTCAGATCCAGACAGGACAGCAGCCCAGCTGTATCCTGATTCATCGCCTGGGTATCGGATGACTTCAGACCAGCTGTTTTCCTTTTTGTTCCTGTTCCAAGGTTTCATCTCCAGAGATGACATCAATCCAGCAGTTTCCAGATGTGCCTTCCTGTCATTTCCTGGAAGACGTCCGCCCAGCTGTATTGGAAGAATGCTGCCAGGGAGAGTCTTCGGCCGAGGATCAGGTGTGGTACTGTGTTGTTCTACAAGGGACTGGTAAGTCCAGACTTTTCTATTCTTATGACATTGCAGTACACACCCTACACTAGCAGACTCCAGATGTTTAAACTGTCCTCAAAGACTCTCCCCTTCGGGACTTTGGCCTGCTAGAACTGTGCTTCACCGGGCTCCGGCCCAGGAGATACTCTCTAATGGACTTGCCTTCAGGCACTGGGGTCACTAGATGGGACTTTTAGAGCACTCCATCCCCCAAATATGGTGTATTATAAATAATGTCATTGTTTTTACTGTTTTCTAATGTTTATACTGTTTTTTCTACTTTTATAAAAAAAATATTTTTGGGGATTCTCCAGTGTTTTGATGGTAGGGGTTTAGATAGACTGTGTATGTAGATTAGGAGTGTGTGTTGTCTTTCTTTTTCTTGCAGATGTTCCTGAAGAACGTAAGACGAGAAGACAAGAAGAGGAGGAGGAACTCAGTGGAGTTTCTCAGTAGTACTTTAGAGTCTAGTGTTTAAAGTACTGTTGCTGTTGGTTACTGTGTGTAACTTTTCCTTCCACAGGTATGGTTGTGGGGAGTGTGGGAGTAATACACAGTGTATGGTATTAGCTCCTAGTGTGTGGTTGCATGGTGTCCCGGGTTGGGGGGAGGTCCCGTTTGTTTTGTTTTGGGAATTCTGAGTTAGAGGCAGACAGGTTTTCCCTAGAGGGCTAGGGGGGATAGACAGGCTATGGTTCTGAATGGCTGTAGGGGTCGCAGCACTGATCTATTAGGACTATGCTCTGGACAGTTCTTCCAGAGCCACTGGGTACCCATAGTCAGCAGGTAGAGTAGAGGCTGATGCATCAGTCGATGGCCTCTGGGCCCTTAGTGTTGCCTGCCTGTGCCTAGCACATGGTAGGAGGGGGCCTGATCACCCCTCTCCGTAGGTAGCACATAGGGTAGGATGGCCTAGGTTGGGTAACTAATGACTGCGGACAGTCATTTTCTGGCCCAGGGTGAGTGTAACCCCCCTGTTACCTGGGGTTACTAGAACCCTAGTAAGACCTAGTGGCAGACAGGGACAGGCAGCTAGTGAAACTCCAGTTAAATGTATTTCACTATGTCTTGCTCTGTTTTCGGTCTCTGCTGAGCTGGAGCTATGACATCATTTAGAACTGTCACAGCTGCATAAGCCACATTGGAATGTTGCAGTTGGAGGTTAGAGTAGAACGTTGGGGAATTTGAAGTGAGTCTGTTGCAGACTATAGTAGAGGAAGGAGGTGCTCTGCTGTAAGCAGGCTCTCAGAGTCCTAAGCTCTGTTAAAGAGCTAGTTTTTGTAGAGGTGTGTGTTCTCACCTTGAGAGGAACACAAGAAGAGCCAAGTGAAGTGGTAGAGACCGCTTTCAATGGTTCAGGGCCCCATCCCTGTGGGGATGGGGGAAGGAATCAGCCTGTTTCCAGGGGAAAACCCCCTGGTCTGGCTAGGAAACAAGAAGCTGCCTGAGTTTAAGTTTGTGCTGAGGCATCAGAAGTTCTGGATGAGATTTCTTTGAAGAGAAAACGTCTATGGGGCACCTGCAACCAAGGGATGAGTTCGCTCTGCTAAAGGAACAATGTGTTTTCACCTGAGACAAGATGAAACTAAAGTGACTGCTACTGTGGGGTCAGGAAAAGACAGCCAAGTACAGTTTGGAAGATGTGGGGATTGGATTGCTTAACTCTGTGGGGGGTCTAGAGTAATGGACACAGCCACTTTTAAAGTATGTTCAAGTTCAGCACAAATGGGATGAAAAAACAGTAGATTGGATGTGGCATACATTTAATGAGAATCTGCATAGCAAAGTGTTTTAAGGATGAGGTGTTACAGTCCAGAGAAATGGTCTGGTATGAATTATGGGAGTGAGAGGTGGGAGACCCCCCATCAGTAGTAAGAAAATTCACCTCTACGGGTTTGCTTTGGGACACCTGTTGCTTTCTCTCAGGTACCTGGCCAGTGCCTGAGGAAAGTACCCAGACATGGGATTGATGAGGAAGATTCCCTGATGGAGCCAGAAGTGCTCATAGGTGGTTTAGGGAGCCACCAGTAAATGTTCCATGCTATATGGAAAGTGTCCAAAGGGCTGGCAATGGAGCCGAGCCAGGGAAATCAAAAAAGAGTTGAGTTAGGGCAGAGTGCCCAGAGAGTTTCGAGACCTGAGGGTTTCAGTGTAAAGAGAATGTGTTCTGATCTCCATAAATCTGCATTACCAGGAGTGTAGCCCCATGGGAGTCCATCTATGCTTTGTTATTCTGTTGGATGTGGATAAAAGCCACACTTTAGAATCCCAACTTCTGGTATTGGCCATTACAGTTATTGCGTCCTGTGTCCGGAGTTACTTGGGTGCCCCTGACTAGAAGTCAAACCTAGTCAAAATACCGAGCAACAGTTTTCTCCCCGAGCCCAGGTCCCAGGTAGGGGGTTACATATGGAGGCACCGTACAGTGCTAATAACACAAAAATACCACCAACCCGACCCCTGGGGTAACCCACTGGTTACACATATCCTTCCTTCCCACACCATTCCATCTACCAGGCATTAAATGTCTTGGTTTCCCACTGGGGTAGAAGAAGAAGAACAAGGTAGCTAAAATAATTCAGATGGAGTCAAAGCAAAGAAGGTACTCACATCCAACAGGTAGGTTCGACTTCTCTGTCACCACCTGATGAGAGACATAAGCAACGTTGCTTTGAGATTAAAAAAAACTCTTTATTCAGTGAACAGGTTAAAAGGCTCTACTGCAAGAGGAAACCAAGACTTTTTTTTTTTTTTTTTTTTTTTTTTGCCGAGCTACTCCTGTGGGAAACGTTGCTTGAAGATAAAAAAAAACTCCTTATTCAGTGAACAGGTTAAAAAGCCATACTGCAAGTGATCCACACTGCAGGTAAAGGTCCAAAGCACATCAATGCCAGTACATAACCCCCCAAATCACTGCTTTCATTCAACCAGCATCAGTGACCCCCCCCAGTCAAATGCTATCCCCTAGCCATGCTGCCATGCAGTCCTGCTGTTTGATATCCCAACACAGCATTTTTGAGTGTCATACAAAATACCGAACCAATCATAATATTGCACAGAAATGAATGCAGTTACTGCTGAAATGCTAGCAACTGACCTACTACCAGTCTCTTTTGTGCAAAATGTTGGAGTCAGAAGGTTGATGGTGCGTTCCTGTCCCAAATGGCAGATTCCATTGCGAATGTACTTTTCCACATATGCCATTCCTGAACTTTACTGGACTGTGTTATGCACAGTAATACATGCCCTGCTGCATTCAGCATCCCCATACATACTTACATCTTAGTGTAGATATATGTAACTATGGCCAAACAGCTGGTAGCTCCTATCTGTGCATTACAGCCAACTAGGCACAGGTACCTGGAGTAGTATTTGATAATGGAATGGGGGAAAATTGTATTAAGCCAAATTGTGGTGGTAGCAACATTCCAAGTATTCTCCAGCATGCCATGCTGGCAATGAAGAGTGTAAATGGATCACACACAGCTCAGAAAATGCTAGAACTGCTCCTGAAAGAGACTGATTGGCTGCACCCCCATTCAATGCAAGTGGGTTTCATTGCAAGCAATAATGGCTCAAATGTGAAATGTATCAATGATGGGGGGGTTCCCAGCGTGCCATGCCTGGCACATTGCCTAAATTATCATTGTGCAGGAGTTTCTGGCATATCCTGATATCAAGTCCATGTTGACCGTGACCTGTCACATCTCTGCTCACTTTGCCTGTTCTGGAAAGGTCTGTGACTGTCTGAGGAATCTGCAGATCTAGAATAAACTGCCTCAACACCATCTGAAGCTGGAAGTCATCATCAGATGGAATTCACCATTGTACATGATCAAGCACTTGTACGAACAATACAAAGCTATAGTATCTCAGAATATCTGCTGCTGGATACAAACTGTAACAGTGCCAGAGTATCCATGTCGCTGACAACAGACCAGTGGTGACTAATGGATGGCTTAATCATGATTCTAAGGCCATTTGAAAATGCAACCCAGGCAGTGAGTGGGGAAACTGCCTTTATCAGTCTCTCCATACCACTTCTATGGGTGCTTAGGTAGGCACTGCTGAATGTACAGCTGGTGCTAGAGGCAGGGGAGCTGTGCCTTAATGGAACTCATGCTCCATGTGTTGGACTGCAATAGCCATATTTCCTGCATTCTGCAGCCTGCAGATTTTGGTATTGCCACCATGCTGACCCACAACATAAATGGGGCCATGCATCAGTACTTGAAGGTGGGCATGATCAGGTCCAAAATCTAACCAATCAGCTAGTAAGATGGGTACATAGGGGGTACATGGGGCACAGATGGTAAAGTCACATTTATGTAAGGCACAACAGGAAAGCAATCAGAGACCAGGTGTTGCTTCCACTGCATATGGTAAATGGGCTGAAGGAAACATGAATGGCAACCAAAATAAACAACCATAAATCCACTTTGGAATGCTTTTTGACAGGTGGGAATTAAAGACATGAAGAAAAAGGAGGAGGAGGCTGATGAGGTACTGTAGACCAGATCTAAAAACAAATAGAGGGCACAAATTCCAACTTAGAGGTGAAAGTTTTAAAAAAAATCAGAGAGATGGATGGTTTTCCCAGTGAGTAGTGTCACAGTGGAACTCCTTGCCAACAACTGTGGTATCTTGGAACTCTATGGACCAATTTAGATATTCATTAGATGAATTTAGTGGTGATAGCTGCTTTAAAGTACTACTATAGTAGTGCAGGTTATAAAGGCTAACGCTAATTATACCTGTTTTACATCTTACGAATCTTATGACTGTGTGCAGCACAATGCACGATGGATGCATATTTGGTGGCACCTTACCATCTTAGAAGAGTCACTGCTGTGCTGGAGTAGCAAGGTCATCAATTGGTTAGCACTGGCCTTCACAGCAGTCAAATACCTAAGCTGTCCACCCTCGAGTGTCAGCATAGAGTGGGTACTCAGTTCAGCAGGGGCCATTGTGTAGGACAGGTGTACAAATCTGTCCCCTAAATATGTTGGCATGCTAACATTTATTAAAATGAATGCTGGGCACATTCCATGCAATACAGTCACGTCTGCATTCATACCATGTGAATGTGGCAGCGGGGGTGATGAAGAAGAACCTGAACACCCTGATGTTATAGATATTGGAAACTGCCTTCCAGTGAGGTTGATCAAGCACTGATGGAGAAAGAATTCCCATGTGGGGACATCACCAGTCTGGGAGACTCTGAGGGCTACTTCTTTGATTTGGATGACTGTAGCATAAAAACAAAAGTGTACAATCTAGCCTTTCCCCCTAATCAGTTGAGTCATTTTCTTTATGATTCAGTTTTGCTTTCCTGTAATTATATTTTCCCCAAGATGTACTGCTGTTCTATACATTCATCTGATTACCTCCATCTGCCTTCTGCAATATTATGGCTACCAACAAACTAGAAAATCAGTGAACACTACATCATTAAATGCCAAGTTTGCCTACAAACAGCAGTGGCTAACTGCATGGAGAGAAAGAAATAGGAAGTAATTTGAGCCTTTGAGACTGGCTAAGTTGCTTATTTTGCAACACTATGAAAGGAATGTGTGTGTTTCAAGGGAAAACTCAGGAAGCTTAATGACTTGAGGCTCCTATAGCTCATGTGGTTAAGAGCATGCCATGGAATGGCAAGGTCCCTGGGTTTGAGTCCCAGTAGGAGTCACACTTTTCTTTTCATTTCTACAACTGGATTTTCAAAATTGCCTCACTGTGGCTAACAGCATGGAGAGAAAGAAATAGGAAGTTTGCCTACAGTAACACTGGCCACCGTCACCTGAAATGCATGCTCCCAAATGGAAAACTAGGACTCTTAAGGCAGCATAAATGCCATTGCCAGTCATGTAGGCCATTCATTCACCAGCAATCAATACACCACCTACTCCTTCTCTTGCCTGCTTGCCCACAACCACCATCAACATGAGCCACCACTGCCTCCACCATGTGCACCCATTCCAGACTACGGAACAAGGACTCTTAAGCAACTACAAATGCCATTGTTTCCAGCCATGTAGACCATGTATCCACCAGCAATTAAGACACCACCTGCTCCTACTCCTCTGGCCTGCTTTTGTCCACCACATCCACCAACAACATGGGCCACTGACACATACACCTCATGCTTCCAGAATGAGAATCCCAGACTCTTAAGTCAGCATAAATGCCATTGCCAGGCAGATCTCCAGCCAGCCAGCTCTCAAGCTAAGCTTCCAGTCAGCCAGCCAGGCAGCAAGACGTGAAGTCCAGCAAGGGCCAACTTTGTCTTCTGTGATGGAAGTTACTTTCATTGTTTTTCACACTCATTATCCTCTCTGTTGGTGGTGAGTCCATCCTCACACAGGAGGGGCTTCCGCCTTGCTCATAAGACATTAAAATGTGTTTTTTTATTTCCTTTTGTCTCACTCTGACTTCACACAGCTCACCACAAGGCACAGCCTTAAGTTGCCTCTTACTCCACCATCCCATTCTGTGGCACTATCATGTCAGCACACAGCATGACTATCACTAATTTGATGTTAGGGTAGCATTACATTATTTTGTTATTTTTTAATTTTAAGTTGTCCTTTCACAGGCAAATAGTGACACGGTGGTCATGCCAAGTCAGGCTTAATGGTTTCTCTTTTTTTCTTCACTGGTGACAGATATAGGAAGACTTGGAGTGGACAACAGATATACTGTGCAGCACTGGTCACAATGGTGACTAGGTCAGTCTTAATTATTTTTGTTTTTTCCTTCACAGATGACAGGTATAGGAAGACTGGGAGTTGAAAACAGATATACCATCCTTGTGGTCACCCACAGTGGTTACTTTAGTACAGTCTACATAAATGTCCCTTATCTTCACATGTTTCCTCCTGTCTTGCTGCCTTCACATCCAGTAAGCAATACTTCTCCTCCTCTGCCTCCTCTGTCTAGGGCACCTTTATCCCATTTCAAGGTATGGCCACCACTAGGGATGGGTGAATTTTATCTTCTACCAGGGGAATTATGGCAAAATGCTGATTTCGCTCCTGTGAAATTTTACAGAATTTCCATGAAAATTTCACTTATTTCCATCTAATTTCAAATGTGTTTCTCCACATTGCACCACATTTAGTAAAGTGGCTGTCCCAGTGCCCACACAGAAGTGTACAAGTTGTAGAGTTCTATCTTAAAAAATGGCTGAGTTATAAGCCTCCAAACATTTAGAACATTTAACATTACATTTCACAATTATGTAAACTGCTGAATTTTAAGTCCCTATATGTTTAAAGCTAGAAAACAGAATATCATGGTCCAGCATCAAAACGTTATGCTGCCATGCTGACAACCCAGGTTTGGAAACAAGCCCTGGAAGTCATGTTGGGAGGCAGGTCATAGCTAAACCTTACAATCTCTATTTAGAAGTTTCTATGACTCTTCCAAGAAAGTATGCATCTAAGTTTTCAATTATATAGCTCTAAATGTGGCTAAGTTGTAAGTATAGAAATATTTTCAGAAATTTTCACATGCATTTTAAAGTGCTAGACTTTGAGCCTCTATAACTTCCCCATCCTTCATCCAAATATATTGAAACACAGCAAGCATTTAGGAAATGTACAGGACAATAAGCAGGCCAAAGTTCATACCCCTAGCTTTACAACAGACATAGTTATAACCATGAAAGCATTTTGGAACATTCAAAAACATTTTACACATTTTTGTGAACATTCATGGAATTTCATGAAAATTCCATGAATTTGGAATTTGATAATTTTGTCCAACTCTAGCCATAACCAATGTGATGGTAGGTATTATTTCTAAAAGTTCTTTTTGTCTTTAAAATGTTTATTTTTGGTTTCCTTTCACAGTTGTAACATAGTATGAAGTGTACTAGAGTCTAAATAATTTCTATCTTGTATTTACAGGTCTCTTTACATTCTGCCATCATGATGAATGCCTCCTCCTACAGTAAGCAAGCCACTGCCAACTTCTCCACCAGACTGTTGATGTGGTCGGTGATACAGACTCATGCTCAGATCTCCTTCTTCAGCTTCTCCATCACTGTGTGTGGTCTTATTAAAGTCAACATGTCCTCTGTATCCAGCGTAAATAACAGTCATCCAGCTGATGCTGCCTCATTATGCACTGTCAGACACCTGAAAAAAATACCTGAAATGAGAGAAACATGGGTAGAAAACAGTTGCAGAGTGACATATTGATAGCATTTAAGAATTTAAAAACAAAATGAAAAAAAAAACAAAGAATACTTACCTTCCATGGTAGGAAAGACTGCTAAATGAAATAATCAGCTCTGGGCTAAAACCATGCAGCAACAGGATTTAATCACTCTAATAATAAATATCTCTAAAAAGAGAAACAATAACAAAAGATGATTAGAAATACTCTGCCCCCCACCCTGTGAAAAGTAAACAAAATAGAAAAAAAAATACTTATCTCGGCTGATGGGACACAAAGTGATACTCAAAGATCATTATCTGGATCAGCACCACAAATAGGCATTATTATTTCATGCAAAGACATGCATAATTGCTGTTTACTAAGTTCCTCAGGACAGGTGCTGTGGTGTGAGACTTGCACAGCGCATAAGCAGCATATTAATTATGGGAGCCCATCCCATTTCATTTTCTCATGCAACAATTTCCAGACAAAATAATTTTTTGGACTGGGAATTTGGGAGCAATAACGTTCATATCATAAAAATCATTACAAGAACGATGTTAGTGGGATTGAATCACAGCATGGCATCATGTTTTATCATACAGCATAAACGAAGCAAAATTTTGAGCGCTCATACTTGTCTTGAGAGTAGCTTCCTATTTGTACATATTTTATGTAGTTCTATTGTTGCTGGTTTCAAGTGTTTAGATATGTTATTAATTTATTAATTTTTCTTTATTTTTTTCTAGGTTCAATACATTCAAGACCCATTGATTTTTTTTTTTGTCGCCCAATGCTCATTCACATCACTCTTAAATGAAATATAAAGAAAAGAATAAATCTATTGAACCAAAAATATTTAAAAAATTCTAAATGTTTATTATTCATAGAGTTTCTATTTTGTATAATTTTCTATGTGTAGGAAATTGATGTATTCTTAAGTTTAAGGTGTCCAAGCTGTTGTTAAGCACTTAGCACTTTTTGCACTGTCACTTTACAATTTGGCTTTAAAAGCTTTAATGTTGTTCTCTTGCACATTCCCCCTTTGAAGAACCCACATGGGTTCGAGGCACTAGGGGCTTTTTCTGCTGCACTTGTTCTGTGGAGTTTGGCGCAATAAAACCACTTGAGCTATACTTGTGAGTACTTGTTTTGTTTTGTTTTGCACACCTTTTTCCTTGTATTCTATCATGCAGCAGCCTGACATATTTATTGTGGAAGTTCATAAAACTTCTAGAAGCACAGAATCTATGCATTTTTGCTTTTCTCACAGTTTCCACAAAAGTACTTTACAAGATCTTTGGTGGGTGGACTGAAACACAGCACAGTACCTTATAGCAGCCTGAAGTATTTATTCTGGTAGCTCGTAAAAATTCTGTGAGTTTAGAATTTATGCATATCGTGCTTTTCTCCCAATTTTCCCTTCAGTATATACAAGAACTATGACAGGTGAACTGAAACAAAGTGCTGCACCTTGTTGCAGCCTGAAGTATTTATTCTGGTAATTCATAAAACTTCTGGGAGCTCAGAATTTATGTATTGTGTGCTTTTCTCACAAATTCCTCAAAAGTGCTTTACAAGAACAGTGGCATGGAGAAAGAGACACACCGCAGCAGCTTGTAGCAGCACCAACAGCCTGAAGTATTTATTCTGGCAGTTGAGAAAACTTCGGGGAGCACAACATTTATGTATGTTGTGCTTTTCTCTCAATTTCTCCTAAAGTGCACTATCAGAACTGTGGCAGGTGGACTAAAACACAGCACAGCACCTTGCGGCAGCCACACGTGTTTATTCTGGTAATCCATACAAGTTCTGGGAGCACAGAATGTATGTACATTTCACTTTTCTCACAATTTCCCCTAAAGTGTGTTACTAGAACTATGGCAGAGCCGGAATCACAGCACAGCACCTTGAAGCAGCATGCAGCAGTCTAAATTATTTATTCTGGTGGGTCACAAAAATTCTGGGTAAACAAAATTTATGTTTAGTGTGCTTTTCACACTTTTTACAATAAAATCTGTTGCAAGAAATGTAGTAGGGGATTGATACACTGGACAGAACCACATTGCAGTAGCAGCAGTAGTACATTATCACCATGTCATGATTTCTGGTTCATGAACCAATTTCAAGAAGTAAGAAATTTATATATTATACCTGAGCGCATGTGTGAACCGCCTAATATGATTATCAAATCCTACCCGAGAGGAGGAATTGAACAGAACAGCATTAGCTACAACCATTTCAATAATTTACTGTTAAGATAAAATTTCTGGAAGTAAGAACAGGGGAAAAAAGTGACAGTCTTGAGTGAGTGAATAAGTCTGACAGTGACTCTGCAACTGATATAGCGCATCAACAACTCTTGGACTGAAATAAAATATTTGGGAACCAGAAACATTCTGAGGTTGTGTAGCGGGGTAGATGTTCAGGATACAAATTTCAGGTAGACAACTTCAATCGTGCATAAAAATGCCAGGTTGGCATTTATCATTTTATTATCTTTTGTCATAAAATGATCATTATCCTGAACAGAAAATAAGAAAATTGTCATTAAGTCAATAACATCAATGCTTTCTAGGGTGTAGACACAAGCCTTCTAAACTTAAGGTCTTACACCTCGTACAGTCAGCTCTAGACTGACGCCTTATCTAAAACATCCACCCTAGTGGAGGCTTATATAGCTTGTCTCAGGTTGTCCTCCCAGTCATATGACTCCTATTCATTTCCAATTTAGTACATTTTTAGGTTTCCAGGCTCACAACCTGCTCCTATACATAATACAAACAATTGTTTCCAAGCTTTATTACTATAATAACCATTTCTTTCCAACATTTATATTACAAACCATAATCCTGGTTAGATAGTGACTCTAAATGCTTAATTATCTTTTAATTACTGTAAGCTCCTCCCTCTATCAATAATCAAAGAAACTATAGTCTGCATAAATATAGGCCTCTAGGGGCCGTTGCTTCCCTATAGCCTTCCTTCATTCTGTAGGAACCTTCCTGGGAACTGGTCAGTTTACAACATAATGTGTACAAAAAGGATCAATATTTTTAATAAGGAACAGCCCTGTAAGTTATTTCTCACAGGACTTTACTTTATGGGGAGTACACCTTCAGAATCAACACAATGTCCCAATCCCTTTTCTTTATAAGGGCTAATCTTTTGTTATGTTTCTTTTTCTTTCCCCTGAAATACTTTGCTTTCCTTTATTTTTATTTGCTTTCTTACAAGCAGGACAAGCTGTTCAGAAAACAAATGTAACCCCATGTATTTATCTGCTGCTTAGGTGTAGCTCTTTTGAAAATCCCTTGCTTTCTAGTTAAAGTAAAAATCCTTTTTCTTTTCTGTTTTTATGTAACTGAAGCATGCCCCTTTTTCTCTTCCCGATGGCTGACATTTCAGCCCGTCGGCTCACATTTCAATTTGGCCTCTTGGTACATTATTATTCCCCCTCCCAGACCATTTACCAGCTTTTATGTTCAGCCTTTTTCTTTTTACAAGGAGTTCATGAAGTTTGAGAAGCGCTTGCTTTTCAAAGCGACGAACGCTGTCTTTAGCAATGGAAAGCTGAAAGGGAAAGTGAATTTATGCCTTTCACTGCAAAAGTCAGAGAGCAGAGAAAACATGTTCATGCCTTATTTTAAAGGCTTTCCTTGTGTCTGCTGCTTCGGCGTTTCAGAAAAGCAAAGTGTTTTCTAAACCATGCGTGGTCCACAGCCATTTACTGAGAGAGCACAAACAGGGAAGAGCACACGTGCTCCTGCCTTAATTAAAAAGTCTCTCTCTCTCTAGACTTCTTACTTTCTCTGTATCTGGGCACTCCATGGAGGGCATAGAGCAGAGCAATTTAAAGAACAGCTTTCGACTAGCCCCTTACTGAAAACCAAACGATGACTGACCTGGCCAGGAGTCCTTTTTTTTAATGGCTTTTTAAAAGTTATGCCCCTCGTAATTTTATTCCCAGACCCACTGGATCCTATGGCCATGCCCCGACGCTGGCACCGCAGCCCGTTTGTGATGTCAGTAAATGAAGGCTAGCATGTAGTGCTTCATTGACTTGAATGGGGTGATTTTTAAAAGATTTGATACCCATTCAACAATGGAATTTTAACAAATCAAAGTGATCGCTCAACTAACAGGGACCCTGTTAGTCGAGCGATAGCTTTGATTTGTTAAAATCCCATTGTTGAATAGGTATAAAATCTTTGAAAAAATCACCCCATTCAAGTCAATGGGACACACACATGCAGCCTTCATTTACTGACATCACAAAACAGGACTGCATGTGCCGGCGTGGGGGCATGGCCATAGGATCAGGAACTGGCTCTGTCTTTTGCCGGCGGGTCTGGGAATAAAATTACGAGGGGCATACTTTTAAATAGACATGAAAAATAAGGACAAGTATGCACATTTGAACTCCTGGCCAGGTCAGTCATCATATTTTTGGGACTAAGGAGTTAGTATGATTATTCGGAAGCTGCTCTTTAACAACTTAAATGCAGCTCTGCTCTCAAAGACATATTTTTCTTGGGAGACAGACTCGCCCTGTGGGTTGAATATAACTTATTTTCATACAGCAAGCTGACTATTTTATTACAGCTTAAAGCCAGCGGCCAGGATACTTTTTAACCCAATAGGGGCGCAAAGAGGGGGGTTTCTGAGTAGCGGCACATCAGAAGGAAATGCTGTTCCTTTAAAGAACAGTCCTGCTTGAAGGCTGCTTAATTTTACATTTTCAAAGCAGCGGGTAAAGGAAACCAAAATGCTCCTCTGCTCTAACTTACTTTAAACATTTCCTGTGGTCGTATAGTAGCCTGATTTGCTAAACCCCTCACATCAGGTATACTGCGCTTTATTAATAATTTCCTATTAGCCCTGCAGTACTATAGACTGCATACAATAAACAAAAATACACCATTGCACTTTACTTTCCCTTTCTATATTATTTTATTACTGCAGTTAAAGGCACAGAAGTATTTTATATTTCTTACTTTCTTTCTTTGTATAGAAAGCACTATCCTGGTACTTTAACCAGAGCATTTAACATATCCCTGCACTTTATTAGCTAGCATTTTTAATGTGTTAACTGCTTTTAAAACACTAAAGTGCCTTTTCCCCAAAGCCTATCAATACAGTCCAGATCTAAGGGGGGGTAGGAATAAAAGAACACCTACTCATGACAGGGAACATTAGATCTGAATGTCAGACAAGATGGCAAAATGCATGTTTAATGGGGGGGGATGTAAGAGCATCAGGGTACCCACCCTTGACAGGGGTCACCCTGTCAAGGTTGTGCATTTCAAATGCACTTTATATAAGAACTGCAGTGCCTTACAACAATAACAGTAGTGAGAGATGAGAATGATATGGAATGTAAACAGTGCCATTAAAGGAAAATATAGATAGTAAAAATATTTTGGGAGTGATCTGCATAAAATTACATCAAAACGAAACTACATAGTACAGTACTAGTGAGCTCTATGTTTGCTGCCATGATCCTGTCCTGTATTTTACAGATGGTCTCATCAAGACAAGCAGAGAAGAGCCTTAGTTTACACAACAGAATTAAAAAAAAATGCAAAAATACTTTTTCAAAAAGTACTAACATCATAAACTATGGGAAAGTCATAAGATAATGACATAGGCTACAAGTAAACTCTGACAACTATGGGATATACTTAGCTTTAATTCTCTATGGAGATGTAGAAGTTAACCATGGTTGTGCTAAAAAAAGAGGTAAAATTAAAAGTAATCCATGACAAGCAAAGTCTCCTGAAAAGTTTAATATGTTTAAAGTATGGATAGAATCAGAAATTCCTAATGTAGTTGCCCTAATTGAATCTTGGTTATCAGGAAAAATAGATAAAAGGTAAATTTCCCTGGAAAATGTTAATTCTCACCATTTCAATCAGAAAACACATAGAGTATTACTCTATATCAATCAGGATTTGGGACCTACAAAGCAGATTTTTAGTGGGATTGGCATTATTGAGATTATGCTAATCTGTTTATAGCAAATTGACATTTTATTCACCACCTAAAGTTAAAACACCTGCATTTAAAAAGCTGGCTGATAGTTTAATGAGGTACTCATCAAATAAAGAGTTTGGGCAGGATTCTCAAAGAATGTGAAATACCCGTAGCTGCGGGTAAACCGCGGCGCCAAGTGAGTGTGCCACTTGCGGATCCGCAGGTTACCCTGGCGGGTGATTCATAAAGTGGAGCCGGATCATGACTGACTCCACGATTTATGGCTGCTTGCGGGAGGTGTTGCCCAGGAGATTTCCGCAACTGCAGCAAGATACTACGGCTGGTGGGAGCAGCCGTAACATCCTCTGCAACTGCTGGCTGAGAATCGCAACCAGCGCAGCTGTGGTGATTTCAGCCTGCAAATGTAGTTGTGGAGTGGGACTTTGGTCCTGAAAGTTTTAAGAATCCTGCCCTTAATCATTGCTGAGGACTTCAATGTGGCCTTGAAGTTGGAAGACAGCCTGAGGCAATAGGCCTAAAACAAATAATAAACATTCTCACAAGTAAGGGCTAATTAACTAGCCCAAGAAATAGATTTAGGTTTAGTATCTGCAAAAAAGCAGAAATAAATATAGAAGTAAAAGCCCCAAACCTGGGAGACCACAACACCTGGTGTTTATTTCCTCCACCGCGTGTATTAGGGTGTATTTCCTGCAATGCGTGGACAGATCAGGAGGAGATGCTTTAGAAACTACAGTAGATTGGCATTTGAGCAACAGTCAATCAAAATAAAATGGTACAGAGTATTCCTAATTCTGGATCTAGATCTTGGGGTGGAGGAATTCACAAACTTGTTTATCACTGTTTGTAATAAACAAGCATCATTTGGAAATATAAAACAAAGAAGGCCCATATTCTGTGGGTAACAGAAAAAGTTCAACCTGCTCTAATGTTATTACCTTGAGTCTAGCAGCTGTGCTCTGGTGGTGTTATCCCTCACTGTGCCAGCCAGGGTTTGTCACTGTTAGCCTTGAAACTACCAGCCCTGTTCTGGTGTTACAGTCTACAAGCCCTGATCTGGCGCTATCACCCCAGACTCTACCAGCTCTGATCTGGGGCTATTACCCCTGAACCTACTGTACTAGCCCTACTCTGGTATGATTACCCTCAGTCTACCAGTTAGTTCTACACCTGCAGAACAGGAGATAATCTGGTATTGTATAAAATCACTGATGCCCACTGTATCCCAGTGAACATTAAAAAGCAAGAAGTTAAATACTGGACATGCACAAACTGTAAAATAGAATACGAGCTTATTTATGCAGCATCTTTTATACACACTGTATCACAACATGCTTTACAAAGCAATACGTTAGATACTGATTGGACGGGACTGTAGCTTAGACTTGAACTTGTAATTATATAGTTCCTTTCATACACACTAAGCCAAAATGCTTTTTGAAGCCAGGAGTTGCATACTTGTACTGCACGGTATACAGAATACAAACCAGGCTTTGGATTTATATAGCACTTTTTATACACACTGTTTCCCATATTAATTTACAAGCACTGAGCTGGACAGTGATCATGCAGGGAACCTGGCATAGAACTGAATCTGTATTTATATTGTGACTTTCATACATAGTATCCCAAATTGGTTTATGGAGTAATGAGCTTGATAAGGATAATGCAGGAACTGCAGAATCAAATATAATTAGTTTTTCAGTGCATTTCTTACACACTAGGGTCTGTAAGAAAGAATACAATTTGGCTTGGCATCAAACTATAGCACAAGTATTAGGTCATAGCATGGTTATAATTTCAGGTAGTCATGGGGCCAATTTTCAAAGGAGTTAGAGAGACACAAGGCACTTGCGGCAAAACATTTTGATGCAAGGAGTGACTTGCATCACAACTTGCATCAATCGAAATTTTTTAATGCAGTCTGCATCAGATTGTGATGCTGCCAAAGCCCCCGTTCTCCAAGGTTACATCATACAACCTGGTGCAAGGGGGCTTGCACCATGGCGGGGCTACAACATCCCCTTTTTGGGGATTTTGCAAGTCCTGCCATGGACACAGCAAAGTGCACTAATTAGACCAGCCAGGAGGTGGTCTAAATGGTTTGTCCCACTGGGACAGGGCCTGACAATGGGCTGCTGATGGAAAAAGAGGCATGGGAGGTGGCATAGGAAAGGTTGTGGAGACAGCTGGGTATTAATGGGAGTGTGTGGCACCTGGCAGTGTGCGTTTGCTTTTGTATGTATTTGCATATTGTATTGTATCTAAGAATTATACTGTATGGGTGGAGGGTTCAGGGACAGAACATTATATGGCACCAAGAGGGCACAGCCATGACAGCTGCATATCCTGTCCCTGGACACCTCCCTCCCCCCCCATACAGTATAATTCATAGGTACAGTACACATGCAAATACATACAAAACAAATGCCCACCCCACCCCACCTTTGCAGGTGCCACAGCACTCCTATTAATGCCCAGCTCTCTCCAATCCCACCAAACCACCTCCCATGCCCCTTTGGCCCCCAGCCCCCTTCCGTCCAGCACAGTCATCACCACCATCCCACTCATTTGGCTCCACTAGTGTTGTCTTGGGTGGGGAGGCTGGATCCCTGTAGCAATCTCCACAGGTTTGCCAACTGTTTGGTGCTGCTGTCCGCTTGTGGCAGATCTGGGAAGTTTGGTGCCAGGACCCTGATTTTTGCAAAATTGAGCACAGGGTCCCTGGTACACCCAGAATTTGCTGAAGTCCTACAACAATGCAACTTGTGTCACTCTAAGGCCCTGGACACACTACAGAACTGTTATTGAAAACCATTTTTAAAACCAGTTTAGCTAAACCATTTCAGTGCAGCCACACTACTTAGTAACCATTTTTGAAAACGGTTTAGTGTGGCCACATTGCTAGTGTTAAACCTGTTCTTCTTGTAACTATTTTGTGTGAAGTCCAACACACAGAACTGTGCTTGTCTGGACACACTGCAGCTAGAACTGTTTTAGTTAAACCATTACAGCTTAAAATACTTTTACTCCTGGACAGACCTGTAAGTAAAACCAAGTTAGCTCTAAAACATTTTTAAAAATGGTTTTAAGACTAGGTATCTAGCTGGGTTTAAAAACACTTTTGTTAAAATGTTTTAAGGGGCTTGTAGTCTGTCTGCAAACAGTGCTAGGGGGATTTAAATTGTTTTAAAGCACTTAAACCATTTTAAGTTCCCCAGTGAGTCCAGGGCCTTAAAGGTTTTTTGAAAATCAGCCCCATGGTGTCAGTTGTAGAGGTGGGCAAAGTCGGGAAGCTTTCTTCCCCAGTGGTACCTGTCATGCCAACCAATCCTCTTCTGACACATCCAGTACATGAATAACTGTCTACCCCCTACCCTTCCACACTCTGGCACCCATCACCTTCCTCCTTGCACCTTACTCACCCCCACAAAAAGGAAACAGTTCCAGGGTCAGATGACATGAGGACCTTCTTTTTCATTCATAAGGTAATCCCACAGTGGGCAAATGGCACAACAGTCCCTCCACCTCTACTGATCACTGACTGTCTAATGTAGAAAGATTCTGAAAAAATTGAAAATGCACCCTCTGCATGTTGATGGGGTTTTTTTTGTACCTGTTTGTTTTGTCATAACTTTTAAAATTTTAAAATAATTTTTCATCAGGTTTTCACTTATATTCAAGATATTGCTGTCCCTCATTATCACATTATCTGGCACTTCTGAAATCACTCCCAAAATGTGTTTGCAGGGCAACTTTTACATTCAGCACATAGTTTTAATATTCATAATTTTATACAAAATTCTAATTTCATTAAAAAGCCTTTAATTTTTTTGTTAGCCATTTTATAAGCTCAATAAACTATTCCAGGGTGTTGGTTTCTGTTCATGATCTGTACTTTCAGGTGGCTGAAGGTACTTGGCACAAGCACCTTGTGCCTCACAACACAACTGGCCATATAGTTTATGAATTGAAACCAACACCATCATATCTTATTGCTTGCCAATAATTTTGTTATAGGTTATCCACTATGGACCTGTTTATTGATCCCCTTTGGACATCCTAACACAGCCCAGGAATGCAGGCATTATGCTGCACACAGTCCTACATATGTAATGCTAGAGCAGGCATCCTGAATATGGTAGATCTGTTTCCGATACATAGATCAGTCAGAGGAATATGGCAATACACCCCAACTCTTCTGCAGGAAAGTAGTACAAACATGTACTATGCATCTTAATATTGCTATCGATCACTGTCTCCTACAGGGCTGTGATATCCTGGAAGTGATAGATATAGCAGAGTATGCAGGCATTGACTGATATTACTAGGATATGTATGCAGAAGGAGCTAAACATGTGCAACAGTGTACAATTGACTAATACTTTATGTAAATGGCATTTGGATACCTGCTGCATACTATAGGTAGGCTGAATACAGTATCAATAAACCTTAACATGCCGTTATGCTGTGTTACTTACTTTATTTATATCACAGAAGGAGATGTGTGGGTGCACTGTCACTATGGGGTCTCTGTGTACCATTCTGAAACACTGTAAAATTATCTGAATCAACGTGCGCATTCATCTTTCTGGGTTGTGCTGACTTACATGGCTTGGTCACAGGATACATGGTCACCAGGCATAGTTGTCACTAGTGTGGTGTGCAGGTCCATACTTGTGTCCTGTGTGCTCCTTTGGTTGTCTGTCTGTTATGCACTGTTCTGCACCCTAGCCTGTGCATTAGTGAGTGCATTCATGAGGGAGTATGTCCCCATCACCTGTGGGGACTATGCAATAGCAGACATGCATTGGGCTATCGTTGTCAGTAAAATGCTCATCATAGCTATGTTTAATGCCATGGTGTGCAGGTCAATCGCCAATGACTGCAGGATGCTGTTTGTAGTGTGCTGATTCACTAGTTCCATGTGCAAGTGTGTGTTGGGAGCTTATGTGTTAATGGGCCTGTCCTTAGGAGCGTCACAGGGTGGTGAAGTAGTTGATAGAGTGGGAGTTAGTCCCCATGGTACTGGTCTGATGCTGCGTAGGCTACCCAGTTCCTATCTAGAGTATGGAGCCTGGGTCTAAACCTGCAACATATGCATGTACAACACAACCAGATGAGTGTGCAATGTCAAATGGGTGGATATGTGGAACACTATGTACTGTAAATTTAGAACAGGTGCAGAGTGGACCACGCAGTGACAGAAAGGCTGTATCATGTGCATATGCTTTCTACACACTATTAGACAGTACTTAGCAGTTTTTGCAGTCTATGGCTCCATCTGTGTTATGTCTGTATTACTGCTTTTACCTGTGGGAGTACCAGTAGGTTGGACATCATATGTCAGGATACTGTTTACTGGGGTGAAGGCAACTGCACACATGACAGTGGGTACTTACTTGTCTGCAGTGGCTTCCCTGCAGTGCTCATGCCATCCAGCCATGCACAGTTTGTGAGTGGCTCTACAGTTCTGGATCTTCCTTCGGTTTGCACGTTTGCCTAGTGAATCACCACCACCTACTTCTTAATGGCCCCACACGTGTCATACCACCTCTTCTGTTTGTAATTTGGCACTTAGGCTGCTACACCAAGGGCTGTGACTATTGGGTAATGTGTTTCCATACAACATGCCTTTCAGTCTAGGTAAAAGCCAGGAGACCATGGAGAGACTGGTGGTGGCTTAATATCAGTTCCAGTATTAATTTGTTCTCCCCTTTGCTGGACTTCAGCTTTGTGTAAAATTTGGATGCAGTCTGCATGAGTACGGTGGGGCACTGAAGTGATGACCATGAAGGTGCTGCCTGTAACTGGTACTATACCTGTGTGTAGTCTCCTTCCAGACATGGTTGTTACTTGTGGGGATGCCCCACTGACCCAGGTTGGATGTGAGCAGCAGGATTCACTCCTCTTATCTGGATCTGTATGTCACTGCAGGTGTGCATCCCCAGGAAACAAAGCTGTTCTACAGATTAAAGTTCCATGGTACACATATTGTGCCACAGTAACCCTGATTACCATATGGATGGCAAAGTGCTGGTGTTACTGGGACAATTTTATTCCTACATTGTGATGTGTGCACTATGTTTTTCTTTGTGTACACCATGCTGAGCTTGGGTTTGTTTTCAGGTGCTACTGCCTGGAGAACAATATGTCACAGGTATAACGAGAAGTGTTCTCACAACATTATATACATACAGTTGACGATTCAGAGGAAACATGAGGAAGAATTTCTTCACAGAATGGGTGGTGGACAAGTGGAACATCCTGCCAGAGGAAGTGGTGGGGGCTGAAACAATCACGGGATTTAAGAATGCATGGGATAGACATAAAGGAATTCTGGAGGTCAGGGGTAAGGGGCAACAGACTTCTAGGAAAACATAAACTGAACTTATGAGCTCAAATGGGCAGACTGGGTGGGCCATAGGCCCTTATCTGCCGACACTGTCTATGTATCTATGTATCTATGTAGTTCCAATAAGCAGTGTGGTCAAATCTGCTGCATGCTGGAACTCATCAGATCCCATCAGACCACGATGCCATTTAAATGAGGGGCAGCATTGTATGTGTAGGGGATGTGTTACTGCTGTGGGGTCTGATTCATGCAGTATGACTGCATGACCAACCAGACACCACTGATACATTCCTGCATCATCAGTGGACTCATAGATAGCATCTTGCAATCACTGGCAACTGCTGCAGTAGCTGGACTTCATACTTAGGGCACAGTGAACTTCAAGGTGGATATTCACTATTCAGGTCTATATGATAAATAGCCTATTTTTTTATGGTATTCTGGAAAGAATATTCATAATTCCCACATGTCTTGTAATACCCAACAAACAGGATCCACTATCTGATTTTGACCTTTGTATTAACAATAGTGTTGGTCAAAGAGTCTTCATCTTCAAGCTGCTTGTAATATAAACATCTAACAAACTATATTGGTCTCCCCAGATAAGTGAGATTTGTAAGAAAGCCTGAAAGGTAGAATCTGTACACAAATATGCTTGTAGATTTATCCAGTGATTTTAGGATTACAGCTATCCATTTGACAGTCTTTTTCGAGTGTGACCTTGAAAAGCTGAACTCATACAGAACTAAAGCTATGTTACATCAGATAACACAAAACTATTCATAAACTATGTGTAATCCCTAACCACTTTGCCTATTACCTAAAACAGAATCTCAGACTTTCTCATGTTGCTTCTCTGTATATCCCTTTCAGTCATTTTAATGCTACTTAGTACTGTATTTTTTCTTTACTTTTGCTGCCAAACTCCAGAATTCTATACCCAGCACTGCTCCCCTCAGACATTCTTCATGAATTTTGATCAGCACTGAGGGCAGTTAGTAAGCCATTGACTTTTACGACGCATGTGAGTTATATTAATCTCAGTATACATATTTATTTGTATTGCAGTATTCCTATATTTCTTGTATCTCTTGATGAGATTTACAGTGCTTGAAGAGTGCCTGCTATTTTAGCACTTGTACAGTTCTAGGTTCATCTTGTAGCCAGCTTATCTGACTCACAGTAAAATGTACTTCATTTATTTACTGATATCCTGCTTCCTATTATAAGCCCCTTGTGTTATAGCACATGTTTTCTGGGATCCTGGAGAACAGCATCCATGTCAGTTACACTATAAAACAACCATGTTATGAATAGAAGGTTAATTACTGTACAGGTTGCATATTGGACAATAAAATGACTGTTACTGATCAGGTAACTATATACAATATTGAAGCAACGTATATGATTATATGGTTCATTTTTTTAGTTATTAAATATATCGATAATACCATAGTAGTATGGGTTCATGAGGTAATAAATGGACCAGGTGAGGGCCTCAGAGTTTATTAACCCCCTGGCCTGGTTATTAACAAGGAAACCCAGACCACTATGGTATTATTGCTATTATACTGGAAAACTACAAAAAAATGTAAAGCTGCCAAATCCTCCCGCTACAGCATGTCAACGAGAAGGTGTTCCAAAATAAGAAAGCAGGAACTGTTTTGCACTGAAGCGCTGTAGCTTCCTTGGTGCCTTTCATTGGCTGTTGCATGTTAAAGTGGGAGGGCAAACTGAGCTTTCTCTCTGACTGGCTAAGTACACACACAGCAGCCAAACAGAATGCAGAGCCATTGTCCCATTATTGTTTTTAGTCAGTCAGAACGCAGAACCCCGTCCCATTATTCAGTCTACTGTCCGGTTATTGCAGAATAACTGGACAGTAACCCTGCATTCTGATTGGCTAAGTGGGACCTATTTCAGTATAAGTAATAAGCCACAACAGCTTGTGTATAAATGATTTTAATGCACACCACTGGGGCAGGCTAAGGCATGAGGCCACAGGACAAGTGTCCTTGTGCCCCTGAGAAGTACATTAAACTCCATTAATACACACCCTGGCGTGGCTTATCACACTTATAAAATTGCCCAATAATAGCACAATAAAAAGAAAAACTTCTATTTTTTTCTTTAAAAATAACATAATACTGTAGTCACTTTAAATGTAAATTTAAAAGGATTTTTTAGCATTAGTTGATAATATAGGGCTGTTTGCATTATGTAGCCAGCAGGTGGTGCTGTACTATTGTGTGTAAAGTTCTGGCAGTCTGTAGCCACTTGCTTTCCCCTGCTCTCAGCCAGCTCTGCTCAGCTCCAACCCACCTACTTCAATGGAGGGTAAGTGATTTAGTTAGTATCGTGTTGATCGCTGACGATTAGCATGATCAGAGTAAAGGCAATTGATACGTTATCATGCCATGCGCCATGTGCTGCACCCTCCACTGATTCCCCTGAAGTGCAGACCAGAAAGATGAAGGACCATGTGATGTTTCTGTCTCTGGCCTCCATCTTTGCGATGACACTTTGTGATCTCTGTCTCATCATGTTCTCCCTCTCCCTCTCAGGTGCCTACTGTCCCAATTTTTTAACTCCGCTCCTGTACGAGGGCTTCTCTGAAGAGTGAAGACTCAGGTGAAGACTTCACTATCTTCTGCCCTATTCTGTGGTTCACATGGATGCTGGAGAATAGAGTGTGAGTGCTAGCAAAGTTTGTATACACAGTGACATCCCCTGCATTTGTATTGGAGAACTGAAGTACAAAATAAATCAGTTGAAGTGTTTTGTGTGGTAGAAACATATTCCCAAAACTGGCTGCTGCAGTGATGTGCTTTGTGGATAACATTTTTGTTGTTGTTGTTGTTGTTGTTTTGGCATAGGCCATAGAGTTCCTTTTAGGTTTCAATAGTTTTAATAGTTTAACTAGCTGGGAAATGTTTGCTAAAGTGACATGATTGTAGCAGTGTACCTAGGTTGGTAAAAGGTTGTGGTAGTAAAGACTAGGATTTTCAGTATGGCTGCCAGTGGAATTTGTTTTACTTTCCATTTCATAGAAACATAGAAGTTGACGGCAGATAAGAATCATAAGGCCCATCCAGTCTGCCCATTTTTTCTATCTTACGAATGTGCCATAGGTCTTTACTCTGTCAATGGCCTATCTATTCATACTCATCTGTATTGCTCCCCTATGCCTATCCAATGCCTGTTTGAAGCCCTGCACTGTATTCATATCCACCACTTTCTAAGGTAGGCCGTTCCATGCATCCACCACCCTTTCTGTGAAAAAGAACTTCCTCACATTACCCCTTAATTGGTCTCCCTCTAATCTCATGCTGTGGCCTCTTGTCCTGCAATTTTTCTTATATTGAAACACGTTAGACTCTTTCACCTTGTTAATTCTCTTAAGATGTTTGAATGTTTCAATCATATCATCTCTCTCCCACCTTTGCTCTAGGGTATACATATTGAGCTCCATTAATCTGTCCTCACATGTTTTTTGATGCAGTCCTTATACCATTTTGGTTGCCTTTCCCTGGACTGCCTCCATTTTGTTAATGTCCTTGTGCAGGTGCAGCCTCCAGTACAGCATGCAGTACTCCAGATGGGGCCTAACCAGTGTCTTGCAAAGAGGCATTATTAACTCACCCTTATGACTTGTGATACCCCCTACTAATAAACCTCAACATCCCTCTAGCCTTACCAACTGCTTTATTGGTTTGCTTGGATGATTTCAGGTCATCTGTGATGATGATGATGCCCAAGCCTCCTTCTTTCCTTGTGATTGCCAGCAACTCCCCCTCCCAACCTATAGGTAGATTCAAGGTTTCTCTTCCCTATGTGCATGATCTTGCACTTCTTTGTGTTAAACCCCAGTTGCCACTCTTCTGACCATTTTGCCAGTTTTTCCAGATCTCTTCTCATTTTGCCCACCCCATTTGGATCATCTACTCTGTTGCAAATCTTGGTGTCATCTGCAAACAGGCAAACCTTACCCTCCAGTCCATAAGCAATGTCACTGATGAAGATATTGAAGAGGACTGGCCCTCAAGACTAATCCCTGAGGTACCCATTTGTGACTTGCATCTCTTCTGACTGTATACTGTTTACCACCACTCTCTGTTTTCTGCCCGCCAACCAGTTTGCCACCCAGTTGACCACCCTCTGACCCACCCTGAGCCTACCTAGCTTATTAATCAATCTTCTGTGTGGAACAGTATCGAAAGCTTTGCTGAAGTCAAGGAAGGCGACATCAACTGCACCCCCTTAATCCACCACTCTGGTTACCCAGTCAAAGAAATCTATGAAATTAGTTTGACAGGACCTTCCTGTTGTAGACCCGTGCTGCCTTGGATCCTGTGCCCCATGGATTCAAGGTGTTGCACTATCTTTTCCTTAAGAAGTGCCATCATAATCTTACCCACTACTGAGGTAAGACTGACTGGTCTATAGTTACCTGCCTCCTCCCTGCTGCCACTCTTGTGGAGCGGGAACACATGAGCCCTTTTCCAGTCTTCTGGGACCTCTCCTGTGCTCAGAGACACACTAAACAGTTTTGCTAGCTAATGATTATGCTGGTTCCACCCTTAGCTCCTTTAGTACTCTGAGATATATATCATCAGGTCCCATTGCCTTGTCCACCCTGAGCTTAGCAAGCTCTTGTAGGACCCTTTCTTTTGTGAAGGGACTTGTGCACACCTCCCTCCATCGTGTCCATGGTGCTGAGCTGTGGGCCTTGCCCTACCTTCTCCTCAGAAAATACTGAGCAGAAGTATCTATTTAAGATAGATGCTTTTCCTTGGTCCTCCTCTACACTCTCCCCCTTATCCCTTTTGATATTAGCAATACCCCCTCTGGACTTTCTCCTTTCACTAATGTATCTATAGAAAGTCTTGTCCTCTTCTTTTACTGTTCATTGTAGTGTTTCCTCAGTTTGGACCTTTGCCTGCCTTACTGCTTTCCCTGCTTCCGTTAGGGAACTTTGGTATGCCTCCCTATCTTCGTCCCGCTGCGTTCCCTTATATTTTCCTGAAGGCCAACATTTTGGCTCTGATCTTTTCTGCTACTGTTTTTGAGAACCAAAGTGGTTTCCTCCTTCTTTTGCTCTTGCCTTTCTCACTAACACAATGGGATGTTGCTTCAAGAATTACATCCTTAATGCTTGTCCAATTTGCTTGTACCCCTCACCTGTATTTCATCTTACCAGGGCTAGCTTAACTCTGTTGGCCATCTTATCAAAGTCAGCTCCTCTGAAGTCCCATATTTTTGCCTTGGCATAGGATGATTTAGTTGTAGTGGCCAAATTGAACCATACCATGTGATGGTCACTGGCCCCCAGGTGACTTTCTACCTGGAGATCTGTGATTCTTTCCCCATTAGTCAGTACAAGATTCAGGATAGCTCTGTCTCTTGTGGGTTGTTGTATCAATTGTTTGAGGCCCTCCCCCTGCAGGGAATCCACTATGTGTCTAGTTCTGGAGGATGTTCCTGCTGGTATTGACCAATCTGTATCTGGAGTGCTGAAGTCTCCCATTAGCAGAACCTCCCCTTTAGCTGTCATGTTTCATATATCTTCTAACAGTAATGTGTCTATGTCCTTCCCCTCGTCTGGTGGTCTGTAGAAAACCCCAGTTTGTATGGTTGTCCCATTTCCTGTTTCCAGGGTGACCCACAGTTCTTCTGACTGCTTATGTGTATTCTGAATTTCTGTAGCTTTGATATTTTCATTGACATAAAGGGCCACTCCCTCCCCCCTCTTTTTGCACCTCGGTTTCTTCTGAACAGTACACAGCCAGGTACTGAAATCTCCCAAGTGTGGTTACTGGTAAACCATGTCTTGTTAATGGCTACTATGTCCAGTTTAGCCTCTGTCATTGTTGCCTCCAGGTCTGGGATCTTGTTTCCCAGACTGCGGGCATTTGTGTACATGATTTTCCACTGGTCAGATTTTGGTGCGTTAGTTGTTGGGCGAGGCCCGGCGTTTCCCCTGTGCACTGTATGGGGAGCCAGACCTTTTTCCTTACCTGGTGATGCAAATGAACTACAAACATGTTGAACTCCTGTTTGATCACTAGCTGAGGGGGGAGGGGTGTTCCTCCTGTTCGATGTATCAGGTGCTGCACCCCTTTCCCCATTTGCTAGTTTAAATATTCTGCAAAGACATCAAACTTCTGCACCAATGCATGTACTCCCTCCTTAGTCAGATGCAGTCCCTCAAATTTAAAGAAATTTCATTCCCAAAACTATTGCCAGTTACCTACAAATTTGTGTCATTTGTCCTGGCACCGGCCCTTGAGCCACATGTTTAGCTCCCCTATCTTCCCTTCTCTGACCTTTCGTCAGTCTGCTCCCCTCTCCTAGACTATCAGAATCACAGAGAAGGAGATGCCGGATGAAATGGATGACAGTTTGTCTCCCAGACTGGTCAGGTGTTCCTTGGTCTCCACAACTGTCTGGCTGGCGAGATCGTTAATCCCTATGTGTACCAGGACGTCAATGTTTTCTCCTGATTCCTGCACGATTTTAGCAATGCAGTCAGTGTTTCTCCACGCTGATGCACCTTGGAGACATCTGATCATTACCCCTGGCCGGAGGTAGAAACATAGAAACATAGATTTTGACGGCAGATAAGGACTGCTTGACCCACCCAGTCTGCCCATTTCCCTACATAATGGATAAGCTGCAGATCCTAGTTAACCAGCAGCCTATTTCTTCCTACCCCCACCCCCTAGAATTGCCTTATGACTGTCCCATGTATGCTTGAATTCCACCACTGTTTTTGACTCCACAAACTCCTCCGGAAGGCTGCTCCATGCATCCGCAACCCTCTCTGTGAAAAAATACTTCCTTAAATTACCTCTGATCCACCCCTTCTATCTTCAAATTGTGCCCCCTTGTTCTTGCACACCTTTTTTTGAAAGATGCTACCCTCTTGGACTTTGTTGATTCCCTTGAGGTACTTGAAAGTTTCAATCATGTCCCCCCTCTCCCTCCTTTCCTCGAGGCTATACATATACAGCTCCTTAAGTCTCTCTTCATATGTCTTCCGGTGCAGACCCTGCACCATTATAGTTGCCCTCCTCTGGACATCTTCCATCCTGTCTATGTCTCTGTGGAGATTGGGTCTCCAGAACTGCACACAGTACTCCATATGGGGTCTCACCAGCTGTCTGTACAGAGGGATAATAACTTCCTGTTTTCTACTGGTGATGCCTCTCCTATGCATCCCCTATCCCCCAGCCTCCTTGCTGCCCTGTCACATTGCTTGCCCACCTTTTAGGTCATCTGATATGACTACCCCCAGGTCCCCTTTCCATTTTTGTTGTTGTTAGTATCTCACCCCATTGTGTACTCTTCCCTGGGTTTTGTTTCCCAGGTGCATTACCTTGCACTTCTTAGCATTGAATCTAAGCTGCCATACATTTGACCATTCCTCTAACCTTGCCAAGTCCCTTCTCATCCTTTCCACCCACCTTGTGTATCAACTCTGTTGCAGATCTTTGTGTCATCTGCAAAGAGACATACTTTTCCTTCCAGTCCCTCTGCAATGTAAGCATAAAGACATTGAAGAGGACCGGTCCTAATACTGAACCCTGCGGTACCCCACTAGTAACCCCCCTTTCTTCAGAGTGGACTCCATTTACTATTACTCTCTGTGTCCTATTCTCCAGCCAATTCTTTATCCAAGCTGTCATCTTGGGACCCACTCCCAGGCTGGCTAACTTGTATATTAATCTTTTGTGTGGGACTGTGTCAAATGACTTGCTAAAGTCTAGGTAGGCCATGTCCACAGCCCCTCCCTGATCTACTATTTTGGTCATCCAGTCAAAGAAATCTATCAGATTTGTCTGGCATGACCTTCCCGCTGTGAATCCATGCTGCCTTGGGTCCTGAGCCCCTCTGGCCTCTAGATACTCAACAATTCTTTCCTTCAGAAGTGATTCCATCATTTTCCCTACCACTGAGGTTAAACTAACAGGTCTGTAGTTTTCTGCTTCTGCCTTGCTCCCACTTTTTGTGAAGGAGAATCACATCTGCCCTTCTCCAGTCCTCCAGGTACCACCCATCCTCCCATGATTTGTTAAAGAGGGTAGTCAGTGGTGTCACTAGTTCTACCCTTAGTTCTTTTAGAATTCTGGGATGAATCCCATCAGGCCCCATTGCTTTGTCCGCCTTCAGTTTTAGAGTTCTTTCAGAACCCTTTCTTCTGTAAATGGGCTGGTATCAACTTCTGTATCCAGAGTGTTTCTACTGTTTGTTTTAGGTACCTCCCCCACTTCCTTTGTGAATACTGAGCAAAAATATTTGTTTAGTATCTCTGACTTTTCACAGTCACCCTCTGCCACCCTCCCTCCTCTTTATTAAGCCTCACTAACCCTCCCTTGGTCGTCTTTCACTCCCTGATGTACACTGTTTTGTAGGAAGAGGCTGGGATTTTCCTGTGGCTTATCAGTGCCTCCCCCCTTGACTAATTTAAAATCTTGCCAATGAAGCATATAAACCGATTGCTCAAAAGACTTGTTCCCTTCCTGGACAGATGCAGACCATCCTGCCAGTATAGGCTGGTGTTCCTCCAGGTGGAACCCCAGTCCCCAATGAAGCCAAACCCCTGTGCTCCACACCATTTTTTCAACCATTCATTAAACTGCATGTTGCAAAGTACCCTCGCCTCACTCATGCCATTGACAGGCAGCACCTCAGAGAAGGATAGTGTGTGTGCTACTTGTCTTAGGCCCCTCCCCAATTCTACAAAGTCCTTCTGCACTGCTCTAATCACATGATTAGCCATATCCCTGCACTTTATTAGCTAGCATTTTTAATTTGTTAACTGCTTTTAAAACACTAAAATGCCTTTTCCCCAAAGCCTATCAATACAGTCCAGATCTAAGGGGGGGGGAGCAATATCAGAACACCTACTCATGACAGGGAACATTAGATCTGAATGTCAGACAAGATGGCAAAATGCATGTTTAATGGGGGGGGGGATGTAAGAGCATCAGGGTACCCACCCTTGACAGGGGTCACCCTGTCACAGGTTGTGCATTTCAAATGCACTTTATATAAGAACTGCAGTGCCTTACAACAATAACAGCAGTGAGAGACGAGAATGATATGGAATGTAAACAGTGAGATTAAAGGAAAATATAGATAGTAAAAATATTTTGGGAGTGATCTGCATAAAATTACATCAAAACGAAACTACATAGTACAGTACTAGTGAGCTCTATGTTTGCTGCCATGATCCTGTCCTGTATTTTACAGATGGTCTCATCAAGACAAGCAGAGAAGAGCCTTAGTTTACACAACAGAATTAAAAAAAATGCAAAAATACTTTTTCAAAAAGTACTAACATCATAAACTATGGGAAAGTCATAAGATAATGACATAGGCTACAAGTAAACTCAGACAACTATGGGATATACTTAGCTTTAATTCTCTATGGAGATGTAGAAGTTAACCATGGTTGTGCTAAAAAAAGAGGTAAAATTAAAAGTAATCCATGACAAGCAAAGTCTCTTGAAAAGTTTAATATGTTTAAAGTATGGATAGAATCAGAAATTCCTAATGTAGTTGCCCTAATTGAATCTTGGTTGTCAGGAAAAATAGATAAAAGGTAAATTTCCCTGGAAAATGTTAATTCTCACCATTTCAATCAGAAAACACATAGAATATTACTCTATATCAATCAGGATTTGGGACCTACAAAACAGATTTTTAGTGGGATTGGCATTATTGAGATTATGATAATCTGTTCATAGCAAATTGACATTTTATTCACCACCTAAAGTTAAAACACCTGCATTTAAAAAGCTGGCTGATAGTTTAATGAGGTACTCATCAAATAAAGAGTTTGGGCAGGATTCTCAAAGAATGTGAAATACCCGTAGCTGCGGGTAAACCACGGCGCAAGTGAGTTGCCACTTGCGGATCTGCAGGTTACCCACAGCGGCGGGTATTCACAAAGGTGGAGCCGGATCATGAATGACTCCACGATTTATGGCTGCTTGCGGGAGGTGTTGCCCAGGAGATTTCCGCAAATGCAGCAAGATACTACAGCTGGTGGGAGCAGCCGTAACATCCTCTGCAACTGCTGGCTGAGAATCACAACCAGCGCAGCTGTGGCGATTTCAGCCTGCAAATGTAGTTGTAGAGTGGGACTTTGGTCCTGAAAGTTTTAAGAATCCTGCCCTTAATCCTTGCTGAGGACTTCAATGTGGCCTTGAAGTTGGAAGACAGCCTGAGGCAATTATAGGCCTAAAACAAATAATAAACATTCTCACAAGTAAGGGCTAATTAACTAGCCCAAGAAATAGATTTAGGTTTAGGATCTGCAAAAAAGCAGAAGTAAATATAGAAGTAAAAGCCCCAAACCTGGGAGACCAAAACACCTGGTGTTTATTTCCTCCACCGCGTGTATTAGGGTGTATTTCCTGCAATGCGTGGACAGATCAGGAGGAGATGCTTTAGAAACTACAGTAGATTGGCATTTGAGCAACAGTCAATCAAAATAAAATGGTACAGAGTATTCCTAATTCTGGATCTAGATCTTGGGGTGGAGGAATTCACAAACTTGTTTATCACTGTTTGTAATAAACAAGCATCATTTGGAAATATAAAAGAAAGAAGGCACATATTCTGTGGGTAACAGAAAAAGTTCAACCTGCTCTAATGTAACCTTGAGTCTAGCAGCTGTGCTCTGGTGGTGTTATCCCTCACTGTGCCAGCCAGAGTTTGTCACTGTTAGCCTTGAAACTACCAGCCCTGTTCTGGTGTTACAGCCTACAAGCCCTGATCTGGCGCTATCACCCCAGACTCTACCAGCTCTGATCTGGTGCTATTACCCCTGAACCTACTGTACTAGCCCTACTCTGGTATGATTACCCTCAGTCTACCAGTTAGTTCTACAACTGCAGAACAGGAGATAATCTGGTACTGTATAAAATCACTGATGCCTACTGTATCCCAGTGAACATTAAAAAGCAAGAAGTTAAATACTGGACATGCACGAACTGTAAAATAGAATACGAGCTTATTTATGCAGCATCTTTTATACACACTGTATCACAACATGTTTTACAAAGCAATACGTTAGATACTGATAGGACGGGACTGTAGCTTAGACTTGAACTTGTAATTATATAGTTCCTTTCATACACACTAAGCCAAAATGCTTTTTGAAGCCAGGAGTTGCATACTTGTACTGCACGGTATACAGAATACAAATCAGGCATTGGATTTATATAGCACTTTTTATACACACTGTTTCCCATATTAATTTACAAGCACTGAGCTGGACAGTGATCATGCAGGGAACTTGGCATAGAACTGAATCTGTATTTATATTGTGACTTTCATACATAGTATCCCAAATTGGTTTATGGAGTAATGAGCTTGATACGGATAATGCAGGAACTGCAGAATCAAATATAATTAGTTTTTCAGTGCATTTCTTACACACTAGGGTCTGTAAGAAAGAATACAATTTGGCTTGGCATCAAACTATAGCACAAGTATCAGGTCATAGCATGGCTATAATTTCAGGTAGTCATGGGGCCAATTTTCAAAGGAGTTAGAATGACACAAGGCACTTGCATCAAAATATTTTGATGCAAGGAGTGACTTGCATCACAACTTGCATCAATCGCAATTTTTTAATGCAGACTGCATCAGACTGTGATGCTGCCAAAGCCCCCATGCTCCAAGGTTACATCATACAACCTGTGCAAGGGGGCTTGCACCATGGCGGGGCTACAACGTCCCCTTTTTTGGGATTTTGCAAGCCCTGCCGTGGACACAGCAAAGTGCACTAATTAGACCAGCCAGGAGGTGGTCTACATGGTTTGTCCCACTGGGACAGGGCCTGACAATGGGCTGCTGGTGGAAAAAGGGGCATGGGAGGTGGCATAGGAAAGGTTGTGGAGACAGCTGGGTATTAATGGGAGTGTGTGGCACCCGGCAGTGTGCGTTTGCTTTTGTATGTATTTGCATATTGTATTGTATCTAAGAATTATACTGTATGGGTGGAGGGTTCAGGGACAGAACATTATATGGCACCAAGAGGGCACAGCCATGGCAGCTGCATATCCTGTCCCTGGACACCTCCCCCCCCATACAGTATAATTCATAGGTACAGTACAATACGCAAATACATACAAAAACAAATGCCCACCCCACCCCACCCTTGCCAGGTGCCACAGCACTCCTATTAATGCCCAGCTGTCTCTCCAATCCCACCAAACCACCTCCCATGCCCCTTTTGTCCCCAGCCCCCTTCTGTCCAGCACAGTCATCACCACCATCCCACTCATTTGGCTCCACTAGTGTTGCCTTGGGTGGGGAGGCTGGATCCCTGTGGCAATCTCCACAGGTGTGCCAACTGTTTGGTGCTGCTGTCCGCTTGTGGCAGATCTGGGGAGTTTGGTGCCAGGACCCTGATTTTTGCAAAATTGAGCACAGGGTCCCTGGTACACCCAGAATTTACTGAAGTCCTAGAACAATGCAACTTGTGTCACTCTAAGGCCCTGGACACACTACAGAACTGTTTTTGAAAACCATTTTTAAAACCAGTTTAGCTAAACCATTTCAGTGCAGCCACACTACTCAGTAACCATTTTTGAAAACGGTTTAGTGTGGCCACATTGCTAGTGTTAAACCTGTTCTTCTTGTAACTATTTTGTGTGAAGTCCAACACACAGAACTGTGCTTGCCTGGACACACTGCAGCTAGACCTGTTTTAGTTAAACCATTACAGCTTAAAATACTTTTACTCCTGGACAGACCTGTAAGTAAAACCAAGTTAGTTCTAAAACATTTTTAAAAATGGTTTTAAGACTAGGTATCTAGCTGGGTTTAAAAACACTTTTGTTAAAATGTTTTAAGGGGCTTGTAGTCTGTCTGCAAACAGTGCTAGGGGGATTTAAATTGTTTTAAGGCACTTAAACCATTTTAAGTTCCCCAGTGTGTCCAGGGCCTTAAAGGTTTTTTGAAAATCAGCCCCATGGTGTCAGTTGTAGAGGTGGGCAAAGTCGGTAAGCTTTCTTCCCCACTGGTACCTGTCATGCCAACCAATCCTCTTCTGACACATCCAGTACATGAATAACTGTCTACCCCCTACCCTTCCATACTCTGGCACCCATCACCTTCCTCCTTGCACCTTACTCACCCCCACAAAAAGGAAACAGTTCCAGGGTCAGATGACATGAGGACCTTCTCTTTTCATTCATAAGGTAATCCCACAGTGGGCAAATGGCACAACAGTCCCTCCACCTCTACTGATCACTGACTGTCTAATGTAGAAAGATTCTGAAAAAAAATTGAAAAATGCACCCTCTGCATGTTGATGGGGTTTTATTTTTGTACCTGTTTGTTTTGTCATAGCTTTAAAATTTTAAAATAATTTTTCATCAGGTTTTCACTTATATTCAAGATATTGCTGTCCCTCATTATCACATTATCTGGCACTTCTGAAATCACTCCCAAAATGTGTTTGCAGGGCAACTTTTTACATTCAGCACATAGTTTTAATATTCATAATTTTATACAAAAATTCTAATTTCATTAAAAAAGCCTTTAATTTTTTTTGTTAGCCATTTTATAAGCTCAATAAACTATTCCAGGGTGTTGGTTTCTGTTCATGATCTGTACTTTCAGGTGGCTGAAGGTACTTGGCACAAGCACCTTGTGCCTCACAACACAGCTGGCCATATAGTTTATGAATTGAAACCAACACCATCATATCTTATTGCTTACCAATAATTTTGTTATAGGTTATCCACTATGGACCTGTTTATTGATCCACTTTGGACATCCTAACACAGCCCAGGAATGCAGGCATTATGCTGCATACAGTCCTACATATGTAATGCTAGAGCAGGCATCCTGAATATGGTAGATCTGTTTCCGATACATAGATCAGTCAGAGGAACATGGCAATACACCCCAACTCTTCTGCAGGAAAGAAGTACAAACATGTACTATGCATCTTAATATTGCTATCAATCACTGTCTCCTACAGGGCTGTGATATCCTGGAAGTGATAGATATAGCAGAGTATGCAGGCATTGACTGATATTACAAGGATATGTATGCAGAAGGAGCTAAACATGTGCGACAGTGTACAATTGACTAATACTTTATGTAAATGGCATTTGGATACCTGCTGCATACTATAGGTAGGCTGAATACAGTATCAATAAACCTTAACATGCCGTTATGCTGTGTTACTTACTTTATTTATATCCCAGAAGGAGATGTGTGGGTGCACTGTCACTATGGGGTCTCTGTGTACCATTCTGAAACACTGTAAAATTATTTGAATCAACGTGCGCATTCATCTTTCTGGGTTGTGCTGACTTACATGGCTTGGTCACAGGATACATGGTCGCCAGTCATAGTTGTCACTAGTGTGGTGTGCAGGTCCATACTTGTGTCCTGTGTGCTCCTTTGGTTGTCTGTCTGTCTGTTATGCACTGTTCTGCACCCTAGCCTGTGCATTCATGAGGGAGTATGTCCCCATCACCTGTGGGGACTATGCAATAGCAGACATGCATTGGGCTATCGTTGTCAGTAAAATGCTCATCATAGCTATGTTTAATGCCGTGGTGTGCAGGTCAATTGCCAATGACTGCAAGGTGCTGTTTGTAGTGTGCTGATTCACTAGTTCCATGTGCAAGTGTGTGTTGGGAGCTTATTTGTTAATGGGCCTGTGCTTAGGAGCATCACAGGGTGGTGAAGCAGTTGATATAGTGGGAGTTAGTCCCCATGGTACTGGTCTGATTCTGTGTAGGCTACTCAGTTCCTATCTAGAGTATGGAGTCTGGGTCTAAACCTGCAACATATGCACGCACAAAACAACTAGATGAGTGTGCAATGTCAAATGGGTGGATATGTGGAACACTATGTACTGTAAATTTAGAACAGGTGCAGAGTGGACCACGCAGTGACAGAAAGGCTGTATCATGTGCATATGCTTTCTACACACTATTAGACAGTACTTAGCAGTTTTTGCAGTTAATGGCTCCATCTGTGTTATGCCTGTATTACTGCTTTTACCTGTGGGAGTACCAGTAGGTTGGACATCATAAGTCAGGATATTGTTTACTGGGGTGAAGGCAACTGCACACATGACAGTGGGTACTTACTTGTCTGCAGTGGCTTCCCTGCAGTGCTCATGCCATCCAGCCATGCACAGTTTGTGAGTGGCTCTACAGTTCTGGATCCTCCTTCAGTCTGCATGTTTGCCTAGTGAATCACCACCACCTACTTCTTAATGTCCCCACAGGTGTCATACCACCTCTTCTGTTTGTAATTTGGCACTTGGGCTACTACACCAAGGGCTGTGACATTTGGATAATGTGTTACCATACAACATGCCTTTCAGTCTGGGTAAAAGCCTGGAGACCATGCAGAGACTGGTGGTGGCTTAATACCAGTTCCAGTATTAGTTTGTTCTCCTCTTTGCTGGAGTTCAGCTTTGTGTAAAATTTGGATGCAGTCTGCATGGGTACAGTGGGGCACTGAAGTGATGACCATGAAGGTGCTGCCTGTAACTGGTACTATAACTGTGTGTAGTCTCCTTCTAGACATGGTTGTTACTTGTGGGGATGCCCCACTGACCCAGGTTGGATGTGAGCAGCAGGATTCACTCCTCTTATCTGGATCTGTATGTCACTGCAGGTGTGCATCCCCCAGGAAACAAAGCTGTTTAACAGATTAAAGTTCCATGGTACACGTATTGTGCCATAGTAACCCTGATCACCATATGGATGGCAAAGTGCTGGTGTTACTGGGACAAATTTATTCCTACATTGTGATGTGTGCACTGTTTTTCTTTGTGTACACCATGCTGAGCTTGGGTTTGTTTTCAGGTGCTACTGCCGAGAACAATATGTCACAGGTATGAGAGTGTTCTCACAACATTATATACATACAGTTGACGATTCAGAGGAAACATGAGGAAGAATTTTTCACAGAATGGGTGGTGGACAAGTGGAACACCCTGCAAGAGGAAGTGGTGGGGGCTGAAACAATCACAGGATTTAAGAATGCATGGGATAGACATAAAGGAAGTCTGGAGGTCAGGGGTAAGGGGCAACAGACTTCTAGGAAAACATAAACTGAACTTATGAGCTCAAATGGGCAGACTGGGTGGGCCATAGGCCCTTATCTGCCGACACTGTCTATGTATCTATGTATCTATGTAGTTCCAATAAGCAGTGTGGTCAAATCTGCTGCATGCTGGAACTCATCAGATCCCATCAGACCACGATGCCATTTAAATGAGGGGCAGCATTGTATGTGTAGGGGATGTGTTACTGCTGTGGGGTCTGATTCATGCAGTATGACTGCATGACCAACCAGACACCACTGATACATTCCTGCATCATCAGTGGACTCATAGATAGCATCTTGCAATCACTGGCAACTGCTGCAGTAGCTGGACTTCATACTTAGGGCACAGTGAACTTCAAGGTGGATATTCACTATTCAGGTCTATATGATAAATAGCCTATTTTTTTATGGTATTCTGGAAAGAATATTCATAATTCCCACATGTCTTGTAATACCCAACAAACAGGATCCACTATCTGATTTTGACCTTTGTATTAACAATAGTGTTGGTCAAAGAGTCTTCATCTTCAAGCTGCTTGTAATATAAACATCTAACAAACTATATTGGTCTCCCCAGATAAGTGAGATTTGTAAGAAAGCCTGAAAGGTAGAATCTGTACACAAATATGCTTGTAGATTTATCCAGTGATTTTAGGATTACAGCTATCCATTTGACAGTCTTTTTCGAGTGTGACCTTGAAAAGCTGAACTCATACAGAACTAAAGCTATGTTACCTCAGATAACACAAAACTATTCATAAACTATGTGTAATCCCTAACCACTTTGCCTATTACCTAAAACAGAATCTCAGACTTTCTCACGTTGCTTCTCTGTATATCCCTTTCAGTCATTTTAATGCTACTTAGTACTGTATTTTTTCTTTACTTTTGCTGCCAAACTCCAGAATTCTATACCCAGCACTGCTCCCCTCAGACATCCTTCATGAATTTTGATCAGCACTGAGGGCAGTTAGTAAGCCATTGACTTTTACGACGCTTGTAGTTATATTAATCTCAGTATACATATTTATTTGTATTGCAGTATTCCTATATTTCTTGTATCTCTTGATGAGATTTACAGTGCTTGAAGAGTGCCTGCTATTTTAGCACTTGTACAGTTCTAGGTTCATCTTGTAGCCAGCTTATCTGACTCACAGTAAAATGTACTTCATTTATTTACTGATATCCTGCTTCCTATTATAAGCCCCTTGTGTTATAGCACGTTTTCTGGGATCCTGGAGAACAGCATCCATGTCAGTTACACTATAAAAGAACCATGTTATGAATAGAAGGCTAATTACTGTACAGGTTGCACATTGGACAATAAAATGACTGTTACTGCTCAGGTAACTATATACAATATTGAAGCAATGTATATGATAATATGGTTCATTTTTTAGTTGTTAAATATAGTGATAATACCATAGTAGTATGGGTTCATGACGTAATAAATGGACCAGGTGAGGGCCTCAGAGTTTATTAACCCCCTGGCCTGGTTATTAACAAGGAAACCCAGACCACTATGGTATTATTGCTATTATACTGGAAAACTACAAAAAATGCAAAGCTGCCAAATCCTCCCGCTACAGCATGTCAATGAGAAACAGTTCCAAAATAAGAAAGCAGGAACTGTTTTGCACAGAAGCGCTGTAGCTTCTTCGGTGCCTTTCATTTGCTGCCGCATGTTAAAGTGGGAAGGCAAACTGGACTTGCTCTCTGACTGGCTAAGTACACACACAGCAGCCAAACACAATGCAGAGCCATTGTCCCATTATTGTTTTTAGTCAGTCAGAATGCAGAACCCCGTTCCATTATTCAGTCTACTGTCCGGTTATCGCAGAATAACTGGACAGTAACCCTGCATTCTGATTGGCTAAGTGGGACCTATTTCAGTATAAGTAAGTAATAAGCCACAATAGCTTGTGTATAAAGGATTTTAATGCACACCCCTGGGGCAGGCTAAGGCATGAGGCCACAGGACGAGTGTCGTTGTGTCCCTGAGAAGTACATTAAAATCCATTAATATACACCCTGTCGTGGCTTATCACACTTATAAAATTGCCTAATAATAACATAATAAAAAGAAAAACTTCTATTTTTTTCTGTAAAAATAACATAATACTGTAGTCACTTTAAATGTAAATTTAAAAGGATTTTTTAGCATTAGTTGATAATATAGGGCTGTTTGCATTATGTAGCCAGCAGGTGGTGCTGTACTATTGTGTGTAAAGTTCTGGCAGTCTGTAGCCACTCGCTTTTCCCTGCTGTTAGCCAGCTCTGCTCAGCTCCAACCCACCTACTTCAATGGCGGGTTAGTGATTTAGTTAGTATCGTGTTGATCGCTGACGATTAACATGATCAGAGTAAAGGCAATTGATCCGTTATCATGCCATGCGCCATGTGCTGTACCCTCCACTGATTCCCCTGAAGTGCAGACCAGAAAGATGAAGGACCATGTGATGTTTCTGTCTCTGGCCTCCATCTTTGCGATGACGCTTTATGATCTCTGTCTCATCATGGTCTCACTCTCTCTCTCAGTAGCCTACTGTTCCAATTTTTTAACTCCGCTCCTGTATGAGGGCTTCTCTGAAGAGTGAAGACTCAGGTGAAGGCTTCGCTATCTTCTGCCATATTCTGTGGTTCACATGGATGCTGTAGAATAGAGCGTGGGTGCTAGCTAAGTTTGTATACACAGTGATATCCCCTGCATTTGTATTGGGGAACTGAAGTACAAAATAAATCAGTTGAAGTGTTTTGTGTGGTAGAAACATATTCCCAAAACTGGCTGCTGCAGTGATGTGCTTTGTGGATAACATTTTTGTTGTTGTTGTTGTTGTTGTTGTTTTGGCATAGGCCATAGAGTTCCTTTTAGGTTTCAATAGTTTTAATAGTTTAACTAGCTGGGAAATGTTTGCTAAAGTGACATGATTGTAGCAGTGTACCTAGGTTGGTAAAAGGTTGTGGTAGTAAAGACTAGGATTTTCAGTATGGCTGCCAGTGGAATTTGTTTTACTTTCCATTTCATAGAAACATAGAAGTTGACGGCAGATAAGAATCACAAGGCCCATCCAGTCTGCCCATTTTTTCTACCTTACGAATGTGCCATAGGTCTTTACTCTGTCAATGGCCTATCTATTCATACTCATCTGTATTGCTCCCCAATGCCTATCCAATGCTTGTTTGAAGCCCTGCACTGTATTCATATCCACCACTTTCTAAGGTAGGCCATTCCATGCATCCACCACCCTTTCTGTGAAAAAGAACTTCCTCACATTACCCCTTAATTGGTCTCCCTCTAATCTCATGCTGTTCCTGCGATTTTTCTTATATTGAAACACGTTAGACTCTTTCACCTTGTTAATGCTCTTAAGATGTTTGAATGTTTCAATCATATCATCTCTCTCCCACCTTTGCTCTAGGGTATACATATTGAGCTCCATTAATCTGTCCTCACATATTTTTTGATGCAGTCCCTGTACCATTTTGGTTGCCTTTCCCTGGACTGCCTCCATTTTGTTAATGTCCTTGTGCAGGTGCAGCCTCCAGTACAGCACGCAGTACTCCAGATGGGGTCTAACCAGTGTCTTGTAAAGAGGCGTAATTAACTCACCCTTATGACTTGTGATGCCCCTACTAATAAACCTCAACATCCCTCTAGCCTTACCAACTGCTTTATTGGTTTGCTTGGAAGATTTCAGGTCATCTGTGATGATGATGATGATGCCCAAGTCTCTTTCTTTCCTTGTGATTGCCAGCAACTCCCCTCCCAACCTATAGGTAGATTCAAGGTTTCTCTTCCCTATGTGCATGATCTTGCACTTCTTTGTGTTAAGCCCCAGTTGCCACTCTTCTGACCATTTTGCCAGTTTTTCCAGATCTCTTCTCATTCTGCCCACCCCATTTGGATCATCTACTCTGTTGCAAATCTTGGTGTCATCTGCAAACAGGCAAACCTTACCCTCCAGTCCATAAGCAATGTCACTGATGAAGATATTGAAGAGGACTGGCCCCAAGACTAATCCCTGAGGTACCCCATTTGTGACTTGCATCTCTTCTGACTGTATACTGTTTACCACCACTCTCTGTTTTCTGCCCGCCAACCAGTTTGCCACCCAGTTGACCACCCTCTGACCCACCCTGAGCCTACCTAGCTTATTAATCAATCTTCTGTGTGGAACAGTATCAAAAGCTTTGCTGAAGTCAAGGAAGGCGACATCAACTGCACCCCCTTGATCCACCACTCTGGTTACCCAGTCAAAGAAATCTATGAAATTAGTTTGACAGGACCTTCCTGTTGTAAACCCATGCTGCCTTGGATCCTGTGCCCCATGGATTCAAGGTGTTGCACTATCTTTTCCTTAAGAAGCGCCTTCATAATCTTGCCCACTACTGAGGTAAGACTGACTGGTCTATAGTTACCTGCCTCCTCCCTGCTGCCAATCTTGTGAAGCGGGATCACATGAGTCCTTTTCCAGTCTTCTGGGACCTCTCCTGTGCTCAGAGACTCACTAAACAGTTCTGCTAGCTAATGATTCTGCTGGTTCCACCCTTAGCTCCTTTAGTACCCTGAGATATATACCGACATTGCAGAGGGTCTGGAAGGAAAAGTATGTCTCTTTGAAGATGACACAAAAATCTGCAACAGAGTTGATGCACAAGGTGGGGTGGAAAGGATGAGAAGGGACTTGGCAAGGTTAGAGGAATGGTCAAATGTATGGCAGCTTAGATTCAATGCTAAGAAGTGTAAAGTAATGCACCTGGGAAACAAAAACCCAGGGAAGAGTACACAATGGGGGTGAGATACTAGCAACAACAAAAATGGAAAGGGACCTGGGGTAGTCATATCAGATGACCTAAAGGTGGGCAAGCAATGTGACAGGGCAGCAAGGAGGGCTGGGGGGATACTGGGATGCATAGGGAGAGGCATCACCAGTAGAAAACAGGAAGTTATTATCCCTCTGTACAGACAGCTGGTGAGACCCCATCTGGAGTACTGTGTGCAGTTCTTAAGACCCAATCTCCGCAAAGACATAGACAGGATGGAAGCTGTCCAGAGGAGGGCAACTAAAATGGTGCAGGGTCTGCACCGGAAGACATATGAAGAGAGACTTAAGGAGCTGAATATGTACAGCCTCGAGGAAAGTAGGGAGAGAGGGGACATGATAGAAACTTCCATTTACCTCAAGGGAATCAACAAAGTCCAAGAGGGTAGCATCTTTCAAAAAAAGAGGTGTGCAAGAACAAGGGGACACAATTTGAAGATAGAAGGGGGCGGCTCAGAGGTAATTTAAGGAAGTATTTTTTCACAGAGAGGGTTGTGGATGCATGAAACGGCCTTCTGGAGGAGGTTGTGGAGTCAAAAACAGTGGTGGAATTCAAGCATGCATGGGACAGTCATAAGGCAATTCTAGGGGTTGGGGGTAGGAAGAAGTAGGCTGCTGGTTAACTAGGATCTTCAGCTTATCCATTAGGTAGAGAAATGGGCAGACTGGGTGGGCCAAGCGGTCTGCCATCAAAATCTATGTTTCTATGTTTCTACCTCACGCCAGGGGTAATGATCAGATGTCTCCAAGGTGCATCAGCGTGGAGAGACACTGACTGCATTGCTAAAATCGTGCAGGAATCTGGAGAAAACATCGACGTCCTGGTACACATAGAGATTAATGATCTCGCCAGCCAGACAGTTGTGGAGACCAAGGAACACCTGACCAGTCTGGGAGACAAACTGTCATCCATTTCATCCGGCATCTCCTTCTCTGTGATTCTGCTAGTCTAGGAGAGGGGAGCAGACTGATGAAAGGTCAGAGAAGGGAAGATAGGGGAGCTAAACATGTGGCTCAAGGGCACACAAAATCTGCCTAGACAAAAGGAGCCTTAATCTTCTTCCTTGCTCTGATAATGTTGTTTCTTGCTCTGTCCTTACAAGCAAATCTAGAAGAAAAGAGTTCAGGTGAAGCTAGGTGCCTTTGCCAGCAAACATAGTCTTCCACCTCAAAAACACCAACTAACCTGACCTTTAACTCTTCCTTCTGTTGGAAGTTACTAAGACTTTGTCAGCTACCACCCCCAGTTACACTCCTAATCCCCTGAAGAGCTGTAAGAGGAAAGCAATTAGCTTCTTCAATGTGAGAAAGAGACTGCAACACCTTTGAGACCAAAACAAAAACCTTTCAGCTAAAAAAAAATAGCAGCAATCAGTAATTTTGCTTAGCCTAATGACAAATAAAAGAGTCATAAAACCTGTAAGCACCACCTGTAACAATTTCACAGAAGATATACCCTGCAAAAGCACTTTGCCGCAGAGAAAAATTAAGCGATTTTGTTCAGTGAGCAGGTTTTTGGGGGAAGGAAAATGAAATTCGACAATTTACTGCATTTAAAGAGACTGAATGCTCAGTCAGGTGGCATCTCTTGACCAGTGAAATTTTGAGATTTTTTTCCTTGTAATTTTATAATAATTTATAATGAGTCAATAAAGTAGTTGTTGATTGTAACAAAGTGCTAGATAATACAGGCAAGGCAAGGCACTAGACTGGAATATGCATATCATCATTTACAAAAAAGCAAACACACACAACATGGTACTGCTCTCCACTACCAAGCACTAGCTACCTGCTATTTTCATTTTAAAATGATTTTGAGTATTCCTGGTAGCCTAGAAGCCCACGCCTTCCAACCACAGTGACAATCTCTGTGCTCATCTAACTCAAGACAGCAGCTAGTTTTTACTCTCTGCTCATCTCTGCTACTGGTTGCCATCTGAATCTTGCTTGTACCTCTTTCTTTCTGACAATTTCTAACTAAGCTAGCTTCCCTCTCCATGCTGCACCTGCCAGTATCAAAGGGCCAGTTTGGAAGTCTCGTAGTCCACCCCTCCTCCTGACCACAATGACAATCTCCCCACTGCCTCCAACTCTAGAAGGTGGCCATTTTTTTACCCTCCACTAACCTCTGCTACCAGCCATGACCCAAATCTTGCTTTTGCTTGTCTCTCACTCCCTCACTATATAAGTGTGGCTTCCCTTGCTGTGGTCTGCTGTGCTGCACCTGTTGGCATCAAAGTAAGTGCAAGTTGGCTTTGCTAATTTGAGGGTTAGCTATAAGGGTGTGTGTGTGTGTGTGTGTGTGTGTGTGTGTGGTGTTAGCATCAGCATAAAAAAACTATCAGAAATCATTTGGGAACTACCCTTAGTGATTATCCTGCCCATCTAAAACAAAATTAGAATGGAGGCAGAGTTCTCATGGATAAAGGAAAGGCATGGCACCAGTGAATGGGGAGGCAGCATAACTTGGAAGGTGTTCAATAAAATGGATATTGACCAAAGTTCTTCAAGTATGTATTGTGATCATATTGACCCCTCAGTATGAACTATTGTCTTCCAGTAGTCATACTGCCCTCAGACTTTGGCTTCAAGCAATATAATCATTGTCAGTCAATAGTTCATTCCTTGAGATAAGTATTTTCCCACTATATCCCTCAACTCTGGTTAATATATTCATAACATTTAGACTAGATGATAAACAAATGACTAGTTATACAAAAAAAATGTGAAACTACAAAACACTGAAGGAACTATTATAAACATTTGCCAGTACCATAAGTCAACTGAAACAGATTACTTCTTAGCCGCTTTTTAAATGCTTCCACCAAGAGGGAACTCCTTAGGCGGTACGGCAAAGAGTTCAAGCTGGATGGTGACACCACTGAGAATGCACCATCTCCCAACAACTTAAGGCATGACATCTGGACCGCCAACAGAAACTCCTCCCTGGGGGACTGGAGTATATTAGGCTATGAAGTCTTTCAAGTAACCAGAATGCAAATCATTCGGGGCTCTGTATGTTAAAAAAGCAATCTTAAAGGTGGAGCATCATCTAATTATTAGCCAGTGCAGATGCCACAACACTGGTGCAATATGATCTACATGTGTTGACCTGGATATTAATTTTACCACAGCATTTTGCACCAGCTACAAGCAGAGCTCTAACCTTCCTGAGAGCCCCAGGTAAAGAATACAGTATGTATGGATATTATAAACTGTTAGACTGTATACAGGTACAAACAGTTGGGGTGGATTTTCAAAAGAATCTGGCTTGCTGGCCCAGTGGCGCAGAGAGCTGAGGCGCAGGATGTCTCACCTTGAGGCACGCCTGTGACCCGGGTTCGAGAGCGAGCCTGGGTCGTCGGAGGTCGGCACGGGGGGTGAGTGGAGCAGGATGGAGGTCATATCAGATGACCTAAAGGTGGGCAAGCAATGTGAGAGGGCAGCAAGGAGGGCTGGGGGGATACTGGGATTCATAGGGAGAGGCATCACCAGTAGAAAACAGGAAGTTATTATCCCTCTGTACAGGCAGTTGGTGAGACCTCATCTGGAGTACTGCGTGCAGTTCTGGAGACCCAATCTCCGCAAAGACATAGACAGGATGGAAGCTGTTCAGAGGAGGGCAACTAAAATGGTGCAGGGTCTGCACCGGAAGACATATGAAGAGAGACTTAAGGAGCTTAATATGTATAGCCATGAAGAAAGGAGGGAGAGAGGGGATATGATAGAAATTTTCAAGTACCTCAAGGGAATCAACAAAGTCCAAGAGGGTAGCATCTTTCAAAAAAAGAGGTGTGCAAGAACAAGGGGCACAATTTGAAGATGGGGGCAGCTCAGAGGTAATTTAAGGAAGTATTTTTTCACAGAGAGGGTTGTGGATGCATGGAATGGCCTTCCAGAGGAGGTTGTGGAGTCAAAAACAGTGGTGGAATTCAAGCATGCATGGGACAGTCATTAGGCAATTCTAGGGGGTGGGGGTAGGAAGAAGTAGGCTGCTGGTTAACTAGGATCTGCAGCTTATCCATTAGGTAGGGAAATGGGCAGACTGGGTGGGCCAAGCGGTCCTTATCTACCATCAAATTATATGTTTCTATGAGCGGCCGCAAGGCAGCTCTCCTTTCTGGGGAGGTGGGGTGGCATCCCTCGCTGTCGGCTACCCCCTGGTGGATGCCAAGGGGCTGCGCAAGTGAGGGTGCTGATGATAGGTAAATGGGGCGGGCTGAGGAGGGCCATTACTGGGGCTGTAAGGTGCATGAGTGCCTCCACATGCATACATCCTTCTCCTGGGATCCTCGGGAAAATAAGTGGAGAAAAACGGAAGAAGGCAGCCGGCAGCAGGATGGCGACCAGCTTTCCGTAGGCACTGCTCCCGGACCAGGTGTAAGGTAAGCCCCAGTGATTCTGTGGGACAGAGCTGGGGGAGTTGGTTAGATGGGGCTGCCAGGAGCAAGAGGGAAATAAAGTAGTGATAAAAAAAAAAGAATCTGGCTTGAGGTCTGCCAAAATCCTTCCAAACTATTGACTATCAAATGGTCTAACTGCGTCCAAATTTTGCACCCCCAAAAAAGATGCCCTTGTACTAAAAAATGATGCAAATCACATTTGCAGCAGTGTTTTTTCCACAGATCAAGACTTGTGGCAAACAAATATAACATTTGAAAATGGCAGCAGGGATGCTTGGATGCAACCAAGTAGATGCCAACAAAGACATATCATGCATTTGCATCCATGTCTGCCCCTATTGGAAATCCAGCTTTTCCTTTTTAAGGATTCTATTTATTTATTTATAGATAATTTGGATACACTTTTGAGCAGAGCTCATTTACAAAGGTTCCACATCACGTTTACAGAGCTACAACAGTAGTATAAAGACATAACACATAGTTCAATAAGTACAGTAGTAACATGTATATTCCTCTTTGTCAGAGTCAGATTCTGAGTGTAATAGATTTTTGTGTTGGTATCCTATTTATTTATTTATTTCACAAGTTTCACCAGGAAGGAGATAATGAGCTGGTAACGGCTCATTACCAGATGTGCCGGGGTGGGGGAGACAATGAGGAACATCACTCAGAGTGGATGGTAAGGGAAGAGAATTTCATAGTTTGGGAAGGGGAAGGCAGCTTGACCAGCAGTGGATTTCCTTGAGGGGAGTGCAGGAGAGTGACAGCCAGCGCTGCATAGTGTGTAAGAAGTGGTAGGAAAGAAGAGGGGCAGGAAGGTAGGAGGTGGGGGAGCCAAGCCAATATTCAGAGATGAAGGAGGCACAACGGACAAAGCATATGGCCTCAAGGGAAGGGAAGGCAGGTGGTTAGTACAGGGAGCAGTGCTGAATGTGCAGGGGACAGTCCAAAGCAAAGCAGCAAAAGGAGTGAATAAGGAGATCCAGTCTGTTCAGGGTGAACTTGGGAGCAGCACTGTAAACTATGTCACTGCAGCTGATGGGGAGTGCTGTCCTTTAGGCAATCTCTTGACATGTAGGAAGTGGAATACACCCTTTATTCCTGTAGAGTATGCCAAGTTTGGGGTCCAGCTTCTTGTTGATGGCATCCGCATGTGCTGAGAAATCACAGTGCTGGTCCAGCCATACCCTGAGATACTTGAATAAGGGAACATCCTCAATTGCTGCACCATCCAGGGTATGGAAGAAGGGGAGAGGGGTGAACCTGGTGCACCTCTGCCTAGTACCAAAGGTCATAGAGACAATTTTCTTATCACTGAGGGGCAGCTGATTAGCCGCAAACCAATGCTAGATGTTAGTAAAATCCAGTTGGAGCCTGGCTGTGAGGTCAGAGGCAGAGGACCCTGAAGCAAAGAGTACCATGTCATCTGCATACATATGGATGGGCACAGAGAATCAAGGCGTCAGGAGGTCATTAAGGAAATAGAGAAGAGTAACGACTCTTTTGGGGATGCCTGTGCTGACAGGGAGTGGGGGTATATAAATTCTCCAATCCAGACAGCTTGAGACCTGCCCTCAAGGTAGGGGCAGAACCAACCGACTGAGGAGTCAAACCCTACTGGCTTGAGCTTGTCCAGGAAGAGGGAGTGGACAACAGTGTCAAAGGCTTTGGCCAGATCAATTAAAATGGTGTAGGTGAACAGTCTTGATCCATACCAGATAGAATGGAGTCAGAAAACCGGAGGAGGGAGGGGGCTGTGGAATGTCTTTGGGATGTTCCGCTATTCCAGTCTTGGAGGCACAGTAGACAAACACCTGCCTGACTTTTGCAATTTTTATCTGTGGTATTTTGCAAGCTATGGAGGAGTTCATAGGTCTAAGGTTGTAAGTACAAATTATTGGTGTGAAGTCAATTATTGTTGTGCTGTTTACAGATTTATACAACAGGCAGAACAAATGGAGTTTCTGTTAGTCTGTTCTCTGTAGTCATTCTGCTGCAGTGTAAAGATCACAATGAGTGTTCTAAGTGGACACTGTAGGATAAACCTGCATAGTTTATTCATCATTTTTCCTGGCTCCTCCACAACCATGTTGTGGACTCGGTTGTCATTTAGACAGTGTCCACATAGACCAGTATGGGCAAGATCACCTCCAGAGCTAGCTTTTTTTCTAGTTTCCCGGGATGAGAAGTATTTGGATCTACAAAGTACTCCTAATTTTAAATGTACTTTTGCCCATTTCTTTATATTGTTATCATATGTCAAAACACTGCAACACAAGTATTTTGTACTGCCAACCTATGAGAGGGTTGGAACAATCCCGTGAAGAAATTTCAGCCTTTTGGCTTCAAAAAAATTTTTGTTGCCATATTGGTCCTTGCACAGATTAGGTGATTTGATACTTATTATTGGACCACCAGAGATTACAGAAAAACCTTAACCTTTAGACCTCCATGGGCCAGCCTGCTGGTGCAGCGGTAGTGCTACTGCTCATGATGCTGGCAGCCCTGGTTTGGGAATGTGCCCAGAGGGTCAGAGGGCCAGCCAGGGGGAGGAGGCTTGAGCATCCATCGACCACTCGCTTTCTCTGGGGAGGGAGTGGGGATGAGGCTCAGGGTTTGACTGGCCCCCGGCAGAGGCCAGGGATACAGCAAGCACCTTGCCACATGAAGAGAAGGGGGTGTGATGGACATCAGTGGCTCTACCTTAATGTCTGGGTGCTCCTCACACCCCACAAAACACAGAAGAAAATGACTCCTTGCATGCCGGGAAGATGGAGTGCCCCACACAGAACCGCTAACTCCCCTACCTGTCATGATGGTGTCCCAATGAAATAAGCTTGGGGTGTACGGGCTCCACCTCAACCCCACCTAGGAAAAATAACCACGGCTCCATAGAGGATCACCACGGGCTCCAGGTAAGGGGGGAAAGAGGAGGACAGATGTCTTGGTGACTCCCGATGACGTGGAATGCAGGAGGCAACATAAAGGGAAAGTAAAAAAAAAGCTTTTGACCACCAATACAGGTATTCTTCATAAGAAATGGCAAATATTTAAGAAAACTCACTTTTTAAAGCCCAGAGGAAAAAACATTTTAAACATGAGATTAGCCATTAGTTAAGAAATATAACCAGAGATAAGCAAGCACCCCTGAGACTAGTAAGTCAAAGGACCACCTTGTAAATAGGGCTCTGTTGCCCTAATGATGTTAATGTACTCAACATGCCTGTTTGAAACTAAAATCTTTTACTACTAAATAGCATCTTTGCCTATGTGAAACAAAAGCCCAAGGAATCCACTCACCAGTAAGAAACAAACCTCTGAATCCACATTTGGATAGAATAAATAGAATCATTTGATATTTAGGCATATTAGAACCATATAAAACACATTACTGTCCATGTGTTATACATGAAACCAGGGCAAAAACAAAACAGGGGCATTTTAAATATCGTAATTGGACATGAAACAAGTCTATGTTCATGCCATTCTGCACCATATTCAAAAGAAAAATCAGTTTCACCTCCCATGCCCGCCTCTGTTATGTATTTTCCAAATGGCCTTTCAGAACCAGGACCGATAAGTCAGAGATAGTGATCTGACTACAAGAAATGTTGTCCAACAGGCTTTTCAGTCTTCTTCATTTCTAATATCATGTCTGTGTGAGTTCACATGGGTTCAAAGAGGTTTTCCAGTCTCCCCACATAGCCTGTTTGTGGACATTTCTTGCATTGAATGTACTAAACAACATTCTGAGATGCACATGTATAATTCCCCTGTGTGTTGAATTGTCTGTTTTGGGGGGGGGGGTGCTGACAAAATGTGAAGTGGAAATGTGCCCACATGTCTTACATCCAGAATGATTGCAGGGTCCTTTGGCTTGTGTGAATTAGCACAACGTTAGTCTTATTGACATTTAGTAATAGTTGGTTATTCAACCATGCCTGGAGAATATGAAAAGCATACTGCAGGTCTGTGACAATGCTGCTTAAATTGTTGAAAAATGTGTACACTGTGTCATCAGCATAGAAGTGTACAGTTGATTAAGCACAAACAAGTGGGATGCTGATGAAGAGAAGGTGGTCCCAACATATATCATAGTATCCAGGACAGCAACTCTCACCTAGTCATAACCCTGTGCTTGTCTGGACTCCATATGGCTGTATTCTAGCCAGGCCTTGCCAGTTAGGTACAGAATTAGCAGAATTATCCACTGTGCCCAAGGCCATTGGTATGCTTGTGCAATATTTTCAAGGGTCATAAGGTAGGCCTTAATATTATCTTCATGGCTCAGTTCTGCTTATTTTTAATTTTGCATGGTTGCAGCTGTTCCACCTACATCTCTGCCTCCTTGAGCTGCATTAAGTCCTCCTGCTTATAAAACTTGCAAACCCTCAGTCCACATGGTCTGCTGCTGTTGTATTTTTGCCTGATATGCTCTCTCCTCTTTTTCTCTCATTCTTTGTCCCCTGACCTGCTTGACCACCATCTGATGAACCGGTTCGGTAACACCATCTGGTATGATGTCATCATATTCCTTTGCATCTTCAAGCTCTTGATGTGGTGGTTGATCCTTCCTCCTCAACGTTTTCAGGAAGAGGAATGTATCATCACGCAGACTCTATAGCATCTTTCTCCTCCATTGGCCATGTTCTAACACCCCTTCCAAGAGTTGTTGGGCATCAGGAAAGATCTGCTCCTCTGTTATCACTCCATGTGTACACTGGCCTCTTCTTCCTGGTACAAGCACAGTACCACATAATCCCAGTTCTCACACTAACTGTGAGATCTTCTAGTAATCAAACATTTATAGTGTGTGTGTGTGTGTGTGTGTGTGGTGCAGCAGTGTGATGAAGGAAGAGACTTAGGGGCTTGTTCTATGTCCCTCTAGTAACTTGGTGGTGATTATCCCCAGTATAAATATGGACCCACATCCTGGCTTAACAGCCAAAATGTTAGCCATACTCATGCTTTATAATCAATTCTCCCTTAGATACTGCTTTAGTTCTGCTTTGAAAGACAGCTCTACTTTCCACAGCCTCACAGAGTACACTTTTATACATGTTAACCAGCCTCTCTGTCAATCAACTTCAACTTCTCAATGTCAATTTATTCATTGGAAAGCAAGAAGCACAGGTCTCATTTACAGTTGCATCCAGTACAGCTGAGAAAAATTACAGCAGTTAATCACAATAATAATCAAAGAAATAAATAGGGTAATTATAACAACATGTGTTGTAATGAAGAGGTATCCATTTGAATCTTTTGCAAAGATAAAACAAGGTATTGTGGATCAAAGACTTAAAGCAACAGTGTAACAAAAAAGTGTTACCAAAAAAGCTAGTTTAAGCTACATTTAATAAAATATTAGCATACCTATCATATGTGCTTATCTAGGTACAACCTATGCTGTGCAGCATGAGTCTTTTTTATTTTTTCGGTCCTAACCATTGCTAGGGTACAATGCTATTTCAATGCAAAATGTGGTTGCCATCTTTTTTCTTAAGAAAAAAATCAATTGAAACATTTATAAAATATTAAGACTTTGGTGGAATTAAAAAATTGTATTGCTGAATAGAATGGAAATATGTCTGGAATCTTTTATAGTGAAAAAAGGCAGGATCAAATTTTTTGCCCAATTTTGTTGCACTGCTGCTTTAAATTTGGACACAGTAACCAACATTTGCAGCTTCACAGGACTTAATAGTTAGGTTCATGAATGGGCTACTGAAAACTTGAATAAGGAGCAACCAGCTTTAGAGACAAATTTGGAATTGCTAAGCAACACCAAATTGGCAGAACAGTCGGTATTGAGGAAGTTTAAATATAATGAGCTAATGTAAATGAGGAAGAAGGGATCTTTGCCTACAATTGCCTGGTATCTAAAGATATACCTGGTATGAAATCTTCTGTTTGCTAGGAATGACCGGTGCACAAGGTTGTAACAAGTGCAGTGATGTGTGCAAAAGGAAGAGTCATTAATTAAAAAGAATACTTTATAATATTTCCCCTTATTCTGCCCCAACCTCAGTTTGAGAGACTGTCCTCTAGCTCTGCTTGCACTCACCAGCTCACATGTCTGTGTATACTAAACCCTGTCTATCCTCTTTAGTATTTAGAAAACGATGATCATGTACCTGTCAGCCTTTTTTAGGCTATAACAATATACTGCTAAAATTTAAATTCTGTTGCATACAGTGAGAAACACAGTTATTATTAACAGGACCCTGAGTGGGTTAGAAACATAGAAAAGTGATGGCAAAGGAGACCATGGTCCAGCTAGTCTGCCCACGTGTTTCCAAGACCTCTTATAGGTCTAACCCCCCCATACTGAAATTAACCCTTTACTGATCCTGCTGTTCTCCTTAGAGCCCTTGCTTTATCCCACCCTTGTTTGAAAACTGCCATGGTCTTTGTACTCACCATCTCTGCCAGCAGGCCATTCCAGGGTTCCACCACTCTTTACGTGAAAAAAAAATGTTTTCATGGATCTTTTCTGAAGCTTCCTCCCTGCAGCTTCCATTCATGATCCCTGGTAGTGGAGAAGGTGGCCCTTTGGAATAGCTCAGTGCATGGCACCATATTTATGCCATTCAAGAACTTGAATTTATCAATCATGTCCCCTCTCTCTCTCTCTCTCTCTCCTTGTTTCCAGTGAGAATAAGTTTAGTTCCTTCAGTTGTTCCTCATACAAGAGACTATAGAGGCCCTGTATCATCTTGGTCGCTCTTCTCTGGACAGCCTCTACCCTACCTCTGTCCTTTTTGAGGTGTAAACTCCTAAACTGGATGCAGTACTCCAGGTGGAGCCTCACAAGGGACATGTCAAGTGGGAGGATCACCTCCTTGCTCCTGCTGTCGAAGCCTCTCCCTATGTACCCCAGCATTCTATTTGCCTTTCCATAAGCTTTGATGCACTGGCTTGGTTGTTTAAAGGTGTCACATATGATGACTCCTAAGTCCCTTTCTTCCTGAGAAGTGCAGAGTTTTATTCCATTGAGCCAGTAATCTGTCCTAGGATTCCCCTTACCCAGATGCAACACCTTGCATTTTTTTGTATGGAATTTCAATTGCCAGATATTAGACCAGCTTTTAAGCCTTTGTAAGTCATTCTGAAGTTCCCTAATCACCTCCATACTGTCAACCCTACCACCCAGCTTGGTATCATCCATGAAGAGTTCCAGCTTTCCCTGAATGCTTATGCCTATGTCACAAATGAACATATTAAACAGGACTGGACCCAAGACTGAGCCCTTGGGCACACCACTGGTGACTCTACCTTGGTCTGACCTCAATCCATTGACAACTACTCTCTGACTTCTAACCCTAAGCCAATTCCCCACCCACCTGACTTAGCTTTCAGCAGTGCCTCAGTCTTCCATCTTTTTTAGCAGGCAATTGTGCATCACTGAGTGGAAAGCCTTATTGAAATTGAAGTAGAGGAGGTCCACCAGGTGCCCCTATCCAACTCCTTAGTCACCCAGTCAAAGAACATAATACAGTTCATCTGGCATGACCAGCCAGCCATAAATTCATACTGCTTGTCATCCTGAAGATTGTACTTGTCCACTACATTCTGCTTAAATAAGGTTTCCATTAATTTCCCCATGACAGATGTGAGGCTGACCAGCCTGTAGTTGCCAGCCTCCTCTCTACTCCCTCTCTTGTAAAGAGGTACCACCTCCACTCTTCTCCAATCCCCTGGTATCACTCCTGTCAGAAGCGAGCTATAGAACAAATGTGCCAAAGGGTCCACTAGTTATTCAGCAAGATCCTTTAGCACCCTTAGATGCAACCCATTAGGCCCTGGTGCTTTGTCTGTCCTTAGGTGCATTAGCACCTCCTTAACTCTGTCAGTGGATTCTTCAGAGACTCCATCCACGGGTACTCGAAAGCGTTTGCTTTAATGCCACTTTCCTACAGTGGACCATGGTGCTCTTTGGTGAACACCAAACAGAACAAGTCATAAAGGACACTGGCTTTTTGTTCATCATCTTTGATGATCCTGCCCCCCTTGAAGAATTTGACTATCCCTCCCCTTTTCTTTCTTTTCTTCCTGATGTACCATAAGAATTGTTTGTCACCAGATGTATTATCTGTAGCAATCCAAAGTTTGGTTGATGCCTTCACTAGCCTTACCACCTTTTTGGCCTCTTTACTTCTCTGGTAATAGACTTCCCAGTCACTGTCATTCTGACTTATTTTATGTTTGTGGTGAGCTTTGTGTTTGACTCTATTTGCTGTCTTGACCTGGCTAGTGAACCACATGGGTCTTTTATGTTTTTTTTCATTTTGACACTGTTCTAATGCAAAGTTTTGTGGCATCAAGTATGGCTGGTTTAACTATCCTCCTGATGTTTTCAACCTCCAGTTTTTCACGTAGCCCAGACATTTAGTCTTGGATCATCATTTTCATTCTTCTAAAGTTGGCTCCCGTCAAGCTCAGGACCTCCACCCAGGACTGAGATTTTATGTCTCCAGGTGACAAAGCAAACCACACAGAGTTGTGGTTGTTGTTTGTCAGTGGTTCCCCAACTTGGACATCTTCAACTGTCTCTGAGTTTGTGAGGAGCACATCGAGGATGGTGTCCAGTCTGGTCAGTGTGCTAACCAGTTGGGGTTAGTAGGCAGTCCTGTAAGGCCTCTACCACAGTCTGGTGTCTTGATGATGTCACAACTAGGTTACCCAAGTTGATGTCTGGCAAGCTGAAATCACCAAGCACCACAATTTCCCTTGAGACGCAGCTCTAAATTTCCTTTATGTGCTCTGCATCCTTCTCCTTTGACTGCCCAGATGGTCTGTAAATCACCCGATACATATCTTCTTTCCTGATGCTCAGCTGAGTTGAATCTACAGTGATTCTACCCCTTTTTTTGATCCTGTTGACTGACATGGCAGTTATACCATCATGAATGAAAAGTGCTACCCCACTTCCCCTCTCAACCTTCCTATCCTGTCTAAAGAGAGAATAACCTGGGACCAATGGTTGTTGTACTTTAGAGATTTAAATTGTAAATTGAGAGAGACGGTAACACAACTTCACTGCATGTGTTAGAGTCCCTGACAAATGCAGCAAAACAGACTTTATTGACCCTGCAAACATTTGTTTCAGTCTAGAAAAAATAGAATAATAGATATATAAGTAGCTATTACAAGGCAATAAGACCATTGAGAGGTTTTGGGGACTTGGAACCTCGAGAGTGAAGCGCGAGAGGTTCCCAAAGTCCCCAAAACCTTGAGATGGTCTTACTGCCATGAAATAAATGCTTATCTATTTGTTATTTTTTGTAATATATGGATCCACTTTGAAATTCTGCAGCTTTTTTTTACATTCTGTGAGCTTACACTGAAGACACACTTGTGCTTGGCTGACCGTCACACTGGAGACAGACTCGCTTGCCCTCATCCCCCCCCCCCCGCCACCACTCTCTCTGTGTCTGTTTATATTTTGGCAAGTCCTACCATTTAGTTTCCGATCCTTTGGATAATGCAGGATCAACCAGGTAATCCAATGACAGAGAAAAAGCTGAAGAAATGAAGCACACACATTAGGCTCGCTAAGCGAGAGTAAACAGCCACCATGTTTTCAAAGTTACTCTGCCCATCCACAGAGGAACAGTGGCCAATTAGAATGCATGATGTGACTCTGGACATGCAGTAAGGGACTTGTGACCATGGCAACTGGGTTTATGTGTGAGGCTGACTTGCACATTGTGGCATTTCTGTGATATTACTATCGTTCCAATGTCGGAACAGTAGTATTATTGGGAGTGAAGTGTAGTATTATTGGGAGTGAAGTGTGCTATTATGTGGAAACTGGCTATCTATTACGAGGAATTTTTTGCACCGTTTTCGATGGTATTATTTTGATGATCCATATATTACACTACTGTATACTGCTGGAATTTAGGTATGTGTATTTCAAAGTAAGAAACATATACCAGTATTTTAATAGTATTGATTATAAGCTACCCTTGCTTAGGCTTTTTGCTGTTGGAATATCTGTTGTTGCAATAAAACAGTTCACTATTTAGTTATACAGCCATAAGCAGCGTGTAAAAATTAGCAGTAATTTCTCAGAGGTTGAAAATGTAATTACAGCTGTCCTGCAGGGCTTATATTAGGGCCTCTGCTATTCTCCCTGTTGATGAACAGCCTACTTTATTCCATTACTAGTTGCAGCACTTGTTAGAGTCATCTGCATAAAATACCTTATTATATGCAGCTGGCTTGATTTTATACACTAAATATAAGTGCCTGAAGGAATTATATGTACACTTGATGACTGCAGATATCTTCTGGACTGCAATACATTACTGCTAAATAAAAGGATAACTATAGCCATATTATTTGGGTTAAAACAGAAAATTAAAACAGACAAAGGTAACCTGTCAGTAATACAGTGGGATGGTTCTCCTTTAGTTGTTGCAAACTTAAAGCACTTTGGTATTATGCTGGAGCTTTCCTTTGATTTTTGGATTTGAACAAATTTATGTCAATAAATCCTTAAGCTCTACATTGGTATGGCTTTTAGAATAAATCAAAACTTAACTACAGAAGCCCATCTGGCCACTCAAAATGGAACTGTAATGCCAGCACTACAGTGAGTTTTTGTATACTTAAGTGCTTCTGAAGCAGCACTACACAAATGTAACATTTTACCTGTGTATACCAAAATCTGCCATGTTGCCCTGTTTGCAAATTGTAGAAACTCTCTGTTAACTGTAAACTGAGCTGGATTGATGCCTCCTGATGCTTGAACATTTTTCTGCTCAGTTGTTTGTTTTAAAAATACTGTTACTGTAAGATCTGTAACTCATAGTCCATTATTTGAGATTTTAAAACTGAAACTTAACTCCCGTGATTTACTGTCTAATGGTAAATTCCCACATGAGGGGCAAATGGCATTTACCAACATGTAACATACATCATTTTCCTTTTTTGTGCCCAACATCTGAGACTTGTTACCCATATCTATAAGAAATACTGAATGTTATATGCTAGTTATGTGAATGTATTTCACACATTGACCCCACCCCAAAGGCCATGTCTGGAAATGAACTTTGGCTCAGTGTTCCTTACCAGACTCCAAATTATAAATAAATAAATAATTACATACATACATATATAAAAATCACAACACAGTTAAAGAAATGTTTATAAAGAATCTATAAGTGTAATTTGGCAGTTTGAATTTTGATTTACTTGCTATGTGTAGAATAATGTGTGGCAATTATGCACAACAAGGATGTGTTTCCAAACAGAGGTTCTGAAGACACTGTAGATCTTGATAGGTCTCAAGTGTCTTCAAAACCTCAAGCTGGAAACACATGCCAAGTTGGGCATTCTTACCAAATTTTATTTTTATAGCACACAGTTCTAGGGTTTTAAAGGACCAGGAAAGCATGCAGACATCAAAGAAGAGTTTGCCAAAGTGAACAGCCACCATCCCACCTGCAGAACTGTGATTGCAGCTGATTTACCGTTAATAGGGTGCAGGAAAGACGGCATCAGAATGTGAGTGTTGCTATTAGGGTGAATGTCTTGTGTGAGGTCAGGATTTCTTCATGTCGGCAAATGTGAGGGTCATGGCCATGGGACCCTAATCAGGAGTCCTCCACCTCCCCACAGTGTGTGCAGGATGGAGGTGTTTATATATATATATATATATATATATATATATATACATACTGTATATATTGAGGGGAGGTATGGGGAGCAAAGTCCCACAATTGGGGTAGGTGCCCCCCTGCAGGAAATTATGCAGACAATGTGAGAGTGAGAGAGCAACATGCAGTATGCAATCTGCCAGGGGGCAAGACTCAATTGGCAGTCATGCATTTGTTGCTCTTGGTCTTTTGCCTGCACTTGTGTTTTCTGTGGTCGGTTTCTTTTCACCCTTAAGTGGGTGACCTATTGCAGCAAACCACTTTTACAAAAACATCCACACTGGCTGGCCCGTGGGCGCAGCAGTTGGATTTCTGCTTGTGATGCTGATGACCTGGGTTCAGGAATGGACCCAGGAAGTCAGAGGGCCGGCCAGGGGAGAAGGATTGAGCATCCTATGAACTGCTTTCCTTCTCCAGGGGAGGGAGGGGGAGAGTGTCCAGCACTCGATGGACCCCTGGCGGAGGCCGGGTGATCTGTGGCAACTGGTACCAGTATGTTAGAGAGGTGGGGCAGACACTGTATGTCATTGCATGTCCCTGCCCCTAGGGCAGCACACTCAAAAATTGCTGGCTGCCGAGGATGAAGCCCGCTTGGAACCTGGCCTCTATGGTTCCCTGCCTCCCTGCCAACCAATTCCAGCTCTGCTGCATCACTGGCCCTGAACCCCACCGTGGGGGGGAAGCCAGGGAGGCAATGCTGGGGGCAGTTACTGCCAACACCTTCTCCTGTCATAGATGGGTCAGTTTGGTGCCATAGCCCCTTCCTGGGGGGTAAGCCAGGGGATATCTGAGGGGGTAAGGAAATTAGGGAACAAGACAAGTAGGTCCAGGGCTGGTGCAGAATAGTGGGGCTGCTGACAGCAAAGAAAAAAAGTCCACACTATATCCCTACATGAACAATTATAAAATGTTATAATTCTCTAAATTTTTATTGATCATGCAGCCCACTCATCAGCCCACCTGTTAACTTGCTTTCAACATTCTGATCCTGCTGCTCATGAATTAGCCGAATCACCCCCTCTCTTGCTTGGAGTCACAACACAAACTTACCATTGCAGACTACTCCCTCTAGCCATTTCAAGCATGAAACAAACTCCCATAGTCAGACATGAATGTTTGTCAGTCGGAAAGAGGTTTAGAATAAAGCATTGCTGCCTTTGTACTGTTTCTACAGACTGTGAGGTGAAAGTGAATGTCTGAGAAATACCCTCTGATTTTACCTGAGAATGTTGTGAATGTGTGCAATAGAAGAAAATGTTGAAGTTCGAGTCTGAACTGAAATGTTGTTGTAGCACAGTTGTGATGTCAGAACTGTACTACAACATCTTTTTTGACCTTTGAACCATACTACAAATGTGTCTGACCTTTGAGCTGTATGGTACTACAACAGTATTTTTTTAACTTTGAAGTGAACTGCAACAACTTTTGTACTGTTTTACAGCAAGAAAATTGAGTCTATCTAGTTAGTTAGTTAGTTAGTTAGTTAGTTGCTATTGTATTCGGAAGATCTTTGAGCTCAAGAGCCCCTTTTCAAAGCTGCCTAAGTCAGAAAGGTATTCAAGGCAATAACACAATAACAACAACAAAAAGAAAACAACCTGCAGACACTGTGATTCATCCTTTGCTGTGTGAAAGTGGTGCATGCGTATGCTGGCCAGTGGCAGTTGTTAATCAAGGGCAGTCGGCAGAGGTGATGTAAAATGTGGAAAAGTGAGTGTTTTTTTAATTTTTTTTATTTTGCAATCACCATACACTATATAGAACAATGTATGGTCAGCCATACACCACTTGGCTATTCTCTTACCTTGTGGATACAATGCCAACTTGAGGACCTCTCGAGCTTCGCTCTCGAGGTCATCAGTCGGCATTGTGTCTACTCGGTGGCAGAATACTCTTGTAGTGTATGGTTACCCATACACTATCCTATATATATATATATATATATATATATGGGGGGTTAAAAAGGCATTGAAAACATATTTATGGAGTAAGGCCTACTGTGATTAACTGTAATTTTATGGTTTTATGTATTTATTATTGTTGTTTTAGGACGTTTTATATTTTGTAATGTGCCTTGACATTTGAAAGGCGCAAAATAAATAAAGATTATTATTATAAAGATTATTAGTATTATATCTTACAAGAGCAGGTGTAAGATGTAACAACAGGTAAGCTTCACTTGTGAACAATTACAGTTAAACTTCTCAAGGAAGTAGGCTGATGATTATGTCCTAAATGAGTTGAAGGAGGAAAGCGCGTATACGATTTAACCATATATTACATACTAATTGTTGTTTACAGCTGATCTTGATATACAGTATTTGTCTATTCACCAAGGTTATGCCTAAAAATAGACTATTCAGTCAAAGGGCCTGAAAGAATATGTGTACTTAGAAACACAGAATCTGACTGCAGATGAGGGCCACTTGGCCGATAACAATAATTAGAGATATTGGCAGGACTGTAATACATTACTAATAAATAAAAAGACCACCAGACAAAAACATAAATAAATAAAATTAATGAACATTCTAACTCTTATGGGAAACTAACTCTCAACCTTCTTCAAAATTCAAAGCCTTAGCCATTACACTATGGACCACAGTCTGAAGCAAGCCTGAATTGTGCAGAGTTAGAAAACCATGATGCATCCCAATGTATGGGATACAACAGAAGTGTATTGAAACTGGGAAAAAAATTACTACCCGTTCTCTTTCTTCAACAAGGAAGTGGCAATGAAGAAGAGTGAGGGCAACAGTGTTCCACTTTTTTAACTGAATCTTTCTCTGAAAGTAGAATACCTATGGGAATGGTTTCCAGTATTTGATGTTAGAATGGCCACATCAGTACAGAAATGCTACATGAGTAAAGCATATGCAATTGGAATTGCTTTGGCAGCACCATAGATTGAAGCAATAATGACAGAGAAGCCGATCACTTCCGAGGGATTAATGATCAGTTGAGGGGATGAGTGACACAAGGCAAAACTGAGGTCACCTCTCTCCAGCTGGCGTTTAATTCAAGGAAGTGACCTGCTACAAAGCTGCTATTGTAATTATAAGTCTAATTGCAACAACAACTTTTATTTTTATGTTTGCTTGCACGCATGTGCAAGAAACATAGTGCCATCATCCGAGATTTTGGAGGTGTGTCACTTCCTCCTCCAATTCAGTCAGTGTGTTGGCAGGCACAGCCCCTGTAAGCCAATGCATGCTGGAGCTGTCTATGACAAGCTCCAAAATGCAGTGGCATACAGTTGAAAGGGGAGCTACGCTTGAGTGAGCAGTGATAAGATATCACCTGCCCGCGCAGCCCCCACACACACACACAGACAGAACGCACGTGATACCTCGTGCATGCCCCCTCAAGACACACATAGCCGACGGTGTGCCTAACTCGACAGCTTGTGCTGCGCCCCCACAAAGCCTCCCAACTCAGTAGAACAGCCGACTGGGTTCCTAATCCCGCCGGCTTCACTATCTCTCCTTCCCCATACTATCACCGACGGGGTGCCCAATACCCCATCGGTTTCACTCTCCCCAGTAAGATGCCACGCTGGGAGCCCACCCCAGCGTGGCAACAATGCCATGGCCGACGGGGTGCCTAATCTCCGGTCGGCTGAACGCCCCCACGTTTTGTGCCACGCTGGGAGCCCACCCAGCATGGCAAACGCCCCGATCGCCTATTTTTTGTTTTTCAACCTGAAAATAAAAACGATCTCACGTAGTCTCCCAGCCCACCCTCCCACAACCCGCACCCACCCACTGTGCACCCTACTCTCCCACATGCCCCTCACCCTATACTTACCTCCAGAGCTCAGCGCGACGATCTTCAGTGGACCGGAACCGCCTGCACTCTTCAAAGCTGAACGCGAACTGAGGAAATGCCAGTAAGCTGTATAATGGGCTAGATAGGGGTTTTCAACTTTATCGATATCTTTGGCATTTTTGATGCAGGACCAACAGTTTAGACTTTTCATGATGTCACTGTCATGGTTATTCAGGCCTGAAGGAGATTTCGCAGACAGTGACCGTGCAGTGACTGCAAAATCACCTTTGGGCCCGAATAATGCCATGACAGTGACATCATTCATGAGAAGGGGTCCTAAACCCCATGTTGAAAATTTGCAAACATTCCAAAATTACTGTTTTACAAGCGCATGCTATGCAGTTCCTCGCACAGGCTCGTAGTTCGCAAATTTTCAATATTTTCACTCCAGATTTTCAACATTGCCATTTTACCACACCTTCTTATGAGTAGTGTAGCTGTCATTTTTCACATCTCACCCAAAATGTTTCCTACGAGAAGCATAAATGGCGAAGTCGGTGTGTGAAATCACGTAATGGGACAAATTAAGAAAACACAGTGACACTGTTCATGAGCACAGTTCTTAAAGTGGCTATGTTGAAAATTTGGTGAAAAAATTCCTAAAAATGACTGTTTTACGAGTGTGCGTTGCGCAGTTCCTATGCACGCTCGTATGTTCGCGAACTTTCAATATTTTCACTCCAGATTTTCAACATTGCCATGTTACCACACCTTCTTATGAGTAGTACAGCTGTCATTTTTCACATCTCACCCAAAACATGTTTCCGCCCATGTAGCGCACAATGGCGCAGTCGGTGTGCGAGATCAATGTACGGGACAAATTAAGAAAATCAGAGTGACACTGTTCATGAGCTGAGGTCTTAAAATGGCTATGTTGAAAAGTTGGTGAAAAAATTCCTAAAAATGACTGTTTTACGAGGGTGCATTGTGCAGTTCCTACGCACGCTTGTAAGTTCGCAAATGTTCAATATTTTCACTCCAGATTTTCAACACTGCCATTTTACCATACCTCCTTATGAGCAGTACAGCTGTCATTTTTCACATCTTGCCCAAAATGTGTTTCCGCCCATATAGCGCACAGTGGAGCAGTCGATGTGCAAAATCAATGTATGGGACATATTAAGAAAATCAGAGTGACACTGTTCATGAGCAGAAGTCTTAAAATGGCTATGTTGAAAATTTGGTGAAAAATTCTAAAATTGTTTTATTTAGCGCATGTACACAGTTCCTATGCATGCTCGTAAGTTTGCGATTTTAATATTTTCACTTCAGATTTTCAACATTGCCATTTTATTACACTTCCTTATGAACAGTACAGCTGCCATTTTTCATATGTCACCCAAAATGTGTTTTTGCACATGTAGCGCACAATGGTGCTGTTGGAGTGCGAAAGCAATGTTTAGGACAGATTAAGAAAATCACAGTTACACTGTAAAGGAAAGGAGGGAGAGGGGGGACATGATAGAAACTTTCAAGTACCTCAAGGGAATCAACAAAGTCCAAGAGGGCAGCATCTTTCAAAAAAAGAGGTGTGCAAGAACAAGAGGGCACAATTTGAAGATGGGGGAGTGCCCAGAGGTAATTTAAGGAAGTATTTTTCACAGAGATGGTTGTGGATGCATGGAACGGCCTTCCAGAGGAGGTTGTGGAGTCAAAATCAGTGGTGGAATTCAAGCATGCATGGGATAGTCATAAGGCAGTTCTGGGGGGTGGGGGTAGGAAGAAGTAGGCTGCTGGTTAACTAGGATCTGCAGCTTATCCAGTAGGTAGGGAAATGGGCAGACTGGGTGGGCCAAGTGGTCCTTATCTGCCGTCAAATTCTACGGTTCTATGTTTCTATGAGCAGAGGTCTTAAAATGACTATGTTGAAAATTTGGTGACAAAAGTCCATAAAATGACTGTGTTACGAGTGAGCATTGCACAGTTTCCATGCACCCTCGTAAGTTCATGACTTTGTAATATTTTCAGTCCAGATTTTCACCAGTGGCATTTTTCCACACATCCTTATGAAGAGTACAGCTGTCATTTTTCACAACATGGCTGAAGTGTGTTTTCACACTTTCAGCGCAGAGATGCGTGGTTGCTGTGGGAAATCATTGTTCGGCACAGATAAAGAAAATCACAGTGACACTGTGCATGATTGGAGGCAACAAAATGCCTGAGTTGCCAATCTGCTGTAAAAAATCCCCAACCTAATTATATTACGGGTGTGCATTGCACAGTTTCTATGTACGCTCATGTCTTCACCATTTTTTTTAATATTTTTACTGCAGATTTCCAACATTGCCATTTTTTACACCTCTCCATGAACAGTACAGCTGTCATTTTTTACATCCTGTTCGGAATGTTTTTGCACCTGTGGTGCTAAATGCTGTAGTCGCCGTGAATAAGCAGCTTTCAGCTAACAAACTGATATTCCCCTGTTCATGAGGTGGGGTCACAAAAACACATGTTGAACATTTGGAGTGAAAATACCAACGAATGCCTGAGGTATTAGGGTTTCCAACCATAACGCCCAACCCTGTAGAGAATGACAGGCATCAGGGGTGTGACTTGGGATTCTTGCCTGTAATGCTCATACCATTCCACACCCTGCAGCCAGTGAGAGGCATCGAGGTATGCCTTGGACTCTTCGGCCCCAAAGTTCACTCTATTCTCCTATATCACACCCATCTCACCGTATTTCCTAATGAAATGGGGTGCGCATAAGGGCCAAAGACCCCCCCCAAGGAACACCGTGACACTTGTCAGTGTCTACAGGGTGGGGTGTGGTGAAATGGCATGGCCATTATGCCTGATGACCCAAATGCACACCCCAGTGCCTGTCACTCTCTGCAGGGTAGTGGTGGGGTTGGCTTCAGTTCAATACTTCACTGCCATTCCTATTATGCAGCTCTGTAACTTCTGCACTACCACTGCCAATGCCAGCAAGCAAACATTCGGCATTGACAAATGCTTGTTACCTTTTTTTTACTAACGGGTTTTAAGTGGAGTGGCACAAACCATGCATACTGCATGGTTAGTTGGTAGCTGGGTCAGTTATTTCTAAGACTGAACCCCCCAGCAAAAAAAACAAAAAAGCCTTCCAGTAGCCATGCTGGAAGCCCACCCCAGTGTGGCAAACATCTGTATGGCCGACGGTGTTGCCCAATCCCCAGTCTGCTCCATTACCCCCCCCAAACAAATCTTCCAGCTGCCACGCTGGGAGCCCATCCCAGTGTGGCAAAAGTCCCACGTTGTCTTTTAAAATAAATAAAAAAAAGACACCTGTAAAAAAAAAAAAAGGTCCCTTGTTGACTGTCTTTCCCCATCCCCCAACCCGTGCCCACCTTCTGTGCACCCACCTCTCCACACACCCCCACCCCATACTTACCTCCGGAGCCCAGCGTGATGATCTTCAGTGGACCAGGAACATGTCTGCACTCTTCAAAGCTGGCTGCGAACTGAAGAAATGCAGGTTAGGTTGTATAATGGCATAAATGTGTTTTTTTTTTTTCAACTTTGGTGCATATCTCAGCCACTTTGGGGATTTTTTCACCAAATTTTCAACATGGGGTTCTTGGAGCCCCACCTCATGAACTCAGTCACTTTCATTTTGTTATTTGGTCCCGAAAGGTGATTTCGTGGTCACTGTCACACAGTTCATGAGGTAGTGCCCCCAAAATCCTATGTTGAAAATTTGGTTAAAAAATTCCCAAAAATGACTGGTTTACGAGCGTGCATTGCGCAGTTCCTATGCACGCTCGTAACTTTGCGTATTTTTAATATTTTCACTCCAGATTTTCAACATTGCCATTTTACCACACAGCTGTCATTTTTCACATTTCGCCCAAAATGTGTTTTCACATATGTAACACACTATGGCGCGGTCGGTGTGCGAAATCAATGTTTGGGACAGATTAAGAAAATCACAGTGACACTGTTCATGAGCAGAGGTCTTAAAATGGCTGTGTTGAAAATTTGGTGACAAAAAGTCCATACAATGACTGTATTATGAGCATGCATTGCGCAGTTTCCATGCACCCTTGTAAGTTCACAAATTTGTAATATTTTCAGTCCAGATTTTCTACAGTGGCATTTTTCCACACCTCCTTATGGACAGTACAGCTGTCATTTTTCACACCCTGGCTGAAATGTGTTTTCGCACTTCTGGCACAGAATGTGTGGTCGCTGGAGGAACTCAGTGTTCAGGACAGATTATAAAAATGACAGTGAGACTGTTCATGAGCAGAGTTCCCAAATGCCTGTGTTGACAATCTGCTGTAAACAATCCCCAAACTAATTACATTACAGGTGTGCGTTACGCAGTTTCTACGCACGCTCATGACTTCACCAGTTTTTTTATATTTTCACTCCAGATTTTCAACATTGCCATTTTTACACCTCCTCATGAACAGTACAGCTGTCATTTTTCACATCCTGTTCAAAATGTGTTTTCGCACCTGTGGTGCCAAATGGCGTAGTCGCTGTGCAAAATTCACTTTCGGCTAACAAACTGATATTGCCACTGTTCATGAGGTGGGGGTCACAAAAAACCCATGTTGAAAAATTGAAGTGAAAATACCAATGAACGCCTGGGTGTTAGGGTTTTTGGCCATAATGCCCTACCCTGTAGAGACTGATAGGCATCAGTCGTGTGACTTGGGATTGTCACCTGTAATGCTCATACCATTCTACCCCCACCCACACCCTGCAGTTAGTGACAGGCATCGAGGTGTGTCTTGGACTCTTCGGCCCCAAAGTTCATCCCATTCTCCTATACTGCACCCATCTCACCGTATTTCCTTATGGAATGGGGTGAGCATAAGGCCCAAAGATCCCAAGGCACACTGTGACACTTGTCGGTGTCTGCAGGGTAGTGTGTGGTGAAATGGTGTGGCCATTGTGCCTGATGACCCAAAGGTACACCCCAATGCCTGTCAGTCTCTGCAGGGTGATGGTGGGGTTGGCTTCGGTTCAATACTTCACTGCCATTCCTATTATGCATCTCTCTAACTCCTACACTACCAATGCCAATGCCAGCAAACAAACATTCGGCATTGACAAATGTTTGTTTAACCTTGCTGCAGTCCCTAACATGATTCTACCTATATCTTACTTCTGTTTGAATCTCCCTGTGTACATAATAGTGCATCTAATAGCAATGAAACTCTTTCCACCTGTTTCCTGGATCGTAAAGTTCTTTAGAATACAGCCAGCATGACTATACAAAAGGTGTTATAGAAAAGCAAATGCCTTTCCTTTTATCGTGTTGTGCAGCAGACACTGCAGAGGTAAAGCAGTTATGCAAAAGTAGATTTTAATGCTTCAACCAGCCACTACACTCCTGGTACATTTGTCTACAACTGAACATATTGAGTGGTTCACAATATGAGTAAGATGTTAAAATAGTTGCCCGTTTCTTGAAGGCTTTAATCTGCTACCAAACGACTGTACTGAGAGCAGCCACATGATTTCAGTGAGCTGAGCCTACCCAGTAAGCTACAACAATGTTTAAACAGCATGGACACAGCAGCTACTGTATTAGCCTTTGGTTTTTATCTAGTAATAGTATTAGTCTTTATTTATTTATGGTACCCTTCCCTGGAGGCTTAGGGTGCCATTATAATAAAGTAGGGCAATATATAAAACTAGACATACATATAACTCATTCACTGTAAAAGCAGCATACAATAATTAAATTAATTAATAATTATAAATTAAACAATTCTGGATGTGCTCAAAAGGGTTAAAGAAGTTGCTAATACCCCCCAAATGCCTGCTGAAATAAATAGGTTTTCAAGCCCCTCTTAAAGACCTCCACTGAGGGGGCCTGCCTCAAGGGTCTAGGCAGAGAATTGCAGAGGACCAGGTCCGCTACCTCAAAAGCCTGGTCTCCCCCCAAAATCTTCAACACAGAAACATAGAATATAGAATCTGATGGCCGATAAGGACCGCTTGGCCCACCTAGTCTGCCCACTTCCCTACTTAATGGATAAGCTGCAGATCCTAGTTAACCAACAACCTACTTCCTCCTACACCCCACTAGAATTGCCTTATGTCTGTCCCATGCATTCTTGAATTTCTCCACTGTTTTTGACTCCATGATCTCCTAAGGAAAGCCGTTCCATGCAATCTGGCCCTTGGAACAACTAGGAAACCCTCCTCAGTGGAATGCTTGAACAGGGATGTGCAGATGCAGGAGTACAGCCAGACGGTCCTAGCCCAGCCCATGTAGGGCCTTGTAGGTTAACAGTCCCACTTTAAAAGAGATAAGCAATTTCACCGGCAGCCAATGCAGATCACGCAATGCCAATGAGATATGGCATGATCCTGAAAGGCCCGTTAGTAACAGAGTAGCTGTGTTCTGCAGCAGCTACAGGCACCGCAGTGTTCCTCTGCTGACCCCAACATAAAGAACATTATAGCAGTCCAGTCTGGATTCTGTCCTGTCATTTAAAATATCCCATGTCACATGGTGAAGCAGTACAATTCAAACTTCATTTAAGATGCTGAACCCTAACTTCTCTGCTGTTGGAACTAGCTGTTATAATCAAGGATCCTAGTCTACCAATTTATTACCTGGTAAAATAAATGGAATAAAGGAAGAAATTCACCTACATGGCTAGGTTAACTAAAGCCCATTTTGGAAGGAATTTAGCTTTTTTTTTTTTAGACTCTATTTTGTGCTCTTACCATCGGGGCATCTCTTGGAAATCCTCACTTGGCGCTGATGCTCCTAACCGCCCGTCTGAACCTGCCACCTCTGACCGCATAATCGGGCTCAGGATCTCAGCTCCCCCAGACCCCTTAGGAGAGGCCCAAGATCCCCATGGTGAAGTCAGAGTTGCCGGCCGACATTGTACGTGTAGGCTCAGTCCACTGGAGGTTCTGTCACCTCCCCGGGGTAGGAGTATTTCTTAGGTTTTTCTCCCCTGGGCTCGGACATGCAATGAAACACGTCCACCGCAGCCCAATCCCCTCGCTATCTGTGTCCGTGCCCTGTGTTGCCTCCAGCCACCACCAGAGGTCACCAGTGCATTGGCTGGTGGAAACCCCCCTCCCCAGGAAGGAGAGCAGTCCATAGGATGCTCGATCCTTCCCCAACCCTGCCGATCCATGATGGCCTAAGTTTGCTCCCGAACCCGTGTCATCGGCATGGCATGAGGTGTGGCGTCAGCACCACTGGGCTGGCCAGGAATTTAGTTTTATGTATTGCATTTATACACATTGTATTCCAAAGCATTTCACAGTCCCAGAGCTGGAGAGAAGAGAATGTTGCTGCTGTTTTCAGTGCTTAGGGAAATTCAGAGAGCACAGAAATAGACGTGGGAGAGATTACAGAGAGCTAAGCACAGGGAGGTTAAGTAACTTGTTTAAGGGCACATGGAGACAGTTGTAAAATTTAAATCCATTTCTCCAGGTTCAAAGCTCTGCACTCTAACCAGTAAGCTAAACTGCATCGAGGTTTATCATGTTTGGGAATGAAGACAGCACCAGGTAATAATACTGGAATCCCATGTTTTTAAAATGGTTTTTGACTTTTTTTAAGCACTGTAATGTCCTTGATTATAGTTTTAAATTTATGCAAGACTGTTACTAGAATAGTGGTCATTATTGAATCATAGAAACAAACTAGTGCACACTGTAAACCACTGCACCAAAGAACCTGAAAAGTATTTTCAATTCAAAAAATCTGTTGGGGTGCCAATGAGCCACGAGGAGTGAGGACGTGTTTGCCAGCAGCTCTCACCTCAGAGATTTTTAATCTATTTAAAATCCATGGCATCCGACTTTAAAATCTACAAATGTTGACTGTAATAGTAGTAGAAATGACAATGGATGAATATCTAACACATAACTCTGGAAAAGCACTGCATTCTTCTTCCAAGAACACAAAGACGCAGTCCACCATGTTGCAGGCTGAAGCAATGGGACCGATTTCATTATCTACCACAGAGATGACTTCTGTGAGTCATGAGGTTACTGAGCAGGTGTTGGAAGCTCTGGAACAGCAGCTTGAAAAGCTGGAAGAAAGATTAGATTACCAACTACAAACAATTGTTGAACAAACAGCCATTCAAGCTATAAAAATCACTTGAAGGGGAGGAGAGGATTTCTCAGCTGGAGAATACCATGAACCTGCTTCCTGGGAGGCTCATGACCCTGGAAAAAGAACTAGAAGAATTTAAGGAATTCTTCTATTACCAAGAAACTTACCATTGGTGTCTTAACCTCAGTTTACAAGGGTTACTGGAGGGTAAAGAAGGGTCAAATGTGCTGAGCTTTTGTTCTGAAATGCTCCTGACATTATAGGGCCTGCAACTGAAAGACGGCAAGTACAAACTAGAGCGTTCTTATCGGGTGGTGATGCCGAGGCCGCTGGAGGGTCAGCCGCCTCAACAAATAATTTTCCGATTTCATCACTACCAGGATGGAGAGACTGTGTTGAGTACCTACTGCAAGCTAAAGGAAATTAAGTATGAGGGAACTCATCTGTTCATATCACAAGATTATTCTAACCAATTACTGAAGAAATTTAGTTTTATGTATTGCATTTATACACATTGTATTCCAAAGCATTTCACAGTCCCAGAGCTGGAGAGAAGAGAATGTTGCTGCTGTTTTCAGTGCTTAGGGAAATTCAGAGAGCACAGAAATAGATGTGGGAGAGATTACAGAGAGCTAAGCACAATTACTGAAGGAATTTAGTTTTATGTATTGCATTTATACACATTGTATTCCAAAGCATTTCACAGTCCCAGAGCTGGAGAGAAGAGAATGTTGCTGCTGTTTTCAGTGCTTAGGGAAATTCAGAGAGCACAGAAATAGACGGAGAGATTACAGAGAGCTAAGTACAGGGAGGTTATGCGGTCAGAGGGGCTTTCAACCTGGTCATCAACCAGATGTGAGAGCTTCAGGTTGAAAACTTTATGGTTTATCCTGCCATCCTAAAAGTCAAGCATGAAGGAACTATGTACACCTTCTGGGAAGTGGAGAAGGAAGCAACATTCAACAATGATTTGAAACTCAAAGTAGGATGAAGATGTCCCGGACTGTTGCTGAGACTCTCTGGGCCTAGTAGCCTATGTATTTGTAGTGACCTGCTCCAGTGTTCTTTGGAATGTGCGCGACCTCAGCGGGCGACTGCCCACTCTGACTCTTTGGCATCTGTAGCACCTGTGACCCCCTCCACCTCCATTTAACTGCTGGCTATTGATTGGGAGACTGGTTCTTTATGTTGAACTAGGAAATCAAAGGGAAAGTGATCTGTGCCATTCTGGACATGGCAGTAACTTTTGGCAGTGGGGTTTGGGGGGCAGCCAGAGGAATGCCTGTAGTAACTTCTCCAGTGTCTTCACTACATAAGCTGCATCAAGATGAGTAGCCTTCCCTGAGCAGGCCTGGGGGTACAGGTGGCTGCAGACATATGACTGGCACTCCTCACGCTAAGTAAAGCTGGGGGAATTGCGTGTGGTGGACGTAGTGCACGTGGTTTGGTTATCGCACCACCTCTGCCCGCACCTCTCTGCCTGGGCCATCGACCATATGCCTTTTTGGACTTTTGCTGGGACCGCTCAATTTGTGTCATGCTATTCAGCATAAATTGAAGTATTAATCTGGGAATAGGCTAGGGGCATGATGGTGGGGAAATCGGGGAAGTGCTGGTAGTTGGGAGGGCGGCTCGGGGGTCTGCGCACAGTAGTCCTCATGCCACAGGTTTCAGTTGCTGGCATGGGAAGTGGAGCAGGGGTTTGTTTCTCTTTAAGGGTTCTGGCATTATATATTGCAGATGTTGGTGCTGATATGTATAATTGTTTCCTCTGTGCTGGTTCTGAGGGTGGGGTCTTCCCTCTCGGAACTGCCATGAGTTTCTACTAAGAACATTTTATGAAGTAGAAGTTGTTTTGGTTGAAACGACTCCAAAATACTGGGTGCTTACTGCCACCTAGCTATATGGGCAGACCTGGCAGCTCGTCCTCTTTATTCGGCGGACGGCCTGGGACTACATTAAGGTGCCTTCAAGGTACTGGGGAGGGCATCTTTTGGCTGAAGTGGAGGGACTCTGTGGTCAAAGCAGATACTTAGATAACCTCTGCAATATATGGCCAAGCAAGGGAGCTACACTGCCAAGTCATGGGTATGGGGCGTCCAGGAGGGATCTGAGTCTGATGCTGTGGATTTGTTATAAGGGTATTTTTATAAAAATATATTTAGGTGTGGGGGTACTTGTCCACTTTGATGAGGGGTTAGCTATTCTCTGAGTGACTTGCAAGTATAACCAGTTTTTTTTTTTCGCATGTTGGTTGGGTGGAGGAGGGCTGGGGAAATGTTTTACTATTGATGGTTGAAGTGTGTTTGTGTTCTTTCACATTTATTGGGTCCAAATACAACAAACTTGAAGTTGTAGCATGATGGTTTCTCTTCCTATTAGGAAGAGGAGAAAGGACAGGGTCTCTATGTTAATTGGAGATTTGACATTTTTTGTGATGGGTACAGCTTAGGGCATCACGATTGTATCATGGAATGTCTGACGGTTTTCCTCCCCAATTAAACATACTAGTCTATTAACAGCATTAAAAAGATAAAATGTGCAGGTGGCTTTGCTATAAGAGATGCATCTGACAGTGTCGGAACATCAAAAATTGATTAGGGGTTGGGTTGGGGCATGCTTGTGTGACGTGTAAGGCAGAGTGTGGTCTCACAAACACGGAGTGGCAGTATTAATTCATAAGCACCTCCCCATTCAAATAAAATGAGTGGTGGCAGATCCCCAGGGGGGAGATACATTTTTGTAGAAGGGGACTTATACAGGGAACAAGTGACTTTTGCTAGTGTATATGCCCCAGCAGTCTTTGATCCATATTTCTGTCAGTCTATCTTAGATTTAATTATTAAGGAACAATTCCCGGGTTTGGTGACGGGTGATTTTAACAGTATAATAAACCCCGAGTTGGATCATTCAGAGGGATGGGGTAGAGGTAGGGGAACCCTAAAACAATTGCAATTGGGACTCAATGACTTGCACCTCATAGACAGCTGGAAGTCAGCCAACCCAAGGGAGAGGAAGTTCACCTTTTCTTCTTATCCCCACAAGTCATGGTCACAAATAGATTATATCTATATCCCTCATAGCTGGTATTCCAGACTGGTAGTCTCCCTGAATGAAAGGAGCCTGCGGAACAAGACAGCTGAGTTACAGGATCCCTTGGCCATTGGGATGGTGGACATTGCAGCCATCATGAAGACTTGCGTCACCCAATACCAGGACAAGGGATCTGATGATCCCAGGGTATAGGATATATAGAAAAGACAGAGGAAAGGGGAGAGGGGGAGGAGTGGCAATTTACGTTAGAGAAGGGATAAGGTGCACAAGGGATGAGGGGAAGGGGGGTAAGACAGAGGCATTATGGATACAGTTCCTTGATTATTAAAGTAGGACACTGCAGATGGGGGTGGTGTACAGACCATCAGTTCAGACAGAGGACTTGGACAGGAAGATAGCAGAGCAGATTAGAAGGGTACGCAGGAAAGAGAACACGGTGATCGTGGGGGACTTCAATCTACCAGGAGTGGATTGGGGAACCCCAGCCACCTCAAGTGCAAGAGAGCAGGTACTACTGGATGCATTCCAGGATAGTTTCCTGGCACAGATGGTCAGTGGATCAACTTGACTGGAAAACACTCTGGACCTAGTGCTAACTAATGGGGAGGCTATAAGGGAGCTGAGGGTGGAGGACACACTAGCTGGGAGAGACCATCATTTGGTGTGGTTCACGCTCAGCATGGGCAGGGAGACTGTAGGTACAGGAACCAGGGTGGTTGACTTCAGATGGGCAAACTTTAACAAGATGGGGGAAATTCTAGTAAGGCACCTGGAAGGAATTAGGCCTGATATGGATGCAAATCAGAAGTGGGATATTATCAAAGTTGGGCTGATTGAGGCTACTGGGTCATGTACCAAGATGCTGAGCAAGAAGAGTAGAGCTAAGAAGTCAAGTAGGCTGAACAAGGAAGTTTTGGAAGAGGTAAGGGCAAAAGCAGCAGCTTTTTGGAGGTTTAAGAAGTCCGGGAGGGAGAAGGACAGGGAATTGTATGCAAAGCAGACCAAGGAGTTAACCAGATTGGTCAGGGCTGCCAAGGCTTCTGGGGAGTTGAGGTTGGCGCAGGGCATCAGGAAAGGAGAAAAATACATTTTCAGATACAAAAGGGAGAGAACGAGCTACAAGGACCAAATAGTGAGGATTAGGAATGACTGGGGTGGGTGGAGAAAGGGGTAGAACAGAAAGAAGCACTAAATGAGTATTTCTGTTCTGTGTTCATGAAGGAGAAGGGCAGACAGCTACCTCAGGGGATGGGGAAGGTGGGCAAGAGGGGAAGGGGTGGCGGATGGGGCAATTATGGAGAGCAGGGTGCTGGAGGGTCTGAAGGCACTAAGGGTGAATAAGGCACCAGGTCTGGATGGCATTCACCCCAGGGTGCTGAAAGAACTGGCGGAGCTATTGGTAGGGCCATTGGTGGACCTGTTCAATACCTCCCTGGACACAAGTTGCGTACCACCGGATTGGAAGACGGCTCACATGGTACCCCTCCACAAGAGTGGCCCAAAGAATGAACCAGGCAATTACAGACCTGTAAGCCTCACATCCACTGTAGCAAATCTTATGGAAGCAATCCTGAAAGAGAGGCTGGTGACCTTTTTGGAGGAAAATGGACTCCAGGGCAGTCAGCACCATGGATTTGTCTCTGGAAGATCCTGCCAGACCAGCCTAATTGAGTACTATGACTGGGTAACGAAGGAACTGGATAAAGGCCATGCACCAAATGTACTGTATTTAGACTTCAGCAAGGCCTTTGACTGAGTGTCTCATGGGCAGCTGGGGGGTAAGTTCCAATATGTGGGAGTAGGGACAAAGATGGTAAACTGGATAATGAACTGGCTGAAGGGGAGGCAGCAACGGGTGGTGGTGGTGGGGGCACTCTCATCCCCAAGGGCAATAACAAGTGGGGTGCCGTAGGGCTCAGTGTTGGGTCTGGTGTTGTTTGAGTTATTCATGTCTGATACCTCACATTGTGTTAGGAACAAGATCAGTCTGTTCACTATGATACCAAGATAGGGGCAATGGTGGATGACATAGAGGGGTGGCAGGGGCTACAGGAGTACCTGACCAAACTGGATGGGTGGTGGGAAAAGTGACAATTGAGCTTCAATCCGAAGAAGTGCAAGGTTATGCACTTCAGAGCAAGGAACCCAGGGAGGGGTTACCAGTTGGGAGGGGTTCAGATAGAGGTCACCGAGGAGGAGAAGGATCTAGGGGTGATCATAACGGGTAACATGAACAACTCAGCTCAGTGCAGGAAGGCAGCAGCTATGGCCAACAAGATGCTGGGGTGTATTGCGAGAGGAATCTCATTCAGAAATAGGGATGTGATCATGCCACTGTACAGGCCACTAGTCAGGGAAAGGCAAGGCAAATTTTATTTTTCCAGGTGCCCAATCCCGGAGGCTCTGGGTGCCATACATTAAGATACACTATCCACATAATAAATAAAATTAAAAAATAGATATAACAATAATATCAGCATAAAATAAATGTGTCCTGTGGCAACACAAGACACTGCTAAAATCAGACATGAAAGGGGGAGCCCTAAGAGATTAATGGATTAGGTCCAGGAAGGCCTGACTAAATAGGAAGGCCTTGAGGTGGCCTTGAAAACCTCAACTGAAGGGGCCTCACGTATAGCTGATGGAAGCAAATTCCACAGGACAGGGCTGGTGACACTAAATGCTCTGTCACCAGCTGTTTTAAGCCTCGTCCTGGGAATCACCAGGAGATCCCTAGAGGAGGATCGGAGGGAGCAGACCGATGCAGCAGGTGTAAGAAAGTCTGACATTTAGACAGGTCCCAGCCCATGTAGGCTCTTAAAGGTGAACAAGCCTACCTTGAAGAAGATCCTCCACCTTACCAGCAGCCAGTGCAGTTCACACAGCACCGGAGTGATGTGGCAGTATTTCAACTGCCCAGTCAGCAACCTGGCCACTGAATTCTGCACTAACTGCAGCCAGCACAGGTTCCCCCTGAGACCCAGAGGTAGAGTGCATTACAGTGGTCAAGCCTCAATGATACAAAGGCATGCACCAAAGCGGGGAGGTCCTTGGGTGGAACTAGGGGTTTAATCCTGGCGATATTCCTATGATGGTAAAAGCTGGTCCGGACAATGGATGACACATGGGACTCAAATCTCAATCTGCTGTCAAAGGTCACACCTAAGTAACGCACTCTAGAGGAGGCCTTCAATGGCACAGATCCCAGAAACAAACCAGTTTCTGCACCAGAGACCATCCTGTTTTGCCCTCTGTTCGACTCCACCACCAGTACCTCCATCATGTTGGGGTTCAGTCACAGCCAGCTGGAGGCCAGCCAGTCACTGATCTCAGAAAGGCAGTTGTTTAGTACTTCCACCGCACTAGATGTCCCAGGTGCAAAGTTAAAATACAGTTGGATATCATCAGCATAGCAATGAAAACCCAAGCTGTACTTCCCAATGAGCTCTCTCAGGGGCAGCATATACATGGCAACAAGACAAGACAAGACAAGACAAGACAAGACAAGACTGGTGACAAGATCGATCCCTGAGGTACTCTACATGTCAGACAGCTAGGGGAGGAGGAGAAATTCCCCTTCCTTACATGTTGTCTCCTATTTGTGAGGCTGGACTCAAACTACCAGATGACAGAGCTACTTTTGGAGTACTGCATGCAGTACTGGCATCCCTTTTTGAAGAAGGATATCAGACTGCTGGAAGGGGTGCAGCACAGGGCAACTAAGATGATCATGGGGCTGAAGGGCAAAACATACGGGGACAGGCTGACTGAGTTGAATATGTACACCTTGAAGGAGAGGAGGGATCAGAGGGATATGATTGAGACCTTCAAATATTTGAAGGGGATTAACAAAACAGGCACAGAAGGAATATTTAAGCTGAGGAGAGGAAGGGACATGAGAGGGCATGGTCTCAGGTTGTAGGTTGGAAGATATCAGAGAGAGATGAGGAGGCATTTTTTCACAGAGAGGGTGGTGGAGAAATGGAACACTCTACCCGAGGAGGTGGTATCCTGTAGGATGGTGGGTAGTTTAAAAAGGGCATGGGACAAGGTGTGAGGCAGGGTAAAGGTGGAAGGGGAGAGGAGGGTGGGGCAGCTGCAATATAAGGGTGCTAGTGTTTTCATCTTTCCTCACTGGTCGAACTCAGAGAGTTGTCTCGGGAATATTTTCTTCTGAGTCTTTCTCTCTGCCTTGTGGGTTGCCCCAGGGCTCGGTGCTGTCCCCCATGTTGTTTGCAGTGTATATGCTGCCCCTCTGAGACATTGTAAGATGGTATGGGCTGAGGTTTCACTGCTATGATGATGATACCCAGCTCTACCTGTCTTTCGCCGCCAACCAGGTGTGTGCTTTCTCGGTATTTAACAGCTGCCTCGTTGAAATCCAAGATTGGATGAGTTCCAGCAGGTTAAAGTTGAATACAGGAAAGACTGAGGTCTTGGTGGTGGACCTGGGTCGCAGCACAGAGGGGTTGAGGACTGACTTGCCCTCTGGTTTATTTCTGGGGGGGTGAACAGATCCTTACCTCTGAATGGGTGCATGACCTGGGAGTGATGCTTGACGATGGGCTGACCCTTCATCATCAGGTGTCTGCAGTCGTCAAGTTAGCCTTTTAGCATCTCAGGAACATTGCCAGGATCAAGTATCTTGTTCCGTCCAGTGACTTGCCCGTTTTGGTCCACGCCTTTGTGACCTCGCACCTTGACTATTGTAACTCCCTGTACCTTGGGCTTCCTGGGGTTAATATCCGCTGCTTGCAGCTAGTACAGAATGCTGCTGCACATTTATTGACTGAGGTATCAAGGAGATCTCACATTACCCCAGTGCTGCGTGATCTGCACTGGCTGCTGGTTCAGTGGCGGATCACCTTTAAGGTAGGTTTGTTAACCTACAAAGTCCTATACGGACAGGGTCCTGACTACTTGACAGAACTTCTGACTCCTTACACCCCTGTGTGACAGCTCTGCTCGGCTGATGAGGGGTTGCTAGAGATTCCGAGGGTTAGTTTGAAGTCATCTGGGGCTCGGGCTTTTATGTTTGTTGCCCCAACCCTCTGGAATTCTCTACCACGTCAGCTACAGGAGTGCAGGACAGTGGGGAGTTTCAAGCAGGCAATGAAGACTTTTCTATGGGAAAAAGCTTTTCCTGATTTTCTATGATTTTATTCTTATTTATTGTTTAATTGAATTTGGTCGTATTTGTGAAGTGCCTGGACATTTTGAAAGGCACTATATTAAATAAAATTATTATTATTTAGTTGTGCATTCGAGCAGACTAACTTGATAGACCAAAAGGCCTGTTTCTGCTGGCAGATTTGTATGTTCGTAAACACAACCCCATACAGATATCAGACCATGCTATGGTGATTCTGTCCCTCAGAATGGTAGAGGAGCAGGAGGGTTCACCACCTTGGAAGTTCCTGAACTACCTTTTGGGTGATAAGGAATTCCAGAAGTACCTCAAGAATCAGTGGAAGATATACTGGGAGGGTAACAAAAATTCAGCTTCTTCCTCTAGGGTCTTCTGGGATGCTGGCAAGGCCTTTATCAGAGGCTGTATTGTCAGTTTTATTGCTAAACACAAAAAAGCTCAGAGGGACATGGGGCTGGAACTGGAGTGAGGTCTTAAGGAACTGGAGCGGAAGGTAGCCTTGGGTAAGACAGGGGATATCCTTAAGAACCTGACTGCAGCCCGGGAAGCACTGAATGGATTTTTGTTGGGATAGGCCCCTAAGTCCTGGCTATTCATTAAAAATACATTCTTTGAATGGGATAACAAGCCAGACTCTCTGTTGGTTTACTTAATTAGGGGAAGGAAGGGCTCATCACACATATCTGGGATCAAGAACCCTCAGGGAGACTTGGTTAGGGATAAAAAAAATATTACAGAATTGTACCACAAATTCTACTAGAATCTGTACTGTGTAGAGTGTATGGGAAAACTAGATAGGGCTCAGTCTTTTCTTGATGGGGTTGCACTCCCTAGATTACCGGAGGCACAGCGGGAGCAACTTGGGGCAGAAATCACTAAGGAAGAGATTTGTCTTGCAATCCAAGGTCTGAAAAGAGGCAAGGCTAGTGGTCAGGATGGATTCTCTGTGGAATATTATAAAGCTATGTTAGACCAGTTGGTGGACCCGCTGTATGAGGTATTCTGGAAGCTAAGGGGAAGGGGGCGGTACCTGCCTCATGTTACGAAGCGGTGATATGCATCCTACCAAAACCAGGGAGGGATCCCACAGACTGCGCCTTGTACCATTCGATTTCGTTATTTAATTGTGATCTTAAAATCACAGCAAAGGTCCTGGTGAATCACCTGGACCATGTTCTTTCAGGGTTGGTCCACCCAGACCAAACTGGTTTTGTTTGGGGGCACCTCTCCCAGCTTCTCAGTGTCATGGAGACACCTCAGTGCTCTCCATTGATGCCGATAAGGCGTCTGACCGCATAGAATGGGACCATATGTTTTAAGTATAAGGAATCACAGAAGGAGCAGGACAGAGAACTGTATCAGTTCAAGCTGAAGGAAGCAGGGAAGGCAGTCAGAATAGCAAAGGCCCAAACCAAGGAAAAGATAGCCAACTCAGTTAAGAAGGGGGATAAAACCTTTTATAGGTACATCAGAGAGTGAAGGAAGACCAAGGGAGGGATACTGCAGCTTAATAAAGGGGAGGGGAGGTGGGCAGAGGGTGACAGTGAAAATGCAGATACACTGAATGAATACTTTTGCTCAGTATTCACAAGAGAAGAAGAAGAAGAGGTACCTAAACCAAACAATAGAAGCACTCTGGGCAAGGGGGGTCGACACCAGTCCATTTACAGAAGAAAGGGTCCTGAAAGAACTTCTAAAACTCAAGGTGGACAAAGCAATGGGGCCTGATGGGATTCACCCCAGAATTCTAAAAGAACTAAGGGGAGACCTAGTGACACCACTGACTACCCTTTTTAACAAATCATAGGAGGATGTGGTGGTACCTGAGGACTGGAGGAGGGTGGATGTGATTCCCCTTCACAAAAGTGGGAGCAAGGCAGAGGCAGGAAACTATACACCTGTTAATTTGACCTCAGGAGTAGGGATAATAATGGAATCACTTCTGAAGGAAAGAACTGTTGAATACCTAGAGGCCAGTGGGGCACAGGACCCAAGGCAGCATGGATTCACAGCAGGAAGGTCATGTCAAACAAATCTGATTTCTTTGACTGGGTGACCAAAGTAGTAGACCAGGGAGGGGCTGTGGATATGGCCAACCTAGACTTTAGCAAGGCATTTAACACAGTCCACATAAAAGATTAATAAACCAGTTAGCCAGCCTGGGAGTAGGTCCCAGGGTGGTAGCCTGGGTAACAAATTGGCTGCACAACAGGACGTAGAGGGTAATAGTAAATGGAATTCACTCTGAAGAAAGTGGGGTTTCTCGTGGGGTAACGCAGGGTTCAGTACTGGGACCAGTCTTCTTTAATATCTTTAGAGGAGACACTGCAGAGGGTCTGGAAGAAAAAGTATGGCTCTTTGGCAAGGTTGAAGAAATGGTCAAAAGTATGGCAGCTTAGACTCAGTGCAAAGAAATGCAAAGTAATTTACCTGGGAAACAAAAATCCAGGTGAAGAGTATACAAAGGGGGGAGGTACTAACAACAACAAAAATGGAAAGGGACATGGGGGTAGTCATATCAAAGACCTTAAGGTAGGCAAGCAATGTGAGAAGGCAGTAAGGAGAGCTTGGGCCGATACTGGGATGCATAGGGAGAGGCATCACCAGTAGAAAACAGGAAGTTGTTATCCCTCTGTACAGACAGTTAGTGAGACCCCATCTGGAGTATTGCGTGCTGTTCTAGAGACCGCATCTCTGCAAGGACAACACAGACAGGATGGAGGCAGTCCAGAGGAGGGCAACTAAAATGGTGCAGGGTCTGCAACAGAAGCCATATGAAGAGAGACTAAGGGAGCTTAATATGTATATCCTTGAGGAAAGGAGGGAGAGGGGGGACATGATAGAAACATTCAAGTACCTCAAGGAAATCAACGAAGTCCAAGAGGGGAGCATCTTTCAGAAAAAGAGATATGCAAGAACAAGGGGTCACAATTTAAAGATAATGGGGGGGACAGCCAAGGGGCAACGTGAGGAAATATTTTTTCATGGAGAGAGTGGTGAATGCATGGAACTGTCTTCCTGAGGAGGGTGTGGGGTCAAAAACAGTGGGGGGAATTCAAGAATGCATGAGACAGCCATAAGGCAATTATAGTGGGGGTAGGACGAAGTAGGTTGTTGGTTGACTAGAATCTGCAGCTTATCCAATAGGTAGGAAAATGGGCAGACTGGGTGGGCCAAGCAGTCCTTATCTGCTGTTAAAGTCTATGTTTCTTTATTTAAGTGCTGGACCAGTCTGGTCTGGGGGACGGCTTTGTGGGACTGGTCTGGGCACTGTACAGGTCTTCTGTGGCATCTGTGCTAGTGAATGGATTTCTCTCAGACAAATTTTCTTTGTTCAGGGGTACGAGGCAGGGGTGCCCCCTCTCCCCGTTACTAATTGCATTGGCTAAAGAACTGTTGGTGGTCAGCATTCAGGGTAATCCACACATAAAAGGGTCCTTGGGAAATCTGGCCAGCCGCATAAAGTGACATTATATGTGGACAACATGCTATTGTATCTTATGGACCTGCAGGAATCCATGCCACCGCTCCTTGATACGATTGCCCAGTCTGTAATATTTTCAGGGTATAAAATTAACCTGGAGAAGTCTGAGATGCTGACACTGGTAGAGGATAGGGGTACACCGAGGGGAACCACATGGGGGCTAAAGGAAGTATCAGTATCATTTAAGTATTTGGGAATCTATGTGAGTAAGGATCTGGGAACTCTGTGCCACCTCAGCTACACCCCCCTCATCAAAGCTATTGAGGAGGAGCTGCGTAGATGGAGGGCCTTGCCCATCTCATGGTTAGGACATAGCAATCTCATAAAAATAAATCCCCTACCAAGGATTTAGAAGAATCTTACTATAAATTTGATCATAGACTTTACTGCCTGCCCCTGATAGTACATCAATTTAATCCTACTGTGTCTCCAATATATGGGAGGTGTGGGACAGATGTGGACTCTTACTTCCACTATTTCTGGTCTTGCCCTGTCCTACAGACCTTTTGGGAACATATAGCATGGGAAATAGGAACTTTGATGGGGCAGCAGATCCCATCGGCTCCCTTCCTGTTCCTCTTTGGCATGGAAGAGATGGAGCTGGAGGACTGGGAGGTGCTACTGCGGTGGATGCGAGTGTTACTAATATTGGCACACCACTGCATATTAAATACTTGGGTCTCTGGAACTACTCCTACAGTGCAGCAGTGGTGCAATCTGGCCATACAGACACTCACCCTTGAGCGCTTGTCTTATATGGTTGCGGGTAAGGGAGAGGAGTTCTTTCTCGTATAGGACATCTTCTTGTCCTCTTTGTCTCCAGTGGAAGCCCAATACAGGGAAGGACTGCATTTAGGTCCACAGGTAGATGACAGTAGCTGAGGATACCTTCTTTGTATCTGACTAGGTGCTTTCCTAGAGAGATGATACTACACCCTGTTAGTCGAATAGACCGTTGTGCCATAAAGTGATTCCAATATGGAATTTTAGCATGTGTTTTCATTTAATTTTAGTTTCTTTTTCTTGATCGTGTTGGTTTAATAGTGTTAAACTGGACCCATATATATAGTTGAGATTAACTGTTTTCCTGTTTTAGTATGTATATGTGCTGTTATTTGTTCTTGTTTTGTTCATGTACATGTATGAAAATGTAAATAACAAGATTATGCAAAAATAAATCTGTCTTGCTTACTTTAATGTTTATCTTTTGTTTTCATATTTCAGACCAAGATATGCTTAGCTAACAAGATCAAGGTAACTATTTTTTTTATCTATTATACTTTTTGCTGCCCCAGCCATCAGGACATCTGCCCTGGTCACGGCGCCCCACAGGCTTCCACCTCCCAGATTGCCAGCACTCCCCCTGTCACCCCTGGCTTACCCCCCAGAGGGTGGGGTCATGGCACTGCGCTGCTACCAGTGCCGCGAAACTGGTACTGGTTGGGGGAGTCTGGCTGGGAGGCTAATCAAATCCAAGGAGCAGGGCTTCATGGAGACATCCAGAAGCAGGATTTTCCCCCTATAGGCTGGGGCAGGGATGTACAATGAGGACCAGTTACATTGGCATTGCGCTATGTGAAAGACCCAGCCTCCACCAGGTGTTGCTCCTGCACTGAGTGCACACTACCCTCCCCCCTGGAGAAGGAGGGCAGTCCATGGGACGCTTGATCCTTCTCCCTCTGGCTGGCCCTCTGATAACCCAGGTCCATTCTGAACCTGGGTCGCCAAGGCAGAAGCGAAATCCAACTGTCACGCCAGCTGGCTGGAAAGATATCGACGCTAATGAACCAGTTACCTGCATTTCTTTCCAATCTATATAACTTTAGAACTGAGTAGATGTTGAGCTTTTGTTTCTGTTTTCTTTATATTGCCATTCATCTGTGAAAGTTAGAATGATTTGGAAAGTAAATGCAGCTCAGATCACCAAGGAACACCCAGACTTCAAACTATAAAAAAGGAATAGCAAAACAATGAAAAAAGAACATTGAGAATTCTAAATGTATCATTGTGAAAATAATCCTGAAGGAGAAGCTGGTGGCTCTTCTGGAGGGCAGTGAGATGCAGGACTGCAGACAGCATGGCTGTGTCACTGGCCAATCCTGTCAGACCAACCTGGTGCAATACTACGACAGGGTTACTAGACAGCTGGATGGGGACCATGCAGTAGATGTCCTGTATCTGGACTTCAGCAAGGCATTCGATTCTGTGCTACTTGGGAGGTTAGGAAGTAAGCTAGAAGGCACAGGGGTGGGTGATAAGACGGTGGGATGGGTAAGAAACTGGCCAAGTGGAAGGCAACAGAAAGTGGTGGTGGATGGGAAGATCTCATCACCAAGGGTGGTGACAAGTGGAGTTCTACAGGGCTCAGTGTTGGGACCAGTGTTATTTGGGATATTTATTGCAGACATTTCGGTGAGTATCAAGAGCAAGATCAGTCTATTTGCAGATGACACCAAGATGGGAGCAGTGGTGGATGACCCAAGAGGCTGGCAGGGGTTGCAAGAGGATCTGACAAAGCTGGAGACCTGGACAGACATCTGGCAGTTGGGGTTCAATGCCAAAAAGCGCAAGGTGCTATATTTGGGGCAAAAAATACCCAAGAAGGGGCTGCCATCTGGGTGTGGTACAGCTTGCTGTGACTGAGGAAGAAAGAGATCTGGGGTACTTATAACAGGATCAATGAACAACTCAGCTCAATGTAGGAAAGCTGCAGGAAAGGCCAATAAAATGCTGGGTTGTATTGCCAGGGGTATATCTTCAAGGGGGGGGGGTTATTCTATCATTGTATAGATCGCTAGTAAGGCTGCACCTTGAGTACTGCATGCAGTTCTGGCACCCATACCTGAAGAAAGACATTAAGTTACTGAAGCAGGTGCAACACAGGGCAACAAAGATGATCCAGGGTCTAGGGGACTTACCATATGGCAGCAGACTGAGGGAACTGAACATGTACTCACTGGAGGAGAGGAGGGACGGGGGGATATGATAGAAACCTTCAAGTACTTGAAAGGCATAAACAAGACTGGGATGGAAAGGGAGGGATACTAGAGGCCATGTTATGAGATTGGAGGAGGGTAGTTTGAAGAGGGAGATGAGAAGACACTTTTTTACAAAGAGGGTAGTGGCCAACTGGAAGGTGCTACCAGTGGAAGTGGTATTCTGCAAATCAGTGAGCTGCTTCAAAAGGGGCTGGGACAGGGTAAGAGGGAGGGATACAGGAGGGGAGAGGGAGGGGCAGCTGCTGAGTAGGGTGGCTAGCTGCAAAATCAAGCAGACTTGATAGATCGACAGGACTTCATCTGCTGGCTAATTTGGTATGTTCGTATGTTCGGAATTCAGGGAATGGTGATGCTCTTTACTTAATGTGCTGCATCAAAAACAATTGATAACTGTGTGCTTTTTAGTGAGCTGAGCTTACATGTACCTAAGAATCATTGCATCTTTCAGGGACATTTATCGACATACCTCTCAACATCTTAACATTAAAATGTGTGGCACATCCCTTTAAAATGCACAACAAATGGTCAGAATGCATAGCACATAATATGTTTTAGAGTAGTGGACACCATGGGGGAGGGGAGTTTTCAAAGATTTAAGTCCCTTTTCCAAAAGCAAGAGCACAAAATCTGCCCAGACTGTTAGATCACCTAAAACTTTTTGACAATTAACTTACAGTCAATTCCTGATGTAGCCACACAATAAAACACACTTTCTCACTTACTACTCACTTTTACCTTTACTGAATGTATCAAACATAATGAAACATGCCAAATCATCAAATGTTGCACACAAAGAGCTATATAAGGTATTTGTTTTTTCCATGGCTGCTCGCTCTGACGAACAGACAGGTTGAAACTGAGTAAAACTTACATGGCTTTAACCACTGGCAGCACAGTTAGACCCTGTTTAACAAGTGTGACTGACAATATTAATATCTTTGGATCCCCTGTCTGGAGGAAAAAGTGTGCAAACAACAGAAATTTGGTGTGCCTACAAGCACATTTGCTCTGCTAATACTGAGTGTATTCTAATGGGGGATTTCAATCTAAATTGGAATGATGACAGCTCTAAGAAATTGAAGGATCTATGCGATGTTAATGGTCTATTACAAATGGCGACTTCTATAACAAGACCTAATAGAAAAAACCCTGAGCGCAGCACCCTCCTGGACCTTATGCTAGTAAACAAACCTCACACTATCTCGCATACTGGAGTATTCTTCAACAATATAAGCGTCCATTGTGCTACTGCCTGCATCAGACATCCTTCCCAAATAAAAACGGCCTCCAAATTCAAACTGAAAAGATGCCTGAAAAAGTTCTGCCAGTATACTTTACTGAAAGACCTAAGCAACATATTAAGGAGGATTTCTATCTAGCCCCACCTTAACGAGGCATTTAACATCTTTCACAGCCTCTTACTGTGGCTAATAGACAAACACGCCCCACTAAGACTGATCAAATCAAAAAATAAAACTCCTGGCTGGTTCTCTCCCATCCTGAAGAAAGCACTTAGGGATAGGGACTACTGGTGGAAAAAAGCAAGGAAATCCCACCTGGAGGCTGATTGGTTAGCATTCCTTACCATTAGGAATGCTTGTACCAAGCTAATTAGATCAGAAAATGCTAGGTACTTCCAAAAAGAACTAGAAGACAATAAAAACAACTCTGCCAAATTTTGGAACATCCTTAAAGAAGTCGAAGGTCAGTCCACTGCAACAACCCTTCCAAACAAAATTGTGTCTGATGGTACCACCTATTCGGACAAAGCTGATATACTAGAGAAGCTTAATGATCACTTTGCCACTGCAGGGCTTGCCTTTGACACCTCACCTATCAGCAAACTTAGCCCGGCAAGAGACTACATGTTGGCTTCTACTGATAATCACAACCATAACCAACGCATCCCACCCCTTCAGCTTCCTCACAATTACGTTCAAGCAAGTGGAGGACCTCCTCCTTTCTCTGGATACAAAAAAGAGTGTGGGTGCAGATAATATTGAACCTTACTTCCTAAAACTTGACCATACCTATCTGACCGCCCCCATTACACACTTATTCAACACCTCTCTGATTCAAGGTGAGCTACCTGTCTTGTGGAAAACTGCCCACATCCTACCATTATTCAAGTCTGGGGATCCGAGTGATCCGAACAATTTCCGGCCTATTTCTATACTATCTGTCCTCTCTAAATTACTTGAAAAAATTGTCAACATCCAACTTAGAGAACATTTGGATTCACAAAAGTTGCTAAACCTGGCTCAGTCCAGCTTCAGAGCCAAACACAGTACAGTATCGGCTCTTGCCAAAGTAACTACAGACTGGCAAATGGCCTTGGACTCTAAAACATGTATTTGCCTCTTCCTTGATCTAAGTAAGGCCTTCAATACTGTGGATCATACCATCATGCTTACTGCACTGAGTAACATCGGACTTGATAGTTCTGCCATTAAATGGTTCACCAGCTAGCTAACCAATAGGTTACAAAAAGTCAAAGCCATAGGAGATCTGTCCCCACAAAAATCCTTGTTATGAGGAGTCCCACAAGGCTCCATCCTGGGCCCTATCCTCTTTGCAATATACATCAATAATCTAGACTCGCAGCTGGGCACAGCAAATGTGCACTTATTCGCAGATGATACTGTACTCTATACCACAAATTCATCTTTGGATCTGGACCATGAGTACTTACAGAAAGACTTCGTCACCCTCCAATACAACCTTCTCACTCTTAAGCTCCTCCTCAATGCCAAAAAGACTAAAGCAATGATTCTGTCACCAAAGTCTACTTCCGGATGTCCACATATCACACAGATCTGAACACTCTTAGATGAACCCCTTGAAGTAGTTGATACCTTTAAATACCTAGGGTTCTGGCTGAATAACAAGCTCAACCTTCTGTGCCACTTAAATGAAACCTCGAAGAAACTAAGACAGCGATTAGGTTTATTCTATTGCATTAAACACCTACTTACATTAGAAGTCGGAATGAGACTAGTACAAACTACATTCCTACCTATACTGGACTACACTGACTTCCTTTACAGTCATTGCCCATCAACGATGTTAAACAAACTGGACACCCTTTACCACCGGGCTTTAAGATTTATCTTAAATCTACCCCGTAGTACACATCACTGTTGTCTATACCAGGTTTTGGGATGGACCTCACTCTCAACTAGAAGAAAAGGAATGCTCTCCTCTGGTTTTAGAGCATTATCTGATAACCTCCTGCATACATCTAGAACATCTTCAAATGTGCTAAAGGTTCCTATGGCCTGAGGCGCTTCTCCTTAATCTGCTTCCAGATTCCTAGAGGAAAACTACTTGGCTCAGCAGCAATCAACTTCTCACTTCCATCACTTTGGAACACTATGCAAGACTCGTTAAAATTATCCTCACTTCCAAGCATTTTACATTCAAAGCTCTATTAACGGATTATCTGAAGGAATCATGCAACTGTTTCAGGCGCTGATGACCCCTAAGCCCAGGTGCCACTTTCAAATCCTCGCCTAAGTATCTCATCCACCCCATTTCTAACAACAGAAACCTAGGACCTACAAGCCTAGTTCCCTTAATCCAAGATGGCCCTGCCTATTCTCTACATTACCTATTCTGGTCTCCTTTTGGCTGCCTACTCTTTCACCCCAATTTCTACCCTATTCCTTAATACGCCTTATTTTTATCATTTAGGTATGAGCTCTTACTTAGCAGAGACTATATGGGATTGTTGTCTCTTCTCATTTCAGTAAAACTTATCATTATGTACCTTTGCATGTTAATTATATTTGACGGTATGTGTAGGCCCATATTGACCGGCACCTTCACAATGTTTTTTCTTTTTTTTTTTTGCACCGTTGTCCACCGTAATTGTAATCTTATGATGTGTACTGTATTGAATTAATGCCCAGGACCACCTTGAAAATGAGCTTGCTCAATGGTGTTTATGCCTGGTTAAATAAAGTAATTGATTGATTGATTCACATTTTGTATCATTAAATACATAGGACTGGGAATGGGACATGCCATTTTTGTGCATATAACAGAAACGTGCACACACGTGATGTGCATACAAATGGAATGTACTGTACTTGCTAGGCCCATACAGTGCACGCTAGTTAGCATCTACTGTATAATTCAGTGATGCAGTACAACTGAAAGAGGAACAGAAGTAGTCATGGTAAATGTAAATGGAACAGATGATCTTGTACCTCAGCTGATGGAGCACTTGGACAGAGCATAGAAGGCCTTGATTCAGTTCCCAGTCAGGCATCATTATTTGCTTCTAGAAGAAATAGAAAATATTTACTTTTACTATGGTAATTTCTAACCCTGATAACAGCTTCAGCTAGTGCTAGAAGACAGTCAAATCAGTTTCTTTGCAAACCTGAGATGTGCAGAACAGTAAGGCAATTCATCCTGCAGCAGTGAAGGTGAAAAAAGCCTGTGAAGGTGTAATGCTTCATTTACAGTGCAGATCCTGCTTTCCCCTATTTGGTACTTGGGAGGTCTGAAGTACAACGATGTGGCAGTGATGAAGGACATGTAAGGAAATGGAAATGGCCAAACTGTGGCCCACAATGATTTACATATATTAAGATTTATTATTAGATTGTAACCAGTAAACTGGCTGAAATTAAAACAGTTGTCATAAGATGTAAAAAAGGGGTTTTGTTCATTATCCATACATCAGTAAAAAGAATTGTATTCTTGTTTATATCTGTTGTCCTGCTAAAATATGTTTCTGGCATTATGTGTATGTATAGTAACATCACTGGTGAGACCACCAGCATAAACACTAAACGGGAACAGTTAGCACAAATGACTCCACACTCAAATGTGGGGTTGGCCCAAGTGTGCACTTTGTGGGCAAAAACATTTCAGTTTGCTTACTGTTTACTGTACTGTAATAAATTGTATTGGACTAATTTTGCTTATCTGAAAGCTGACATCTTCTTTTACTACAAATCACAGAATCTCCTACAGCTGACATCAGAGCAGTTGGCAGCAATTGAGATTCAATAGACTGCAGTGCATGTTATAGCTTTTATTATCTCTGATCAGATGTTTTGCAGCACTGCTTGTCACCAGGGGCTACGTACAGTCCTTTGTGACTGTTCATAGTCCACGGAGGACAATGGAACCAGCAAACAAAAGATCAGAGCTTATATAAACTCAACATGCTCTGCAGACTATTGAAACATTTCACTGCTGCCTACTGCTCTGATGTCATCTGCAGGGGATTTGGGGGTTTATAGTAACAGAAGATGTCAGCCTAGAAGCAAACAAAACTAGTCTGATGCAATCTACTATACTACTGTAAACAGTAAGTAAACCAAAATGTTTTTGCACACAAAGTGCACACTGGGACTAGTCCCACACTTGAGTGTGGGGGCCCTTGGTGGTGAACATTCCCCTTTAAGGACAAACAGTATACAAACTAGCAGTCCCTTATTATTAGTTAATTGTGAGGGTCAAGGAAAATGTTATATACAGTTTAATAGCCATATGAATTAAAAGAGAGAGACAGTGAATACACAATGAACCAACTGAAATATGTAATTTATTTCCAAGAGTGTGGGGCTGAAACCATATATTAGGAGTGGCAAAACCACAACTGAGTTGCAAAGTCTCAGTCTCTTCATATTTGCTTTGCTGTTGATTTTCAGTCTGGTCATTATGTCATTTATACAACATACACTTTTGAGTTATACTTTTGCATTAGCTATTTTTAAGAAGATGTGACTGTTTCTATTTGATTATCCTTTTATTATTCCACTTTCCTCATATTCCTGTCAGTATGATTTTTTTGCCAGCCAATATTGCTTTAAGTATTCCACTCTAGTTAATCAAATACTTATTTCTAGATCACTGGTTTGCTAATTCACTCTTGTCCTTCAGTCTTCATATTTTCACATTTGCACATTAGTTTATTGTACAATAGTCCTTCAATACTGCACATCTGCCCTCATATTGTTTTTGCACACTGCCCTCATTTTTTGCACATTTGCTCATGTTGCAGCACTTGATCACTGTGATCCTTTCTATTGTGTGCCCTTTTTCTGTACCACTAAGTTGCATGGTATAACTCCCTTGTCCCCACTGCCCCAAGATGCATCTAGAAATTAGCTGTTCTCAGTGCATCATGCCTTCCTGGTGAATAATAAATAAATAATAATGTATGTAGAACATAAATCTAAGAAAGAATCACAGTGTTTCTAATCCAGTATTTACTCACTTGCCTGTACCACTAGCAAGCTGCTGGGTTTGCCTGCTTTTATCACAGCAGAATGCATAGAGGACAGTATTCTGAAAAAAAAAATACTTAAAGAGCTACTCTACTGCCTGGAATCTGCCTGCAATTAATTGTAACTTTCAGATGTAGCCAGCTATCACTTCTTATATCTCAAGTATTTTTTATTTTCTGTTTGCCAATTAGAAGAATTCCACTTGGCAGTACTGGGGTGCTGTGTGGTGCAGCACTCTGTGTGGAGGGGAAAAAAGGTCATGTCTGTTCCTCCCACTACATCAACATGAGACCACACTGACTATGTCATCACTAGTAACCAATGAGAACCATTTCTTACTGTCAGGTTTCACTTCCACATGAAGCAGCAGGGATTGGCTCTCCCTGGTTGCTAGTGATGTCACAATTTCCTGCATTTTGATTGGTAGCTTGTGAGAGTAACTGTTCAGGCTGCAAGGACTGTAGTGCCTCAAGGTGTCTGGTCTCATATCTGACAATGTAGTGGGAGGATCAGAACTTACTTTTTTTCCCCTCCAGACAGAGTGCTGCTCCACATCACCCCAGTATTGCCAGGTGGAAAATCTTCTAATTAACAAACAGAAAAGAAGAAAATACCCGAGATATAAGAAGTGATAGCTGACTGCATCTGAAAATTATTATTAAACCCAAGCAGTACACTAGCTCTTTAACAAAACACACAATGGAGTGGGGTAGGGAAAATGGAGCTTCTGTGCTGTGTGCAGAGGGTTCTTTGGGACTGGGAGTAGTGGAAAAATACTGAAAAATAATCAAAAAGTGACCAATAAATATCTAGTCTTTCCCTGTCAAGAAGCATTCATGGTAAGCAAATGTCCACATCAATTGCCTACAGCATAGATACACAGATAAATAGAATGTGATGGCAGATAAGGGCTGCTGGGTCCACCCAGTCTGCCAAATTGTGTCTTTTTTTATTATGTTAGTGCAGCTCACTTAAGTGCACAATTTGCTTAAGTGCACAGTTTTCTCATATCCTGATTTTTTTTCCCCAATACTGCTTATGTTAAATTTTCTGGTTAAATGCATAACACTAAAGTGCACATTCTGGTTTAATGCACAATTTGTTCTCACTTTAAACATGGCAAAACTGAGTTATCAACCCTATTATGTGCACAATTCTTATTTTAAAAAAAATTTCAATATTGTAGTACATTTCCTTTAAATGAAGAAATTATAGTCAATTACAGTTAATTGCTGCATTGAGATTTACTTATTGGATTAATTGGAATAACTGCCTCTTGTATAAAACATCACAGATCACGTTACTAGATGACACTGAAACCTCAGAAGTCCAGAATGTTGAGGATTTGCTGCCAGTCCCAGTCCTACCAACAGATATGTCAGCGTCCGATTTCAGGGCTTACACTGAAATCAATGCAATTTCTTATTTATTCATTACAGTCTCAGAATTTGACATACCTTTGAGTCAGAGACTCATTTACAAAAGTTCCACATCCAAAAGAAAGCATAACAATTAGCAAAATACAACAATGTAACAAAAACATGACATGGATACAACAAAAAAAATAATCAGAGCCGTCATTTTATCAGACTTTGTCAAAGTTGACAAATAAGAACCAAAAATAGATACCAGGGCAAAAGCTAAGATAAAATACAATAATGTATCAGTATATGATAATAGACGGTCAAGAATAACTTTATCAAAGTCAATAGGTTAACATGGGTCAGCCAAGACAAATAAAAAGGAGCAATGAAAAAGGGGAAAGAGGGAGGAGGGGGAATAGGTGGAAATCAGGGTTCAGAAGCTACCGAGTGAGGTGAAGCAGAGAGGAAACATGTCAAGAGAGAGGTACCTATGGGGGGGTGCAGGGGGAGGAGGGGAGGGGTAGGAAGAGTGGCAGTTGTTTAGCCAGAAGATGAGGGGATATGTAAGGGTGAAGTAGCTTAAGTTGGGCAGTCGCAGCAGTTGAGAAAAAGAAGGTACTGTCTGAGGTTGCATTTAAATTGCCCTAACTTGAAGGCAATTTGTACATCAAGAAGGAGATCAGATAGCCAGGTGGGAGCTCTGTAGAGAAAGGCACGCTGCACTTGATTAGTCCGACAGAATGGGGCCTGATAGGTAGGTCTAGTTGCGCTTCTCGTCCTTCAAGGATTGGTTACTGGGGTAAGGAGGTGTGTTGTTGGAGGGGTTAGACCCAGACAGATCTTCTTACCTAGTAGGCAGGTCTGGGAGATCATCTTGCCACTAAGATTCGGCCAGTAGGTTTGAATATACAGATCGCAGGTGTGGGTGTACCTGTGAGCCCCAGAAATTAATCGGCAGGCCTTATTGAAGGCAACCTTAATACGTTTAAGTGAAGTGTCAGTAGCTGCTCCATAAATGACTAGCCCATAGTCTACAAGAGAGAAGACAGAGCTGTTGACAGCAAATCAGAGTGTGTCAGGGGTATGGCTGTGACAGTGTCTGTAGAGGAGCCATATTTGAGTTTTAACAGCTTTAGAAATGATGTTTATATTGTCATTAAAGGATAAAGTGCTGTCAAGTGTAATACCTAGATACCTGAAGTTGTGTACTTGCTCCAGAGGATCACGCCAGTTGTTAAGGATGATGAGTTGAGCTGACTTATGCTTGTTGTGAGAATTTGCAAATAACATCACCTTGGTCTGCCATTGTTGGACTAGTCAGTGAAGCCAATGTCTGAGACGAAATTAAAAGAGAGGCTTCAGAGAATGTTGAAGGCAAGGAAGAGGAAATGGAATCAGAACAGCCAATACCCACAGCAGACATACTGAGCTGCTTGGGAGATTGTGCTTTGCAGAGCATTAAGCAGAAAAAGATTACTGACTTTTCTGAAAAGTAACAGGTTGCATTCAAGTATAGGATGATACAGTACTGTACAGAGATTTGTGTATGTGGGTACTGTTCTGTACTGGGTGGGTGGTTTTGGGGTGTTGGTCTTTTATTACTGTATTGTGTAATTGATTAACAATGTAAGCACCAAAATGAAATTCAATAAAGTGATAGTTAAGAGTGATTGATGGAGCCTTGTATTCTTGCTATAAGCATTTGCGTCTGCATCTTTATGGTAATGGCCAAATACCACTGAACATGTAAAATTCAGATAAATGCACATCCCACAACCCAACGTTGTGCACTTAAGCAGGCTCTACTGTATTATTTCCCAAACCCTACTAAATCTACATCACAATCTCTGCTCCTCTCTGCTCTACACCAATGATTCCCTTGCTCCTATCCCGGGAATTTTTGAACCCAATTACTATTTTCACCCCCACAACCTCCTCTGGAAGGCTATTCCAGGTATCCACTACACTTTCTGTGAAAAAGTACTTCCTCAGATCCCTCCTGAATTTATCCCCCTCCAGCTTTATATCATGCCCCCTTGTTATAGAACACCTTTTTCTCCAAAAGATGCTCTTCTTCTGTACCTTATTAACCCCTGTAAAGTAGTTAAAGGTTTGTATGATATATCCGCCTCCAGAGTATATATGTTTAGCTCCTTTAGTCTTTCCTTGTAGGGCTTTTGCTGCAGTCCCTGCACCATTTTGGTATCCCTCTCTGGACTACCTTCACCCTGTTTATGTCCTTTCTGAGGTGTGGTCTCCAAAACTGTACACAGTACTGAAGGTGGGGGTATTATCAGTGATTTATATAGGGGCAGAATCACCTCTCTCTTTCTGTGCTGGAGATACCTCTACCTATGCACCCCTTTATCCCAGTAGCTTTTCTGACTGCCTTATCACACTGCCTGGCCACCTTTAGGTCATCCAATATGATTACCTCTAGGTTTCTTTACTGTTTGGTTTTTGTCAGTTCCACTCCACCCATCTTATACTCCACTCCTTCATTCCTATGGCCTATATGCATTATTTTACACTTTTTTGCTTTAAAACCCAGCAGCCATACCCTTGACCACTCTTCCAGTGTCTTCAGATCCTTGCACATTCTATCCACCTTCCCAGGTATGTCCACTCTGTTACAGACCTTGGTGTCATCTGCAAAGAGGCAGACATTCCCTTCCAGTTATTCTGCTATGTCGCTTATAAAGATATCGAAGAGAACCAGTCCCAACACTGATCCCTGAGGCACCCCACTGGTCACCCTCCCTTCCTTGGAGCACACTCCATTCACCACTACCTTCTGTGTCCTTTCCACTAACAAGTTTCTTATCCAGGTTACCACTTTATTATCTGCCCCTAAATTATACAGTTTACTAATCTCCTGTGTGGCACAGTGTTTAAAGCTTTGCTGAAATCCAGGTAAGCCATGTCCACTGCTCCTCACTGATCAAGCTCCCTGGTCACCTAGTCAAAGAAGTCTATCAAATTCGTTTGTCAAGCCCTTCCCTCTGTGAAACCATGCTGCTGTTGGTCCTGTAATCTGCTTGATACAAGATAATCCACAATCCTTTCCTTCAACAGTTTTTCCATCAACATACATACCACTGATGTCAGGCTAACAGGCCTATGGCTGCTCGCCTCTTCCCTGCTACCACTTCTGTAAAGTAGGACATCTGCCCTTCTCCAGTCCTCTGGAACCTCACCAGACTCCAATGATCTGTTAAAAAGGTCTGTCAGAGGTGCTGCTTGTACCTCCCTAAGTTCCCTCTGTACCCTTGGATGTACCCCATCTTGCCATATAGCTTCGTCTGTCCTCAAGTTGTCAAGTGCTTTCTTTATGGCAAGTACTGTTGCAGGGGTCTACCTATAACCCGGTTCTGTGGACTATAACACTCTGTAGTGTACCTTTCCTCTGGCTCTGTCTGGGTGGTCCCTCATTTTTTTTCCTACTCCTGGTCCTAGTTTCCAGAGCTGGCCCATGATCCTAATCTGTGATGTGACTGTTCCTAAAAGCTAACGATGCCAGAGACGAACAAGACTGGAGACTGGATTGTGAACAGACTAGAGCTTTCTTACGCAGCCACCTGTGACCATTGACTGGAGGTTAGAAGTTACTGAGCACTCAGACACAGGTAGGCACTGTAAATTAAAGCTGCTGTTGTTTAGAAGCCAGTCTCAGTCAGAAGCCATGTCTGAAAAAATTGGCTTCATTGTTGCTTTGGCTATACAGTGATGAAATACAGCATTATAACTAACAGAGAAGCATAGATAGTGACAGCAAGAAAAGGCACAATGGCCCATCCATTGAGTCCAGTACCTGCCTGCATCCACATCCAAACTAATGCAAGAATGAAGCTGATCTACTGATAGCCTGACTGCATTTCTTTTCTTTGCTTCTTTTTTTTGCCACTTTCCATGCCTCGACAGCTTCCCGCTTTCAGGCCTCATTCCCCCAAAAGCCTCCCTCTTTCAGGGCTTGTGCCCCTAAAGGACTCCCTCTTTCAGGCCTCACATTATATCATTCATCTGCCTGCTGATTCTCTCTCTCTCCTCTCTCTCTATCTCCCTAACCCTTCTGTGTTTGAAGCCAGAGGCAAACTACATGCCAACTACATCTTCTGGCAACTAATTCCACATCTTCACTACCATTTCTGTATAGAAGACTTCCTTATATCTCTCCTGAAGCTTCCCTCCACCGGTTTTCATCCATGGCCTATTGTTACCTCTCCCCCACTTCTTGTGAACAGGGCACTGCTGTACACGTTATTAATCCCCCTTGTGTACTTAATGGTCTTTATCATGTCCCCGTTCCCTTCTGGACTCTAGTATCTACATAATGAGACTACCCAACCTCTCCTCATACATCTTCCCCTGCTGCTCCTGAATTACTTTCATGGCCCTCCTCTGAACAGCTTCAATGGTGTCCCTGTTCTTCAGGTGCCAGCTCCAGAACTGCACACAGAACTCCAGGTTAGCTCTCACCAAGATCCTATATGGGGCAGAATCACCATTTTTTTTTTATTTATTTATTCTAGGATTACAAGTTTACCTTAGAGCCCAGGGCTCTTTTACCAAGGTTCCATGTCACAACAAAGGTTTCACATCATAGGTTACAATAACACATGTTGCAAGGAAGAAACACTGGTGGAGATAGGAAGGGGGGGTAGGAGGATAAAGAAGGGGGCAGTAGCAGGAGGTCAGAGGAGGAGCAGGGAAGAGAGAATGGTGGGGGGGATATGGTAGGGGGGCAGGGAAGGGTGCAAGGCAGCCAGGCAACATTGTCAATTGCAGAAGTGCGGGAGGGAAGGAGGCCTGCGAGGGCAAGTGCAGTGGTCACGGGGCCCGGGGTAAAGGTGAGCAGTGGAGGAGTGGTGTAGAATATTATCCATGGCAATCACAGCTGCTGGAAGCAACAAGGGTGTTACGGAGCCTGGATTTGAAGGCACCTAGTCCAGTGGTGGTGATAGCATCATTGGCAAGACCATTAAACCAAGTGGGGGCCCTGTAGGCTAATGATCATTGGCCTTGGGTTGTGTGGCAGCGGGGGATGTGAAACAGTTGTGCCTTTGATCCCCTGGTGATTCGAGAGATGGTTTTTGTTTGAAGAAGGGAACAGACTCCGGGGGGGGGGGGATCCCCAACTGGATTTTCTTTGCAACTACACAGGTCTGGTACTGAATTCTATTTTCAAGTTGAAGCCAGTTTGCATGTGAGTAGAGGTCACAGGTGTGCGTGAGACATTTAGCACCAATGATGAGTCAACAGGCCTTGTTTAGGTTGGTGGTTACCCTTCCGAGTGTCGTGGGCAGTGGCGGCACCATAGATGACAAGACCATAATCAATCTGGGAGATGATGGAGCTTTGAACAGTAGCAGCAAGGGCCTCTTTTGTCAGATGCAGCCGTAGGCAGTAGAGTAGACCCAGTCTGGAGTTCACTGTTTTTGAGATATTAGTTATGTGGGTAGCATAGGACAGATGGGAGTCTAAGGTGATTCCTAGATATTTGAAGGATTCAACCTGCTCCAGGGGGCTGCCTAGGTAGGTGTTTAAGGAGAGTTGGAGATGTTTGTGCTTGTTTTGGTGGCTGGTGAAAATCATGGTCTTGGTTTTTTTCTGGTTAATGATTAACTTATATTCTTTGAACCAGTTTTCGACTGAGGTGAAACCATGTTGAAGGGTTTGCTGTAGGTGGCTTGGGTCTTGATGGGAGGCAAGAATTACAGCGTCATCTGCATAGAATATAATTTGCTGAGGACTGGAGTTGGGGACAGAGTTGAGGAACAGGCTGAAAAGTAGTGGGCCCAAGATGGAGCCTTGTGGGACACCAGAGTGTACCTCTTTGGTGTCGGAGAGCACGTCCACTATTTTTACACATTGGGTCTGGTTGCCAAGATAGCTATCGAACCATGCCACAGATTCAGTAGAGAAGCCAGTGTTCAGTAGCTGATGAAGCAGGAGGTGATGGTGGACTGTGTCAAAAGCCTTTGACAGGTCTATGAATATAGCTCCAGTTAGGAGACCGTGGTCAAGGGAGTTGTGGATGGCTCCCGTGAACTCAAGAAGGGCAGTGGCAGTGCTATGTCCTTTTCTAAAACCATGTTGCTGCTGGCAAAGGATGTTATATCTGCCCAGATAGTCAGTGAGCTGGTCTGCTACTAGTCGTTCCAGGGCCTTAGAGAGGGGTGGAAGGATAGAGATAGGGCGGTAATTCCCATGAGTGGTCCAGTCACCGCTTTTATGGACTGGAGTGACTGTTGCTGACTTCCATTTATCTCGGAACTGGCTGAGAGAGAGGGAGAGATTAAAGAGCCTGGTGAGAGGCCCCAGTACTTCCTCAAGTGTGAGGGACAGAAGCTTGAAGTCCAATGTGTCAACACTTGTTCTGGTGTAGCAGATGGCTTTGGAGATGTATTTCCTGACAGTATTTTTAACTGCTCTGAAGTAGAAAGGGGGGTGGCTTTTGGGTGGAGTCTGATGGTTGGGAATAAGAGTATCACTGTCATTGAAAAAGTCGGGGGGAGGACGCTGCTGAGGTCAGTGAAGGCATCATTGAAAGTATTGGCTATGACTTTTAGGTCCAGTGTAGTACTCCCACAAATTTTGAGAGCAGTCAGGGGTGATTTGGACTCCTTCCCAGTGACATTTTTTATGTTATTCCAGAAAGCTCTCCCATTTCCCCATGAGTCAGTGAGTGCTTTCTTGTAGTATTCAGATTTCTGTTGGCATATGGATTTGGTGCAATCATTCCTTCTTTTGTAATTTTGGGTGCCTGCCTGGTTTCCAGTTGTTCTGGCCAGTTCCCACAGGTGGTCCCTGTGTTTTAACTTCTTTAAGAGGGAGCCCGAGAGCCATGAGTTGCAGAGAGCTCTAACTTTGCCCTTTTTTAGTGGGGCAAAGATGTGACAGGCTTCATTGAAGATGCGTATGAATTGGTCCAGGGCTGTGTTTGTGTCTGTGACCCAGTTGATGGGGGATCAGTCTTGATTAAGTAGGTGTGTTTTTAGGTGGATTAGGTGCCCACAGGGTAGGACTCTGCTGAGGATGACTTTAGGTGGCGGTTTGCAGACTTTATTTGACCAGGTGTAGCTGATGGGGGAGTGATCACTGAGAGAGTCAGGCAGTACGGCGGAACTAGAGATCCAGGAGGGGTGAGTAGTCAGGATGCAGTCCAGTAGGGTGCTGGTGCCAGTTTTATAGTTCCTTCTGGTTGGGGAGTCCAGTATCTAGATGAGGTTAGCCGAACTGACCGTGTCCCTGGCATCCCCTGCCTCTGTTCCCAGCCAGTTAATTTTGAAATCACCAAGTATGACGATTTCGGAGTTGGGTGGGAGTGTTTTGATGTAATTTAGTACTGCGTGGAGGCCCTGTCCCTGTTCTTTAAGAGGGATATACACGATGATGGCCGAGAGGGCTTTATTCTGTGCGCCAAGTAGGATTTTGATGTGCAGTAGTTGCGCATTGGGTGTTGGCAGGTCAATGTGGACAGTGTGCCCCATCAGATTGTCTTCTAGATATGGGGCGCATCCTCCTCCTCTTTTGGATTTACGATCAAGCCTAAAGATATTATAGCCAGGAAGGGAGATTGCTTGATTGGGAACTGAGGGGGTGAGCCAGGTTTCTACCACCGCAAGAATATCAGGATGGTGGGTGTTTGTGAAGGCTTGCAGTTGGTCCAATTTAGCTAGTAGGCTGCAGATGTTCAGACAGATAATGGAGAGGGTGCCAACATGCATTCTTCAGCTAGCAAATTCCAACCCTATGCAGATCAGTATCCTATTTGCTTTCCCCTGCAGCCTTTTGACAACCAGGAATCAATCTGTTCTTCATAATTCTTTTTCCAATATCATGACTTTACAGGTTTTAGCATTAACTTTCATTGCCATACCATGGACAATTTTTCCAGCCTGTCCAGGTCCATTTTCATTCTCCGTGTTCCCAACTACCACCAGTTTTGGTATCCTCTGCAAAGAGACCAGTTGCACCCTGGATTCCCTCCCCTATATCTTAGATGAATATATAGAAAAGGACTGGCACAGGACTGACCTCTGTGGCACCCCACTAGTGACATCTCTAACCCCCGAGTATTCCCTGGTGACAACTACCCTTTAAGTTATTTCCCCAGTCAATTACTAATCCACCTATTTAATTTGTCTCCCATCCCCAGATTCTACAGGTTTTTTTACATGTCTCCTTTAGGGTACATTGCTGACGCCCTTGCTAAAGTCCAGATATAGTATGTCTACTGCTTGGCCCTTATCGATTGCCTTCATAACTAGATTGAAGAAGTCTATAAAGTTTGTCTGGCATAACCTGCCTGACACAAAGCCATGCTGCCTCTTGTTCTGGAGCCTGTTGGCCTCTAGCGATTTCACTCTATGCCCTTTTACAATGGTTTCTAGCAGTTTCTTAAGACTGCGGTCAGCCACACCAGTCTGTGGTTCCCCAGGCCCCCTCTACTCCCACTCTTATGAAACAGGCTACAGTGGCCTATCTCTAATCCACAGGAACCACCCCTGTGTCTCTGGAGCAAACAGAGCAGTTAGTGGTTCTGCCAGAAACCAGGAAACCTCCCTTAGTACCCTAGGGTGCAGACCATCTGAGCATGGTGAATTGTTCATCTTCAGGGTCCAGAGCCCCTGAAGTACCTTTCCACTGCAATCCTTGAAGTTTCTTTTTCCATATAGGTTTTTATCCTCCTAGTCCACCCTGGCTGCCCACTCTGACACTCCAGCCTCATCACCCAGTCTCCCTGGGACTTACCTTTCCTTGTCCTCTACCACATGACCTGTGAGGGAAGCCTGGTCACTGGTGTGGGGCCTATGAGAGGTCCGTCATCATTCTGCTGTTTATTTTTTTTGTCAATTTTCACCCCTCGACCCACAGACATTCAGTATGAGCAGTGTGTGAGTTACACCTCCACAGAGATTTCCTGGTGCCCTGAACATGGGATCCCTTCCCTCTATATGTGGGTCACTTGCGCTGCTGTCCAAACACCTCCAGGTGGCAGACAAGTAGCAAGCCATGGCAGTCCCTGCCCTCCTGAGGGAGGACAGCAGTCCTACAGATGCTTAATCCTCCCTCCCTGAGCCAAACCTGAGTGATCCTGTGTGACCTGCATCCATTTCCGAACCAACATCTTGGCATGGCAGGAGATGAGGCACTTAGCACCTCAGACCCCCACACCACTGGGCGAGCTCCATCTCTCCCACTTCTGATCCATGTCCCGCAATGGGATTAGATTGATACCATAAACACAGACACCCAAATGCAGTACTAGGGGGATGCTGTACTGTACTGAGAACACACAGGGTGTGTCAACCTGTGGATGAGACATTAAAACCAAGGTCCTTTCTGCCCATCTCTGGTGTTGTCCTTGTGGGTGTCCAGGTGGAAGTAAAAGAACCCCAGGTACTTTTTGCAAGTGTAAGGGAAATTTTCATTAAAATAAAAAAGCATGTATCATCTGAGCAGTATGGAGACCATCCGCATGGTCATACAAAGACAACAGTCAACTGCTATTACTACAACAACAATATTAATAATATACATAATGTCACAAAAAAAAAGTCTAAGTCTGTGAACAAAAAAATCCCAACATGAATAATGAATATATTTATAGTATATAGCAGGCTGTGGGTTCTATGGTTCTATCCCTACTCCAAGCACTTGAGTTAAAATCCTAATACTGACACTGCAGTGCAGCATGAGGGGGGTGCTGCACTCCTGAGGTGCCGTCTTTCAGATGAGACATTAAACCGAGGTCCCATCTGCCTGTTCTGGTTGATCAATGGTATCAAACGCTTCACTGAAGTTGAGGAAGATTGCACCAGTGATCTTCTTGGAGTCCATAGCAGATACCCCGTCATTGGTGACTTTTGCCAATGCAAAGATAGTGCTATGATTGGTGCGAAAGCCAGATTGCGCAGGGTTAAGAAGTAAAGAAGTTTCATGTTGCTCATCTCCTTGCAAGGAAATTAAAGACATCTGATCTGCCAACTTACCTGATGCTTGTGTCCAATTCCCACATCATAACAATCCTGTCCTTTCTGTGCTTCCTCACTCCTTAATGTACTGGAACAAGTCCCTCTCCCTTTCCTCAACCCCCTGTGCCAGTCTTAGTTCTTTATCAACCTTGGCTGCCAAGACCTCTCTCCTTGCCTCTCGAGATTTCTCTGTGAGTACCTCCGTGTCCTCCTCCCTCAAGGTACAATTGTACTTCAGGAAGGCATCCCACTTTTCCTTTACCTTCTCTGCCACCTTCCTGCTATACCAGCTAGGTCTCTTGATCCTAGAGTTCTTTTTATGAGCCTTCATACATGTGTTAGTGGCCTCGATTAACCCTGTCTTAATGATGGACCATTTCTGATCCCCATCCATCTCTGGTCGGAGCATTGCCAGGTGCTCCTCTAGTATGTTACCCATTCTATCAAAGTTTGCCTTCTTGAAGTCCACCACTCTTGTTTTTGTCTTGGCTGCTTCCTTCTGCATGTCAATGTAAAACCACACTGTGCGGTCATCACTACCTGCAAGGGGATCCCTGTCACTTCAACTTCCTGGACATGCTCCCCATCCAATAACACTAGGTCTAGTATGGCCTCTTCCCTTGTTGGCTCTGTAACTCCCCGTGTCAGGAAACACGCCTGGATAGCATCAAGGAGGACCTGTTCTCTGCAACAGGAGGTAGCTGGGGTGTTCCAGTCTACTCCAGGTAGACTGAAGTCTCTTAGTATTATAGCGTTCCCTCTCCCTCCTACCCTTCTGATCTTGTCCCCCGGCTCCCTATCCAACTCTATGCCCTGTGAAAGTGGTCTGTACACCACCCTCACAGAAATCCTTCTCCCAGTGATGTTCTGGATTACTACCCATAGTGTTTCAGTCATGCCCTCTTCCCCTCCTCCCTGGTGCACATTATCGCTTCCCTTATGTACACCACTCCACCTGCCTTCCCCTTTTCTCTGTCCTTCTTGTACAATTGGAACTCTGGGATCTTGAGGTCCCATTGATGGTACTGGGCTGCCCATGTCTCTGTGATGGCAGCTATGTTCACCTTCCTGTCTGCCATCAGCGTCTGTAGGTCTGCTGCCTTGTTAGCCAGACTCCTTGCATTCACGGACACCACCTTCCAGCATGACCCCTGTCCCTTATTGCTCCTGATCCTTTTGTGTCCCCCCCCCCCAGAAATACTATCCCCCCCCTTGCCCTCTCTCTCCTCCTTTTGATTTCCTATGGGGGGGCCCAGAGGCCCCTATTTCTAGTGCTGAGTGCCTTGCCCTCTGCTGCCCCCTCTTCTTCAATTTAAATTCAGCTTATCTGTCAAGTACCTCTCCAGGTTGTCTTTCAGGACCCTTGTGCCCTCCTTACTTAGATAAGGCCTGTCTGGAAATGGCGGACAGCCAATGAGGATTGTCGTGCACCAGCAAACTCTTCTGCAATTTTAACACTGACAAAAACAACAATGAACTTTGGCAAGGAAAACTGTATGCAGAGAAACTACAGTACCTGCAACAAAAAAGACATCCCTAGTGATATACAACTTGAACTTGTTAACATGCATTTTATTGAAAACATTTTTTTTTTGCAGAAATACAGCGCAGCAGAATAAATAGAGGGATGCCCAGGTAAAGTCATGATAAGGGTTTTGCTAAAACAAAGAACATTCCTTCAGTGGCATACCAGATATTAATCTTTCACAGGAGCAAGGATCCTGGGTGGGCCCAACTGACAATGTAACAGAAAAGGAAATTACAGTAAGTATGAAGGAATTTCTTCTTTCTGTAGCATTCCACATTGTCAATGGGAAGTCATAACAACTGGGTTCTAAGAAGCAGTACCCAGCACATCCGGGAGGGGAAGAATATTATCCCATATGTCAAAACAAGTACTGAAAAGAGATTATTTGTGAACTGCTGCCTGCAACACTCTGCAACCAAAAGCTACATCAGCAGAATTCTGAACATCCAAGTTGTAGTGTTTAGTGAATGTGTGGATGGAAGACCACATAGCTGCCATGCACAACTCCAAAACAGATGCTTCACCTCTCTGCTCAGGACCAGGCCATATCCCTGGTGCAGTGAGCCTTGATGAGGGCCGGAGGCCTCCTCTTTTCTGGGACACACTGTAAACCTTGGCAACACAGGCCCTCATCAACCTAGCTAGGGTGGCCGTGGAGGCTTTTTGACCCTGCTTGGCCACTCTGAAAAGAACAAACAGGCTATCTGATTTCCAGAACTCAGCTATCCGTTTAAGGTATATCCTAATGGCTCATCACAAATCTAACTTGTACAACTCCTCTTTTGGGTGAGATGGTTGTAGACAGAAAGATGGAAGACATATCTTCTGGATCACATGGAAAGACATGGGCACTTTTGGGATGAAAGATGGGATTGTTCCAAGCACCACCTTATCCTTATGTATGACAAGGTACGGTTCATTGTGGGATAAAGTCTGGAGCTCACCAATCCTCCTTGCTGAGCACATAGCAATCTTAAAACACACCTTGCAAGACAACACATCCAGTGAAACAGATAACATTGGTTTAAAAGGTTCCTTACAAAGAGCATTCAGAAACAGATTTAGATCCCATGGAGGAACCGGGGATTGGAACACTGGGCAACTCCTGCTAACCGCACACAGAAAATGAATAAACCTCTCTTTTAGTCCCTAGAGAAATGCCCAAGGATGGAAACGTGGCCTCTCAGAGTGCTCAGAGCCAAACCCTTCTCCACGCCGTCCAGCAGGAAATTAAAAATATGTGGAACTGAGGCCTTGAAAGGCAGAAGATCCTTCTCCCAGGCCCAAGCTGCAAAGGTGGTCCATACATGGGCATAAGCTGCAAAAGTAGAAGTTTTCCTGGTAGCCATGAGAGTATCTGCTACTTTGTTAGACAAACCTAATTTTAGGAGTCTCCTCCTCTCAGGAGCCAGGCCACAAGCTGTATTGCTCCTGGATTTGAGTGCAGAATGAGACCCTGAGACAGAAGGTCTCTTTGTACTGGAAGGTGAAAAGGTGCTTGCTGAGCTAGGTTCACTATGTCTTCTTGGCCACTCCAGAGCTACTAGAAAGAAGCTTCCTCTTGAGTGTCTTATCTTTTGTATAATCTTGGGGAGAATAGGCAGTGGAAGAAGTGCATATGCTCTGCTGAAGGTCCACTCCTGTGTCAAAGCATCCACTACTTCTGCCTGTGCACACTGATAATGGGTGAAAACCTTGGAGTCTGAGCATTGTAGCTGGAGAAAAACAGACTGATCTGAGGCCGACCGAACCTGCTGCACCGAAGGTCAAACACCTCTAGGTTCAACATCCTTCCCCCGGGGTGAACATTTTTGTGACTTTAACAGTCTGACTGAATGTTCAACTCCCCTGCCAGGTGTACTGTTGGCAGGGAAAGAAGATGTTCCTCTGCCTACCTGAGAAGATCTGAGGCTCCTTTTAGCAACTCCCTGGTCTTTGTGCCACCTTGATTGTTTATGTATGTCACTGTGATGGCACTGTCTGACATTTTTACTGCTTTTGTCTGTAGCAGACTTTGAAACCAAAGAGGAGCTAGGCAAGCTGTTCTAATTTCCAGAACATTTATGTGGAGATGCTGTTCCTGTACTGACCAAGTTTCCTGAGTGGGTAGTTGGTTCAAGACTGCCCCCCAACTGTGCAGACTGGCATCCATTGTTAGAATCAATCCTGGGGGGAGTTACAACACAACCTCTTGCACAGATTCTGCACACTCGCCCACCAACTCATGGAGTGTCATAGCTGAGGGGAGAGGGAGATTCAGCCTTGATAATCTTCTGATGTTGGATCCCAGGCCATTAGCAATCCCATTTGAAGGGCCACATATAAAAATGAGCCCATGGGACTAAATCTATCACTGCTGCTATGAGGCCCAGGTTGCACAGCAGGCTGAGGCTGATGACAGAGCCTTGAGCCACTGAACTTCTGTCAATAGAGTTTCCTTTCAGGAAGATGAGAGGAAGACCTTCCCTTGTTCCATGCTGAAGACTGCCCCCAGGTGTTCTAAGGTCTGTGATTGTTCCAGAGAGTTTTGCTAGCGGCTCACCACCCAGCTGTGGGACTAGGGTATCTCCAGAAGTCCTGAGCACTGACCTCCTTGCTAAGGACACTGTCGGTGCATGAATGAGCAGGTCATCCAGATAAGGACAGACATGATGCCCCTCCTGTCAAAGTTGAGCCACCAGGACTATCAACACCTTCAAGAAGACCCTGGTGGCTGTTGCAAGGCAGAAAGGAAGTGCCCTGTACTGGAAATGCCAGCCCAGATCAAGAACCTGAGATATGTCTGCTGAGACTGATGGAAGGGGATGTGAAGATAGGAGTCTGTTAGATCTCTTGAAGCTAGGAAATCCCCTGGCTGAACAGCTCAGGTGATTGACCTCAGGGACTCCATCTTGAATGTCATGTGGTGCACAAACTTGTTGAGATGCTTCAGATCCAAAATGGGCTTGAAAACTCCTGTCTTTTTGGGAACTACAAATTAGATTGAGTAGAATCCCTGACCTAGTTCACTTGGTGGAACCGGCACTATTGCCCCAATCTGAATGAGATGATTCAGGGTCTCTGACACCACCTGTCTCTTTGCAGCATGCAGCATCCTTGGAGACTGGGGACATCAGAAAACATCCCCTTGAGGGGAATATTGCAAATTCTATTGTATAATCAGAGTATAGAATTTCCAAAACCCAAGCATCTGACTTTCTTTGGACCCATCTTGAGTAAAAGTCTCATAGTCTTCCACCAAGTAAAAGGGGGAAGGGATAGGCCCGCATACCTTCATTTTGAGGTACCAGGCTTTTGGGCTGGACCTCCTGCACAGCCTCTGGCCAGGGCCCCACTATTACTGTAACCCTTGTAACCTGAGTAGGCTCCTCTGTTTCTTTGGTTACCCAAGTTCTGATAGAGTCAAAAACCTCCTCAAAACTGCCTGAGCCAGCTACAACCTTGACCCCTTAGAGCTGAAGGGGCCCAAAGCTGTTGTTTTGACACTGGAAGGTGGCCCTTCTTGTCCTGGAGATCCTCTAAAATAGCATCCAGGCTAGAACCAAACCACAGAACTCCCTCAAAGGGAAGATTAAATAGCTTAGATTTTGAAGCTTGATCAGTGACCCAATGTGTGAGCCATATGCCCCGCATGGCTGACACAATGTGGTAGGTTAAATGAGCTGACATGTGCAAATTCTCCACTGTAGAATCACAGAGAAAAGTGGAGGCCATGGCATCTAATTGTAAGATACTTGCTCCTTCTGAATCTGGGGGAACAAAGCTGCCCAGGGTAGCGACCCACAAGTTTAAAGCTTTGGCAACAATGAAGGAAGCATAGGTGGTACGTAGGTTTGTGCCATTACAGGCAAAATCCCTCCTACATGTTGCATCCACTCGTTTGTTGTGGGAATGTGCCAAGGCCAGAGACCCTTCAACAGGAATAGCATTGTGCTTGACCAAGTAATACACAGTCTTGTCCGTCAGAGGCGGGGCTTCCCATCTGCAAAATTTCTCCTCTAAAAAGCAAAAGGACATTGTCTTTGGTCAAGGTAGATATTTTCTCTGAGCCACACCTGCCCATTCTTGTTCAATAATTTGGTCACAGTGAATAAAACTCAGAAAACACTTTGGAACAGAGGAAGATGCGGACAGAATCAGATTAATGTCAACTGTCTACGCAGATTGTTCTTCCTTGAGCTGTTAGGACCTACATGCCTCAGCTTTTGAAAAATGACATATTGTCAAAAAGGGGAGGAATAGGAATCCTTGACCTGGGCTCTGTCCACTCCTCCTCCTCCTCAGAGGGAACGTACTCATCACCCGAGAGTAATTCATGAAGGTCAGGAGTTTCCCCAAGATCCCCGAAATTCTCATTCTGACCCACTAGGAAGTCAGGGTCAGAGTCTGCCTGCACATCTGTCTCCACAGCCTTGTCCTGCTGTGATACACCTGGATGCACCTGTGTGGGCCCCTCTTGACCTGAGGGGCCGGGTTTTGGGTTGAGTGTGTCTGCTGGGGTGTTTTGCGGGACATCGAGGCCCAAAAGCTCACCAAGGAGCAACAAAAGTGATTTTTACAATTCTACTTTGCAACTGCCAACTGAAGAACCAAGTGCCCCCCTCCCCAGCTTGGAGTACTTGCTGGGCGGACCATTAGAGAAATATCATGCTGGGCAACACAATAAAGGCAATAGGAATCCATGGGGGAGGGCCTCATCACCCTTTTTCAGGTCTTAGATATTTTCATAATTAATGTTCTTTGATAAGCCATGATGCCAATAGAACAGTTCTGCGACATTACAAGCAATACCAATGACTGCTGTACAAATCACAAACAAGTACAAAGAATAAATTATTTCTGTTAGCTTGTCTGGGCTGCAGGTGACCAGTGCAGCAGAGGCTACTGCACAAGCACTAATTCTAGCACTCCCTCTCTTCAGAGAGTAAACTTGTCAGTGGAGAGCCACGTGTCTAGTACGTCACCTAGGAATGCATGCTCCCTAACGTGTGCATGACATCACTATGTCCCACGTGATTTTAGCGTATAAGTGTACATGTGTGTGCACCTCCTAGTGTGCTACACAACTAGTGTGAATAAGAGTAATAGGAGGGCACATGTACAACATCTTTGTGCAAGGCACAACTGTGCACACCCTCCGTCACGCGGAAACCAAGGTAGAACTTCTAGAAGACTTGGTTTGCTGGCCAAGGCACCTAGCTTCACCTGAGCTCTTTCCTTCTAAGACTGAGGCAGACTAAGGCAGAGTAGAGAAACTTATCAGAGCAAGGGAAAAGGATTAAGACTTATTTTGGCTAAGCAGATTTACTGTGTGGTGTTGTTTTTATTTTTTACTCGCAGGGATTGCTGCTGTTTGTTGCTAACATTTCATTGTTTTATTTTTCTCTGTAGCAAAGTGTTTCTTACAGCATACATCTTCTCTGAAATTATTACAGGTGGTGTTTTACAGGTTTTACAGTTTTATCTAACATTAGGAAAAGCTTTCAGGGTTACTGCATTTGTTGTTGACTGATTGTTTCTGCTCTTACCTCCTTGTTCTTTTGTCCGTGGTTCTTCTTTTTCGGCAGGGGAAGGGCCCAGCCACCCACCCTCATCTCCAACCACCCCACACTATACTCCTTTTATAGGGTACCACAGTTGTGACATTTCCTGTGGCAGAGCAGGACGGGGTGGATCAGTGGGGCCTCCACAAGCTGAGCTCATTTACAGGGGCACTAGTAATTTAACTTTTTATAACAAGTTAAACAAAACACAATCAAACCATTACTTGCATTTTTTTTTCCTTTTTTTCCTTCTAATTACTCTGACTAGGTTATAAACCCAGCAACTTGTCTGGAATGGATATCATTAACTGCAGGTACTGTGGAACAATTTTCAGAAGGACAGTCTTACAGGATTTAGGACACTGTCCTACATGCTGGGCCTTTGGAGATCTTAGGGCTCAGCTCCAGGCAGCATGGGCAGAGATTGCACGCCTCAAATTTCATATTCAAGAGGAAATACATTATAAGAACCACCCGCCATTTCCCCAGCATCCAACAGAAAAACCTCGACCGCAGAGGGTAGTTGGTCCAGGAGGTTGGCAGGTGGTTAGGAGGGGCAAATCAGGTGCCCCATCACTCTCTGCTCTCCAACATACAAATTTCCCTCATTCACTAAAAAAAATACCACCAACAGCTTAATCTGGTTCAAGGTCAGTTGCCATTCATCTGTATCCCCTTCCCCCCGGGTCGTGCCTGAAAATAGGCAGGATTTGTCTAGTGCACTTACCGGTCAACAAGCTAAATAAATAAATAAATAAATAAAAATATTACCTCCAAAACCATATAAACACTACAAACAGGTATCTGCCTCTATCTCTGAAATCAAACAAAGAGGCAGAAGACACTGCAGAGCAGGACACTGCAGCACAGGAGCTAGCACAACAAAACTCACCCAAATCAGGAACCAAAACAAAGAAAGCAAAAAGGAAATCCAAAAAACTTCTGATCATAGGAGACTCCATGATTCGGGGAGTTGATACCCATCTCCAGCCAGGGGTAATGGTCAGATGTCTCCCAGGTACATCAGCATGGAGAGACACTGACCGCATTGCTAAAATTTTTCACAGAGCTGGAGAAAACATTGATGTCCTAGTACACATAGGGACTAATGATCTCGCCAGCCGGTCAGTTGTGGAGACCAAGGAACACCTGACCAGGCTGGGTGACAAACTATCATCTATTTCATCCGGCATCTCCTTCTCTGAGATCCTGCCAGTCTGGGAGAGGGAGCAGATGGACAGAAGGTCAGAGAAGGGGAGATAGGGGAGCTAAACACGTGGCTCAAGGGCTGGTGCCAGGAAAAAGGACACAGATTTGTAGGGAACTGGCAATAGTTCTGGGAGCGAAAGTTCTTTAAATTTGATGGACTGCATCTGACTAAGGAGGGAGTCAGTGCATTGGGGCAGAAGTTTGACGTCTTTGCAGAATATTTAAACTAGCAAATGGGGAGAGGGGTGCAGCACCCCATACGTCGAATGGGAAGAACACTCCTCCCCCCTCAGCTAGTGGTCAAACAGGGATTCAGCATGTTTGCAGTTTATTTGCATCACCAGGTAAGAAAAAAGGTTTGTCTCCCCATACGACGCACAGGGGTAACCAAACCTCACCCAACAACAAACACACCAAAATCTGGCCAATGGAAAATCATGTACACAAATGCTCACAGCCTGGGACATAAGATCCCAGACCTGCAGGTAATAATGTCAGAGGCTAAACTGGACATAGTAGCAATTAGTGAGACGTGGTTTACCAGTAACCACACTTGGGAGACTTCAGTATCTGGCTATGTATTGTTCAGAAGAGACCGAGGTGCAAAAAGGGGGGGAGGAGTGGCCCTGTATGTCAATGAAAATATCAAAGCTACAAAAATTCAGAATACACATAAGGAGCCAGAAGAACTGTGGGTCACCCTGAAACAGGAAATGGGACAGCCATAAGAACTGGGGTTGTCTACAGGCCCCAGACCAGGGGAGGACATAGACACTTACTGTTAGAAGATACACAAAACATGACAGCTAAAGGGGAGGTTCTGATAATGGGAGACTTCAACATGCCGGATACAGATTGGTCAATACCAGCAGGAACATCTGCCAGAACTAGACATATAGTGGATTCCCTGCAGGGGGAGGGCCTCAAACAACTGGTACAGCAACCCACAAGAGACAGGGCTATTCTAGATCTAGTACTGACTAACAAGGAAGGGATCACAGATCTCTAGGAAGAAGGTCACCTAGGGGCCAGTGACCATCACATGGTATGGTTCAATTTGGCTACTACATCTAAATCATCCCATTCCAAGGCAAAAATATGGGACTTCAGAGGAGCTGACTTTGATAAGATGGCCAACAGAGTTAAGCTAGCCCTGGCAAAAGAAACACAGGTGAGGGGTACAGGCAAAGTGGGCAAGCATTAAGGATGCAATACTTGAAGCAACATCCCATTGTGTTAGACAGAAAAGGAAGTGCAAAAGAAGAAGGAAACCACTTTGGTTCTCAAATACAGTAGCAGAAAGGTCAGAGCCAAAAGGCTGGCCTTCAGAAATATAAGGGAACACAGCGGATGAAGATAGGGAGGCATACCAAACTGCCCTAAGGGAAGCAGGGAAGGCAGTAAGGCAGGCAAAGTCCCAAACTGAGGAAACACTAGCACGAACAGTAAAAGAAGGTGACAAGACTTTCTATAGATACATTAGTGAAGGAGAAAGTCAAGAGGGGTATTGCTAAGCTTAATGGAGAAAGGGGCATGTGAGGAGGGGACCCTGTAAAGGCATCTATCCTAAATAGGTACTTTTGCTCAGTATTTACTGAAGAGAAGGTAGGGCAGGGCCACAGCTCAGCATCATAGACACAGGGGAGGGAGGTGAGCACTACTCCTTCACAAAAGAAAGGGTCCTACAATAGCTTGCTAAGCTCAGGGTGGATAAGGCAATGGACCTGATGGCATACATCCCAGGTACTTAAGGAGCTAAAGGTGGAACTAGCAGAGCCATTAGCAGAACTGTTTAGTGAGTCTCTGAGCACAGGAGAGGTCCCATAAGACTGGAGAAGGGCTCATGTGATCCCGCTCCACAAGAGTGGTAGCAGGGAGGCGGAAACTACAGACCAGTCAGTCTTACCTCAGTAGTGGGCAAGATTATGGAGGCACTCCTTAAGGAAAGGATAGTGCAACACCTGGAATCCATAGGGCACAGGATCCAAGACAGCATGGGTTTACAAAGGAAGGTCCTGTCAAACTAATCTCATAGATTTCTTTGACTGGGTAACCAGAGTGGTGGACCAAGGGGAGCAGTTGATGTCGCCTACCTTGACTTCCAGCAAAGCTTTTGACACTGTTCCACATTGAAGATTGATAAATAAGGCTGGGTAGGCTCAGGGTGGGTCAGAAGTTGGTCAACTGGGTGGCAAACTGGTTGACGGGCAGAAAACGAGAGTGGTGGTAAATGGTATACAGTCAGAAGAGAGGCAAGTCACAGTGGGGTACCTCAGGATCAGTCCTGGGGAGTCCTCTTCAACATCTTCATTAGTGACCTTGCAGATGGACTAGAGGGTAATGCTTGTCTGTTTGCAGATGGACACCAAGATCTACAACAGAGTAGATGATCCAGATGGGTGGGCAGAATGAAGAGATCTGGATAAACTAGCAAAATGGTCAGAAGAGTGGCAACTGGGATTTAATGCAAGAAGTGCAAAATCATGCACATAGGGAAGAAATCCTGAAGCCACCTATAGGCTGGGAGGAGTTGCTAGCAGTCACAAAGGAAGAAAGAGACTTGGGCATCATCATCACTGATGACCTGAAATCATCCAAGCAGACCTCTAAAGCAGTAGGTAAGGCTAGGGGGGTGTTAGGGTGTATTAGTAGGGATATCACAAGTCGTAAGAGGGAGGTAATAATCCCTCTTTACAAGACACTGGTTAGGCCCCATCTGGAGTACTGCGTGCAGTATTGGAGGCCACACCTTCACAAGGACATTAACCAAATTGAGGCAGTCCAGAGAAGGGTAACCAAAATGGTGCAGGGACTGCATCAGAAGACATATGAGGACAGATTAACAGAGCTCAATATGTATACCCTTGAGCAAAGGAGGGAGAAAGGTGATATGATCGAGGCATTCAAACACCTTAAGGGTATTAACAAGGTGAAAGAGTCTAACATGTTGAAATATAAGAAAAATAGGAGGACACAGCATGAGATTAGAGGGGGGCTGATTTAGGGGGAATGTGAGGAAATTCTTTTTCACAGAAAGAGTGGTGGATGCATGGAATGGCTTACCACAAGAAGTGGTGGCTATGAATACAGTGCAGGGCTTCAAACAGGCATGGGATAGGCATAAGGGAGCAATACAAATGACTATGAATAGATAGGCCACTGACAGAGCAAAGGCTGATGGCACATTTATAAAGCACAAAAACAAATGGGCAGACTGGATGGGCCTTGTGGTCCTTATCTGCCATCAACTTCTATGTTTCTATGTTTCTATATGAAAAGCCAACAGGGAGGACAGCATGCACCCAACCGCCGGAACTGTTTAATGGCAGGAGTGCAAGCAATCAGAGTGGCTGAGGCAACAAAAGACTGTCAAAGCCCTTTGATCACAAACCAAAGTATAAACAGTAAACACGTGCAAGAGAAAACCTGCCATCAGCCCTGAAACCATCAGAGAAGCAACTGAGTCTTCAGCAGCTCACCAAGGAAAGCGTTGCCTGAGGAAAATGCCTACAGTCACTCTAACGGGGAAAAAGCTGAGGAAAATGGCAATACCCCAAAACACAGGAAGTCTCTCTTTTTTATGTTTTTGTTTTTTAAATAGCAGTAACATCAACAGAAACCTGAAGGCGGGGGGGGGGGACCAACGCAGGAGCCGAGGGAAACTTCCCAAGAGCCCTACACTACCCCACAAATAAATAAAAAATACTTACCTGTGGCATTCTTTTTTTTTTAAATAAATCAGAAGCTGTTAGAAACACACGAAAGCAAGGCAGATGTGGCCCCCAGTCCACAAATGGAAATGGGTGAAGCAGGTTAGTCAATTTGAAGGCCGCAACTTAACAGGCACGTTTTTAATTTAGGGGTGCTCCCAGGAACCAGGTAGCCCCAACCTGCTATGCAGAATTGCAGCCCCAACTGAAAATTTTGAGAAGTCTTGAGAGAAGGTTGAAAAAGTTCTGTCTCATGCAAATGGCACAACTGAAGAGCTGCTGCTGCTTGTAATCCTCATATGCCCAACATTCTAAAGCATAGGCTGTGCCATTCCCCTGGTATGGGTGCACTATACCCAGCTGTTGTGACTTCCCATTGACAATGTGGAGCGCTACAGAAAAAACAGGTTACTCACCTGTAACAGTAGATCTAGATGTGGTATGTGATGTTCATCCACACTTCTGGCAGTGTTCCTTTCCCCTTTAAGGCTGGCCGGAATGTCTTCAAGCTGGCTCCACCTACCTACCTGGGTGGTAACTCCCTCGGCATCACCCTATGACATCAGATTTTGCCCACTGGAAGCAAAATCTGTGTGCCACTTGCCGGGGGAGGTCAGATGGATTAGTGTGGAGATGAACATCATATACCACTCCTAGAACTACTGTTACGAGTGAGTAGCCTGTTTTTCTAGGGACGTGGATATGATGTTCAATCCACACTTCTGGCAGACTCCTAGCAGGTCTCTGGGAGGAGGGAGGCGAGATGCTCTCCCTCTACTTAGGGAAGAGAGATTGGCGAACTGAGGCCCCAAAACCAGCATACCGGCATGACTCAAGGTCTATGTGGTAGTGGGAAATAAAGGTGTGTGCTGACTTCCAAGTAGCAGCCCTGCAGATTTCCTGGATAGGGACATCCCCGAAAGCAGTCACCAAGACAGTGGTATGATGAGTGCAGTAAGTACTTAGCCCTACGGGGAGGCTCCCTACCCACCAACCTATAGCAAAGGTTGATGCAGGATACAATCCACCTGCCAATCATCTGCTTAACTGCTGGTCTGCCAGGCGTGCCTTCAGTGTTACAGCTGACGAACCTCTCCCCGAACTCCAGCCATGCACACCTTATAATAGGCCAGCACTCGTCACAGGTCCAATGTATGGAGCCTGTGCTCAGTCTCTGAGGTGTGGTTGGTAAAGTATGCCAGGAGATTAATCACCTGGTTAAGGTGAAAATCTGACACAATCTTCGAGAGGAATTTCGGGTTGGGGAGAAAGACAACCATGTCCCTGTGGAAGACCAGGTAAGGAGACTACACTGAGAGCGCATGAAGTTCACTGATCCTTGTGGCTGATGTGATGGCCACCAGGAAGGTGGCCTTCCATGACAGATGGAACATCTCACATCTGTGTATCAGTTCAACTGGCTTGCCCATGAGCTTTGCCAACACCAGCAACAAGCCCCATGGTGGTGGTGATTCACGCATTGGAGGGGAAATGTGGTCAAGGCCTTTGAAAAAGTGCCAGACTGTGCCACCGACTGCATACCAGCCCATGCTTGGTAAGCAGAGATGGCTGCCAGATGCACCTTAAGGGTTGTCGACAGAAGGCACAATTGAGAGGGACCAAAATTAGTCAAGAATGCTAGGCACTGGTAAAGATTAGAGGGTCCAACAACTTGCCCTGGCACCAGACGGAGAACCTCTTCCATTTGAAGGCATAGCATTTTAAGGTCAACTCCTTCTGAGAAGCCACGACCACGGTGAGGACATCTTCGGAAAGACCCAAAGCCTGGAACTCTAGCCGCTCAGGAACCAGTCTGTCAGGTGCAGGAATTGAAGGTCTGGGTGACGTACCGTCCCCTTGATGGATTGACAGCAGGTCTGGGCATAGAGGAAGACACCTCTGGAGCCTGCTGCTGAGGCTGAGGAGATTGGGGTACCAGAACTGGCTAGGCTAGTCTGGAGCCACCAGGATCATCCATGCCTTGTCCCTCCTGGCCTTGAGCAGCACCTTGTGGATCAAGGGGAACAGAGGGAAGGCATAGAGAATGCCTGGGGTTCAGGGCCTGGAAAAGGCATCTGTTTCCTGTGGGGGGGGGCACAGTACAGCCTCAGCTTTGTGTTCTCCCTGGAAACAAACAGGTCCACCAGAGGAGTGTCCCACTGGGAGAGCAGGGTGCATACTACCTCTGGGTGGAGGGACCACTCGTGAGACGCCTCGCGCTTACATAGCTGAGAGCATCCGCCAGCTGGTTAGAGTCACCAGCCACATGGATAGCCAGGAAATCATTTTCCAGGCTGTGCACAAGGGTCCAAACACTGAGAGGTTCCCTGCACAAGGGAAAGGAGTGTGTGTCTTGCCCCATTTGTCGAGGTAGTACATGGTTGTGGTGTTGTCCATCTGGACCTGAATGATCTGAACCCAGCCATAAGGAGCAAAAGGCTGCCAGTGCCAGACGCACTGCCCACAGTTCCAGAAGATTGATGTGGCATTGGGACTCCTCAGGGATCCAGAATACATGGACCCTGTGTTCCCCCAGGTGGGCACCCCATCCCATCCCATGAGAGAGGCATCGGTCGTCAGGATGACTGTCAGCTCTGGGCGGATAAATTGGATACCTTCCTGCAGATGTTTCGGGGCTAGCTATCACTGGAGGGCGTCCCACATCAGCTGGTCACAGTGACTGTCTGGTCGACATGACCTTTGTGCTAAGACCACTGGCAGACCAGCTCCCATTGCAGAGAGCGCATTCTCCAGTGGGCCCAATGGACCATGCTGCTGCAAGCTGCCACGTATCCCAGTAGGCACAGGAAGTCCTAAGCAGGGCGCAACTGCCCAACTCAAAATGATCGGGCAAATGAGAAGAGTGAGCCTCTGCCTGTCTGCCGGCAGTCAAGCCCTGGCTCTGCAGGAGTCGAGCTCTGCCTCAATGAAGTTGATCAGCTGCGAAGGCATGAGTTCTGACTTAGCCTTGTTGACCAGGAGGCCAAGAGCAACTCAGGCCTGGAGGGCCAGATTCCTGGACCACTCCACTTCCTGTCTGGAGGGACCCACAATCAGCCAGTCATCCAGACAGGGTAAGCCCGGACCCCTTGATACCTCAGGTAAGCTGCCACCACACTGCAATGCATTTGGTGAAGACCCTGAAAAGCTGAGGACAGGCCAAAAGGCATGGGTTGGAACTCATAGAGGATCCCTTCTGCTCAGAACTGGTGGAAATGGCAGTGGAATGGATGGATTGGGACATGAAAGAACACATCCTGAAGATCCAGGGGGGAGAAGAACCAAATGTTTTGCTCGAGAGATGCAAAACATGTATAGATAAAATTTTACATACATACACCTGAGACAGAGTCACCATCCTGAAGGTGCACAGCCTGATAAACTTGTTCAGATCATGCAGATCTAAGATTGGGCGCCAGCCTCTCCATCCGTTTTGGCACCAGGAGGTACCTGGAGACAAACCCTGGGTGTTCTGGCGGGTCCGTGACAGGAGCCACAACCTCCTTGTGGAGGAGCTAGGTGATGTCATCCCAAAGGACTGACAGTATGTCTGCGGACATTATGCCCTTCCGTGCTCAGCAAGGCAGGTAACTCCTCAAATTCCAGAGGCAGACCCTGGCCGACCACATCGAGAACCCAGCTGTTCGTGGTGATAGTGGAGCAGGTGGAAAGGAAGTGGCAGAGCTGACCCCCCACAGGAGGACCCAGGGGAGTCAGGATGGAGATGAGGGAGGCACCCCCTCATCCCAACAGTGGGCAGGCTTGGAGGTAATGGAGGGACTGGCAGAAGGGCAACCAGGGCCTTGGCCTCCTGGTCTATGGATGACCATGGCCACAGACATCGGTCAAGGTTGCCAGGCCTGAGCCTGCTGACCAGCCTGAGGCTGGGCTTGTTTGGCTGCGGGGGTAGAGAGGTGATGAAAGGGCTTCTTCTGATGCTGTATAAAGCCCTTGGGGGGGGGTGACTGAGCGGATGTCACAGATTCCAAGATGGCACTGGACTTCTCAGTATGGGTGAGGTGCCCCTCGATCCCAGGCTCAAACAAGTTGATGCTCAGGAAGGGGACATCCACCAGCTTGTGCTGGGTATCTGCTGTAAAGGTTAAGATTCTCAGTCAGGCTTTGCAATGCATAACCGTAGTGGCCACCACAGACTGAGTGCAAGAATCGCCGCACTCCATGGCAGTCTGGAGTTGTTGCTATGCCATGACTTTGCCTTGATCCTGGACCTGTTTGACAGTGGTCTACAGGTCTGCTGGGAGATGAGTGAGCCCAGGAGGGCATGCAAGAAGTGCACCATCAAAATGGCCGAACTCGCTTGCTGAAGGCCAAGAGAGGAGGTAGCATACATCTTTTTGGCCATGTGTTCAATTTCTTGGACTCATTATCCGGTGGCTTGTCAATGTCACCCATGTTGCCAGAATGCCTGAAAACGGAGTCTACCACAAGCCCCTCAGCCGAGGGATGTTCAGTGAATCCTGAAAGGGAACTGGTGAGAACCGCATACTTGTGGGCTATCCAGGCCGCTGGCACAGGCAAGAGGCCAGGTGCTGCCACAGCTCCAAGGCAGGGCCAAGAATGGCATCTGCCCCTGGGAAGGCTTCCCAAGGGGAGGCTCCCAGGTCAGAATCTCTGTAAGTGGGTACCGAGCCCACTTCTGAATGGGCACCAACTGGAGACCCATAAATTCCAAGATAAAACGGACAAGACCCATAAAAGACGCATGGCCTTGCTCCTTCAACAGATCCTTGGCTGACTCCCAAGTCCGTCAGACCAAAGTGCAAGGAGAAGTCCTTCGATTCAAAGACTCATGTAAAAAAGGTCTACCACCAGAGTCCCCACTGACCCTCTGGGGACGGTCAGGAGTAACGGTGACTGACAGCCAGTGGGGAAGACCCAAGGCAGGGCAGGCATCCTTAGTCAGACTGCCGTACTTTGGCTGTTTCAGTGGCAGCTCCACCAAAATCATCGGAGAGGCAGGGGAGGCCAAGCTGGGACCTGACGTGTTGGCTTCTACCGAGGCAGAGATGGCTGCGGCCCCTGTGGCGAAAGCCAAGTGAAGGCCAGGGTCGAAGCCAGAAAGGGCTTTAACTCAGTGAAGAGTAGCTGTTGCTGCATTAAGTCCTTGCAGCACTGACACAGCTTGCACCAGAGCCTCTCCTTGCTGAGGACAAGGAATAGTGGGGGCGCTGCTCACCTGAGCATTGAGAGAGTGAATGTTGACATCAATGTGGGCTGCTTGACCCTGGGCTCTGAGAGTGGGACCATGACCTCAAGTGTTGAGGCCACCGACGGTGGGTCTTAGAGGGGTTGGTGGGAGTCGTATCTCCTCCTGGTCCAGAGGCTTTGGGTCAAGAGGAGACGGATCAGCAGACTGGTCCATACTTCTAACTGAAAAGATGAACAAAGTAGGTGACACAGTATACTATGAAAGTATGCGGGTAATAAAGGTAGTGGATAAGGACCATGCTGTGAACTTATTCTACCTCAATTTCAGCAAGGCTTTTAACTCGGCACCATGCAGAAGGCTGCTGAAGAGGCTCGAGGACCTGGGCATGGCTAGGGACATAGTTAGATGGTAGGAATCTGGTTGAAGAAGAGACAGCAGAGGGTAGTGGTAAATCCAGGGGTTCAAATTGGAAGCATGGGAGGTCATGAGTGGGGTGTTGCAGGGATCTGTCCTGGGTCCTTTCCTCTTCAATATGTTCATCAGTGGCATTGAAGAAGGTATCCGGGGCAAGTTGTGCCTGTTCGCAGATGAAACGAAGCTCTGTGGTAGGGTAGATTGCGACACAGCGATCGGGGAGATGCAGAGGGGGATACAAAGGCTAGAGAGGTGGTCTAAGGTTTGGCAGTTGAAATTCAATGCCAAAAATGTAAGGCTATGCACTGGGGGGCAGACCACTGGATGGGAGGGTAAACTGAGCACAACAACAGAAGAAAAGGGCCTGGGAGGCATTATTAGTGACTTTCTCAAACAATCAGGAAAGTGTAATAACACCTACAGCAAGGCTAATAGGATGCTATAGCCGAGCTATTCTGAAGGAGAACTGACCACAGGAAAAAGGAGGTACTACTACCTCTATATAGCAGGCACAAATGCTGAGGGGAGGGTTCTGCGGGGTTTGAAGACCCCACCAAGAGAGATCGAGTTCCACTGTGCTTTTTCCCTTTTTTATTGGTACAGGCATCCAGATGTGGAGGCACAAGCACAAACACCTTTATCTCCACACTGTCTCAGAGGGGACTCCAACACACTGCAGTCACACTACAGTCACTGGAGCTGTCAATACTGTATTGCATGCAAGTTGGTGGTTTAGGGAACCAAGGCTGACCCCCACCCACTGATCCACACCTAAGATCCCCCAATTTTGGCATCCAGTTCAAAAGCAGCCATCCTCCTACCCATAGCATCCATACCAGCTGGTTTCCTATGTATTGGCCACGTAGAACATAAATAAATCACCCCACCCTCCCCACTCCCAGTAAGCACCCTAGCAGCCATTCTCAGTATTCAATGTAAAGGACTTAATACATGATCTGCGTGCTACGTAAGGGGCACTGCTGTGTTGGACTGTGGCAAGGCGGTACTTGATTTGACTATGTGAATATTCCATATGTAAATCAGCATCAATGGGACAGCTGTGCAGTAGGCCCATATGTTGGGTGGGTTCAGGGTTTTTTGTGTGTGTAGGTGCCAATGGTTGCCTGGTAACTTGTCTGGTCTGGTGTGGTCAGTTGTTAGTCCAGTTCTTCTAGATGCATTTTTTCCACCATGCTTTAATGAATTTTTGATTTGGTTGGCTGAAACTAACTTGCTGTGTGTGTGTCTGCCCCAGTACAATGCAGCTACTGGCAATGACGGTTTCTGATTTCTGACTAATTTGGGCTTTTTATGTTTGGGTTAAATATGTGGTATCTAGTTTCTCACATACCCCAGCCCCATGGTTTGTCCCTCAGGGCCCTTGGATTTCAGTGTCCTCCCTTGGGATACACACTGGTGAAAAGGATAGTCATGGTCATGGATTAGAAACATAAACATAGAATTTGATGGCAGATAAGGACCACTTGGCCCACCCAGTCTGCCCATTTCCCTACCTAATGGATAAGCTGCAGATCCTAGTTAACCAGCAGCCTACTTCATTCTACCCCCACCCCCTAGAATTGCCTTATGACTGTCCCATGCATGCTTGAATTCAACCACTGTTTTTGACTCCACAACCTCCTCCAGAAGGCCGTTCCATACATCCACAACCCTCTCTGTGAAAAAAGACTTCCTTACATTACCTCTGAGCCGCCCCCCACTCTATCTTCAAATTGTGCCCCCTTGTTCTTGCACACCTCTTTTTTTGAAAGATGCTACCCTCTTGGACTTTGTTGATTCCCTTGAGGTACTTGAAAGTTTCTATCAAGTCCCCCCTCTCCCTCCTTTCCTCGAGGATATACATATTAAGCTCCTTTAGTCTCTCTTCATATGTCTTCTGATTCAGACCCTGCACCATTTTAGTCGCCCTCCTCTGGACAGCTTCCATCTTGTCTATGTCCTTGTGGAGACTGGGTCTCCAGAACTGCACACAGTACTCCAGATGGGGTCTCACCAGCTGTCCGTACAGAGGGATAACAACTTCCTGTTTTCTACTGGTGATGCCTCTCCCTATGCATCCCAGTATCCCCCCAGCCCTCCTTACTGCCCTCTCACATTGCTTGCCCATCTTTGAGTCATCTATGTACTAACCCAGTCCCTTTCCATTTTTGCTGTTGTTAGTATCTCCCCCCCATTGTACTCTTCCCTGGGTTTTGTTTCCCAGGTGCATTACCTTGCACTTCTTAGCATTGAATCTAAGCTGCCATACATTTGACCATTCCTCTAACCTTGCCAAGTCCCTTCTCATCCTTTCCACCCCACCTTGTACATCAACTCTGTTGCAGATCTTTGTGTCATCTGCAAAGAGACATACTTTTCCTTCCAGTCCCTCTGCAGTGTCACTTATAAAGACTTTGAAGAGGACCGGTCCTAATACTGAACCCTGCAGTACCCCACTAGTAACCCCCCTTTCTTCAGAGTAGACTCCATTTACTATTACCCTCTGTGTCCTATTCTCCAGCCAATTCTTTACCCAGGCTATCATCTTGAGACCCACTCCCAGGCTGGCTAACTTGCATATTAATCTTTTGTGTGGGACTGAGTCAAATGCCTAGCTAAAGTCTAGGTAGGCCATGTCCACAGCCCCTCCCTGATCTACTACTTTGGTCACACAGTCAAAGAAATCTATTAGATTCTGCCTGGCATGACCTTCCTGCTGAATCCATGCTTCCTTGGGTCCTGTGCCCCTCTGGCCTCTAGGTACTCGACAATTCTTTCCTTCAAAAGTGATTCCATCATTTTCCCTATCACTGAGGTTAAACTAACAGGTCTGTAGTTTCCTGCTTCTGCCCTGCTCCCACTTTTGTGAAGTGGAATCACATCTGCCCTCCTCCAGTCCTCAGGTACCACCCCATCCTCCCATGATTTGTTAAACAGGGTAGTCAGTGGTGTCACTAGTTCTACCCTTAGTTCTTTTAGAATTCTGGGATGAATCCCATCAGGCCCCATTGCTTTGTCCACCTTCAGTTTTAACAGTACTTTAAGAACCCTTTCTTCTGTAAATGGGCTGGTATCAACTTCTCTATCCAGAGTGTTTCTATTGTTTGTTTTAGGTACCTCCCCCTCTTCATTTGTAAATACTGAGCAAAAATATTTGTTTAGTATCTCTGCCTTTCACAGTCACCCTCTGCCCACCCCCTCCCTTTATTAAGCCTCACTATCCTCCCTTAGTCTTCCTCGCCCCTGATGTACCTAAAAAAGGTTTTATCCCCCTTCTTAACTGAGTTGGCTATCTTGTCCTTGGCTCAGGCCTTTGCTGTTCTGACTGCCTTCCCAGCTTCCTTTTGCTTTAACTGATACAATTCTCTGTCCTGCTCCTTCTCTGATTCCTTGTACTTTCTGAATGCTTTCTTTTTCTCTTGAACCTTCACTGCCACCTCCTTTGAGAACCATAGTGGTTTCTTACATCGTTTTGGCCTGAGAGGACTCATGTCTCCTGTGGCCATTTTCCTGTTTCTTCCCTCAGGACCCTGGCTTGAGCTCATGCTGGCATCCTCTACCCAGCCATTGTGATTGCCACCCATGGACCCTGTGGCAGTGCTGCAGCACAGGTACTCTCCCCTCCCTCCCCAGAGGAGGAACGTGTCCTATTCCCATCAGTCCTCCACTGGCAGCCACTGCACTGGCTCTTGTGCTTACCTGGGATACCAACCTGCAGGACTGCAGCTGGTGACTGGTCTTGTCTCCAGTTCTCAATGCATTGCCAGCAGATTTTAATGGAAACCCTGAGTCTGCCTCTCATTCATAGTGATATCCTTGCATGTCAGCATGACTTGTGCTGCCTGGTGCCTGCAGTTCTACCTTTGGCCAAAAAAGCACCCCCCCCTCCGTTTTTTGACCAGTGTACAGGCCTGTATAGGTCACTGGTGAAGCCACATCTGGAATACTGTGCTCAGTTCTGGAGTCCTTAACTAAGAAAGGATAGTGACAGGCTGGAGACAGTGGCAATGCAGGGTATCCAGGATTACAGATGCAATGAAGTTTTACTTCACTGGCGAATATTCGGCAAAGTAACCAAATTTGCCTCTGTGGATGATTTCGCAAAGTTGTTCCATTTATTAAAAATTTGCCATTTGTAACTTCGCCTTGCTTTTGTTTTTTTAAGTGGAAATTGCACTTAAAAAAAAAACAAAGCAAGGAGAAGTTAGAAATGGCGATTTGGTGTCAATACCTAGTGTCTAGTGGCCCCCCTGCCGCCAATCACCAGCCCAATGTAAAAATTCCAATCCCAATTCTCTAGTGCCCTCCAACCAATCGCCGCCCGATGTAAAATTTAATTAATTGAATCCCTGGTGTCTAGTGGTGTCCCCCCCCCCACCAATTGCTGACCCCAATGTAACATTAAATCAATATTAATTCAATCCTTGGTGTGTAGTGCCCCCCCCCCCCATCACCGACCTGATGCTGAATAATATTTTCCTGGTTTCTAGCGGACCCCCTTCTATTGCCATTCCTAACTGTTGCCTATTCCCTGGTGTCTAGTAGACCCCCACCCCATCAGATAGTGCCCCACCACCCTGCTCCCCACCCTGACTACGCAGATTTACTGTGTGTCGTTATTTTTATTTTGTACTCACAGGGATTACTACTGTTTGTTGCTAACATTTCATTGCTTTATTTTTTCTCTGATTCAAATTGTTGTTGCTGGTATACCTTCTTCTGCATTATTACAAGGTGTGCCTACAGGTGTGTGCTAACAGATTACTGCTGTAATCTTCTGATTCAAATTGTCTTTTGCAAGGTATATCTTCTGTTACTGCTTTATTTTTCTCTGTAGCAAAGTGTTTCTTACAGGGTATATCGTCTCTGAAATTATTACAGGTGGTGCTTTACAGGTTTTACAGTTTTAACTAATATTAGGATAAGCTTTCAGGGTTACTGCATTTGTTGTTGACTGATTATTTCTGCTCTTACCTCCTTGTCCTTTCATCCGTGGTTCTTCTTTTCGGCGGGGAAGGCCCAACCCCACCCCATCCCCAACCACCCCACTACACTCCTTTTATAGGGTACCACAGTTGTGACATTTCCTGTGGCAAAGCAGGAAGAGGCGGATCAGTGGGGTATCCACAAGGTGAGCTCATTTACACAGGGCACTAGTAATTTAACTTGTTATAACCAGTTATACGAAAACAAACACAAAATCAAACCATTACTTGCATTTTCTTCCTTCTAATTACTCTGACCAGGTTATAAACCCAGCAACTTATCTGGAATGGATATCATTAACTGCAGGTACTGTGGAACACTTTTCAGAAGGACAGTCTTACAGGATTTAGGACACTGTCCTACATGTTGGGCCACTGGAGATTTTAGGGCTCGGCTCCAGGCTGCATGGGCAGAGATTGCGCGCCTCAAATTTCATATTCAAGAGGAAATACATTATAGCAACCACCCACCATTTCCCCAACATCCAACAGAACCTCGACTGCAGAGGGTAGTTGGTCCAGGAGGTTGGCAGGTGGTTAGAAGGGGCAAATCGCATGCCCCATCACTCTGTGCTCTCCAATATATTACCTTCAAAAACCATATAAACACTACAAACAGGTATCTGCCTCTATCTCCAAAATCAAACAAAGGGGCAGAGGACACTGCAGCACAGGAGCTAGCACAACAAAACTCGCCCAAATCAGGAACCAAAACAAAAAAAGCAAAGGAACTCCAAAAACTTCTGATCATAGGAGACTCCATGATTTGGGGAGTTGATACCCATCTCCAGCCAGGGTAATGGTCAGATGTCTCCCAGGTACATCAGTGTGAGAGACATTGACCGCATTGCTAAAACTGTTCACAAAGCAGGAGAAAACATTGATGTCCTGGTACACATAGGGACTAATGATCTCGCCAGCTGGTCAGTTGTGGAGACCAAGGAACACCTGACCAGGCTGGGTGACAAACTATCATCCATTTCATCCGACATCTCCTTCTCTGAGATCCTGCTGGTCTGGGAGAGGGTGGGCAGATGGACGGAAGGTCAGGGAAGGGAGATAGGGGAGCTAAATATGTGGCTCAAGGGCTGGTGCCAGGAAAAAGGACACAGATTTGTAGGGAACTGGCAAGAGTTCTGAGAGCGAAAGTACTTTAAATTTGATGTACTGCATCTGACTAAGGAGGTAGTCAGAGCATTGGGGCAGAAGTTTGATGTCTTTGCAGAATATTTAAACTAGCAAATGGGAAGAGGGATGCAGCACCCCATACGTCAAATGGGAAGAACACCCCTCTCCCCTCAGCTAGTGGTCAAATAGGGATTCAGAATGTTTGCAGTTCATTTGCATCACCAGGTAAGAAAAAAGGTAGTCTCCCCATACGACACACAGGGGAAATGCCAAACCTCACCCAACAACTAACACACCGAAATCTGGCCAATAGAAAATCATGTACATAAATGCTCACAGCCTGGGAAATAAGATCCCAGACCTGCAGGCAATAATGTCAGAGGCTAAACTGGACATAGTAACAATTAGTGAGATGTGGTTTACCAGTAACCACACTTGGGAGACTTCAGTACCTGGCTATGTACTGTTCAGAAGAGACTGAGGTGCAAAAAGGGGGTGTGGAGTGGCCCTGTACGTCAATGAAAATATCAAAGCTACATAAATTCAGAATACACATAAGGAGCCAGAAGAACTGTGGGTCACCCTGGAAACAGGAAATGGAACAGCCATAAGAACTAGGGTTGTCTACAGGCCCCCAGACCAGGGGGAGGACATAGACACATTACTGTTAGAAGATATACAAAACATGACAGCTAAAGGGGAGGTTCTGATAATGGGAGACTTCAACATGCCGGATAGAGATTGGTCAATACCAGCAGGAACACCTGCCAGAACTAGACACATGGTGGATTCCCTGCAAGGGGAGGGCCTCAAACATCAGGGTACAACAACCCACAAGAGACAGGGCTATCCTAGATTTAGTACTGACTAACAGGGAAGGGATCACAGATCTCCAGGTGAGAAGGTCACCTGGGGCCAGTGACCATCACATGGTATGGTTCAATTTGGCCACTACATCTAAATCATCCCATTCCAAGGCAAAATATGGGACTTAGAGGAGCTGACTTTGATAAGATGGCCAACAGAGTTAAGCTAGCCCTGGCAAAAAGAAACACAGGTGAGGGGGTACAGGCAAAGTGGGCAAGCATTAAGGATGCAATACTTGAAGCAAAATCCCATTGTGTTAGACAGAAAAGAAATTGCAAAAGAAGAAGAAAACCACTTTGGTTCTCAAACACAGTAGCAGAAAAGGTCAGAGCCAAAAGGCTAGCCTTCAGGAAATATAAGGGAACACAGCACGATGAAGATAGGGAGGCATACCAAACTGCCCTAAGGGAAGAATGGAAGGCAGTAAGTCAGGCAAAGTCCCAAACTGAGGAAACACTAGCACGAACAGTAAAAGAAGGTGATAAGACTTTCTATAGATACATTAGTGAAAGGAGAAAGTCCAGAGGGGGTATCGCTAAGCTCAAAGGAGAAAAGGGGGTGTGTGAGGAGGAGGACCCTGTAAAAGCCTCTATCCTAAATAGATACTTTTGCTCAGTATTTACTGAAGAGAAGGTAGGGCAGGGCCCACAGCTCAGCACCATGGACACGGGGAGGTAAGCACTACACCCTTCACAAAAGAAAGGGTCCTACAAGAGCTCGCTAAGCTCAGGGTGGACAAGGCAATGGGACCTGATGGCATTCATCCCAGGGTACTTAAGGAGCTAAGGGTGGAACTAGCAGAGCCATTAGCAGAACTATTTAGTGAGTCTCTGAGTACAGGAGAGATCCCAGAAGACTGGAGAAGGGCTCACGTGATCCCACTCCACAAGAGTGGTAGCAAGGAGGAGGCAGGGAACTACAGACCAGTCAGTCTTACCTCAGTAGTGGGCAAGATTATGGAGGCACTCCTTAAGGAAAGGATAGTGCAACACCTGGAATCCATAGGGGCACAGGATCCAAGACAGCATGGGTTTACAAAAGGAAGGTCCTGTCAAACTAATCTCATAGATTTCTTTGACTGGATAACCAGAGTGGTGGACCAAGGGGGAGCAGTTGATGTCACCTACCTTGACTTCAGAAAAGTTTTTGACACTGTTCCACACAGAAAATTAATAAATAAACTGGGTAGGCTTGGGGTGGGTCAGAAGTTGGTCAACTGGGTGGCAAACTGGTTGTCGGGCAGAAAACACAGTGGTGGTAAATGGTACACAGTCAGAAGAGATGCAAGTCACAAGTGGGGTACCTCAGGGATCAGTCCTGGGCCCAGTCCTCTTCAATATCTTCATTAGTGACATTGTAATGGACTAGAAGGTAAGGCTTGTCTGTTTGCAGATGACACCAAGATCTGCAACAGAGTAGATGATCCAGATGGGGTGGGCAGAATGAGAAGAGATCTGGATAAACTAGTAAAATGGTCAGAAAAGTAGCAGCACAGGTTTAATGCAAAGAAGTGCAAGATCATGCACATAGGGAAGAGAAACCCTGAAGCCACCTATAGGCTGGGAAGGAGTTGCTGGCAGCCACAAAGGAAGAAAGAGACTTAGGCATCATCATCATCACCGATGACCTGAAATCATCCAAGCAGACCTCTAAAGCAGTACGTAAGGCTAGGGGGATGTTAGGGTGTATTAGTAGGGGTAACATAAGTCGTAAGAGGGAGGTAATAATCCCTCTTTACAAGACACTGGTTAGGCCCCATCTGGAGTACTGCGTGCAGTACTGGAGGCCACACCTTCACAAGGGCATTAACCAAACTGAGGCAGTCCAGAGAAGGGCAACCAAAATGGTGCAGGGACTGCATCAGAAGACATATGAGGACAGATTAACGGAGCTCAATATGTATACCCTTGAGCAAAGGAGGGAGAGAGGTGATATGATCGAAACATTCAAACACCTTTAGGGCATTAACAAGGTGAAAGACTAACATGTTTAAATATAAGAAAAATAGCAGGACAAGAGGACACAGCATGAGATTATAGGGAGGGCGATTAAGTGAGGAAATTCTTTTTCACAGAAAGGGTGGTGGATGTGTGGAACGGCCTACCTCAGAAAGTGGTGGCTAAGAATACAGTGCAGGGCTTCAAACAGGCATGGGATAGGCATAAGGGAGAAATACAGATGAGTATGAATAGATAGGCCACTGACAGAGCAAAGGCCGATGACACATTTATAAGGTAGAAAAAGAAATGGGCAGACTGGATGGGCCTTGTGGTCCTTATCTGCCTTCAACTTCTATGTTTCTATGACCCGGAGCAGGTGACCAGCACAGCCCTCCATGCTCCACCACGGCTGGCTGCCCGATTGAACTGGAATGAATGAGCATGTACTTATACAAGTACATGCTCATTCATTCCAGCCCCCCCCCCACCCTGAGTCGGAACGGGCGTCCAACACAGCCTTACACTCTTGACCATGACTGGCCACCTGATTGAACTGGAGTGAATATTCCTATGTAATTAATTCCAGGTCACCCCCTGAAAAAGGGACCTTTTGTTTCCATAGGCCCACCTGGTTAACAAAATTCAATAAATAAATTAGCTACAATCTTGTCATGGATCATGAAACCAAGGTCTGTATTAACATCAAAGTACTGTACGTAGCACAATCTATTATATAAAAGCAATTCATTTTTATTTAAACCATCATCACCTGTAGAAGGGCTCTGTGTAAGCCTGAAAGCTTGTAAGAATGCTTTACTGGTACAATAAAATGTATCAAGTCACTTCACCTACTTTGTTCACCTGTTTGTACACGGACCAATATGACTGCATTAACATTAATAAGATGAATGTAGTTTGGACATACCATTGGGACTCTGAAGTTAAAGCAGCAGCGCAACAAAAATGTTTTTCCCAAAAAAAACCTTGTTTCACCTACAGTTAATAAAAATATTAGCATGCCAGCCGAATGCACTTGTCTGAGTACCTCCTATATTGCGCACAATGAGTCTTTTTATTTTCTTGATCCTAATCCCGTTCTACAATGCTATTTCTAAGCAAAATGTGGTGGTGATCTTTTTTCTTGAGAAAAAACTAAATTAAAACATTTGTAAAACAGTCACAAGTTTTTTTGGAATCAGAAAATGTTAACACCAAATAAAACTGGAAGATGCCTGCAGACTTTTATAGTGAAAAAAAGAGTAGGATCCAATTTTTGCCCGATTCTGTTGCATTGCTGCTTTAAACATATATGGTTTACAAAAGGATACAGAACTTCACTCTTAACCAATGTCTTATTTTTGTGAGGCTTGCTTTAATGTATTTGTAGAATGTTGGTACTGATGTCGACAAATGAGCTACAGTGCTATGATGCAGTTCTCACATTTGGCCAACAGATGCCCTCAGTCTCCTTTTAGGATGACAATATGCAAGCTGATGGTACTGTATGTTGCTGTCAGTTTAGCAGTTAGCAAGTATAAATGGTACCCTGCAGACTTACCTTACTGGCCTACTACATTTTATTTCACTTTCAAAATACTAGTTGGAACACCTTCCCAGGCAGAAATATAGACATTCAGCTCTTGAAGATGATGCTTCACATTTTGCAAAATTATTTAGCTATTAAACAGTAGAATATCTGACCAGTCTTGGATGGAGTCTAATCAGTAGGTAAGGGTAGAATAATGAAAAATGTGACAAGTAGTGCTAGACGGGTTCATATTATGACTTTTGGCGGCGTGGTACGCCACCGTCCTTTGACCCAGGGAACTGCAAATTGACATTCACACTCTTTCTGGTAGTATCTCAGAACTGGTCCAATTTAGGGGGAAAGAAAAACAGTTCTGTAAATTTTATGTCAGAGGGGTGTGAGGTTCAGAAAAGGATCATTTAGTTTTTAAAGATGCTTTGTTGGTCAGCCTAAAGTAGCAAAAAAAAAAAGTAATGATATGAAGTCAGAAACATTCAGGTTTGTTAAAGCCTGTAACGGAGGCATGCCCTTTTGTGATGTTCAGAACAAACAAACAAATGTAAAATAAAGTCATATCCCAGCCAGCCTGTCAGCACAGTGGCAGAACTACCACTTGCAATACCGGCGACCCAGGTTTAGGAACAGGGTGCGTCACCCAGTCCTATAAATAAAGCACACGCTCACTACGTGGACATACAGTGGCTGGCTGAGGTGTGAGGAGGGCTGCGCTGGTCACTGTCTATACTCCCTCGGCACCGAAGATGCTGGTAAGGGGGCAGGGGTGTAGGGTGACCGGGTGTTCAATGCCACGGGGGGTACTATATTCCAGGGATTGCTGCAGTAACACAGGCGGTACCGGTAATGGAGGGATTTCCAGGACACAACAGGGACTTGTGTTTGTTCTATCCCTGAACCTCACAATTTACATAGAGCATCGGCTCAGACATGGATGGAGTTTCTGGTACGGGGCCAGGGATCAGTGACGAGGTGGGGTCCACTGGATGCCAGGGACCTCGAATACCTGTAGTGGGATGGCACGGGGGGGTTGGGTCACTGAGCACTTGGGGGGGCTATTTTTATGTAGCTGCCCGACGATCAGTGGGGGCTCTATGCACCAGGGATTGGGTATATACTGGTTGGGCTGTGCATGGGAGGGTGGGGGCACTAGGCCCAGGGATCATGGATATACTGGTTGGGCTGTGCAAGGGAGGGCAGGGGAACTACCAGGAATCAGGAATATACTGGTCGGGCTGTGCATGGGAGGGTGGGGTGACTGCTATGCACCAGGGATTGGGGATATACTGGTCGGGTTGTAGGCACCAGGGAGACCTTCAGTGGGAAGGGGAACGCTAGCCACCAGGGATATGCTCATACATACCCAGCCTGAATGGTCGAGGGGGGTGCCATGGACCATGGGGGGGCGGTGTGCTCCCCCATTGGACAATCAGGTCATTTGCTGCAGTACCTCTGGCAACAATAAGTGAAGGTTTTGTTTGGTGGTATTTGTGCCACGAAAAAAGGACCATGCTAACCCCTTTTGCTCAATGCAAAGCTGCTAAATATAGGGTAGCACAGGTATTCATGACCATGCCCCTTCCCTTGCCCATCAGAATACATTATGTTTTGCAAGGGTGCTAACCCTGTTTGCAGACGCCAACGCCCATTTTGGATATGGCAATCTGGTGCAAACCCCGCTTTGCGCATGCAAACACTTGTTAGCGCCTGTGCAAACTTCTGAATATAGGACCCCTGATCTTTTATTTGCTGGTTCTTCTGTCCTCCAAGGGCAAATTACAGTGGCATCTGATCGGAGCCTAAAAAAGCTCTAATATGCACTGCAAGCTACTGAATCTCCCACTGCTGCAGCCCAGCTCTGAAATCAGGTGCAGGGGATTCTGGAATTTGATTTCAACAAATGTCAGCTTGGGAGTTAGAAGAATCATCTGCGATCCCAATTAAGGGAAGTCAACAGGAAATTACCCAATTTTTATCTTCAGCTGCCACACCTTGATGCTGGTGCATTAAACAGAACCAAAACGAGTGAGGTGGGGCACTCCAAAATTCAAACTGATGCAGTCCACTTCTTTAAATATTGTTTACTTGCTTTATTCCACACCATGGAAATAAGCACTGACATCATCCACATGGCAGGATTCACAAAAGGGATATGCACAGCGCATCTGAGATGTGCCGTCGCATCTCCAACATGCGCTGAAAGGCGATTCTAGAAGGGGTCTGATGTGTCAACGCATCACAGATGCACCGCACAAAGCCAGCAATGTTATGTGGTGCATCTGGAGGGGCCGTGGAGGGGGCGTGCCCATGCATACCAGGCGCAGCCCAATTCACAGTCCATATCGGCTGTGCATCCCCAGGGCATGTCCAGGTATGCGCCACCGAAAAATAAGTCCAGTAACACTAGACTTATGTGGGTGGTCACCCACAGGCAGGCTGCCATACTGCAGCTAGCAGCACAGCAGCCTGCACACCCTGGCAGTCCAGTGTGTCCACCCATCTTGCCTGCAGTCCCGTACCACATGTATAGTGCCCCACACATCCCTGGTGGTCTAGTGTTCCCCCCATGCCCATCTCCCTATCAGTACAGACACCCAGCCAAACCCCTGGTAGTGATGTGGACTCCCTTCCCTGCCCTGACCCGAGCACAGCAGCTGTAGAATGACCATCATCTCCCTGGTGGTCCAGTGGACCCCCCCACCCCCTCCACACCCTGCTCCCCCTCCCAGCTAACGCCCCTGCGTCAGTGGGCAGCACATTCCACCACGCAGAGTCGCCACGGCCGCCCGCCGACTGTGTTGCCACCAAATGACAGACAGTGTACAGTGTGACACTTGGCCAGCTGGTTATGATTGTTCTATGATATTTGTAATATAGAATGTGGTATGTGAGTGTCTCACATAAGACATCCTGTGCTATGGGTGGCCCCGGTCAGTGAAGTGCCAAATGACCTGAAACCAAGAGGTAATTAAAAGACTAGAGAGAGACTTAATTAAGGGTCTCCTGTTTTTCTGTTGTAATTAGAACTGACCCAGCTGCCAGGATACAGGGCTCATAAACTTTTAAGACGTCTTAGAAGAAAACATGTCATAACACCCCGGTGTGAAAAGTTGTAAAATCTTTAACCTGCTTTGGGAACAGGAAACCACACAAGATCAAAGGAAGACTGTCATAATTTGGGAAATTATTTTTTGCTGAAGTCATAGTATTTAAAATATCTCCTGACAGGAAGATCACTGTTTGTATAATTTTTATATTCTAAAAGGAGGAGCTAGATGACATCATAGAAGGGGTGTGTGAGAGAGAGACAGTTTAACCTAGGACTTGTATCTGATCTTAGTGACATATCTTTTGGGGCTCTTAAGACACAAGATCTAACTATAAGCACTATAGAGGTAATACATTAGACAGACATGATCTAACTCTATGTTGGTAGGAGTTTGTAGTTTTCCTTGTTTTCTTTATGTGATTGTATGCTCTTAGATATATTGTTCTGAGTTTACATTTAACATATTTTTATCCATTTTTAAGTAAACTTTTTATTTGAAAGATACTGCCTGGGTCTTCCAAGTTCTTTCTTTTGCATGTGACGTCTAGAGGGTTAAGACTGACAAAACTGTTCGAGAGCTTGATGGTGTTACTAAACTGGGAAAAGGTAAGAATATACCTAAGGTCTTTTATAGAGTTTTAAGGGTTCATTTTGGATACCTGGTTAGGTGCCCTTAGGCAAAAGATATCTTGCATCCCCACCCGAAGAGAAGATTATCTGAGCCTGTACATTTGGGTACACTAGCAAGGTTCACAGTTTGAATCCCCCCAGAACTTGAGACTAAAGGTGATTCAGACCCACAAGCAGACATGAGGGTTACCCTATCTGTTACCTGTTCACACTCTTGCGCTCAGAGGTTGGCACTGTAGGAGCAGAGGGCCTGACCTGCTGAGTGCGTCTGTGACATACAGTATGCCTGTAAGTCCATTGGCAGCTCCTGTCGACCAATGGGCTTGCAGTGTGTCCTGTACACTTTCATTCACAACTATGTGACAGTCAGATCGGTCAGAATGTTGTGAATGAAAGCGTACAGTACATACTGCAAGCCTTTGGTTGACAGGAGCTACCAATGGGCTTACAGGCGTACTGTACACTATCATTCAGTGGCAGCACAGTCGGTGGGTGGCGGCTTGCCGGTGGGATGTGCCACCCGCCAATGTTAGGCATTAGCTGGGATGGGGAAGCAGAGTGTGGAGGGGGTGCCTGGGTAGGTGGGGGGTCCATTGGACCACCAGGGAGATGATGGTCATTCTACAGCTGCTACGCTTGGGTCGGGCAGGGAGGGGAGTCCACATCACTACCAGGGTTCGGCTGGGTGTTAGTACTGGCGGGGAGACGGGCATGGGGGAACACTAGACCACTAGGGATGTAGGGCACTGTAAATTGGTACAGGCCTGCGGGCAAGGGGGGGGGGGTGTCGCTAGCCAATCGGGGCATCAGTTTATGATGGTGGAGGCACACAGCCCTTGCAGGAAGCCCGGCACATTTGCTGCATGCATCCCTGCAAGTGCAATGCAACTGGGGCCATAATGACATGCAAATGGTCCCACTGCACCTTGCATGTCTAATGGCCCCATTTGCAAGTTGTCTGCTCTGAACAGCAGTTTTGAGCGCAGCGCATCATGAGATGCGCTGCCACATTGGTTTCCCAGCCCGACGTGGGGGATGTGCCGGCACAGCCTGGGCTGGGTGCAACTGTAATATTCATAGAGGGGATGCATCGGGGGAATTCCCCCATGCATCCTCTGTGAATACCACAGTATGCGCTCGGTGCATCTCCACTGTGCCGGGGTAGTCACAATGTTTTTCCCATTAAATACACAGGCTTCCTCAGCAGAGTGCCAGAAAAACTAATAAATGTACATAGACATTACTTATGAACCACTCTGAGAAAAAAGTTTCTTTACAAAACAATTATTTGTGAAGTTGATATTACTCACAGTTCAAGTTCACTAGCTTGACCATTTTCATTTATGCATCAAGAAATAACAATTCCTAAAAATAAGTTGTACAGCTTTCTCAGGAGGTTGGACACATGCTTCAAAAATTCTAAAGATTAAATACTATTCACTACCACAAATCAACGTTGTGTCATGCTTGAAAAAGGACCAAAGGTCCTAAAAACTTGGTCAATAATTTCATGTCATACCTGACTGCCAGTTACACACTGTAAGGTAATATCTGCTCATATGTAGCCTGTAAACTAATAAAGGGCCTATATTAGCTAAGCTGTATCACAAAATCTCACAGAAAGTAAGTACACTTTAAAAAAACATGTCCAACATTAACTTTAATAAACACTTTTTTGTAATTTATATTTTATTATTTACATTACATTTACAAAAGCTTAATAAAAGACACCAGAAACAATTATTGATCACTAACCACATATAACTGAGATGAAGCAGAACTACAGAATTCTTATCCTACCAAATTAACTATATATTTTACTACACTTTAAACATCCCTATAGATATCAAGCAGAAAATTATGCAAAATTAAATATTCTAACCTTCAACATTTTTCCAAAACATTGGAAACATTAGATTGAGGACAATATAATTACTTAATATGAAAACACTTACTTTTTTTGAAGCATGCCAACTCATATGGAACTTTGTTCTCTGGCTTTTCCAAGTGACAGGAATGGCTGAAAATTATGTCTGAATTTAAAGCCAGACGCCGTGACCTGACATCTGTGATGTGCCTAAACCTGACGTCACCCATATGTGCGATGCACCATGAAGGCGCCAAATGTTGCTATGCAACCATACACAAGCACTGCCCTAAAAACTGCAGTACTCCAGGTCACAGAGGCAACCAATAATATAAGCTATGCACAGGCTGATTATGATTGCAGTTAAATTAAACTCTTCAACACTATGCACTGCATAATATACTAAACAAAGTCTCCACACTTTTCTTGCAACACCCACCTTCCACATCATGTTTTGGACAAATGGAAACTACAAAGAAAGCACAGTTATGTAAGAACTTGCCATAACAGTAGCTCTTCAAGAAGATTCCTTGCATCAGGCCACACCTATGGAACTATAGCTGTCAGGCACTTAGACCACACAGAAACTTTATAGCTAGCAGTCTACTAGGGGCCGTCCACAATGACATCAGCCGACGTCCTTCCTAAATAAACATGGGCGGCCCCGAGTCCTCCTCAGTGCCCCCACCTCCTCCTGGGGAACTGAGGGACAGCCAGAGGTTCCCACCACTAAGTAAGGTGTAACAGAAGATATACCGTCCGAGAGACAGAGACAGGGAGAGAGATAAGCTTAAAACCCAAGGAGACCGAGGGTGGGACAGCATGGCCTGATGCAAGAGATCCTCTTGAAGATCTACAGTTACAATACGTTCTTACGTAACTGTACTATCTTCATTAAGGATATCTCTTGCATCAGGCCACACTTATGGAGCAAGTCCCAAGCAGTACTGATAAAGAGACTTTGCAGGTGGCTGGTGGCTATAGGTCTAAGACTGGAATCCTTGACGCACAGCCAGGCTGAAGTCTGCCCTTCTCCTAGAGGTAATGTCCAGACTGTAGTGTTTAGTGCAAGTGTGGACAGTACTCCAAGTGGAAGTGGCACAGATGTTAGTGGCTGACACATTCCTGAAACAGGCCACAGATGTGGCCATGCAAACCCCAGGAAGTGCCTTACCATACCTTCTATAACAGAAATGTATACAGTTGGCCAACCATCTGGACAGGCACTGCTTAGAAACAGGTATGCCCTCTTTCCCAGGGGCAAAAGAGACAAACAGCTGCAAGCACTTCCTGCAGTCCCTTCGGCAATGAGCATAATATCAGAGTACACTTATGTACATCTAAAGTATCGAGCAATGCTTCCTCTGGATTATCATGCTCTGGGAAATAAACAGGCAGGTGGATGGTTTGATTCAAGGTAAACTCAGACCCCACTTTTGGTAAAACTTAGGGATGGTATGCAAAGACATCCTGTCATTGTAGAAAACCAAATAAGGAGACTCTCATATCAGAGGCTGAAGCTCAGAAATCCTTGAGCAGAAGTAAAAGCAACTAAACATAATGCTTTCCATGACAGAAAGCATAGCCTGCATGCCGCGGCCATCTCAAAAGGAGTTAGAGTAAGTTTCTTTGATACGAAACTTAAGTCACAAGATGGGACTGAATTGCAGATGGGAGGCATCAAATGAAGAATGCCTCTCAAAAAGGTACAGGACACCTCCAGATGCACCACTGTATGGCCATAAATGGGCATATGGAAGGCTGAAATAGCAGCCAAGTGCACATTAATGGAGGAGTTATAGCAGGCCAGAATCTGAGAGGGACAGCAAGTGCTCCTGAAGCCGATACACTGGACAAGAAAAAGGATCTAACTGATGGGAGGCTGCCCACAGAGCAAAGTGCTTTCACTTCATGGAATAAGTGGCCCTGGTGGAAGACTTCCTAGCAGCCACTAGGACATCGGCCACCTTTTGAGATACCCCAAATCTAGTCATGGCTATGTCCTCAGGAGCCAGGCATGGAGGAGTAGTGACTTGAGGTCCAGAAGGGCTGGGTGCCCTGCCTCATGAGAGCAAGCCTTTGCACAGGGAATGGAGCACTGGAGGTTCCACTGCCAACTGCTGCAGTAAGGGGAACCAGACCTGACGAGGTCAGAAAGGAGTAACGAGGATCAGTATCTCTCCTTCCATCTGAAGCTTTGGCAGCACCCTCTGAATCACTGGATAAGCATAGGGAAAGCTCCTTTTCCAGGAGAAGGACAATGGTGTCTCACCAGAACACTCCAGGTCCTGGAGCGAGTGAGCAGAAATGCAGCAGTTTTGCATTGAGTGGGGACACAAAAAGGTCCAACTCAGGGTGACCCCACCTGTCAAACAGATTTTCCGCCACCGAGGTCAGCAGCTCCTACTCATGTATTCAGGACTGTGACTGGCTTAACCTGTCTACCAGGACATTTTTGGATACCTGGTACATATACTGCCGACAGTGCTAGACTGCATTCTAGAGCCCAGTACCAGACCCTTATCACTTCTCTGCACAGGGGTAAGATTGAGTCCCCCCTTGCTTGTGTATGTAGTGAACAACACTGAAGTTGTCCATCTGCACCAGCAGAGACCCTGGGAAGACTGGAAGGCCTGCAGGCCATACAGGACAGCCCTCATCCCAAGGACGTGTATGTGGAGGTAACTCCACCATTGTCCAGGTACAAGGGTCTGGTGAGGCCCCAGATATGCCCCACCCAGCCCATTCCCGAAGCATCCATGGTGATGATCTGATGGGAGGGGATCAGGAAGGGAACCCGTTTGAGCAGGTTGCTGGGGTCCGTCCACCACTGCAGCACCTTCTTTACTGGCAAAATGACTAGAACCCTCTGTTCTAGATTGTCGGCGTGCTGATCCCAGTGGACACCGAGTGTCCACTGGAGGATTCACATGTGTAGCCTGGCTAGGGAAATCATGACGATGGGCACTGCCATCAAGCCCAGTAGCTGCAGGAATGTCCTAGCTGTGACATACTGATTGCTGTAAAGCAGCTGGGCCTGAGCAATCTAACGGTCTGCCCTGACATGGGGCAGGAAGGCTACATCCTGAGCAGTATTCAGTATCACTCCAATGTACAGAAGGTGCTGGCAAGGAGTCAAGACTGGCTTGGGCAGACTGACCATGATCCCTAGTGCATTAAACAGTTGTCTGGTATGAGCTAGGGTGTAGAACAGAGCTTTGAGGAACCAGTCATCCAGGTAAGGGAAGACGTACAGTTCCTCCCTCCTGAGGGCTGCTACCACCACTGCCAAGCATTTGGAAAAGACCATTGGTGCAGAAGTGAAGCCAGGGGGCCATGCCCTGAACTAGTAGTGCTCCCCCTGGAACAGGAACCTGAGATACTGCCTGTGGGGAGCACAAAACCTTATGTGCAGGGGACATTCGGCATGTCTAGGGAGTATACCCCATCTCCCTTGTGCAGTAGGGGCAGCAGGCCTATTAGGTTTTCAGTCCTAGTAGTTTTACCATCCAGAACTTCTGGTACTGGATACAGAAGGTCAGGTCCCCCAGGCACAAATCCCCTGTGGAGCTGGGGACTAGAAAGAAGTGGGGAAAGAATTCTCTGTTCGTCTGATCTTCAGAAACTGGTTCTATGGCCCTTTTCTGAAGCTGTGCGCAACTGTCCTCCAGCAGCACTACAGCATGATCTGGAGAGTAGCCTGAAAGCACTGGAGGTAGATCCAGAGGCCACTCCAGAAGTTCTAAAGTGTGGCCTGACTCTATGAGGTGCAGGGTCCCAGCATCTGTTATAATCTCTCTCCACCTGTCCAGGTGAAGGGAGAAGTGATCCCCTATGACCACCTCCTGTAGTACTGGAGAGGGGGGGTTCTGGCAGGGAGTCATGCCAAGACAGAACCTGCAGCCTGGGCCACACCTCCTCCTCCAGGTACCTTACCGGTGGTGGAGGTAGGGGCAGGCTGGGCTGTTCCTGCTTGGCTGTTGGGTATTTGCCCAACAAAAAGGCACCTTCTACCCAGTTCTTTGCTGGGTAAAGGACAGTGAGTAGGGTCATCCCTGAGGCATGTAGGTTGGAAAGGGTGTCCTGCACGTCCACTCTGAAGAGTTTGTAGCCTCTGAAGAGGGCAATCAGGAAGGACTGTTGGACGTCAGTAGCCAAACCAGACACCCAAATGCGAGAAGGCCTACTCAGACAGATGCCAACTGCAGCTGCCCCAAGGGGGGCATCTGAGATAGCACAGGCAGACCTCAAAAGGTGCTTACCCACATCTGCCCAATACTGGAGGGCATTAAGCAGTGCCTGTTTCCAGCTGCCCTCTGGAAGGGCTGAGCTGCAGCTTAGGCCATGTGCCCGAGGGTGTTCTGGAATTTGACCCCATGGGTGATGTAAATAAGAATAATAATACTGAGGGCCAGTGTGGCAGAAGCATAGGCCCTCTAGCCCAGAAGTCCCAGCTTCCTGAACCTCTTATCCAGGGAGGAGGCCTCAGGTGCCAGGGTCTCTTGGACCTATTACTGGCATTATGCATCACCCCTGAAGCTGTCTGTGGCTGCCCTAAAGGAGCCTGGTAAAATGTGTCTGCCTCTCTTGACATGGCAGGAAGCATATGTCTTTTTGGTCCTATTTGGTCCTGCACCAGGCAGCCATAATGACACCCTCTAATGCAGCCAGCAGAGGAGAAATAAGCAGAGGAGAAGAATCTGGCAGACCTGGCAGATGAGCTGCCTTCCACAGCTGTCCCATCCTCCTCAGCCACCTGGAAAAGGAGGGCAGGATTGCATCCCTAAGCCCATCAACAGGTGGTACAGGCCATAAGGGAGGAAGCAAAGACATTGATGCCCTGGAATACAGAGGGCACATCGACGGGGCAGGCATCGACAGGCCCCGGCACTGCAGAGCCTTAGTTACCATATGAGCATCCAAAAGAAGGGGACGGCTAGAACGTTGATGATGGACAACCATAGACAGCACCAGGAGCACACTGGGATACAACTGTAAAGGTACAGAGGTTAGAACGGTAGGATCGTCAACGTCGCCGGGGTTAATAACCATCCCAGTGTCAATGAGGTGGCATCAGCCATGTGAGGACTGAGATCGTTGCCAGAATTGACCCTGAGGGATCCAACGGCAGAGTGGTGGGAGATGCCAGCATCTAATAAACAGCCCACGGCACAACTGAGGCACCAAGCAATGTTGACCGGGGAGGGTAGAAGCCCTGACTTAGGTGGGCCTTCGCCATCCCTAGGAAGTCCAGGATAACTTACTGCCAGCTGATTGTAAGAAAACAGAGGTCTGTGTGGCAGGGTCTGCTGTGTTGACGGGGGTGGGGACAGCAGCCCTGATGTCGATGAGGCAAGCGCTGGCCGAAGAGGATCTGGCAAAAGCTCACTGCTAGCCATCCAAGAGGTAAGGGAGGTCTGGGAGATAGAAGAAATGATGGTGACGTGGGGGGGGGGTGGTGGTGGGATCACAAGCCCCAACGTTGACGGGCCTGTGCTGGCTGAAGAAGGTCCAGCAGAAAGCACTTCAAGGCATGCAATGTCATTGGGCCTGCAGCCCTGGCTTCGACGAACCCTCACCGGCCATTAGCGGTTCAGTGAAAAGCATTGCCAGAGCACATCCTGTGGGAAGGAAGGTGTTGGATGGCTGGAGGCATCAGCGCCAAAGCGGACAATGATGCAGCCATGATTGGCTTCAAGCTGAAGTGGCGACCAGGATACGGGGGGGCACCCCACCCACATCGTTAGAAGGGTATAAGGCAGTCTGTTAGGTCCCGTGACCTGGGGAGTTGGAGGAGAGGGCTGGTGACATGGGAGAGCACCTCTTGAGATGCTCGCTCCTCTGGAAGGTGACCTGCTGCTTACTAAAGAGGTGCAGGAACTGGACAGAAGTGTTGAAGGGGTTATTGACTGAAGATCTAGGTAGAGACAGCAGGCCTAACTGCTGTAGGCCCACCTGGGAAATACCACCAGCCCACTGGATTGCTAACTGCAGAGGAGGCGGCATTTGTTGGTCACAGAATTTGGATGACAAAAATCACTGTGGAAAAGAAAAGAAAGAAATTATTTACATGGCGGTCAACTGGAGCGGTGGTGTCTGTGGAATTCGACGTGTGATGGTTGACGTCAGGAAAAGAAATGAGGAAGGCATGGGGTTGCCCACGTTTATATAGGAAGGACGCCATCTGCTGACATTGTCGAGAGTGGCCCCTAGTAGATTGGTAGCTAAAAGGTTTTCTTGTGGTCCTAGTGCCTGATGGCTACAGTTCCACAGGTGTTAATCAATCAAAATTTATTTTTAAAGCACTTTTCAACAAACCAAAGCGCATATACAATATAAAAACAAATTAAATAAAAAATATAAAGTAACAGGCAGCAATCACAGAACTAAACATTATTTTTTTTTTATTTAGCTTTTGTTGACCGGGTAAGTGCACTAGACAAATCCTGCCTATTTTCAGGCACGACCCGGGGGAGGGGGATACAGATGAATGCCAACTAACCTTGAACCAGATTAAGCTGTTGGTGGTATTTTTTCTTTAGTGAATGAGGGAAATTTGGCCAGGACACCAGGAAATTCCCTACTCTTTCGATAAGTGCCATGGGATCTTTAACATCCACCTGAGCTACCACCAATCCAGGCAGATGGGACCTCGGTTTAACGTCTCATCCGAAAGACGGCACCTCAGAAGTGCAGCACCCCTCTCATGCTGCACTACAGTGTCAGTACTGGGATATTAACCCAAGTGCCAGATGTGGGAACTGAACCCACAGCCCTCTGATCTCCCGGCCTCAGAGGCGAGTGTGCTACCTGCTGAGCCACTGACACTGCTGATTATCTGACAGCTGACACTGATTATCCTCAAATGCCTTTTCAAATAAATGTTTTTAATGCGGATTTAAAAGTCTCCGTGAACAGGCACTCTCTAATCCAATGAGGTAGAGAGTTCCACAGGGTTGGGGCTACAGAAGAAAAATCCCTAGCACCTGATGCCTGCAAACGGAACCTGGGAACCTCTAGCAATCCCTCGTCAGCAGAGCGGAGGGGGCAGTAGGGCTGAAGGAGGTCTTGCAAGTAACCTGGCCCCTGTCTGTGTAGGGTCTTATAGGTCAGCAACGCAACCTTGAAATTGATCCTCCATCGCACCGGCAGCCAGTGTAGTTCACGCAGCACAGGTTTGACATGGCTAGTTCTCAACAACCCTGTCAACAGCCTGGCTGCAGCATTCTGCACCAGCTGCAGGTGACAGAGTTCCAACCCCGGTAACCCTAGGTATAGAGCATTATAGTAATCCAGATGAGAGGACACAAAGGCGTGAACCAATGTAGGGAGGTCCTCAGGCAGAACAAGGTGTTTTATCTGGGTGATGTTTCTCAGATGATAAAATGAGTCTTGACAACTACTGACACCTGCGCTTTTAGCATCAGTTCGTTATCAAGCACAATGCCCAGATTCCACACCCATTTAGAAGGTCTCAACTGGTTACCCCCTAGCACAAGGCCCGACGGTTGTCCAGGAGTCAACTTCTCTACCTGCTGACCTGGGTCCACCACCAACACCTCAGTCTTGTCCGGATTCAGTCTCAACCAGTTAGCATTCATTCAGTCTTGGACCTCAGCGAGGCAGTTGTTAAAGACCGAGATCGCACTATCCTGTTCAGGTACAAAGGACATGTTGAGCTGAGTATCATCTGCATACCAGTGAAAACTCAGCTCATAACACCTTATAAAGTCTTACAACTGCAACATATACACTGTAAACAACATGGGGGACAGCACGGAACCCTGCGGCACCCCACAAGGCAGACATAAGGGGGCCGAGGAAAAATTCCCCGACACCACCCTGAGTCCTGCCAGTGAGGAAAGAATGGAACCACCTGAGGACTGTTCCCGACAGTCCGCAGAGTAGCCGCAGGTATTCCAGCAACACTCCAAGATCCACGGTGTCAAATGCCGCAGAGAGATCAAGGAGGACCAGACTTGAACGACTCCTCCGATCCCTCGCTATTAGGAGATCATTAAGTACCCAAACCAATGCTGTCTCGGTACTATGCCTCTTCCTGAAACCGGACTGGAGAGGATCATAGACTTTGTGAGTGGTAAAGTTCTCAAGCTGCAGCGCGACTACCTTCTCAATAACTTTACCACTGCAGGGCTAGTCTTTGACACCTCACCCATCAACAAACTCAGCCCGATAGGGGACTCCACTGCTGACCGTATTGTTATCTCAACCCTAACTAACCACATCCCACCCCTTTCAGATTTCTTATAGTCACGCTTAAACAAGTAGAGGACCTCCTTCTGTCTCTGGACACTAAAAAGAGTGCCGGTGTAGACAATATCGAACCATACCTCCTAAAACTTGGCCACTTCTACTTGGCCGCCCCCATCACCCATTTATTCAACACCTCCCTGAAGCAGGGCGAGCTACCTGTGTTATGGAAAACTGCCCACATCTTACCATTATTCAAGTCTGTGGATCCGAGCGATCTGAACAATTACCGGCTCATTTCTATACTATCCATCCTTTCAAAACTACTTGAAAAAATGGTCAACGCCCAAATTAGAGATCACTTGGATTTGCAGAAATTGCTAAACCTACAGTCCGACTTTAGAGTCAAACATAGCACAGTATGTGCCCTTGCAAAAGTAACCACAGATTGGCAAATTGCTCTGGATTCTAAGAAACATATATTTGCCCTCTTCCTTGATCTTAGTAAGGCCTTTGATACCCTGGATCATAAAGTACAGTTATGTAAGAACTTACCGTAACAGTAGATCTTCGAGAACAACTCTTGCAGCAGGTTACACCATTAGGACAGAAGCCGTCAGGCGTCAGGACCCCACGGAAATTTTCTAGCTAGCAGTCTTCAGCAGGAACCGCTTCTGACGTCGGTCCCGCCTCCGATGTCAGGCGTAGTACATAAGGAGGCGGTCCCGCCACAATCCCCAGTTCTCCCGCTGGAGACTCCCTGCCGCTGGATGACATCAGAAGAGGAGACCGAGGATCCTCCAACAGATGGCCAAGACTAAAACAAATCATTCCATCCCAAAAGATGGATGTTAGGTTATAACCTACCTCCCCTAAGGGGGAATGGTGGGCGGGAAGGTACCTGCTGCAAGAGCTGTTCTTGAAGATCTACAGTTATGGTAAGTTCTTACGTAACTGTACTATCTTCTTTGAGATACAGCTCTTGCAGCAGGTTACACCATTAGGACTGATTCCCAAGCAATAGCGACAATCTTAAGCCATCTGGAGGAGGGAAGGCAGAGATTACAACCCTGCTTGAGCCTAGGACAGAAGACCCTGGAGGACGGCTAGACCGATACCTGCCCTTCGCCTTGAAGCGATATCCAGGCTGTAATGCCTAATAAAGGTATGCACCGAGCTCCAGGTAGCTGCTGCACAAATAGCTGAAGTGGAAACATTCTTCAGCGCTGCAAAGGAGGTGGCCACTCCTCTGGTAGAATGGCCCTTGACCGCACCCGGCAAGGGTTTGCTGCACTTGTCATAACAGAAAGAGATATACTGGATGAGCCAACGTGAAAGGGACTGTTTAGAAACAGGAGCCCCTTTCATCCTCTCAGCAAAGGAGACAAACAGCTGATCCGCTCTCCGGTGCTGTTTGGTTCTGGTCAGCTAATATCTGAGACACCTGTGAACATCCAAGGTGTGAAGCAGTGCTTCTCCTCGATTGGTGTACTTGGGAAAGTACACTGGTAAGTCGATATCCTGATTAAGGGTAAGGGCTGAAACCACCTTAGGCAGAAACTTAGGATTTGTCCTCAGGGATACCCTATCCAGGTGGAAAATTAAATAGGGCTCTTTGCACATGAGTGCATGTAATTGGAGATTCTTCTAGCGAGTAACTGCAACTAAAACAATGTTTTCCACGAGAAAGCATAGCAGCAATCGGGCTGGTTCAAAGGTGGCAGCGTAGCTGCTCAGGACAAAGGGCAAGTCCCAAGGAGGAACCGGGTCCTTAATAGATGGCCTAAGGTGGAGGACCCCCCTTAAAAAGGCACGAGTAGTGTCCAGTTGGGCCACCATACGATGGCCTATGGGGGCATGATAAGCCGAAATTGTACACAAATGCACCTTAATCGAGGAGTAAGCTAGTCCGGATTGGAAAAGTGAAAGCAGGTATTCCAGAACCAGCTTCTCGGGACAATCTAAGGGTGAGAAACCACGCGTTTGAGCCCACCAGCAAAACCTGCGCCACTTCATGGCATATGTTGCATGTGTTGCCAGTTTTCTAGTGGCGGAAGTACTTCCACCACTTCCTGCGAGACCCCGTGTTGCATCATGGCTATGTCCCTAGGAGCCAGGCATGTAGATTCAATGAACGCAAGTCCAGATGGACTAGTGAACCTTCCTCCTGAGACAACAGATGGGAGCTGATCAGCAAAGGAAGCGGAGGTTCCCGGGATAGCTGATGCAGGAGCGGGAACCAGATTTGCCTGGGCCAGAAAGGCGCTATCAAGATAAGCGTTGCATGCTCCCTGCGAAGTTTGAGGAGAACTCCCTGGATCAATGGGAAAGGAGGGAAGGCATAGAGGAATCTGCCCGTCCAGGAGAGGGACAACACATCTTGCCAGAAAGCACCAGGCCCTGGATCTAGCGAGCAACAATTGGGCAGTTTTGCATTGGATGGGGACACGAAAAGATCTAATTCTGGAGTGCCCCATCTGTGGAACAGATCCTCTGCCACCTCCTGTAGAAGCTCCCACTCATGGACTCTGGCCTGAGAGCAACTCAGGCCGTCTGCAACGGTGTTGTCCACTCTGGGAACGTGAACTGCAACAAGGTTTGTGCCGTGCCGTATTACCCACTCCCACACTCTCATGGCTTCCCTGCAAAGGGGGTAAGAGTGTGTGCCTCCTTGCTTGTTGAGGTAATACATCACCGCAGTATTGTCTGTTTGTAACAGGAGAGTACTCGGTGGGATCTCCGACTGGAAGGCTTGCAGGGCATAGAGGACCGCCTTCATCTCTAGTATATTGATGTGGAGATAAGATTCCTGAATTGTCCATGTACCCTGAGACCTCACTCCGTTCAGGTGTGCTCCCCACCCGAGCCCTGAGGCGTCTGTGGAGAGAGTTACCGTCGGAGACGGTGCTGTGAAGGGAACCCCCACAGAGAGGTTTCCCGGTTCTAACCACCATTGCCAGTCCTGAATCACAGCCTTCGTGATTCAGGAATGGCTGCTGCAGATGGTCCTGCCTTTGGTCCCACTGCACCCTTAACATCCACTGGGTTACCCGCATGTGAAGTCTTGCCATCGGGACTGTTGGAATGGCCGCAGCCATGTGTCCGAGCAGGCGGAGGACCAGTCTGGCTGGGACGGTCTTCTTCGCTGATAGGTCCCTGATGAGGGACTGAATGCGTTCCGCTCTGTCCTCGGGAAGAAAGGCTTTTCCATTGACGGTGTCCAGAACTGCCCCTATGAATTGCAGTTTCTGAGACAGTACCAGGAGAGACTTCTCGTAGTTGATGAGGATGCCCAGGGACTGAAAAAGGGCCTGGGTACGCTGAATGGCCATCAACAATGCTTCCTTGGAAGAAGCCATGAGAAGCCAGTCGTCCAGGTACAGGAACATGTAGTGACCCTGTCTTCTGAGACACGCCGCCATGACTGCCATGCACTTGGTAAATACCCGGGGTGCTGATGACAGCCGGAAGGGAAGTGCTCGGAACTGATAATGGTGGCCCTGGAACTCGAAGCACAGGAACCTCCTGTGCGCTTGAGCAATAGGGATGTGCAGGTAAGCGTCCTGCATGTCCAGGGACGCCAGGAAGGTGTCCTTCTTCAGCATGGGGATTAGACCCGGTAGGGTCACCATGCGGAAGCATTTGTAGATGACCGACAGATTGAGGTCGCTGAGGTCCAAAATTGGATGAGGTCCCCTGTTTTCTTTGGAACCAGGAAGAAGTGTGAATAGTATCCTGACCCTCTCTGGTTCCCTGGAACGTGCTCCAAAGCTTCCTTCTCTAGAAGCGTGAGCACTTGCTACTGTATGAGCAGGGCGTGCTGACCCAAGTAGCGGGAACGCAGAGGATGCCTTGTGGGTGGGTTGTCTATGAATTCTATATAATGGCCTTTTTCGACCAATTGTAGCACCCACCTGTCGGTAGTGATCGACCGCCATCCTGGCAGGTGGCATGCGTTACGACCCTCGACCTTCATTTCCCGTTAATCCAGAGGAGGGGCGGGGGCCGGGAAGGAGTCATGCTGTGGCAGCATTGGATCCTGCAGGTTGGGCCGACTTTGTGACTCGTTGGCCTCTGCCTGAGGATGTATGGGCCTGGGCTTTCTGGGTGAAGGAGCCCCTTTGTTGCTGGCCAGAACGGGGTTGTTGCCTTTGGGTCCGGCTGTGAAAACGACTCTGGTTCCTGCGAAAGGAACTAAGTCGAGACCTGTACATAGCGTGGACAGATCTAACCGCCTTCCCGGCTTCCTGCAGTTTGGTAATCACCTTCTCCGAGGCTTCACCAAACAGAACTTCGCCATGGTAAGGGGCGTCCATGATGTTCTTCTGGACGTTCGGGGTAAACCCGAAGACACGGAGCCACGAGTGTCTCCGGAGACACATGCCTGAGGCTGCAGCTCTGGCTGAAGAGTCCACAGAGTCATATGTGGCTCTAAGCACCTGGGTCCCCACGTCCGAACCTGTAAGGAGGAGTTGCAACAGCTCCTCCTTTTGGCCACCGTCTGGCAATTTTTCAGCTAGGTCTTGTCCCTGTTCCCACAATGCGTTCTGGAACTGAACCATGTGGGTGAGGTAATTTAACGACCTAATGGCGCAAGTCGTGGCCACGTACGTGCGCCTGCCCAGGACGTCCAACTATTTGGACTCCGGGTCCGGTGGCTGCGTGCTCAAGTGCTGCGGTTTCTGAGACCGGTCATATGAGGCCGTAATGACCAGGGAGTTGGCCAGAGAATGGTTCGCCAGGTGCTGGTCCTCCCTTGAGGCCTTGTACAGGCAGTCAGCCTTCTTTGGCACTGCCGGAGTCAAATGTGGACGCTTCCACGCAGCCTTGGTGACGTCCACGGAGGTGTCCACCAAGGGTGGGGCTACCACAGGCTTGGGGTCTTTTTGCCAAAGGTAGCAGGCAAGGCGTAGTCTCTCGGGCTCAAGCTCTTCAGCGTCCCACCCCATGTTCTCCTGGATATGCCTCATTATCTTGGCAAATGGGGGGTCATCCGGAGGGGACCTAGGAAGGTTGCGTGGGTCTGGAGAAGTGACGCTGATTGGAGAAGGGGATATGGAGCACGCAGAGGTGTCAGATCTGGAGTCCTCCTCGGACGGGGTATACCGACGCCGTCTGGGTCTCTTAGGGCTGGGTGACGCTGAAGTGGATCTTGAAGGAGGCCTTCTCCTCTCCGAAGATCTGCCCCTAGGAGGGGACACTGGCTCCTTGGGGGTCGATGCCCGTCCTGCTGACCCCCTGGGAGGTGGAGGGAGAGCAAGCATTGGAGGGGCAGCAGGCGCAGGAGGGAGGTTGTGTGTGTGACCACATCCTTCTTGATGATGTCCCACCAGAAGGTAGAGCTCCTTCACCTCTGACAAATTTAGGCCGATGAGCGGACCCGGGCGGTGGCCTGGCATGGAGGTCCCGGGGTCTCCGTTCCAGGGAGGTTCGGTGGGAGCTCGACAGGTCTGGGGTCGCCACCTGGTCTTCGGGCTGGGTAGAGTCCTCCTCCTCCGACGCCTTCCGACTGATGTCGGTAGGCGGTGGTGTGGTCCTCCTTTCTGCAGTAGCCAACGCCGGTTCCCTGGCCGTCTTCGAGGGCGAATGCCTGACCGGCGACGGGTGACGTACGGTAGCCGGTTCTCGGGTGTGCCTATGTAGCTTGGCTGACGTCAGGTCCGACGTCCGCTTCAGGGAGGTCAGCTCCTTAGTCTTGCGCTGGGGCGGTGGCGGTTGGGAGACAGACCTAACGTTGGAGTCCGGGCGACGGGTGGAAGACTTATGGCGCTCCCCAGACCTGGACGAGGCCTTAGACAGAGTGGACGAAGATACAGGCCTGGAGGTCTTGACAGGCTGCAGAGAGGAGGAGCCACTAGCCGATCTGCCGAGAACCGGGGGAGGCTGAGAGCGAGCCCTCGAGGGAGAGCGGTCAGACCTGGAGCCGGAGCTGCGGGAGTCCGAGGCCCTGGAAGGGGATCTGGGTCTTTCCTTCTTCCGGTGCCTTTTGCAGTGCTTATGGGACTTCCCTGACGACTCCCCCTTGGAGGAAGGGTCTCGATCCATAGCTTCAAGTTTTTCTTCAAGGAGAAAAGCTTGAAGGGCCTTTTGGTGGCGGATCCTTGTACGGCTGTTAAAGCCCTGGCAGAAGGAGCAGGCCTGGGTATCGTGGTCTGGGCCCAGGCAGCGAACACAGGTCAAGTGAGGATCCTTGAAGGGGATCTGCTTGCCGCAGGCACACTTCGACGAATGGCCCTCCAGAGAAGTTGGAGAGGACATCAGACGAAATCCAGTGAGAAATGAACAGTTTGAAGTTTCCTAGTCGTCGCGTGCTAGAAGATGACCGAGAGGCTGATGCTGCAATGTCGACGGTGGGAAAAGAACTGGGGATTGTGGCGGGACCACCTCCTTATGTACTACGCCTGACGTCGGAGGCGGTCCCCGCTGAAGACTGCTAGCTAGAAAATTTCCGTGGGGTCCTGACGCCTGCCGGCTTCAGTCCTAATGATGTAACCTGCTGCAAGAGCTGTATCTTGAAGATCACCATGCGTACTGCACTGAGTAATATCGTCTCAATAGTTCTGCCATCAAATGGTTCACCAACTACTTCCCCAACAGGTTACAAGTCAAAGTTGCAGGTGATCTGTCTCCACAAAAATCTCTTTTACAAGGTGTCCCCCAAGGCTCCATCCTGGGCCCAATCCTCTTTGCAATCTATATCAATAACCTGGACTCACATCTGTGCACAGCCAATGTGCACTTATTTGCAGAGGATACTGTACTCTACACTACAAACTCATCCTTGCCACGAGAATTTACAGCAAGACTTCGCCACTCTCCAATATAACCTCATCAAACACAAGCTCCTCCTCAACGCCAAAAAGACTAAAGCCATGATTCTCTCACTAAAGGCAGCCTTCGGATCGACACATATCCCTCAGATTCTAACGCTTTTAGATGAACCCCTTGAACTAGTTGATACCTTTAAATACCTAGGGTTCTGGCTGGATAATAAGCTTAACTTTCTGTGCCACCTGAATGAAGTGTCGAAAAAACTAAGGCAGCGGTTAGGCTTATTCTATCATATTAAACATCAGCTTACCTTTGAAGCCAGAAAGAGACTAGTACAATCCACATTCCTACCCGTATTGGACTATGCTGACTTTCTCTACAATCATTGCCCCTCAATGGTACTCAACAAACTTGACACTCTTTACTACCGGGCCTTAAGATTTATCCTTAACCTAACCCGTTGTACTCACCACTGTCTACTATACCAGGATTCTGGATGGCCCTCACGCTCAACTAGGAGGAAAATAAATGCTCTCCTCTGGCTCTTTAGAGCACTATCTGATAATCTTCCTGCATACATCTCGAGCTTCTTCGAAAGTGCCAAGGAATCTTATGGCTTGAGACGTTTCTCCATACTTTGTTTCCAGATTCCTAGAATGAAAACAACCTATAGCTCGGCAGCAATCAATTTTTCACCCCCATCACTTTGGAATGCTATGCAAAGTTCACTAAAGCGTTCCTCACTTCCAAGTCTTTTCACATTCAAAGCTCTGATAGCTGATTATCTGAAGGAAACATGCAGCTGTTTTAGGCGGCTATGAGCTCTTAGCTTCTGGTTCCTCCCACAAATTCAACGTTCAGAATCTCACAGACCTCAAACCCCTAGTAAGGGATACCCAGCACTTACTAGCCTATCTCCCCTAATCCAGGTCCTCATCAGTCTATTCCATCCTACTAGCAGACTCTCGCTCCCTTCTTTCACCTTTCTTATTATCTTTCCCCTTTCTCCTTACTTATCTAAAAGATACTAGCTTCTACTTAGTGGAGACAGCCTAGGATTGTCATCTCTTCTCTCTCTCCTGTGAACTTTTTTATGAACTGTAATTGCATGCAACTATGTTAGACCTGTATGTATAGGCCTATATGACCTACACCTGTACTATGTTTCTGCATTGTTGGCTACAGCATTTGTGACTTGGATTGTATTGTATTAATGTCCAGGACCACTTTGAAAATGAGCTTGTTCAATGGCGTTTATGCCTTGTTAAATAAAGTTGATTGATTGATTGAAAAGGGTAGGTTAAAGACCGGACTGTAGTTCGTAAGACAGTCTGGGTGACAGGAAGATTTCTTTAAAAGGGGTGTCACCTCAGCCTCCGTCAGGGGGTCCGGAAACACCCCATGATCCAGCAAGCACCAGACTGTCTCAGCAAGGATCGGTCCGATGACATCCATAGACCCCACAAGGAGGTGGGTTGGACCAGGATCCAAACTACAGTAAGTTGGTCACAAGCTCTGAACAATCTTCACGATATCCATGATCGCTGACTGATCAAAATCTGTCCAGACAGACCAGATGCCTGTGCCCTTGCATCGACCACCACCATACTCACTGGAACGAGTCAGGCAGATCTCCGACCTGATGAAGGACACCTTATCTGCAAAGAATTGAGCGAACTGATCACACTTTAATTGCGAAAAAGCTCTCCGGCCCCGGAGGCAGGCTGGATTGCACAGCCTGTCCACAGTCCGGCAGAGCTGAGCTGTTCGATTCTTTGCTGCAGCACTCTCCCTGGACAGGAACTCTGCCTTCTTACGGGAGATGACTGATTGATAGTCCAAATAGTGGGCCATAAACCTAAGTCTGTCCTCCTCCCGGCCAGATTTCCGCCAACAATGTTCCAACCTTCGCCCCATTCTCCTCAACCCCCTCAAAGTCCCATCAAACCAAGGGGACTGAGGACAGAGAGGGAGCGGGCAAACTCAGACAGGAGGTATGGAATCCACAGCCCTTAGCACCATACTATTATAGTGCCCTACTAGGTCTCCTGGATCCAAGCATTCCAATGACCTACTCGATAGATCCAGCACCGCCATCAGACCCTCTGGGGTAACACCCCTCAAAGGGTGGTACTGGACCATCTCCAAAGGGCAGGTCTCACAGGGGGAGCCTCGAAACTGAAACTTATAGAGTGATGGTCCGACCACCCAACTGGTTCCACCACCAAATCAGCGGCCTCCATGCTCAGGAGGAACACCAGATCCAGGGAGTGACCCTGAGAATGAGTTGTAGCAGTAACTACCTGTGTGAAGCCCAACAAGATCATCAGCTGGAGGAAGTTCTGACCAAAAAGGTGTGCCCTGATGCAAGAGATACCCTCGATGAAGATCTGTTATTTCTTTGGCAGTTACTCAAAACTTACTCGCTTACTTGAATACTCCCCTACTTACAGCTCCATTTTTCAACATTTATTCTCTCCCCCACCCCCCCTTCTCCTTATTCATACAGGAAAAACAGTGTAGAAATTGAAGTGGTGTTGTGGATAATCAAGCCTCGAGCATACCCAGTTTTTAAACAAATAAAGTATTTTCCCAGTGTAGGATTTAGAATAGATTAAAAGTTAAATGACACTACCATAACATATATTAATCTTGCATTAAATACATTTATGAACAGCATTTATGGCTAAATAATATTTTTTTTCTAAATCACTATGTGTTTGAAATTTGCAGCCACCCAAATGGTCCACTCATGCTTTTGGGTGTGGTTTATTGTTGTACTAAAGCACTTTAGGGCAGTACCAGCATGTGGCTGACCACCTTTTTGTCTAAATAACTGTGTTTTAAACTTTCGGCAGCCTCAATAGTCCACCCATGATTCTGGATGTAGCCCATTGTCATACTGCAACATTTTAGAGCAGTATTAGGGTATGGTTGCTTATCAACCATGGGAGTTATTTTGGCATACGTCAGTAAAAGGCTATGGGCTGTGACATCATAGATTTGTAGATAAAAGAATATACCGATCGGTCTATGCATAGACTTAAAATAAAAATGAAAAGAGTTTTTTGGTATTAATTTCAAGAAGCTCAGTCATACTTTTTGTTTTGCCTTGTCAGTGAGATCTGCAGCACTGTTACTTTTCGTGCAAAGCTTGTATATGGTTACTTCACAAACCTTGGCACCCTTGGAGTGCATTATACATTTGCATAGTGTCCTGATAAGGGACTTCACTGACATCAGACCATGGTGATTGGTTTGAATTAAGTTTAGAGATGAAGTTAGTTTCTGGGTGCCAAAAAGAAATTAGAAAAATGGCGCTGTAAATAGAGACATTTTCAAGTAAACAAGGGAGTTCTGAATAACTGCCAGCCAGACACAAAGAAATCATAGTTCTTTGTAGTTTCCATTTGCCCAAAAGCATGACACAGAAATTAGATGTTACGAGAAAAGTGTGGAAACTTTGCTTAGTATGTTATGCAGTGCAGTGTCGAAGAGTTTAAATTAACCGCAATCATAATCAGCCTGTGCATACCTTGTATTATTACTTGCCTCTGTGACCTGCAGCACTGCAGCTTTTAGGGCAGTGCTTGTGTATGGTGCATGGCAACCTCTGGCACCTTCATGGCACATCACACAATTGGGTGATGTCAGGGTTAGGCATGTCACGGACGTAGAGTCATGGCGTCCAGCTTTAAATTCAGACATAATTTTTAGCCATTCCCGACTGTCACTTTGAAAAGCCAGAGAGCAAAGCTCCATATAAATTAGCATACTTCAAAAAAAAGTATTAAGTCAATATTGGACACAGTCTTTAGGTGTACTTACGTTCCTTGAGATTTTGTGATACAGCTTAGCTAACATAAGCCCTTTATTAGTTTACAGGCTACATTTGAGCAGATATTACTTTACAGTGCTTAACTGGCAGCCAGGTATGACATAAAATTTTTAGGAGTTTTTAGGACCTTTGGTCCTTTTTCAAGCATGACACGGAGTTGGTTTGTGGTGGTGTATAGTATTTAATTTCTCTTTAGAATTTTTGAGTCATGTTGCCAACCTCCTAAGAAAGTTGTACATCTTATTTTTAGGAATTATTATTTCTCAATGCATAAATGAAAATGGTCAATCTAATGAACCTGAACTGTGAGAAATACTAACTTCACAAATTATTTTGTAAAGAAACTTTTTTTTCACTGAGCGGTTCTTTAGCAATGTTTATATACTGTCAATAGTTTATTAGGCAATCTCCCGAGGAAGCCTGTATACTTAATGGGTGAAATGTTCAGGATGAGGTTAATGCCCATTTGAACTGTGTGGAATAAAAAAGCAAACACTATTTAAAGAAGTAAACTGTGTCAGTTTAGATTTTGAAGCGCCCCCACTCCACTCATTTTGGTTCTCTTTCAGGCAGAAGAATCAACCTGATACAATCTACTATACTGCAGTAACAGTAAGTATTTTTTTTGTACACAAAGTGCAAAACGGGAACCAGATCCACAGTTGGGTGGGGCTCTTAGTGCTGACTGTTCTCTTTGAGTGGTATAGTACACATTATAAAAGTCCCCCAAATAGGTAGTTGCAAACACTGTGTTAATTACCACCTCCTAAAGGTGGTCATGGCCATTATTAACTAGGATGTAGATTTTATAAGTGTTTTTTCCATTATGAATCTTACTTTGAATTGTGCCCCTGTAGCAACTGCCTTGGGGGAGAGCAAAATATCACACAATCACTTTACAACTTGTTCTCAGAAATCTAGATGGAAATGTTTTTGAGCTGACTGGAAAGAGAATCAGTCCAGATACAGTGTTTGCTTAGAAGTATTTGGGGGGGGTCTCTGAGGCTGACTAAGCCTGTTTGTGTATGTAAACAACTGAATCACAGAAAACTGTTGGCAGAAAAGGACCCCATGGCCCGTCCAGTCTGCCTGAAGCCCCCTCCTCTAGGAAGACCCCACCCTCCATTCCAGGCCTGCTCCCTGTCAGTTAGGCCCATGTACGTATCCGCGGCTCTTTTGAGTTTGTCTACTGTATCCACCCCACCACCCATTCTGGCAGTCTCTTCCATGGCCGCACCACCCTCTCTGTAAAGAACCTCCCCTGATTTCCCCTCTAAATCTCCCCTTCCTCTAGTTTGTAGGTATGCCCTCTAGTGGAATTGTTCTTACTCATTCTGAAGATGCTGTCAACCCTCACCCTGTTTATGCCCTTCAAGAACTTGAATGTCTTCACCATATCCCCCCTCTTCCTCCTCTCCTCCAGCATGTACAGGCCCAGATCTCCCAGTTTCTCCTATGACTTCCCCTGCAAACCCCATACCATTTTGGTTGCTCTTCTCTGGACCCTTTCTAGCATGTCCTTGTCCCCTTGCAGGTATGGTCTCCAGAACTGGACCCCATAGTCCATATGTGATCTGACCATGGTTTTGTATAGTGGCATGATCCCCTCCCTATGCATGCCAGCATTCTACGTACTTTTCTTGCTGCTCTGTCGCACTGACTCTGGACTTTCAGGTTGTCTAAAATAGTGATCCCAGGTCTCTCCCGCTCTGTTACCATCAGTCCCCCCAGCCAGTATTTTGCCTTTGGATTACTGTACCCTATATGCATAATTCTGCACTTTTTGTATTGAACTGCAGCTGCCACCTCTTTGACCACTCCTCCAGCCTAGCCAGATCTCTCTTATATACTCCACCCCCCTTCTGCCATATTAACCCTACTTACTACATATCTTCATGTCGACTGTAGTCTTCACCAAACACAGTATTAATTAACTGGTCAATAAAGATGACCATTAATAAAGTCTATAGGTTTTAAGGCTGTTTTGTGTACTGAAAAGCAGAGGTCAGAGGACTGAGCCTTAAGAAATCTCAGTATTTAAGACCGCAATGTCTGATCCAATTAATTGTATGGACATTAGCTGGGTTTCATCACTCAGGTAGTTTCTGAACCATCTGATGACTGGTTGGCTGAAACATAGTTATGAGCTTAAAGCAGCAGTACTATTTAATAAAAATGTTTTTTTAATAGTTATGTCAAACGAGCCCAACTGACAAAACTTCATTTTTCTTTTCTTTTCTTTATTGTTTCTGACAGCTTAGCACAGACCCTTGCCAGGCACGCCATGTTGGACTCAAAGTGAAATGGGGTACTGCCATTCTCTCACTGGTTATTTTTTTTCTGATGTTACTGGAATGTACCACCCCTTCCTTTGCTTGCAGGACAAGCAATGTAAAGAAAGGGTGAAAAAAACAAGAAATGGTATGGGGGCTACCATATTTTCTGTGGATCCACACATTATAAATGTATTCAAAGTCAAGGGAACCAATTATCAGAAAGCAGAAGTAAACAGCAAAAGTTAAATTCTGAAATTTTAAACTACCATGCAGTGCAAAAATCTGGGAAACTATTAACACTTCCTGGGTAGCTAGTACTGCTGCTTTAAGCAATAGCAGTGCATGATCCAAGCCAAAGGCCCTGGGGATGTTCACGAAGATGGCCCAACTAAGGAGACAATTATCCATGGCTATTTGGATATTGTTGGTGAATTTGAAGAAATGCAGATATGGTGACATGCCCATTTCTGAAGCTAGACTGCATGGGAGAAAGCAGACTGTATAGACCGAGATGCTCAGTGAGCTGCAAGTGAATGCACTTTTCAAGAACCTTGGAGTATGCAGGAAGGACCAAAAAGATTTGGACGGGAGGACCCAGAGCTGGCATGACAGGTGTAGGGGTGGCAACCCCCGAGCCGTCACTGAGTAGGCTTAGAGGAGGAGGAGGAGGCTCCTGGACCAGCACCTCGGCCTCCTTTACGGGGCTGCTGGGGACCCTGCTTGGGCCTGGGGTGCCTGGCTTGAGTCTGCTGCTGTTGCTGCTGAGTGCCGAAAAGGCTTCTCCTTGCGCTTCTGCTGGTTCTTGCCCGAAGAACCCTTTGCAGAGGTAGCATCCAAGGCAGCATTGGACTGCTCTATGCACTGGAGGTGACCAGCCACTCCTGGACCGAAGAGGTCGGTGCCTAGGAAGGGCACGTCAGCTAACTTGTGCTGAGTATCTGCCAGAAAGGAGGATAACCTCAGCCAGGCCCTGCGGCAAGTGGCCACTGCGGCTGCTAAGGAGCGGGCACAGGAATCTCTAATGTCCAGGGCCATCTGGAGCTGCTGTTTTGCAACAGCACGGTCCTGGTCATGGACTTGCTTCACAGCGGTTTGCATGTCCGCTGGGAGATGAGGGAGGACTTCATCTAATGACCCTAAGAGGGCGTGAGAGAAGTGTGCCATGATAACAGCCGAACTGGCCTGACGAAGGCCTAAGGAGGAGGCTGCATAGACCTTCCAGGCAGAATGGTCCATATTCTTGGACTCCTTGTCCGGGGGGGGGTGGTCAGTGTCGGCTGAGCTACCAGTGCGTCTGAACACAGAAGCAGTCACAAGGCTTTCGGCCGAGGGATGCTCTGTGAACCCCGCCAGGGACCCAATGGGTACCATATACTTGTGGGCCATGCGGGCAGACAGAGCTGGACAGGAGGCAGGATGCTGCCAGAACTCAAGGGCCAGGCCAACAATGGCTTCAGCCACTGGAAAGGCCTCCATCGGGGTATGCCCCCTTTTGAGGATATCCGTAAGGGGGTATTCTGCCTTCTTTTGGATAAGCTCCAGGGGCATTCCGGTAGATTCGGAAATCAGGTGGAGGATGCCCTGAAAAGAGGAAGGACCTTCCTCCAAACCTGCCACTGATGACTTGCCATCCCCTGGATGCGAGTGCAAACCAGTGGCATCCGAGTTCGAAGAGTTGGTATATAATGGTCTCCTGCGATGCGCCGAGGGCGATCGGGAACAACAGTGATGGACAGACGACGGGGCAGTCCGGTGTCTGTCCAGTCCTCTTTCGAGGGAGCCTCTCCCCGATGCTGCTTAGGCAGTGGCTCCACCAAAATAGGTGGGGAGACTGTAATAGGCCGAGCCGGAATATGGGCCGGCCCCATGGGTGGGGGAACCAAAGCCTTCAGTTCTGGAGGGATCAGCGTCAGCCTGGGAGGTGGGAACCAAGTAATGGCCGGTGCTGCCGGCTTTTGACTGGTCAGAATCAGCTGTTGCCACATGAAATCCTCATAACGTTGACGGAGTTTCCGTTGAAGTCTCTCCTCGTCCGAGGAGGATGTGGATCGATGGCAATGCCTCTTTCTGGAGTGTTTGTGACCTTTCTTCGGTTTTTCGACCGAAGGGGTCCTGGTCCTCGATCAAGATCGATGGGGTCGGCTGGTTCGATCAGGGGACGCCGGAGTCGGGGAAAACCGAGGCTCCGGAACGGTTTCCTCGATGAGGTTTCCTGAAGGTACAGTCTCCTCGTCAGGGGGAAAAAAAAAAGAACCGGGGTCCTTTCTAAGGATTCGTCGACAGGAGTCGGCGATAAGGGCTCGATGGGATCGGGCATAATCTTGGCTGGTTCGGCCATATCCTCGGTCTCGGTGCCTTGGCCTGACGGAAGGTCCGTAAAGCCGGCGGCCCAGTAAGTGATCTCAACCGAGGTCGAGACCGCATGTTCCTGGGACTCGGACCTCTCTCGGTCCCAAGAGTGTCTTCTTCTGGGGGAAGAAGACTTAGGGTCCTTATCCCTCTTCCGAGAGTGGAAGGAGTGCGAGCCCATGGGCGCCTCACCCCTGGTGGGGAGAGACTGGCACAACTCCCTAAAGGAGCCTGTGAAAGTCGACCTGCGGTTGAGAGGAACAAAGAAGCTTTGAGAGGCTGAAGCTTGAGCTGCTTCCTCCTCGAATGCCATCATCTGCTCTAACTGCTCAGTGGATACCGTGACCATGGAAACCGCCCACCTCACCTCTTTGGATTTCACCGGCAAGTTCCTTTTCTCCGGTCTCCCCAGCTGAAGGCGCTCCTTGCGGTCGTCCAGAATATTGGGATGGAAGGCCAAACAAATTGTGCATGACGAGGTGTCATGTCCAATGCTGAGGCAGTACACGCATGCTAGGTGGGGATCAGTGCGTGACATTTTCTGGCCGCAGAGACACCGGCGAAATCCAGGGGATGATCTGTCCTCCATATCTGAATCGGAATTGCGAACTCTAATGAGTTTAATAGCAAATTCTTGATAAAACAAACGTTTTAAACCCAGGACCTCTGAAGTACAAGTATACGAGGACCTGTATCTTCCAGCGGAAAGGAAGGTCTGGCGCCATGGGGCGGGGCCGAGGTATTTACCACTGGGGTGGGTGGGAGGAGCCAGCTTGAAGACTTCCGGCAAGTTTAAAGGGGAAAGGGACATACCAGAGCATGTGGATGAACAACATATCCATGCTCCTTGAAGAAAAAATTACTCACCATAGTAATCTTGTTTTTTCCCCAAGGGAATCTTACTGTATTCTGACTTTTGCAGTATGGTCTCACCACAGGACTGCCCCAGAGCCGAAATGGTTAACAGAACCTATGCAAATGATGGAATGCTAGGCTTGAGCTTGGTTTTCAAACCACTGTCCCTGGTAAACAGTTCTAAACAGTCAGATTCTTACAAAGCATGCACTAAGAACTATCCAACTATTGTAATATTAACAATCCCCCCAATAGAATTCTTAAAATTTAAAATTGAAAGATTGCTCCCCTTTTCTGAAACATTTCTGATGTGGCACCATTAAGACTCAAGTCACAGATGCCCAAGACAGAACACCATACACGCAGGTTTGCAACATCTCTGATACAGCTGGAGTGTAGTGACCATAGGTTTCTAGTAGGGGAGGAAGGAAGGGAGTTCAGAATACAGTAAGATTCCCTTGGAAGTAACAAGATTACTATGGTGAGTAATTTTTTCTTCAAGCCCCAGGAAATCTTACTGTATTCTGACTTACGCAGACTACCCAAGCAGTGCCTTTGGAGGTGGGCCTATAACCTATTTAGGAAACAGGCTCTGCAGGACTGCTGTATGAAACCTGGCATCTCCTCCCGTCTGGACATCCAAACAATAATGCTTGATAAATGTGTGGACTGTCTTCCAGGTAGCTGCCTTGCAGATGTCCACTAGGGGAATGTCTAGTAGCTGCCAAGGAAGCTGCTGTACTCCTGGTCGAATGGGCCCTGAGGCCTGCAGGTGGCTGATTACCCACCTTATTGTAGCAAAACTAAATGCAGGCTACAATCCATCATGCAATGGATCTTCTTGTGGCTGGTTTTCCTTTCCCTACACCCCCATAGGTGAAGAAATGTGGAGTTTGATCCTGCCTATGACTTTTTGTGTGGTCAAGGTAGTAGCTGATTGCCCTTTTCACGTCCAGGATGTGAAGCCTGTGTTCACCTGAAGTGGAATGATCCGTAAAAAAGACTGGCAATGTAATAGACTGACTGAGGTGGAACTCTGATACCGCCTTGGGCAGGAATTTTCAGTTAGTCCTAACGACTACTTTGTCCCTATGGACATCTATGTACCCAGGTTCTGTGGACAATGCCTGGAGCTCATCGATCCTTCTGGCAGAAGTAATGGCTACCAGGAATACTGTTTTCCAAGTCATGTACTTGAGGTCTGCCAAAGACATGGGTTCGAAGGGGGGGGGTTGCATAAGCTGGGCAATGCAAATATTCAGATTCCACATAGGAGTTGGCTCTCTGTGTGGTGGATGCAAGTGCAACAACCCCTTAAAAAACTTTTTAAATACTGGGTTTGAAGCCAGGGAAGAGCTTTTACCCACAGATAAATAGGCTGAGACAGCTGCAAGATGCACACTCAGGGTAGAGGCCCTTAAGCCAGGAGAATGTAGATGGGCCATATAGTCCAAGACTATTAACAAGCTGGCCCCCGTATGGTTCAAACCCTTGCCCTGACACCAAACTGAAAACCTCTTCCATTTAGAATAGGTTCTCTTAGTGGAAGGCTTTCTGGATACTCTCAGGATATCCATAACCCCTTCTGAGAGGAGCAAATCTGCATATTCTAAGTCCTCAAGAGCCAGGCTTTGAGCCTGAGGGATTGCAGGTTGGGATATATGATCCTGCCCCAAGAGGACAACAGCAGGTTGTGCCTCCTGGGAAGACTCACTGGCTTGGCCACGGACAATGAGAGGATCATGGAGCACCAAAGTTGTCTGAGACAATGAGAATCATTGTTGCTGACTGGACTCAGCTTGTTCAGTACCCTTAATAACAGAGGAAAAGGAGGGAATGCACACAGGAATCTCCCTGTCCAATCTGGCAGAAGTGCATCCAGAGGGATAGTGCCCTTGATGAGGGGTCCGCAGCAATACTGTGGTAGCTGATTGCTTGGAGCTGTGAACAGGTCAACTTCTGGGTTGCCCCATCTCCTGAAGATGGTCTCCAGGACCTGTTTGTTTAGTGACCACTCATGGTGGTTCTGGTTTATTCCGCTGAGGGCGTCCAAGACACTGTCCTTTCCTGGGAGGTAGACAGCTGAGAGGGAGATGTCTAGGGAATATGCCAAGGCCTCTGTGCAGAGAGGAGTTGACCTTGTGCCACCTTGCTTGTTTATGTAGTACATGGTGGTTGTATTGTCTCTTCTGACCTGAACCACCTTTCCCTGTACTTGATTGGCAAATGACTGAAGACCCAGAAGAACTGCCTGAGTTCTAACAGGTTGATATGCAGGAGGGATTCCTGCTTTGTCAATGTGCCATGTGCTCTGTGATCCCCCAGATGTGCCCCCCATCCTAAGAGGGATGCATCTGTTGTGAGCATCAGTGAGGGGGCCTGCTGTAGAAAAGACAATCCTTGCCGGAGATTGCCCTACTCATGCCACCACTGTAGAGCTTGGAGAAATGTGACTGTGACTGGAACTAGCTTTGACAGAGTCCCTGTTTTAGAGCCAATGAGCTCTCAGATGGAACTGAATATCTCTCATCTGAAACCTGGCCCCTGACACAGTTGCTGTGGATGCTGCCATATGGCCTAGCAATTGCAGGAAGCGTCTTGGTGGCCTTGGAACATGAAGTCTGAAAGAACTGGCTACTTGAATAAGGTTGTGCACCCTGTCATGAGGGAGGAATGCCTTTCCCTGTCTTGTATCCAGTTCTGCCCCTACAAATCTGAGCAGTTGAACTGGTTCCAGAACAGACTTTTTCTGGTTTATCAAGAACCCCAGGGAGTGCAGAGTATCCTGTGTTAGTGACAGTGCCTCCCTTACTTGGTGTGATTGGCCTATCAGCCAGTCATCTAGGTAGGGGAACACCGACACCCATTGTCGCCTTAGGTGTGCCACTACTACAGCTAGGCACTTTGTGAACATTCTTGGAGTGGATGTCAGTCAGAATGGCATTGCCCTGAATTGGTAATGGCCTGATGGCAACCTGAACCTAAGGTACTTCCTGTGTAACCCCTTTATTGGGATATGGAAGCAGGCATCCTTTAGATCCAGGGATTTTTTTCATCAGAGAAATTTTATTGATTTTACAACCATTAACACAATAAACAACAAGGCATTGACCATGTATATTAATATGTTGAGCTGGATAAAATAAGTTCTCCCCACGTCACTACTACCCCCATACCCACCCACCCTAAGCGAGGTGTAGTATTAAAGAGGTATGGCTAACCATGAAAAATAAGCAAGATTCAACCCGAATACTGTCCATTAAGATAATCATGGAGGTGTCCGGGATTGTCAACAAAGAAAAATCAGGACAGATAAAGAGCGTACAGTTTCCCACATTTTTTGGTAAATGAGGATTTACGATGGTGAACACTAGCGATTAACTGCTCTGCTCTGAGGACAAGAGATATTTCATGCAGCCATTCCGAATCAGTAATGGATGCCTGATCCATTCAGTGTCTAAGCACAAGCTTTTTAACTGCCAGTGAGATAAGAGCCACGTGGTATCTTCTTTCACTTGAATCTGGGAAAAATCCCCGATGATGCAGGTAGCCGGAGAGAATAGGCCCTGAAGACCTAGAAGTGGATCCAGTTTTTGTTCCGTTTGTGTCCACAGAGGAGATACCTTCTGACAGGACCAGAAGATGTGAAAGAGGGAGTCCTCCTCTTTACCGCATCTAGAGCATAAAGCTGAAGGGAGGCGCCCATTTTGCTAATTTAGTCGGGGTATAATACATATTATTTAGAATCTGGTACTGAGTTAGCCTGTACCTGTACCTGTCCTGTGAGATATAAATATTCAGATCCTTCCAGAGTTGGTCCAGTTAAGTTCCAGATCAGGCAGGAGAGTATTCCATACCTTGGAACCTTCCGATTGGGGGGGTGGGGAAACTAATAAGTAAATACTTATACAACGTAGAGACTCAGTGAGGCATGTAAGCTGGGCCACAAATCTGCTGAAGGAAGTCTCCAAAACTAGTGGATTGTGGTTGAAGCCCAAACAAATTAATCAGCAGATGCCGGAGTTGGTATGTCTTGAAAATAGATGCCGATGTCAGCCCAAGTATAGTTTGTATTCCCTGAATGGTTAAAATAGAAGACAGAGTAGAAGTCTGAAACTTTAAGTTCTTGGGATATCGGAAGCCCGGCTGTGGGAACGGGGTTTCACCCCTATTTTGATAGTTAAATTGGAGAGGATGGGTTGAGAGACATCTGTGGTAGGAGACATTTTAAAGTATCTATATAGCTGCAACAAAACTTTAAGTGAGATACCGACTGGGGACAGGTTCAGGGGTTTTGAAAGGAGTTTCACAGAGGAGAAGAGAATCCCGGAGGGATTCAGCTTCTGGGTAGATTGTAGGTCGGCTTCAATCTGTAGACAGGGATGTAATCTAACTGTTGGAGTCAGGGTATAGACAGCCATTTCCTGTATTTATAAAGGTGACTCGCCCAATAATAAAGTAAAAAGTTAGGTAGGCAGAGTCCCTCAGATTCTTTAGGCATGCTCAGTTTTAGATAGGATCTCCTAGCAGCTTCATCTAACCAGATAAAGGAAGTAATGTCAGCATGGATTCATTTAAAAAAGGATAAGGGTAGCCAAACATTAAGCATATTAATGGGATAAAAGAGCCTGGGGAGGACATTCATTTTAATTGTGTTAATCCTGCCCCATAGTGAAAGCAGGAGGGTTCTCCAACGAGAGAGGTCCTGTTAGACAGAACTGCATAGATCAGCAAAGTTAAGCTTGCGAGTAAGGGAGGGGTCTGAGGTGATAAAGATACCCAGGTATTTAATGCCTCTAGGGGACCATTTCATGCCAAACTGAGTGAAGGAGTGGCTATAGGTGAGATGATTAAGGGGACAGATTTCAGTCTTATTTAAATTCAGCTTGTAATTGGAATACTTACAGAAGTTATCAATTATTCTCAAAACTTCCATTAGGGACGAGATGGGATTTGACAGGTGTAAGAGAATATCATCGGCATAAACTGAAATCTCGGGTGCGATGTTACCAATGGGAACTCCAGTGACATTGGGGGAGGATTTTAGACACCTAATTAATGGCTCTAGAGAAAGATTAAATAGGAAAGGGGACAATGGTCATCCTTGATGTGTACCAGTATGAAGACGGAAGAGAGAAGAGTAAACTCCATTACAATGAATTCTAGCAGATGGGAGGGTGTACAGTGTCTGGATTCAACAAACAAATTCTGAAGTAAAGCCCATTTTATTTATTTATTTGCTTTTGGTAACCGGGTGGGTGCACTAGACATAGAGGTGCCTATTTTCAGGTATGACCCGGGAGCATACAAGTGAAAATACAAGAGAAGTACAATGTGACGCAGCACAAGGGAGAGGTAGACAAATGGGAATTATCTGCGATATAAACAATATTGGTAACTGGATAATAGAGATTAGACAATGTCAAAAACAATATAGACAGTACCACTTAGGAAAAAGTAAACTACACAAAAACAAGTGTCAACAAGTTTGTACAGGAGCTGTCAGGAGAGTGCAGAAAACAAATGCCATCGAGAGGCACAGTATAGAGAGAGAGGAAGAGGGAAAAGAGGTAGAGAGGGACGAAGGAGAGGTGGGGGAACGGCGTGAAAAGGGGTGAGAGTGAAGAAGTTGAGTGCAGGAAGGAACAGGGTGGGAGGTGGGAGGATTGAAGAGCGAAGGTGGATGGAAGCATGTGCAGGGATTTGAAGCCAGTAGATATTCACGGTGGAGTTATGCAGGGTTGCCCAAAGAAAATCCCAGTCCACCTGGTCAAAGGCTTTCTCTGCGTCAAGAGAGATCAGCGCCATTGACAGGGAGGAGGATTCTGCTGCCTGAAAGATATGGGAGAGTTTACGTACATGAGCAAGTGAAGATCTGCCAGAGACGAAGCCCACCTGCTCCAGGCTTAGAAGACAGGCCCAGACCTTCTCAATTCTAGTGGCCAGAATTTTTTCGAGAATTTCAATGTCACAGTTTAATAGTGATATGGGCTGGTAACTAACTAGGCAGGAGTGGGGTTTATCTGGTTTGAGAAGGAGAATAATGGTGGCTTCTGAGTGGGATTTAGGGCTTCGCCAGAGAGCATGTAGTGATACAGCCAGAGAAGAATGAGGGCCAAGTCTTTAGCAAAGAGTTTATAAAAGTTTGATGGGAGACCATCGGGGGCCTGGAGCCTTGTCCAATACTAAGGTGTTGATAGCAGATTCCACTTCTTGTTGGGAAAGTGGAGTAGATAAGAAAGCTTGGTGAGGAACTGGCAGAGAGAGTAGTGTTGAAGAGTCTAGATATGTTATCAGATCCTCCTTCGTCGGAAGAGATGTCCGTCGGCATTAGAGAGAAGAATAAAATTGCTCAAAAACTGCAACTATCTCCCTGGGGTGGGTTTTAACGATACCGTTAGGGGTGCAGATTGCAGGTATATTCCTGGAGGTTTCTAATTTCCTAAGGCGCAGTGCCAACAAATGGCCTGCCTTTTCCCCATGCTCTATATACCTTGCCTTAGTTCTTTGTATAGCAAATTCCGCTTTTTCCCTGCAGGAGGGAAGAGTATTTATTCCGCAGAGAGAGAAGGGACTGCAGGGAATCAGGGGGAGAGGATGAGGAGAGGGACTGCTCTAGGGTTCAGATCTGGGCTAGTAAAGGGGGGGGGGCTCAGCTTCCCTTCGACGTTTACGTGTAGAGGCAAGCTGTTTGAATTCCGCTCTGAGAATGCACTTCAGAGCACACCAATCATGGTCTACTCTCTGGACAGAGTTGCGATTATTGTCTACAAAAGTTAGGATGACGACAGGAATACTGGACATTACATAGTCATCCTTGAAGAAGCTGGGTGTTCAGCCTCCAAGATGTGTCCCGCTGAAAACTGGTGTCTAGTGCCAATGACACCCAAGCCGTTGCATGATCAGATAAGACAACAGGTTCTACCCCTGCATCACAGAGTCATGGAACAGAGAACGACTGATCAAAACATAGTCTAATCAGGATGAGGAATAATGGACTTTAGAATAAAAAGAGAAAGTACGGGACAATGGGTTCAGTATCCTCCACGGGTCACATAACCCTTATGAATCTAAGAATTCTTGTAGGGCTCTTTGGGCTGTTGATGGAGGTCTGAGAGGGGCAGTTGGACCGATCCAGGTCCAGGGTAGGAGGGACATTCCAGTCCCCACCCAGAATCACTGTAAGTGTCAAGTAGGAGGACAGATTGTCAATTAGGTCCAAAGCAGGGTCACTTTAGATCCAGGGATGTTAGCCAGTCTCCCTGTCTTATTTATTTATTTATTTACCTTTTGTTGACCAGGTAGGTACACTAGACAAGTTATATGCCTATTTTCAGGAACAACCCAGGAGAGTACAACCAGGATACAGATACAGCAGAGTACATAACAATGAGTAGATCGGAGTACATTGAATCAAGAGAAACAGTCTAACATAGATAGTCTACTGTAAGCAGTATTAGGTAATATACATATATACAAAAATAAATAGTCTAGGTCATTCAATAGTATAGTAGCCAGAGTAACCATCTTGAAATTTGGTTTTGACAGATGCTTGTTTAAGTGTCCGAGGTCCAGAATGCGTCACCATTCCCGTTTTCTTTATTGTGAGGAAGTATCTTGAGTACACGCCCTTTCCCCTCTGATCTGAGAGAACTGGATTTATTGCCTTTTTCAGCAGAAGGCTTGAAGCTTCCTCTTCCAGTAGGGCTGTTTCTGATGGGGAAGAAGGTCTGATGGCCCTTGACCTCAATTCTGGCAGTGCCTTGAAACTGAGGACAAGTCCCTGGCCCACTACTTCCAGGACCCACTTGTCTGTGGTGATGTTTTTCCACTCCTGGAGGTAATGGGCCAGCCTGCCCCCTACTGGAATTGGGGAGGCAACACGAACAGTCACCTCAGGGTGTCTGTCTGGAATGTGCTGCTGGCTGGACACTAGGTTTAGTACCGCCACTGCCCCTCTGAAGTATCCCCTTTGTTGATACCGGGTAAAAGCTTGAGGCTAGAAAAAAGGCCTATAAGCAGTTCTGCCCCTGCCACCCTTTGCTTGGTGCTGCTGGAGGGTAGAAGCCTTTTCTTCTGCTACTGCACTCTTTTAGGCAGCCTTGTACTCGTCCATTTTTTTCATGTATGCCTCTGTTTGTTCCCCAAACAGAGACAGGGTCACAGAGAAAATCCATGGCTTTAGTTTGAGTATCTAGTGTCAGACTGGTGGTTCTGAGCCAGGCAAACCTCCCAAGTGACACAGCAGATGCCATCTGCCCTGGATGCAGTGTCACTGGAGCCCACTGCCATCCTAAGCTGCATTTTAGCAGCTTCGATACCTCTTTTTGCGGCTTCCTCCAGGTCAGCAGCCATGGGGGAAGGAGCTGCCTTGGCAATCTGAAGCACTGTGGTCCAAAGATTCTTTTTGTACCCGGCTATATAGGACATACAGGAAGCCTGTCTTATAGCCAGTAAGGATCCCAGATAAACTTTCTTTGCTATAGAGTCCACCCTCCTAGAATTCTTGTCTGGAGGGTGAGAGGCCAGAGGGATGCCAGCTTTGTCATAAGCTGCGGCCTGCACTACACCTTTATGACTGGGGTGTCCAAAGAGGAATTTAGCACCAGTCCTAGCCACCCAGTACTCTGTCTCCCTTCTTATCTGTAAGAGGGACAGAAGTGGGCGACTGCAGCACTTTCATAATCCGTTTTTTCAGGGACTTATGAAGTGGCAACAACAACCTTTTTGTTGGTGGCACATTCATCAGCTCTTTGTAATCCCCTTCCTCATCTTCTACAGATTCCTGAGATGGGAGGTCAAGGGTTTGGGCAACCTGCTTCATAAATGAGAAACTGGATGTGAAATCCTCTGTTTCCTTGTCAGGGGATTTTGGTATGTGAGGATCAGGGGAAATGTCCGGTTCAATGGGCTCCCCAATATCCTCATCTTCTTCAACATTAGAATGCTCCCCACCTTGGTCTGTTAAACCGGGAGCTGTAATTGAACCGGGAGCCTGAGGTAGCAGTTGCTTGCCAACTGGAATCGAGGACTGCAAAGATTGATTATTCTAATTGTGTTAGTGATTTCCTCAGCAGAAGGAACCACGGCTTTTCTCAGTTGCAGTTCCTGGTGCTTTTCCTCCTTCTTTCTTTTTACTGCAATGGCCGGTTCAGCAGCCTTTTCAGCAGTTCATTTCTTTGAGGAAGAGCCATTGCCCCTTTAGAGAGCAGCTCCTCTGGTTCAGGTTGATGAGGAACCAGTTGCTCAGCGGCTGGGTCAGCAGTCTTTTCAGCCATCCTTTCCTTCAGTCTTTTTAAACATCTCTCGACAGGAGACTGAGGAAAATTACTACAGATCTCACACTCTGTCTGTGGGTGGTCAAACCCCAGAGAGAAAAAAAATAAATTAAGTGTGGATCAGCTTTGGCAAAAAGTTGCCCGCACTCAGTACAGTGCTGGAAACCTGTGGGTCATGTTCTCCTTTTGGTTTTCTGTGACATAACCCAGACAACAACACAGAATAAAACTCCAAAGTCTACACGATGTGTATATTACACATATATATGTATACATACACACACACACACACATATATATATATATATATATATATATATATACACACACACATTTATTTTTTTCAGTTGCGCTAACCGAACAATAAACCATCAGTTATATTGCTGCTTGCTTCAGCTATTTCATTAAAGCTGTTTTATCTTATTCCTATCGTTGGATTTGGTTTTTTAGTCAATTACTGGGCAGCCATTCTGTGTTTTTTCTGTGAAACCATGAGTTACCCCAGTTGAAATTCACATCAAAACAAACCAACCATACCCGAGTCAGTACAATTTTTAAATACTAAACAGTAAAACTGTAAAGGGAGAATGTCGTGTAACCCCAGTCCGGTATGCCGTTTGTATCTGACAGCAATACCAGGTGGGCTGGGTTCGGGGAGGAATAGGTCACTCGGCACAAAGGCTAGGTTTGGCTACTCTGCACAGGGGCACCCAAGTAACTCCGAACACAAGAAGCAATAACTGTAACGTCAAATACCAGAAGTGGGATTCTAAAGTGTGGCTTTTATTCACATCCAAACAGAATAAACAAAGCATAGATGGATTCTCAGAGGGCACTCCTGGTAATGCAGATTAAAGGAGACCAGAACATCCTCATCACTTTAGTCCTCAGGCTCTGAACACACTGGGCACACAGCCTGGACTTGTACCAGCTCTGGGTTCCACAGCCTCAACTTGTACTACTGACTCTGGGTTTTCCTGCTCCTGCCCCTTGCCAGCCACTCTGGATACCTTTCATACTTCATGGAAACATTTTCTTCTGGTGGTTCCCTAAACCACCTAAGAGCACCTCGGCTCCATCAGGGAATCTTCCTCTTTAATCCCACATCTGGGTACTATCATCAGGCACTGGCCAAGTACCTGAGAGAAAGCAACAGGTGTCTCAGAGCAAATCTGTAGAGGTGAATTTGGTTACTAATGATGGGGGGTCTCCCACCTCTCGCTCCCACAATTCATACCCAGCCATTTCTATGGACTGTAAACACCTCATCCTTTAGCACTTTGCTTTGTAGATTCTTGCTAAATGTATTTCACATTCAATCTACTCGTCTTGCTTCCCATTTGTGCTGGACTTGAACATACTTAAAAATAAGTGGCATTGTCCATTACTCTAGACCCCCCACAGAGTTAAGCAGTCCAATCCCCACATCTTCCAATTGTACTTGTCTGTCTTTTCCTGACCCCACAGTAACAACCCCTTTAGTTTCCTTCTGTTCAGGTGAAAACACTTGGCCCTTTTCAGAGCGAACTCACCCTTTGGTTGCAGGTGCCCCACAGGCATTCCTCCTCAAGGAATCTTCCTCTCAGAGCTTCTGGTGCCTCAGCACAATTCGGACAGGCAGCTTCTTCCCCTTAGCCGGACCCGGGGAGGTTGCCCCTGGAAAACAGGCAGACACCTTCCCCCATCCCCTCAGGGATGGGGCTATGAACCATTGAGAGCGATCTCCACCACTTCAATTACCAGTTCCTGTGTTCCTCTTCAGGTGGAAACGCACACCTTAAACAAAAGTAGCTCTGAAACTGAGCTTAAACTCGGAGAGCCTGCACACACTCTGCTGCACTACAGTCTCTCTCTAAGACTGCACACAAAGTCTATTTTTGAGTGTGGATAGGAATATAAAAAGCAGTAGCTCAATCTATCTAAACGTGTACAACAAGGGGGTGTAAGGAAATAAAAGAAAGAATGTTTTGCACTGATGGGGGAGAGGGAGACTTGGGCGTGTTTGGTATCCTGCATCTGGAAGGGTGGGGGTGCTGGTGGGCAGCGACAGTGATGTGTGAGGGTGGTAGGCTGCAACAGCTGCGGTGCACCAATCTTTCTAAAAATTGCCTAGAGTGTGGGAGGATGTTTAGTGTGCAACCACATGGAGAAACTTAGAAAGGAGATCGAGGGTCTGCAGGAAGAACTAAGACATGCAAGGCAGATTGGGGGTGCGTTTAGCCCAACACTGGAGGAAGGAAGAAGGGGAGATGAGGAAGGGCGATTTAAGCCAACAGTGGTGAGGAGAGGGTCAGAAGAAGGGAAGCAGAGACAAAGGGGCCCAAGGCCAGGAAGAACGATTGCCGGGGAAACCAGGTCAGGAGACAAAAGACAAATGGAAGGAGGAGATAGAGACTTGTGAGGGGAGGCGAAGAAGTGGCAAAAGTCATGGAGTGGAAAAGAGAAAACAGGTTACTATGCAGAGAGAGGGAGCAGGCATTTGTGAAGGGTCTTCAGAAAATAGTTTTGCACTGCTAGAGAGGAAGAAGGTGGAGGAAGGAAATGACGAAATTAGAGGAGTAACTGATAAATGCCTGGACCAAACTGGAGCAGGGGGAAGTTCTGCTGGGATAATTGCAACAGGGGCAAAAGGGGGAAATAATGTGCAGGAGGAAGAAGAGGAGCTGGAAATGAGAGAGGGAGAGGAATGGAAGCAAGCAGGGAGTAAGAGTGGTGGACTCTTACTGCTGGGGGACTCAATACTAAGAGGAATCGGGTGGGGTAGCAAGGGGGAGAGGCACAGTCACATTTGGGTGGAGGCCATGCCAGGAATGACAGCGGAAAGGGTGGGACATTCTGTTCTGAAATATGCTAGAAGGGGTAGGGACAAGCCTCATTTAATTATACATCTTGGGACAAACGACCTGGCTGACAAGGCAGTAGATATAGTCCAGAGGAGGTTTGAGGAACTAGCACATTTATGTGAGGGGGCAGGAAGATCAGTAACTTTTTCAGAGATACTTCCAGTGCCCAAGGCAAGCACAACAAGAAAGCTGAGAATAGAGAATTTAACGAATGGCTAAGAATCTGGTGGTGTGCTATAGGCTATGGACTGTTGGGGGGGTGGGGAGGGACCTGAGAGGACAGTAGTCTCTATGCCAAGGACAGACTACACTTGAGTGAGGAGGGAAAGAAAGTGTTGAAACAGAGGATGGAGGAGTACATAGAGGAAGTTGGGAATTTAAACTAGGAATGGGGGGTGGCAATTGGGCAAGAGATATGCAAAGACCACAGGTTGGGAAACCATATGAGCTTAACCCCCATAACAGTGACAAAGGACAAATGGCAAGTACTACTGGTGATGCTAGGAAAGGAGGGCAGGATGGGGGTGGGGAGGGTGGAATGCTAGGAGCCTTGGGAGGAAAACTGCAGTTACAGGTGCTCATGGCAGAGGGAGAGGTGGACATTGCAGCCATCACAGAAAGATGGGCCACCCAATACAATGACTGGGACCTGTCTGTACCAGGGTACAGGTTGTTTCGTAGGGACAGGGTGATTGGGAAAGGAGGGGGTGTGGCACTATATGTGAAGGAAGGACTGAAGCATGTAAGGGAGGAAGGGGAGGAGGGTAGTACAGAGTCACTTTGGATGCAAATCCAGGATTCCAAGAATAGGATTCTTAGAATGGGAGTGGTGTACAGGCCACCATCTCAGATGGAGGAGTTACACAGGGAACTAGCAGAACGGATCAGAAGGACCTGCGAGAAGGGTAGTGTGGTGATTGTGGGGGACTTCAACATGCCAGGAGTGGACTGGAGTACCCCAACAACCAGGAACAGAAGGGAGCAGGTACTGCTGGGTGCCTTTCAGGTCAGCTTCCTGCTGCAAATGGTCAGTGAACCAACCAGGTTAGGAAATACCCTTGACCTTGTGCTGGCAAATGGTGACTTTGTGAGAGAACTTACAGTGGAGGAACTGCTGTCAGGGAGTGACCACCACTCAGTATGGCTCCCATTGAATATGGGCAAGGAAGGAGTGAAATCAGGCACGAGAGTGCGGACTTCAGGAGGGCCAACTTTGGGAGAATGGGGGAAGTGGTAAAAGGGTACCTGGCCAGAATTCAATCTAGTATGGACACTAACCAGAGGTGGGAGCTCATAAAGCTGGGGTAGTGAGGCAACCAAAACCTGCTGCAAGACCCAGCCAAGAAGGCTAGGGGCTAAGAAACCGAGCTGGTTGAGCAAGGAGGTTATGGAAAGGTAAGGAGAAAGAGCTGCCTTTGGAAGTACAAGAAAACAGGGAGTGGGAGGACAGGAGGAGCATTGACAGAATCAAGGAGGTGACAAGGGCAGTGAGGAGCCAAAGCATCTACGGAACTCAGGCTGGCACAAGGCATTAGAGAAGGGAGAAGGACTTCTTTAGGTACATCAGGGAGAAAGGAGCTGTAAGGACCACATAGTAAGGATTAGGAAGGAGGGGTTGGCTGGAAGCAGGGTGTGATAAGGCAAAGCACTAAATGAGTACTTCTGCTCAGTATTTACTAAAGAGAAAGGAGGTGACACCCAAGGGGGGGGAGAAATGGCAGAAACGGGGGGGAGGGGTGACAGATGGGGAAATCATGGAGGGCAGAGTTCGGGAGGGTTTAAAGGCACTGAGGGTGGACAAGGCACCAGGCCCAGATGGCATCCACCCAGGGTACTGAA